>CM073458.1:36389787-36958026 GCA_037074485.1 Delonix regia
TCGAGCAGTTCCCAGCCTGAACAGTGATTTTGACCGGTCGGGGGCAGAATCGACATTTTTGGCTGTCCGACGGGCCGGTGCCATTCTCAGGATGTTCGAAACCCAAATAGTGATTTCCAGCCGTCTGGGTCCGAAACTGCTATTTCTGGCAGGGCAGAAAAAAAAACACGAGTTTCGAGCAGTTCTCGGACAGAATAGCGATTTTGGTCAGTCGGGGGCAGAATCGTCATTTTAGGCTGTCCGACGGGCCGGGGTCGTTCTCCGGCTGTCCGGGACCCAAATAGCGATTTCCAGCCGTCTGGGTCCGAGACTGCGATTTCTGGTGGGGCAGTCGAAAAATCACGAGTTTCGGGCAGTTCAGGGCTTGAACAATGATTTTGGCCGGTCGGGCGCGGAATCGACATTTTTGGCTGTCCGACGGGCCGGTGTCATTCTCAGGATGTTCGGAACCCAAATAGCGATTTCCAGCCGTCTAGGTCCGAAACTGCTATTTCTGGTAGGGCAGTAAAAAAAACACGAGTTTCGAGCAGTTCCCAGACAGAATAGTGATTTTGGTCAGTCGGGGGCAGAATCGTCATTTTTGGCTGTCCGACGGGCCGGTGTCGTTCTCCGGCTGTCCGGGACCCAAATAGTGATTTCCAGCCGTCTGGGTCCGAGACTGCGATTTCTGGTGGGGCAGTCGAAAAATCACGAGTTTCGGGCAGTTCAGGGCTTGAACAATGATTTTGGCCGGTCGGGCGCGGAATCGGCATTTTTGGCTGTCTGACGGGCCGGGGTCATTCTCTAGATGACCTGCACACAAATAGCGATTTCCAGCCGTCCGGGTCCGAAACTGCTATTACTGGTAGGGCAGTAAAAAAAACACGAGTTTCGAGCAGTTCCCAGCCTGAACAGTGATTTTGACCGGTCGGGGGCAGAATCGACATTTTTGGCTGTCCGACGGGCCGGTGCCATTCTCAGGATGTTCGAAACCCAAATAGTGATTTCCAGCCGTCTGGGTCCGAAACTGCTATTTCTGGCAGGGCAGAAAAAAAAACACGAGTTTCGAGCAGTTCTCGGACAGAATAGCGATTTTGGTCAGTCGGGGGCAGAATCGTCATTTTAGGCTGTCCGACGGGCCGGGGTCGTTCTCCGGCTGTCCGGGACCCAAATAGCGATTTCCAGCCGTCTGGGTCCGAGACTGCGATTTCTGGTGGGGCAGTCGAAAAATCACGAGTTTCGGGCAGTTCAGGGCTTGAACAATGATTTTGGCCGGTCGGGCGCGGAATCGACATTTTTGGCTGTCTGACGGGCCGGGGTCGTTCTCTAGATGACCTGCACACAAATAGCGATTTCCAGCCGTCTGGGTCCGAAACTGCTATTTCTGGTAGGGCAGTAAAAAAAACACGAGTTTCGAGCAGTTTCCGGGCAGAACAGTGGTTTTGGTCAGTCAGGGGCAGAATCGACATTTTTGGCTGTCCGACGGGCCGGTGTCATTCTCAGGATGTTCGGAACCCAAATAGTGATTTCCAGCCGTCTGGGTCCGAAACAGCCATTTCTGGTAGGGCAGTCAAAAAAACACGAGTTTCGAGCAGTTCCAGGCCTGAACAGTGATTTTGGCCGGTCGGGGGCAGAATCGACATTTTTGGCTGTCCGACGGGCCGGTGTCATTCTCAGGATGTTCGGAACCCAAATAGCGATTTCCAGCCGTCTGGGTCCGAAACAGCTATTTCTGGTAGGGCAGTCAAAAAAACACGAGTTTCGAGCAGTTCCAGGCCTGAACAGTGATTTTGGCCGGTCGGGGGCAGAATCGACATTTTTGGCTGTCCGACGGGCCGGGGTCGTTCTCTAGATGACCTGCACACAAATAGCGATTTCCAGCCGTCTGGGTCCGAAACTGCTATTTCTGGTAGGGCAGTAAAAAAAACACGAGTTTCGAGCAGTTTCCGGGCAGAACAGTGGTTTTGGTCAGTCAGGGGCAGAATCGACATTTTTGGCTGTCCGACGGGCCGGTGTCATTCTCAGGATGTTCGGAACCCAAATAGTGATTTCCAGCCGTCTGGGTCCGAAACAGCTATTTCTGGTAGGGCAGTCAAAAAAACACGAGTTTCGAGCAGTTCCAGGCCTGAACAGTGATTTTGGCCGGTCGGGGGCAGAATCGACATTTTTGGCTGTCCGACGGGCCGGTGTCATTCTCAGGATGTTCGGAACCCAAATAGCGATTTCCAGCCGTCTAGGTCCGAAACTGCTATTTCTGGTAGGGCAGTAAAAAAAACACGAGTTTCGAGCAGTTCCCAGACAGAATAGTGATTTTGGTCAGTCGGGGGCAGAATCGTCATTTTTGGCTGTCCGACGGGCCGGTGTCATTCTCCGGCTGTCCGGGACCCAAATAGTGATTTCCAGCCGTCTGGGTCCGAGACTGCGATTTCTGGTGGGGCAGTCGAAAAATCACGAGTTTCGGGCAGTTCAGGGCTTGAACAATGATTTTGGCCGGTCGGGCGCGGAATCGGCATTTTTGGCTGTCTGACGGGCCGGGGTCGTTCTCTAGATGACCTGCACACAAATGGCGATTTCCAGCCGTCCGGGTCCGAAACTGCTATTACTGGTAGGGCAGTAAAAAAAACACGAGTTTCGAGCAGTTCCCAGCCTGAACAGTGATTTTGACCGGTCGGGGGCAGAATCGACATTTTTGGCTGTCCGACGGGCCGGTGCCATTCTCAGGATGTTCGAAACCCAAATAGTGATTTCCAGCCGTCTGGGTCCGAAACTGCTATTTCTGGCAGGGCAGAAAAAAAAACACGAGTTTCGAGCAGTTCTCGGACAGAATAGCGATTTTGGTCAGTCGGGGGCAGAATCGTCATTTTAGGCTGTCCGACGGGCCGGGGTCGTTCTCCGGCTGTCCGGGACCCAAATAGCGATTTCCAGCCGTCTGGGTCCGAGACTGCGATTTCTGGTGGGGCAGTCGAAAAATCACGAGTTTCGGGCAGTTCAGGGCTTGAACAATGATTTTGGCCGGTCGGGCGCGGAATCGACATTTTTGGCTGTCTGACGGGCCGGGGTCGTTCTCTAGATGACCTGCACACAAATAGCGATTTCCAGCCGTCTGGGTCCGAAACTGCTATTTCTGGTAGGGCAGTAAAAAAAACACGAGTTTCGAGCAGTTTCCGGGCAGAACAGTGGTTTTGGTCAGTCAGGGGCAGAATCGACATTTTTGGCTGTCCGACGGGCCGGTGTCATTCTCAGGATGTTCGGAACCCAAATAGTGATTTCCAGCCGTCTGGGTCCGAAACAGCCATTTCTGGTAGGGCAGTCAAAAAAACACGAGTTTCGAGCAGTTCCAGGCCTGAACAGTGATTTTGGCCGGTCGGGGGCAGAATCGACATTTTTGGCTGTCCGACGGGCCGGTGTCATTCTCAGGATGTTCGGAACCCAAATAGCGATTTCCAGCCGTCTGGGTCCGAAACAGCTATTTCTGGTAGGGCAGTCAAAAAAACACGAGTTTCGAGCAGTTCCAGGCCTGAACAGTGATTTTGGCCGGTCGGGGGCAGAATCGACATTTTTGGCTGTCCGACGGGCCGGTGTCATTCTCAGGATGTTCGGAACCCAAATAGCGATTTCCAGCCGTCTAGGTCCGAAACTGCTATTTCTGGTAGGGCAGTAAAAAAAACACGAGTTTCGAGCAGTTCCCAGACAGAATAGTGATTTTGGTCAGTCGGGGGCAGAATCGTCATTTTTGGCTGTCCGACGGGCCGGTGTCGTTCTCCGGCTGTCCGGGACCCAAATAGTGATTTCCAGCCGTCTGGGTCCGAGACTGCGATTTCTGGTGGGGCAGTCGAAAAATCACGAGTTTCGGGCAGTTCAGGGCTTGAACAATGATTTTGGCCGGTCGGGCGCGGAATCGGCATTTTTGGCTGTCTGACGGGCCGGGGTCGTTCTCTAGATGACCTGCACACAAATAGCGATTTCCAGCCGTCCGGGTCCGAAACTGCTATTACTGGTAGGGCAGTAAAAAAAACACGAGTTTCGAGCAGTTCCCAGCCTGAACAGTGATTTTGACCGGTCGGGGGCAGAATCGACATTTTTGGCTGTCCGACGGGCCGGTGCCATTCTCAGGATGTTCGAAACCCAAATAGTGATTTCCAGCCGTCTGGGTCCGAAACTGCTATTTCTGGTAGGGCAGAAAAAAAAACACGAGTTTCGAGCAGTTCTCGGACAGAATAGTGATTTTGGTCAGTCGGGGGCAGAATCGTCATTTTAGGCTGTCCGACGGGCCGGTGTCGTTCTCCCGCTGTCTGGGACCCAAATAGTGATTTCCAGCTGTCTGGGTCCGAGACTGCGATTTCTGGTGGGGCAGTCGAAAAATCACGAGTTTCGGGCAGTTCAGGGCTTGAACAATGATTTTGGCCGGTCGGGCGCGGAATCGACATTTTTGGCTGTCTGACGGGCCGGGGTCGTTCTCTAGATGACCTGCACACAAATAGCGATTTCCAGCCGTCTGGGTCCGAAACTGCTATTTCTGGTAGGGCAGTAAAAAAAACACGAGTTTCGAGCAGTTTCCGGGCAGAATAGTGGTTTTGGTCAGTCAGGGGCAGAATCGACATTTTTGGCTGTCCGACGGGCCGGTGTCATTCTCAGGATGTTCGGAACCCAAATAGTGATTTCCAGCCGTCTGGGTCCGAAACAGCTATTTCTGGTAGGGCAGTCAAAAAAACACGACTTTCGAGCAATTCCCGGGCAGAACAGTGATTTTGGTCAGTCGGGGGCAGAATCGACATTTTTGGCTGTCCGACGGGCCGGTGTCATTCTCAGGATGTTCGGAACCCAAATAGTGATTTCCAGCCGTCTGGGTCCGAGACTGCGATTTCTGGTGGGGCAGTCGAAAAATCACGAGTTTCGGGCAGTTCAGGGCTTGAACAATGATTCTGGCCGGTCGGGCGCGGAATCGACATTTTTGGCTGTCTGACGGGCCGGGGTCGTTCTCTAGATGACCTGCACACAAATAGTGATTTCCAGCCGTCTGGGTCCGAAACAGCTATTTCTGGTAGGGCAGTCAAAAAAACACGAGTTTCGAGCAGTTCCCGGGCAGAACAGTGATTTTGGTCAGTCGGGGGCAGAATCGACATTTTTGGCTGTCCGACGGGCCGGTGTCATTCTCAGGATGTTCGGAACCCAAATAGTGATTTCCAGCCGTCTGGGTCCGAAACTGCTATTTCTGGTAGGGCAGTAAAAAAAAACACGAGTTTCGAGCAGTTCCCGGACAGAATAGTGATTTTGGTCAGTCGGGGGCAGAATCGTCATTTTTGGCTGTCCGACGGGCCGGTGTCGTTCTCCGGCTGTCCGGGACCCAAATAAGGATTTCCAGCCGTCTGGGTCCGAGACTGCGATTTCTGGTGGGGCAGTCGAAAAATCACGAGTTTCGGGCAGTTCAGGGCTTGAACAATGATTTTGGCCGGTCGGGCGCGGAATCGACATTTTTGGCTGTCTGACGGGCCGGGGTCGTTCTCTAGATGACCTGCACACAAATAGCGATTTCCAGCCGTCTGGGTCCGAAACTGCTATTTCTGGTAGGGCGGTAAAAAAAACACGAGTTTCGAGCAGTTCCCAGCCTGAACAGTGATATTGGCCGGTCGGGCGCAGAATCGACATTTTTGGCTGCCCGACGGGCCGGTGCCATTCTCAGGATGTTCGAAACCCAAATAGTGATTTCCAGCCGTCTGGGTCCGAAACTGCTATTTCTGGTAGGGCAGTCAAAAAAACACGAGTTTCGAGCAGTTCCAGGCCTGAACAGTGATTTTGGCCGGTCGGGGGCAGAATCGACATTTTTGGCTGTCCGACGGGCCGGTGTCATTCTCAGGATGTTCGGAACCCAAATAGCGATTTCCAGCCGTCTAGGTCCGAAACTGCTATTTCTGGTAGGGCAGTAAAAAAAACACGAGTTTCGAGCAGTTCCCAGACAGAATAGTGATTTTGGTCAGTCGGGGGCAGAATCGTCATTTTTGGCTGTCCGACGGGCCGGTGTCATTCTCCGGCTGTCCGGGACCCAAATAGTGATTTCCAGCCGTCTGGGTCCGAGACTGCGATTTCTGGTGGGGCAGTCGAAAAATCACGAGTTTCGGGCAGTTCAGGGCTTGAACAATGATTTTGGCCGGTCGGGCGCGGAATCGGCATTTTTGGCTGTCTGACGGGCCGGGGTCGTTCTCTAGATGACCTGCACACAAATAGCGATTTCCAGCCGTCCGGGTCCGAAACTGCTATTACTGGTAGGGCAGTAAAAAAAACACGAGTTTCGAGCAGTTCCCAGCCTGAACAGTGATTTTGACCGGTCGGGGGCAGAATCGACATTTTTGGCTGTCCGACGGGCCGGTGCCATTCTCAGGATGTTCGAAACCCAAATAGTGATTTCCAGCCGTCTGGGTCCGAAACTGCTATTTCTGGTAGGGCAGAAAAAAAAACACGAGTTTCGAGCAGTTCTCGGACAGAATAGTGATTTTGGTCAGTCGGGGGCAGAATCGTCATTTTAGGCTGTCCGACGGGCCGGTGTCGTTCTCCCGCTGTCTGGGACCCAAATAGTGATTTCCAGCTGTCTGGGTCCGAGACTGCGATTTCTGGTGGGGCAGTCGAAAAATCACGAGTTTCGGGCAGTTCAGGGCTTGAACAATGATTTTGGCCGGTCGGGCGCGGAATCGACATTTTTGGCTGTCTGACGGGCCGGGGTCGTTCTCTAGATGACCTGCACACAAATAGCGATTTCCAGCCGTCTGGGTCCGAAACTGCTATTTCTGGTAGGGCAGTAAAAAAAACACGAGTTTCGAGCAGTTTCCGGGCAGAATAGTGGTTTTGGTCAGTCAGGGGCAGAATCGACATTTTTGGCTGTCCGACGGGCCGGTGTCATTCTCAGGATGTTCGGAACCCAAATAGTGATTTCCAGCCGTCTGGGTCCGAAACAGCTATTTCTGGTAGGGCAGTCAAAAAAACACGACTTTCGAGCAATTCCCGGGCAGAACAGTGATTTTGGTCAGTCGGGGGCAGAATCGACATTTTTGGCTGTCCGACGGGCCGGTGTCATTCTCAGGATGTTCGGAACCCAAATAGTGATTTCCAGCCGTCTGGGTCCGAGACTGCGATTTCTGGTGGGGCAGTCGAAAAATCACGAGTTTCGGGCAGTTCAGGGCTTGAACAATGATTCTGGCCGGTCGGGCGCGGAATCGACATTTTTGGCTGTCTGACGGGCCGGGGTCGTTCTCTAGATGACCTGCACACAAATAGTGATTTCCAGCCGTCTGGGTCCGAAACAGCTATTTCTGGTAGGGCAGTCAAAAAAACACGAGTTTCGAGCAGTTCCCGGGCAGAACAGTGATTTTGGTCAGTCGGGGGCAGAATCGACATTTTTGGCTGTCCGACGGGCCGGTGTCATTCTCAGGATGTTCGGAACCCAAATAGTGATTTCCAGCCGTCTGGGTCCGAAACTGCTATTTCTGGTAGGGCAGTAAAAAAAAACACGAGTTTCGAGCAGTTCCCGGACAGAATAGTGATTTTGGTCAGTCGGGGGCAGAATCGTCATTTTTGGCTGTCCGACGGGCCGGTGTCGTTCTCCGGCTGTCCGGGACCCAAATAAGGATTTCCAGCCGTCTGGGTCCGAGACTGCGATTTCTGGTGGGGCAGTCGAAAAATCACGAGTTTCGGGCAGTTCAGGGCTTGAACAATGATTTTGGCCGGTCGGGCGCGGAATCGACATTTTTGGCTGTCTGACGGGCCGGGGTCGTTCTCTAGATGACCTGCACACAAATAGCGATTTCCAGCCGTCTGGGTCCGAAACTGCTATTTCTGGTAGGGCGGTAAAAAAAACACGAGTTTCGAGCAGTTCCCAGCCTGAACAGTGATATTGGCCGGTCGGGCGCAGAATCGACATTTTTGGCTGCCCGACGGGCCGGTGCCATTCTCAGGATGTTCGAAACCCAAATAGTGATTTCCAGCCGTCTGGGTCCGAAACTGCTATTTCTGGTAGGGCAGTCAAAAAAACACGAGTTTCGAGCAGTTCCAGGCCTGAACAGTGATTTTGGCCGGTCGGGGGCAGAATCGACATTTTTGGCTGTCCGACGGGCCGGTGTCATTCTCAGGATGTTCGGAACCCAAATAGCGATTTCCAGCCGTCTAGGTCCGAAACTGCTATTTCTGGTAGGGCAGTAAAAAAAACACGAGTTTCGAGCAGTTCCCAGACAGAATAGTGATTTTGGTCAGTCGGGGGCAGAATCGTCATTTTTGGCTGTCCGACGGGCCGGTGTCATTCTCCGGCTGTCCGGGACCCAAATAGTGATTTCCAGCCGTCTGGGTCCGAGACTGCGATTTCTGGTGGGGCAGTCGAAAAATCACGAGTTTCGGGCAGTTCAGGGCTTGAACAATGATTTTGGCCGGTCGGGCGCGGAATCGGCATTTTTGGCTGTCTGACGGGCCGGGGTCGTTCTCTAGATGACCTGCACACAAATAGCGATTTCCAGCCGTCCGGGTCCGAAACTGCTATTACTGGTAGGGCAGTAAAAAAAACACGAGTTTCGAGCAGTTCCCAGCCTGAACAGTGATTTTGACCGGTCGGGGGCAGAATCGACATTTTTGGCTGTCCGACGGGCCGGTGCCATTCTCAGGATGTTCGAAACCCAAATAGTGATTTCCAGCCGTCTGGGTCCGAAACTGCTATTTCTGGCAGGGCAGAAAAAAAAACACGAGTTTCGAGCAGTTCTCGGACAGAATAGCGATTTTGGTCAGTCGGGGGCAGAATCGTCATTTTAGGCTGTCCGACGGGCCGGGGTCGTTCTCCGGCTGTCCGGGACCCAAATAGCGATTTCCAGCCGTCTGGGTCCGAGACTGCGATTTCTGGTGGGGCAGTCGAAAAATCACGAGTTTCGGGCAGTTCAGGGCTTGAACAATGATTTTGGCCGGTCGGGCGCGGAATCGACATTTTTGGCTGTCTGACGGGCCGGGGTCGTTCTCTAGATGACCTGCACACAAATAGCGATTTCCAGCCGTCTGGGTCCGAAACTGCTATTTCTGGTAGGGCAGTAAAAAAAACACGAGTTTCGAGCAGTTTCCGGGCAGAACAGTGGTTTTGGTCAGTCAGGGGCAGAATCGACATTTTTGGCTGTCCGACGGGCCGGTGTCATTCTCAGGATGTTCGGAACCCAAATAGTGATTTCCAGCCGTCTGGGTCCGAAACAGCCATTTCTGGTAGGGCAGTCAAAAAAACACGAGTTTCGAGCAGTTCCAGGCCTGCACAGTGATTTTGGCCGGTCGGGGGCAGAATCGACATTTTTGGCTGTCCGACGGGCCGGTGTCATTCTCAGGATGTTCGGAACCCAAATAGCGATTTCCAGCCGTCTGGGTCCGAAACAGCTATTTCTGGTAGGGCAGTCAAAAAAACACGAGTTTCGAGCAGTTCCAGGCCTGAACAGTGATTTTGGCCGGTCGGGGGCAGAATCGACATTTTTGGCTGTCCGACGGGCCGGTGTCATTCTCAGGATGTTCGGAACCCAAATAGCGATTTCCAGCCGTCTAGGTCCGAAACTGCTATTTCTGGTAGGGCAGTAAAAAAAACACGAGTTTCGAGCAGTTCCCAGACAGAATAGTGATTTTGGTCAGTCGGGGGCAGAATCGTCATTTTTGGCTGTCCGACGGGCCGGTGTCGTTCTCCGGCTGTCCGGGACCCAAATAGTGATTTCCAGCCGTCTGGGTCCGAGACTGCGATTTCTGGTGGGGCAGTCGAAAAATCACGAGTTTCGGGCAGTTCAGGGCTTGAACAATGATTTTGGCCGGTCGGGCGCGGAATCGGCATTTTTGGCTGTCTGACGGGCCGGGGTCGTTCTCTAGATGACCTGCACACAAATAGCGATTTCCAGCCGTCCGGGTCCGAAACTGCTATTACTGGTAGGGCAGTAAAAAAAACACGAGTTTCGAGCAGTTCCCAGCCTGAACAGTGATTTTGGCCGGTCGGGGGCAGAATCGACATTTTTGGCTGTCCGACGGGCCGGTGCCATTCTCAGGATGTTCGAAACCCAAATAGTGATTTCCAGCCGTCTGGGTCCGAAACTGCTATTTCTGGTAGGGCAGAAAAAAAAACACGAGTTTCGAGCAGTTCTCGGACAGAATAGTGATTTTGGTCAGTCGGGGGCAGAATCGTCATTTTAGGCTGTCCGACGGGCCGGTGTCGTTCTCCCGCTGTCTGGGACCCAAATAGTGATTTCCAGCTGTCTGGGTCCGAGACTGCGATTTCTGGTGGGGCAGTCGAAAAATCACGAGTTTCGGGCAGTTCAGGGCTTGAACAATGATTTTGGCCGGTCGGGCGCGGAATCGACATTTTTGGCTGTCTGACGGGCCGGGGTCGTTCTCTAGATGACCTGCACACAAATAGCGATTTCCAGCCGTCTGGGTCCGAAACTGCTATTTCTGGTAGGGCAGTAAAAAAAACACGAGTTTCGAGCAGTTTCCGGGCAGAACAGTGGTTTTGGTCAGTCAGGGGCAGAATCGACATTTTTGGCTGTCCGACGGGCCGGTGTCATTCTCAGGATGTTCGGAACCCAAATAGTGATTTCCAGCCGTCTGGGTCCGAAACAGCTATTTCTGGTAGGGCAGTCAAAAAAACACGACTTTCGAGCAATTCCCGGGCAGAACAGTGATTTTGGTCAGTCGGGGGCAGAATCGACATTTTTGGCTGTCCGACGGGCCGGTGTCATTCTCAGGATGTTCGGAACCCAAATAGTGATTTCCAGCCGTCTGGGTCCGAGACTGCGATTTCTGGTGGGGCAGTCGAAAAATCACGAGTTTCGGGCAGTTCAGGGCTTGAACAATGATTCTGGCCGGTCGGGCGCGGAATCGACATTTTTGGCTGTCTGACGGGCCGGGGTCGTTCTCTAGATGACCTGCACACAAATAGTGATTTCCAGCCGTCTGGGTCCGAAACAGCTATTTCTGGTAGGGCAGTCAAAAAAACACGAGTTTCGAGCAGTTCCCGGGCAGAACAGTGATTTCGGTCAGTCGGGGGCAGAATCGACATTTTTGGCTGTCCGACGGGCCGGTGTCATTCTCAGGATGTTCGGAACCCAAATAGTGATTTCCAGCCGTCTGGGTCCGAAACTGCTATTTCTGGTAGGGCAGTAAAAAAAAACACGAGTTTCGAGCAGTCCCGGACAGAATAGTGATTTTGGTCAGTCGGGGGCAGAATCGTCATTTTTGGCTGTCCGACGGGCCGGTGTCGTTCTCCGGCTGTCCGGGACCCAAATAGTGATTTCCGGCTGTCTGGGTCCGAGACTGCGATTTCTGGTGGGGCAGTCGAAAAATCACGAGTTTCGGGCAGTTCAGGGCTTGAACAATGATTTTGGCCGGTCGGGCGCGGAATCGACATTTTTGGCTGTCTGACGGGCCGGGGTCGTTCTCTGGATGTCCTGGACACAAATAGCGATTTCCAGCCGTCTGGGTCCGAAACTGCTATTTCTGGTAGGGCAGTAAAAAAAACACGAGTTTCGAGCAGTTCCCAGCCTGAACAGTGATTTTGGCCGGTCGGGGGCAGAATCGACATTTTTGGCTGTCCGACGGGCCGGGGTCATTCTCAGGATGTTCGGAACCCAAATAGTGATTTCCAGCCGTCTGGGTCCGAAACTGCTATTTCTGGTAGGGCAGAAAAAAAAACACGAGTTTCGAGCAGTTCTCGGACAGAATAGCGATTTTGGTCAGTCGGGGGCAGAATCGTCATTTTAGGCTGTCCGACGGGCCGGTGTCGTTCTCCGGCTGTCCGGGACCCAAATAGCGATTTCCAGCCGTCTGGGTCCGAGACTGCGATTTCTGGTGGGGCAGTCGAAAAATCACGAGTTTCGGGCAGTTCAGGGCTTGAACAATGATTTTGGCCGGTCGGGCGCGGAATCGGCATTTTTGGCTGTCTGACGGGCCGGGGTCGTTCTCTAGATGACCTGCACACAAATAGCGATTTCCAGCCGTCTGGGTCCGAAACTGCTATTTCTGGTAGGGCAGTAAAAAAAACACGAGTTTCGAGCAGTTCCCAGCCTGAACAGTGATTTTGGCCGGTCGGGGGCAGAATCGACATTTTTGGCTGTCCGACGGGCCGGGGTCATTCTCAGGATGTTCGGAACCCAAATAGTGATTTCCAGCCGTCTGGGTCCGAAACTGCTATTTCTGGTAGGGCAGTCAAAAAAACACGAGTTTCTAGCAGTTCCCGGGCAGAACAGTGATTTTGGTCAGTCGGGGGCAGAATCGTCATTTTTAGCTGTCTGACGGGCCGGAGTCGTTCTCAGGCTGTCCGGGACCAAATAGTGATTTCCAGTCGTTTGGGTCCGAGACTGCGATCTCTGGTGGGGCAGTCGAAATATCACGAGTTTCAGGCAGTTCTGGGCCTGAACAATGATTTTGGCCGGTCGGGAGCGGAATCGACATTTTTGGCTGTCCGACGAGCCGGTGTCGTTCTCAGGATGTTCGGAACCCAAACAGTGATTTCCAGCCGTCTGGGTCCGAAACAGCTATTTCTAGTAGGGCAGTAAAAAAAACACGAGTTTCGAGCAGTTCCCGGGCAGAACAGTGGTTTTGGTCAGTCAGGGGCAGAATCGACATTTTTGGCTGTCCGACGGGCCGGTGTCATTCTCAGGATGTTCGGAACCCAAATAGTGATTTCCAGCCGTCTGGGTCCGAAACAGCTATTTCTGGTAGGGCAGTCAAAAAAACACGAGTTTCGAGCAGTTCCCCGGCAGAACAGTGATTTTGGTCAGTCGGGGGCAGAATCGACATTTTTGGCTGTCCGACGGGCCGGTGTCATTCTCAGGATGTTCGGAACCCAAATAGTGATTTCCAGCCGTCTGGGTCCGAAACAGCTATTTCTGGTAGGGCAGTCAAAAAAACACGAGTTTCTAGCAGTTCCCGGGCAGAACAGTGATTTTGGTCAGTCGGGGGCAGAATCGTCATTTTTAGCTGTCTGACGGGCCGGAGTCGTTCTCAGGCTGTCCGGGACCAAATAGTGATTTCCAGTCGTTTGGGTCCGAGACTGCGATCTCTGGTGGGGCAGTCGAAATATCACGAGTTTCAGGCAGTTCTGGGCCTGAACAATGATTTTGGCCGGTCGGGAGCGGAATCGACATTTTTGGCTGTCCGACGGGCCGGTGTCGTTCTCAGGATGTTCGGAACCCAAACAGTGATTTCCAGCCGTCTGGGTCCGAAACAGCTATTTCTAGTAGGGTAGTAAAAAAAACACGAGTTTCGAGCAGTTCCCGGGCAGAACAGTGGTTTTGGTCAGTCAGGGGCAGAATCGACATTTTTGGCTGTCCGACGGGCCGGTGTCATTCTCAGGATGTTCGGAACCCAAATAGTGATTTCCAGCCGTCTGGGTCCGAAACAGCTATTTCTGGTAGGGCAGTCAAAAAAACACGAGTTTCGAGCAGTTCCCCGGCAGAACAGTGATTTTGGTCAGTCGGGGGCAGAATCGACATTTTTGGCTGTCCGACGGGCCGGTGTCATTCTCAGGATGTTCGGAACCCAAATAGTGATTTCCAGCCGTCTGGGTCCGAGACTGCGATTTCTGGTGGGGCAGTCGAAAAATCACGAGTTTCGGGCAGTTCAGGGCTTGAACAATGATTCTGGCCGGTCGGGCGCGGAATCGACATTTTTGGCTGTCTGACGGGCCGGGGTCGTTCTCTAGATGACCTGCACACAAATAGTGATTTCCAGCCGTCTGGGTCCGAAACAGCTATTTCTGGTAGGGCAGTCAAAAAAACACGAGTTTCGAGCAGTTCCCGGGCAGAACAGTGATTTTGGTCAGTCGGGGGCAGAATCGACATTTTTGGCTGTCCGACGGGCCGGTGTCATTCTCAGGATGTTCGGAACCCAAATAGTGATTTCCAGCCGTCTGGGTCCGAAACTGCTATTTCTGGTAGGGCAGTAAAAAAAAACACGAGTTTCGAGCAGTTCTCGGACAGAATAGCGATTTTGGTCAGTCGGGGGCAGAATCGTCATTTTTAGCTGTCTGACGGGCCGGAGTCGTTCTCAGGCTGTCCGGGACCAAATAGTGATTTCCAGTCGTTTGGGTCCGAGACTGCGATCTCTGGTGGGGCAGTCGAAATATCACGAGTTTCAGGCAGTTCTGGGCCTGAACAATGATTTTGGCCGGTCGGGAGCGGAATCGACATTTTTGGCTGTCCGACGAGCCGGTGTCGTTCTCAGGATGTTCGGAACCCAAACAGTGATTTCCAGCCGTCTGGGTCCGAAACAGCTATTTCTAGTAGGGCAGTAAAAAAAACACGAGTTTCGAGCAGTTCCCGGGCAGAACAGTGGTTTTGGTCAGTCAGGGGCAGAATCGACATTTTTGGCTGTCCGACGGGCCGGTGTCATTCTCAGGATGTTCGGAACCCAAATAGTGATTTCCAGCCGTCTGGGTCCGAAACAGCTATTTCTGGTAGGGCAGTCAAAAAAACACGAGTTTCGAGCAGTTCCCCGGCAGAACAGTGATTTTGGTCAGTCGGGGGCAGAATCGACATTTTTGGCTGTCCGACGGGCCGGTGTCATTCTCAGGATGTTCGGAACCCAAATAGTGATTTCCAGCCGTCTGGGTCCGAAACAGCTATTTCTGGTAGGGCAGTCAAAAAAACACGAGTTTCTAGCAGTTCCCGGGCAGAACAGTGATTTTGGTCAGTCGGGGGCAGAATCGTCATTTTTAGCTGTCTGACGGGCCGGAGTCGTTCTCAGGCTGTCCGGGACCAAATAGTGATTTCCAGTCGTTTGGGTCCGAGACTGCGATCTCTGGTGGGGCAGTCGAAATATCACGAGTTTCAGGCAGTTCTGGGCCTGAACAATGATTTTGGCCGGTCGGGAGCGGAATCGACATTTTTGGCTGTCCGACGGGCCGGTGTCGTTCTCAGGATGTTCGGAACCCAAACAGTGATTTCCAGCCGTCTGGGTCCGAAACAGCTATTTCTAGTAGGGCAGTAAAAAAAACACGAGTTTCTAGCAGTTCCCGGGCAGAACAGTGATTTTGGTCAGTCGGGGGCAGAATCGTCATTTTTAGCTGTCTGACGGGCCGGAGTCGTTCTCAGGCTGTCCGGGACCAAATAGTGATTTCCAGTCGTTTGGGTCCGAGACTGCGATCTCTGGTGGGGCAGTCGAAATATCACGAGTTTCAGGCAGTTCTGGGCCTGAACAATGATTTTGGCCGGTCGGGAGCGGAATCGACATTTTTGGCTGTCCGACGGGCCGGTGTCGTTCTCAGGATGTTCGGAACCCAAACAGTGATTTCCAGCCGTCTGGGTCCGAAACAGCTATTTCTAGTAGGGCAGTAAAAAAAACACGAGTTTCGAGCAGTTCCCGGGCAGAACAGTGGTTTTGGTCAGTCAGGGGCAGAATCGACATTTTTGGCTGTCCGACGGGCCGGTGTCATTCTCAGGATGTTCGGAACCCAAATAGTGATTTCCAGCCGTCTGGGTCCGAAACAGCTATTTCTGGTAGGGCAGTCAAAAAAACACGAGTTTCGAGCAGTTCCCCGGCAGAACAGTGATTTTGGTCAGTCGGGGGCAGAATCGACATTTTTGGCTGTCCGACGGGCCGGTGTCATTCTCAGGATGTTCGGAACCCAAATAGTGATTTCCAGCCGTCTGGGTCCGAGACTGCGATTTCTGGTGGGGCAGTCGAAAAATCACGAGTTTCGGGCAGTTCAGGGCTTGAACAATGATTCTGGCCGGTCGGGCGCGGAATCGACATTTTTGGCTGTCTGACGGGCCGGGGTCGTTCTCTAGATGACCTGCACACAAATAGTGATTTCCAGCCGTCTGGGTCCGAAACAGCTATTTCTGGTAGGGCAGTCAAAAAAACACGAGTTTCGAGCAGTTCCCGGGCAGAACAGTGATTTTGGTCAGTCGGGGGCAGAATCGACATTTTTGGCTGTCCGACGGGCCGGTGTCATTCTCAGGATGTTCGGAACCCAAATAGTGATTTCCAGCCGTCTGGGTCCGAAACTGCTATTTCTGGTAGGGCAGTAAAAAAAAACACGAGTTTCGAGCAGTTCCCCGGCAGAACAGTGATTTTGGTCAGTCGGGGGCAGAATCGACATTTTTGGCTGTCCGACGGGCCGGTGTCATTCTCAGGATGTTCGGAACCCAAATAGTGATTTCCAGCCGTCTGGGTCCGAAACAGCTATTTCTGGTAGGGCAGTCAAAAAAACACGAGTTTCTAGCAGTTCCCGGGCAGAACAGTGATTTTGGTCAGTCGGGGGCAGAATCGTCATTTTTAGCTGTCTGACGGGCCGGAGTCGTTCTCAGGCTGTCCGGGACCAAATAGTGATCTCCAGTCGTTTGGGTCCGAGACTGCGATCTCTGGTGGGGCAGTCGAAATATCACGAGTTTCAGGCAGTTCTGGGCCTGAACAATGATTTTGGCCGGTCGGGAGCGGAATCGACATTTTTGGCTGTCCGACGGGCCGGTGTCGTTCTCAGGATGTTCGGAACCCAAACAGTGATTTCCAGCCGTCTGGGTCCGAAACAGCTATTTCTAGTAGGGCAGTAAAAAAAACACGAGTTTCGAGCAGTTCCCGGGCAGAACAGTGGTTTTGGTCAGTCAGGGGCAGAATCGACATTTTTGGCTGTCCGACGGGCCGGTGTCATTCTCAGGATGTTCGGAACCCAAATAGTGATTTCCAGCCGTCTGGGTCCGAAACAGCTATTTCTGGTAGGGCAGTCAAAAAAACACGAGTTTCGAGCAGTTCCCCGGCAGAACAGTGATTTTGGTCAGTCGGGGGCAGAATCGACATTTTTGGCTGTCCGACGGGCCGGTGTCATTCTCAGGATGTTCGGAACCCAAATAGTGATTTCCAGCCGTCTGGGTCCGAGACTGCGATTTCTGGTGGGGCAGTCGAAAAATCACGAGTTTCGGGCAGTTCAGGGCTTGAACAATGATTCTGGCCGGTCGGGCGCGGAATCGACATTTTTGGCTGTCTGACGGGCCGGGGTCGTTCTCTAGATGACCTGCACACAAATAGTGATTTCCAGCCGTCTGGGTCCGAAACAGCTATTTCTGGTAGGGCAGTCAAAAAAACACGAGTTTCGAGCAGTTCCCGGGCAGAACAGTGATTTTGGTCAGTCGGGGGCAGAATCGACATTTTTGGCTGTCCGACGGGCCGGTGTCATTCTCAGGATGTTCGGAACCCAAATAGTGATTTCCAGCCGTCTGGGTCCGAAACTGCTATTTCTGGTAGGGCAGTAAAAAAAAACACGAGTTTCGAGCAGTTCCCCGGCAGAACAGTGATTTTGGTCAGTCGGGGGCAGAATCGACATTTTTGGCTGTCCGACGGGCCGGTGTCATTCTCAGGATGTTCGGAACCCAAATAGTGATTTCCAGCCGTCTGGGTCCGAAACAGCTATTTCTGGTAGGGCAGTCAAAAAAACACGAGTTTCTAGCAGTTCCCGGGCAGAACAGTGATTTTGGTCAGTCGGGGGCAGAATCGTCATTTTTAGCTGTCTGACGGGCCGGAGTCGTTCTCAGGCTGTCCGGGACCAAATAGTGATCTCCAGTCGTTTGGGTCCGAGACTGCGATCTCTGGTGGGGCAGTCGAAATATCACGAGTTTCAGGCAGTTCTGGGCCTGAACAATGATTTTGGCCGGTCGGGAGCGGAATCGACATTTTTGGCTGTCCGACGGGCCGGTGTCGTTCTCAGGATGTTCGGAACCCAAACAGTGATTTCCAGCCGTCTGGGTCCGAAACAGCTATTTCTAGTAGGGCAGTAAAAAAAACACGAGTTTCGAGCAGTTCCCGGGCAGAACAGTGGTTTTGGTCAGTCAGGGGCAGAATCGACATTTTTGGCTGTCCGACGGGCCGGTGTCATTCTCAGGATGTTCGGAACCCAAATAGTGATTTCCAGCCGTCTGGGTCCGAAACAGCTATTTCTGGTAGGGCAGTCAAAAAAACACGAGTTTCGAGCAGTTCCCCGGCAGAACAGTGATTTTGGTCAGTCGGGGGCAGAATCGACATTTTTGGCTGTCCGACGGGCCGGTGTCATTCTCAGGATGTTCGGAACCCAAATAGTGATTTCCAGCCGTCTGGGTCCGAGACTGCGATTTCTGGTGGGGCAGTCGAAAAATCACGAGTTTCGGGCAGTTCAGGGCTTGAACAATGATTCTGGCCGGTCGGGCGCGGAATCGACATTTTTGGCTGTCTGACGGGCCGGGGTCGTTCTCTAGATGACCTGCACACAAATAGTGATTTCCAGCCGTCTGGGTCCGAAACAGCTATTTCTGGTAGGGCAGTCAAAAAAACACGAGTTTCGAGCAGTTCCCGGGCAGAACAGTGATTTTGGTCAGTCGGGGGCAGAATCGACATTTTTGGCTGTCCGACGGGCCGGTGTCATTCTCAGGATGTTCGGAACCCAAATAGTGATTTCCAGCCGTCTGGGTCCGAAACTGCTATTTCTGGTAGGGCAGTAAAAAAAAACACGAGTTTCGAGCAGTTCCCGGACAGAATAGTGATTTTGGTCAGTCGGGGGCAGAATCGTCATTTTTGGCTGTCCGACGGGCCGGTGTCGTTCTCCGGCTGTCCGGGACCCAAATAGTGATTTCCAGCCGTCTGGGTCCGAGACTGCGATTTCTGGTGGGGCAGTCGAAAAATCACGAGTTTCGGGCAGTTCAGGGCTTGAACAATGATTTTGGCCGGTCGGGCACGGAATCGACATTTTTGGCTGTCTGACGGGCCGGGGTCGTTCTCTAGATGACCTGCACACAAATAGCGATTTCCAGCCGTCTGGGTCCGAAACTGCTATTTCTGGTAGGGCGGTAAAAAAAACACGAGTTTCGAGCAGTTCCCAGCCTGAACAGTGATATTGGCCGGTCGGGCGCAGAATCGACATTTTTGGCTGCCCGACGGGCCGGTGCCATTCTCAGGATGTTCGAAACCCAAATAGTGATTTCCAGCCGTCTGGGTCCGAAACTGCTATTTCTGGTAGGGCAGAAAAAAAAACACGAGTTTCGAGCAGTTCTCGGACAGAATAGTGATTTTGGTCAGTCGGGGGCAGAATCGTCATTTTAGGCTGTCCGACGGGCTGGTGTCGTTCTCCGGCTGTCCGGGACCCAAATAGTGATTTCCGGCTGTCTGGGTCCGAGACTGCGATTTCTGGTGGGGCAGTCGAAAAATCACGAGTTTCGGGCAGTTCAGGGCTTGAACAATGATTTTGGCCGGTCGGGCGCGGAATCGGCATTTTTGGCTGTCTGACGGGCCGGGGTCGTTCTCTAGATGACCTGCACACAAATAGCGATTTCCAGCCGTCTGGGTCCGAAACTGCTATTTCTGGTAGGGCAGTAAAAAAAACACGAGTTTCGAGCAGTTCCCAGCCTGAACAGTGATTTTCGCCGGTCGGGGGCAGAATCGACATTTTTGGCTGTCCGACGGGCCGGGGTCATTCTCAGGATGTTCGGAACCCAAATAGTGATTTCCAGCCGTCTGGGTCCGAAACTGCTATTTCTGGTAGGGCAGTAAAAAAAACACGAGTTTCGAGCAGTTCCCGGACAGAATAGTGATTTTGGTCAGTCGGGGGCAGAATCGTCATTTTTGGCTGTCCGACGGGCCGGTGTCGTTCTCCGGCTGTCCGGGATCCAAATAGTGATTTCCAGCCGTCTGGGTCCGGGACTGCGATTTCTGGTGGGGCAGTCGAAAAATCACGAGTTTCGGGCAGTTCAGGGCTTGAACAATGATTTTGGCCGGTCGGGCGCGGAATCGACATTTTTGGCTGTCTGACGGGCCGGGGTCGTTCTCTAGATGACCTGCACACAAATAGCGATTTCCAGCCGTCTGGGTCCGAAACTGCTATTTCTGGTAGGGCAGTAAAAAAAACACGAGTTTCGAGCAGTTCCCAGCCTGAACAGTGATTTTGGCCGGTCGGGGGCAGAATCGACATTTTTGGCTGTCCGACGGGCCGGTGCCATTCTCAGGATGTTCGGAACCCAAATAGTGATTTCCAGCCGTCTGGGTCCGAAACAGCTATTTCTGGTAGGGCAGTCAAAAAAACACAAGTTTCGAGCAGTTCCCGGACAGAATAGTGATTTTGGTCAGTCAGGGGCAGAATCGTCATTTTAGGCTGTCCAACGGGCTGGTGTCGTTCTCCGGCTGTCCGGGACCCAAATAGTGATTTCCGGCTGTCTGGGTCCGAGACTGCGATTTCTGGTGGGGCAGTCGAAAAATCATGAGTTTCGGGCAGTTCAGGGCTTGAACAATGATTTTGGCCGGTCGGGCGCGGAATCGACATTTTTGGCTGTCTGACGGGCCGGGGTCGTTCTCTAGATGACCTGCACACAAATAGCGATTTCCAGCCGTCTGGGTCCGAAACTGCTATTTCTGGTAGGGCAGTAAAAAAAACACGAGTTTCGAGCAGTTCCCAGCCTGAACAGTGATTTTGGCCGGTCGGGGGCAGAATCGACATTTTTGGCTGTCCGACGGGCCGGTGCCATTCTCAGGATGTTCGGAACCCAAATAGTGATTTCCAGCCGTCTGGGTCCGAAACAGCTATTTCTGGTAGGGCAGTCAAAAAAACACAAGTTTCGAGCAGTTCCCGGACAGAATAGTGATTTTGGTCAGTCGGGGGCAGAATCGTCATTTTAGGCTGTCCAACGGGCTGGTGTCGTTCTCCGGCTGTCCGGGACCCAAATAGTGATTTCCGGCTGTCTGGGTCCGAGACTGCGATTTCTGGTGGGGCAGTCGAAAAATCATGAGTTTCGGGCAGTTCAGGGCTTGAACAATGATTTTGGCCGGTCGGGCGCGGAATCGACATTTTTGGCTGTCTGACGGGCCGGGGTCGTTCTCTGGATGTCCTGGACACAAATAGCGATTTCCAGCCGTCTGGGTCCGAAACTGCTATTTCTGGTAGGGCAGTAAAAAAAACACGAGTTTCGAGCAGTTCCCAGCCTGAACAGTGATTTTGGCCGGTCGGGGGCAGAATCGACATTTTTGGCTGTCCGACGGGCCGGGGTCATTCTCAGGATGTTCGGAACCCAAATAGTGATTTCCAGCCGTCTGGGTCCGAAACTGCTATTTCTGGTAGGGCAGAAAAAAAAACACGAGTTTCGAGCAGTTCTCGGACAGAATAGCGATTTTGGTCAGTCGGGGGCAGAATCGTCATTTTAGGCTGTCCGACGGGCCGGTGTCGTTCTCCGGCTGTCCGGGACCCAAATAGCGATTTCCAGCCGTCTGGGTCCGAGACTGCGATTTCTGGTGGGGCAGTCGAAAAATCACGAGTTTCGGGCAGTTCAGGGCTTGAACAATGATTTTGGCCGGTCGGGCGCGGAATCGGCATTTTTGGCTGTCTGACGGGCCGGGGTCGTTCTCTGGATGACCTGCACACAAATAGCGATTTCCAGCCGTCTGGGTCCGAAACTGCTATTTCTGGTAGGGCAGTAAAAAAAACACGAGTTTCGAGCAGTTCCCAGCCTGAACAGTGATTTTCGCCGGTCGGGGGCAGAATCGACATTTTTGGCTGTCCGACGGGCCGGGGTCATTCTCAGGATGTTCGGAACCCAAATAGTGATTTCCAGCCGTCTGGGTCCGAAACTGCTATTTCTGGTAGGGCAGTAAAAAAAACACGAGTTTCGAGCAGTTCCCGGACAGAATAGTGATTTTGGTCAGTCGGGGGCAGAATCGTCATTTTTGGCTGTCCGACGGGCCGGTGTCGTTCTCCGGCTGTCCGGGATCCAAATAGTGATTTCCAGCCGTCTGGGTCCGGGACTGCGATTTCTGGTGGGGCAGTCGAAAAATCACGAGTTTCGGGCAGTTCAGGGCTTGAACAATGATTTTGGCCGGTCGGGCGCGGAATCGACATTTTTGGCTGTCTGACGGGCCGGGGTCGTTCTCTAGATGACCTGCACACAAATAGCGATTTCCAGCCGTCTGGGTCCGAAACTGCTATTTCTGGTAGGGCAGTAAAAAAAACACGAGTTTCGAGCAGTTCCCAGCCTGAACAGTGATTTTGGCCGGTCGGGGGCAGAATCGACATTTTTGGCTGTCCGACGGGCCGGTGTCATTCTCAGGATGTTCGGAACCCAAATAGTGATTTCCAGCCGTCTGGGTCCGAAACAGCTATTTCTGGTAGGGCAGTCAAAAAAACACGAGTTTCGAGCAGTTCCCGGGCAGAACAGTGATTTTGGTCAGTCGGGGGCAGAATCGACATTTTTGGCTGTCCGACGGGCCGGTGTCATTCTCAGGATGTTCGGAACCCAAATAGTGATTTCCAGCCGTCTGGGTCCGAAACTGCTATTTCTGGTAGGGCAGTAAAAAAAAAACACGAGTTTCGAGCAGTTCCCGGACAGAATAGTGATTTTGGTCAGTCGGGGGCAGAATCGTCATTTTTGGCTGTCCGACGGGCCGGTGTCGTTCTCCGGCTGTCCGGGACCCAAATAGTGATTTCCAGCCGTCTGGGCCCGAGACTGCGATTTCTGGTGGGGCAGTCGAAAAATCACGAGTTTCGGGCAGTTCAGGGCTTGAACAATGATTTTGGCCGGTCGGGCGCGGAATCGACATTTTTGGCTGTCTGACGGGCCGGGGTCGTTCTCTAGATGACCTGCACACAAATAGCGATTTCCAGCCGTCTGGGTCCGAAACTGCTATTTCTGGTAGGGCGGTAAAAAAAACACAAGTTTCGAGCAGTTCCCAGCCTGAACAGTGATATTGGCCGGTCGGGCGCAGAATCGACATTTTTGGCTGCCCGACGGGCCGGTGCCATTCTCAGGATGTTCAAAACCCAAATAGTGATTTCCAGCCGTCTGGGTCCGAAACTGCTATTTCTGGTAGGGTAGAAAAAAAAACACGAGTTTCGAGCAGTTCTCGGACAGAATAGCGATTTTGGTCAGTCGGGGGCAGAATCGTCATTTTAGGCTGTCCGACAGGCCGGTGTCGTTCTCCGGCTGTCCGGGACCCAAATAGCGATTTCCAGCCGACTGGGTCCGAGACTGCGATTTCTGGTGGGGCAGTCGAAAAATCACGAGTTTCGGGCAGTTCAGGGCTTGAACAATGATTTTGGCCGGTCGGGCGCGGAATCTGCATTTTTGGCTGTCTGACGGGCCGGGGTCGTTCTCTAGATGACCTGCACACAAATAGCGATTTCCAGCCGTCTGGGTCCGAAACTGCTATTTCTGGTAGGGCAGTAAAAAAAACACGAGTTTCGAGCAGTTCCCAGCCTGAACAGTGATTTTGGCCGGTCGGGGGCAGAATCGACATTTTTGGCTGTCCGACGGGCCGGGGTCATTCTCAGGATGTTCGGAACCCAAATAGTGATTTCCAGCCGTCTGGGTCCGAAACTGCTATTTCAAGTTGGGCAGTCAAAAAAACACGAGTTTCGAGCAGTTCCAGGCCTGAACAGTGATTTTGGCCGGTCGGGGGCAGAATCGACATTTTTGGCTGTCCGACGGGCCGGTGTCATTCTCAGGATGTTCGGAACCCAAATAGCGATTTCCAGCCGTCTGGGTCCGAAACTGCTATTTCTGGTAGGGCAGTAAAAAAAACACGAGTTTCGAGCAGTTCCCGGACAGAATAGTGATTTTGGTCAGTCGGGGGCAGAATCGTCATTTTTGGCTGTCCGACGGGCCGGTGTCGTTCTCCGGCTGTCCGGGACCCAAATAGTGATTTCCAGCCGTCTGGGTCCGAGACTGCGATTTCTGGTGGGGCAGTCGAAAAATCACGAGTTTCGGGCAGTTCAGGGCTTGAACAATGATTTTGGCCGGTCGGGCGCGGAATCGGCATTTTTGGCTGTCTGACGGGCCGGGGTCGTTCTCTAGATGACCTGCACACAAATAGCGATTTCCAGCCGTCTGGGTCCGAAACTGCTATTTCTGGTAGGGCAGTAAAAAAAACACGAGTTTCGAGCAGTTCCCAGCCTGAACAGTGATTTTGGCCGGACGGGGGCAGAATCGACATTTTTGGCTGTCCGACGGGCCGGGGTCATTCTCAGGATGTTCGGAACCCAAATAGTGGTTTCCAGCCGTCTGGGTCCGAAACTGCTATTTCTGGTAGGGCAGTCAAAAAAACACGAGTTTCTAGCAGTTCCCGGGCAGAACAGTGATTTTGGTCAGTCGGGGGCAGAATCGTCATTTTTAGCTGTCTGACGGGCCGGAGTCGTTCACAGGCTGTCCGGGACCAAATAGGGATTTCCAGTCGTCTGGGTCCGAGACTGCGATTTCTGGTGGGGCAGTCGAAATATCACGAGTTTCAGGCAGTTCTGGGCCTGAACAATGATTTTGGCCGGTCGGGAGCGGAATCGACATTTTTGGCTGTCCGACGGGCCGGTGTCGTTCTCAGGATGTTCGGAACCCAAACAGTGATTTCCAGCCGTCTGGGTCCGAAACAGCTATTTCTAGTAGGGCAGTAAAAAAAACACGAGTTTCGAGCAGTTCCCGGGCAGAACAGTGGTTTTGGTCAGTCAGGGGCAGAATCGACATTTTTGGCTGTCCGACGGGCCGGTGTCATTCTCAGGATGTTCGGAACCCAAATAGTGATTTCCAGCCGTCTGGGTCCGAAACAGCTATTTCTGGTAGGGCAGTCAAAAAAACACGAGTTTCGAGCAGTTCCCGGGCAGAACAGTGATTTTGGTCAGTCGGGGGCAGAATCGACATTTTTGGCTGTCCGACGGGCCGGTGTCATTCTCAGGATGTTCGGAACCCAAATAGTGATTTCCAGCCGTCTGAGTCCGAAACTGCTATTTCTGGTAGGGCAGAAAAAAAAACACGAGTTTCGAGCAGTTCCCGGACAGAATAGTGATTTTGGTCAGTCGGGGGCAGAATCGTCATTTTTGGCTGTCCGACGGGCCGGTGTCGTTCTCCGGCTGTCCGGGACCCAAAGAGTGATTTCCAGCCGTCTGGGTCCGAGACTGCGATTTCTGGTGGGGCAGTCGAAAAATCACGAGTTTCGGGCAGTTCAGGGCTTGAACAATGATTTTAGCCGGTCGGGCGCGGAATCGACATTTTTGGCTGTCTGACGGGCCGGGGTCGTTCTCTGGATGTCCTGGACACAAATAGCGATTTCCAGCCGTCTGGGTCCGAAACAGCTATTTCTGGTAGGGCAGTAAAAAAAACACGAGTTTCGAGCAGTTCCCAGCCTGAACAGTGATTTTGGCCGGTCGGGGGCAGAATCGACATTTTTGGCTGTCCGACGGGCCGGGGTCATTCTCAGGATGTTCGGAACCCAAATAGTGATTTCCAGCCGTCTGGGTCCGAAACAGCTATTTCTGGTAGGGCAGTCAAAAAAACACGAGTTTCGAGCAGTTCCCGGGCAGAACAGTGATTTTGGTCAGTCGGGGGCAGAATCGACATTTTTGGCTGTCCGACGGGCCGGTGTCATTCTCAGGATGTTCGGAACACAAATAGTGATTTCCAGCCGTCTGGGTCCGAAACTGCTATTTCTGGTAGGGCAGAAAAAAAAACACGAGTTTCGAGCAGTTCCCGGACAGAATAGTGATTTTGGTCAGTCGGGGGCAGAATCGTCATTTTTGGCTGTCCGACGGGCCGGTGTCGTTCTCCGGCTGTCCGGGACCCAAATAGTGATTTCCAGCCGTCTGGGTCCGAGACTGCGATTTCTGGTGGGGCAGTCGAAAAATCACGAGTTTCGGGCAGTTCAGGGCTTGAACAATGATTTTGGCCGGTCGGGCGCGGAATCGGCATTTTTGGCTGTCTGACGGGCCGGGGTCGTTCTCTAGATGACCTGCACACAAATAGCGATTTCCAGCCGTCTGGGTCCGAAACTGCTATTTCTGGTAGGGCAGTAAAAAAAACACGAGTTTCGAGCAGTTCCCAGCCTGAACAGTGATTTTGGCCGGACGGGGGCAGAATCGACATTTTTGGCTGTCCGACGGGCCGGGGTCATTCTCAGGATGTTCGGAACCCAAATAGTGGTTTCCAGCCGTCTGGGTCCGAAACTGCTATTTCTGGTAGGGCAGTCAAAAAAACACGAGTTTCTAGCAGTTCCCGGGCAGAACAGTGATTTTGGTCAGTCGGGGGCAGAATCGTCATTTTTAGCTGTCTGACGGGCCGGAGTCGTTCTCAGGCTGTCCGGGACCAAATAGTGATTTCCAGTCGTCTGGGTCCGAGACTGCGATTTCTGGTGGGGCAGTCGAAATATCACGAGTTTCAGGCAGTTCTGGGCCTGAACAATGATTTTGGCCGGTCGGGAGCGGAATCGACATTTTTGGCTGTCCGACGGGCCGGTGTCGTTCTCAGGATGTTCGGAACCCAAACAGTGATTTCCAGCCGTCTGGGTCCGAAAAAGCTATTTCTACTAGGGCAGTAAAAAAAACACGAGTTTCGAGCAGTTCCCGGGCAGAACAGTGGTTTTGGTCAGTCAGGGGCAGAATCGACATTTTTGGCTGTCCGACGGGCCGGTGTCATTCTCAGGATGTTCGGAACCCAAATAGTGATTTCCAGCCGTCTGGGTCCGAAACAGCTATTTCTGGTAGGGCAGTCAAAAAAACACGAGTTTCGAGCAGTTCCCGGGCAGAACAGTGATTTTGGTCAGTCGGGGGCAGAATCGACATTTTTGGCTGTCCGACGGGCCGGTGTCATTCTCAGGATGTTCGGAACCCAAATAGTGATTTCCAGCCGTCTGGGTCCGAAACTGCTATTTCTGGTAGGGCAGAAAAAAAAAACACGAGTTTCGAGCAGTTCCCGGACAGAATAGTGATTTTGGTCAGTCGGGGGCAGAATCGTCATTTTTGGCTGTCCGACGGGCCGGTGTCGTTCTCCGGCTGTCCGGGACCCAAAGAGTGATTCCAGCCGTCTGGGTCCGAGACTGCGATTTCTGGTGGGGCAGTCGAAAAATCACGAGTTTCGGGCAGTTCAGGGCTTGAACAATGATTTTGGCCGGTCGGGCGCGGAATCGACATTTTTGGCTGTCTGACGGGCCGGGGTCGTTCTCTGGATGTCCTGGACACAAATAGCGATTTCCAGCCGTCTGGGTCCGAAACAGCTATTTCTGGTAGGGCAGTAAAAAAAACACGAGTTTCGAGCAATTCCCAGCCTGAACAGTGATTTTGGCCGGTCGGGGGCAGAATCGACATTTTTGGCTGTCCGACGGGCCGGGGTCATTCTCAGGATGTTCGGAACCCAAATAGTGATTTCCAGCCGTCTGGGTCCGAAACAGCTATTTCTGGTAGGGCAGTCAAAAAAACACAAGTTTCGAGCAGTTCCCGGGCAGAACAGTGATTTTGGTCAGTCGGGGGCAGAATCGACATTTTTGGCTGTCCGACGGGCCGGTGTCATTCTCAGGATGTTCGGAACACAAATAGTGATTTCCAGCCGTTTGGGTCCGAAACTGCTATTTCTGGTAGGGCAGTAAAAAAAACACGAGTTTCGAGCAGTTCCCGGACAGAAATGTGATTTTGGTCATTCGGGGGCAGAATCGTCATTTTTGGCTGTCCGACGGGCCGGTGTCGTTCTCCGGCTGTCCGGGACCCAAATAGTGATTTCCAGCCGTCTGGGTCCGAGACTGCGATTTCTGGTGGGGCAGTCGAAAAATCACTAGTTTCGGGCAGTTCAGGGCTTGAACAATGATTTTGGCCGGTCGGGCGCGGAATCGACATTTTTGGCTGTCTGACGGGCCGGGGTCGTTCTCTAGATGACCTGCACACAAATAGCGATTTCCAGCCGTCTGGGTCCGAAACTGCTATTTCTGGTAGGGCGGTAAAAAAAACACGAGTTTCGAGCAGTTCCCAGCCTGAACAGTGATATTGGCCGGTCGGGCGCAGAATCGACATTTTTGGCTGCCCGACGGGCCGGTGCCATTCTCAGGATGTTCAAAACCCAAATAGTGATTTCCAGCCGTCTGGGTCCGAAACTGCTATTTCTGGTAGGGCAGAAAAAAAAACACGAGTTTCGAGCAGTTCTCGGACAGAATAGTGATTTTGGTCAGTCGGGGGCAGAATCGTCATTTTAGGCTGTCCGACGGGCTGGTGTCGTTCTCCGGCTGTCCGGGACCCAAATAGTGATTTCCAGCTGTCTGGGTCCGAGACTGCGATTTCTGGTGGGGCAGTCGAAAAATCACGAGTTTCGGGCAGTTCAGGGCTTGAACAATGATTTTGGCCGGTCGGGCGCGGAATCGACATTTTTGGCTGTCTGACGGGCCGGGGTCGTTCTCTGGATGTCCTGGACACAAATAGCGATTTCCAGCCGTCTGGGTCCGAAACTGCTATTTCTGGTAGGGCAGTAAAAAAAACACGAGTTTCGAGCAGTTCCCAGCCTGAACAGTGATATTGGCCGGTCGGGGGCAGAATCGACATTTTTGGCTGTCCGACGGGCCGGGGTCATTCTCAGAATGTTCGGAACCCAAATAGTGATTTCCAGCCGTCTGGGTCCGAAACTGCTATTTCTAGTAGGGCAGTAAAAAAAACACGAGTTTCGAGCAGTTCCCGGGCAGAACAGTGGTTTTGGTCAGTCAGGGGCAGAATCGACATTTTTGGCTGTCCGACGGGCCGGTGTCATTCTCAGGATGTTCGGAACCCAAATAGTGATTTCCAGCCGTCTGGGTCCGAAACAGCTATTTCTGGTAGGGCAGTCAAAAAAACACGAGTTTCGAGCAGTTCCCGGGCAGAACAGTGATTTTGGTCAGTCGGGGGCAGAATCGACATTTTTGGCTGTCTGACGGGCCGGTGTCATTCTCAGGATGTTCGGAACCCAAATAGTGATTTCCAGCCGTCTGGGTCCGAAACTGCTATTTCTGGTAGGGCAGAAAAAAAAACACGAGTTTCGAGCAGTTCCCGGACAGAATAGTGATTTTGGTCAGTCGGGGGCAGAATCGTCATTTTTGGCTGTCCGACGGGCCGGTGTCGTTCTCCGGCTGTCCGGGACCCAAAGAGTGACTTCCAGCCGTCTGGGTCCGAGACTGCGATTTCTGGTGGGGCAGTCGAAAAATCACGAGTTTCGGGCAGTTCAGGGCTTGAACAATGATTTTGGCCGGTCGAGCGCGGAATCGACATTTTTGGCTGTCTGACGGGCCGGGGTCGTTCTCGGGATGTCCTGGACACAAATAGCGATTTCCAGCCGTCTGGGTCCGAAACAGCTATTTCTGGTAGGGCAGTAAAAAAAACACGAGTTTCGAGCAGTTCCCAGCCTGAACAGTGATTTTGGCCGGTCGGGGGCAGAATCGACATTTTTGGCTGTCCGACGGGCCGGGGTCATTCTCAGGATGTTCGGAACCCAAATAGTGATTTCCAGCCGTCTGGGTCCGAAACAGCTATTTCTGGTAGGGCAGTCAAAAAAACACGAGTTTCGAGCAGTTCTCGGACAGAATAGTGATTTTGGTCAGTCGGGGGCAGAATCGTCATTTTAGGCTGTCCGACGGGCTGGTGTCGTTCTCCGGCTGTCCGGGACCCAAATAGTGATTTCCAGCTGTCTGGGTCCGAGACTGCGATTTCTGGTGGGGCAGTCGAAAAATCACGAGTTTCGGGCAGTTCAGGGCTTGAACAATGATTTTGGCCGGTCGGGCGCGGAATCGACATTTTTGGCTGTCTGACGGGCCGGGGTCGTTCTCTGGATGTCCTGGACACAAATAGCGATTTCCAGCCGTCTGGGTCCGAAACTGCTATTTCTGGTAGGGCAGTAAAAAAAACACGAGTTTCGAGCAGTTCCCAGCCTGAACAGTGATATTGGCCGGTCGGGGGCAGAATCGACATTTTTGGCTGTCCGACGGGCCGGGGTCATTCTCAGAATGTTCGGAACCCAAATAGTGATTTCCAGCCGTCTGGGTCCGAAACTGCTATTTCTAGTAGGGCAGTAAAAAAAACACGAGTTTCGAGCAGTTCCCGGGCAGAACAGTGGTTTTGGTCAGTCAGGGGCAGAATCGACATTTTTGGCTGTCCGACGGGCCGGTGTCATTCTCAGGATGTTCGGAACCCAAATAGTGATTTCCAGCCGTCTGGGTCCGAAACAGCTATTTCTGGTAGGGCAGTCAAAAAAACACGAGTTTCGAGCAGTTCCCGGGCAGAACAGTGATTTTGGTCAGTCGGGGGCAGAATCGACATTTTTGGCTGTCTGACGGGCCGGTGTCATTCTCAGGATGTTCGGAACCCAAATAGTGATTTCCAGCCGTCTGGGTCCGAAACTGCTATTTCTGGTAGGGCAGAAAAAAAAACACGAGTTTCGAGCAGTTCCCGGACAGAATAGTGATTTTGGTCAGTCGGGGGCAGAATCGTCATTTTTGGCTGTCCGACGGGCCGGTGTCGTTCTCCGGCTGTCCGGGACCCAAAGAGTGACTTCCAGCCGTCTGGGTCCGAGACTGCGATTTCTGGTGGGGCAGTCGAAAAATCACGAGTTTCGGGCAGTTCAGGGCTTGAACAATGATTTTGGCCGGTCGGGCGCGGAATCGACATTTTTGGCTGTCTGACGGGCCGGGGTCGTTCTCTGGATGTCCTGGACACAAATAGCGATTTCCAGCCGTCTGGGTCCGAAACAGCTATTTCTGGTAGGGCAGTAAAAAAAACACGAGTTTCGAGCAGTTCCCAGCCTGAACAGTGATTTTGGCCGGTCGGGGGCAGAATCGACATTTTTGGCTGTCCGACGGGCCGGGGTCATTCTCAGGATGTTCGGAACCCAAATAGTGATTTCCAGCCGTCTGGGTCCGAAACAGCTATTTCTGGTAGGGCAGTGAAAAAAACACGAGTTTCGAGCAGTTCCCGGGCAGAACAGTGATTTTGGTCAGTCGGGGGCAGAATCGACATTTTTGGCTGTCCGACGGGCCGGTGTCATTCTCAGGATGTTCGGAACACAAATAGTGATTTCCAGCCGTTTGGGTCCGAAACTGCTATTTCTGGTAGGGCAGTAAAAAAAACACGAGTTTCGAGCAGTTCCCGGACAGAATAGTGATTTTGGTCATTCGGGGGCAGAATCGTCATTTTTGGCTGTCCGACGGGCCGGTGTCGTTCTCCGGCTGTCCGGGACCCAAATAGTGATTTCCAGCCGTCTGGGTCCGAGACTGCGATTTCTGGTGGGGCAGTCGAAAAATCACGAGTTTCGGGCAGTTCAGGGCTTGAACAATGATTTTGGCCGGTCGGGCGCGGAATCGACATTTTTGGCTGTCTGACGGGCCGGGGTCGTTCTCTAGATGACCTGCACACAAATAGCGATTTCCAGCCGTCTGGGTCCGAAACTGCTATTTCTGGTAGGGCGGTAAAAAAAACACGAGTTTCGAGCAGTTCCCAGCCTGAACAGTGATATTGGCCGGTCGGGCGCAGAATCGACATTTTTGCCTGCCCGACGGGCCGGTGCCATTCTCAGGATGTTCGGAACCCAAATAGTGATTTCCAGCCGTCTGGGTCCGAGACTGCGATTTCTGGTGGGGCAGTCGAAAAATCACGAGTTTCGGGCAGTTCAGGGCTTGAACAATGATTTTGGCCGGTCGGGCGCGGAATCGGCATTTTTGGCTGTCCGACGGGCTGGTGTCGTTCTCCGGCTGTCCGGGACCCAAATAGTGATTTCCAGCTGTCTGGGTCCGAGACTGCGATTTCTGGTGGGGCAGTCGAAAAATCACGAGTTTCGGGCAGTTCAGGGCTTGAACAATGATTTTGGCCGGTCGGGCGCGGAATCGACATTTTTGGCTGTCTGACGGGCCGGGGTCGTTCTCTGGATGTCCTGGACACAAATAGCGATTTCCAGCCGTCTGGGTCCGAAACAGCTATTTCTGGTAGGGCAGTAAAAAAAACACGAGTTTCGAGCAGTTCCCAGCCTGAACAGTGATTTTGGCCGGTCGGGGGCAGAATCGACATTTTTGGCTGTCCGACGGGCCGGGGTCATTCTCAGGATGTTCGGAACCCAAATAGTGATTTCCAGCCGTCTGGGTCCGAAACAGCTATTTCTGGTAGGGCAGTGAAAAAAACACGAGTTTCGAGCAGTTCCCGGGCAGAACAGTGATTTTGGTCAGTCGGGGGCAGAATCGACATTTTTGGCTGTCCGACGGGCCGGTGTCATTCTCAGGATGTTCGGAACACAAATAGTGATTTCCAGCCGTTTGGGTCCGAAACTGCTATTTCTGGTAGGGCAGTAAAAAAAACACGAGTTTCGAGCAGTTCCCGGACAGAATAGTGATTTTGGTCATTCGGGGGCAGAATCGTCATTTTTGGCTGTCCGACGGGCCGGTGTCGTTCTCCGGCTGTCCGGGACCCAAATAGTGATTTCCAGCCGTCTGGGTCCGAGACTGCGATTTCTGGTGGGGCAGTCGAAAAATCACGAGTTTCGGGCAGTTCAGGGCTTGAACAATGATTTTGGCCGGTCGGGCGCGGAATCGACATTTTTGGCTGTCTGACGGGCCGGGGTCGTTCTCTAGATGACCTGCACACAAATAGCGATTTCCAGCCGTCTGGGTCCGAAACTGCTATTTCTGGTAGGGCGGTAAAAAAAACACGAGTTTCGAGCAGTTCCCAGCCTGAACAGTGATATTGGCCGGTCGGGCGCAGAATCGACATTTTTGCCTGCCCGACGGGCCGGTGCCATTCTCAGGATGTTCGGAACCCAAATAGTGATTTCCAGCCGTCTGGGTCCGAGACTGCGATTTCTGGTGGGGCAGTCGAAAAATCACGAGTTTCGGGCAGTTCAGGGCTTGAACAATGATTTTGGCCGGTCGGGCGCGGAATCGGCATTTTTGGCTGTCCGACGGGCTGGTGTCGTTCTCCGGCTGTCCGGGACCCAAATAGTGATTTCCAGCTGTCTGGGTCCGAGACTGCGATTTCTGGTGGGGCAGTCGAAAAATCACGAGTTTCGGGCAGTTCAGGGCTTGAACAATGATTTTGGCCGGTCGGGCGCGGAATCGACATTTTTGGCTGTCTGACGGGCCGGGGTCGTTCTCTGGATGTCCTGGACACAAATAGCGATTTCCAGCCGTCTGGGTCCGAAACTGCTATTTCTGGTAGGGCAGTAAAAAAAACACGAGTTTCGAGCAGTTCCCAGCCTGAACAGTGATTTTGGCCGGTCGGGGGCAGAATCGACATTTTTGGCTGTCCGACGGGCCGGGGTCATTCTCAGGATGTTCGGAACCCAAATAGTGATTTCCAGCCGTCTGGGTCCGAAACTGCTATTTCTGGTAGGGAAGAAAAAAAAACACGAGTTTCGAGCAGTTCTCGGACAGAATAGTGATTTTGGTCAGTCGGGGGCAGAATCGTCATTTTAGGCTGTCCGACGGGCTGGTGTCGTTCTCCGGCTGTCCGGGACCCAAATAGTGATTTCCAGCTGTCTGGGTCCGAGACTGCGATTTCTGGTGGGGCAGTCGAAAAATCACGAGTTTCGGGCAGTTCAGGGCTTGAACAATGATTTTGGCCGGTCGGGCGCGGAATCGACATTTTTGGCTGTCTGACGGGCCGGGGTCGTTCTCTGGATGTCCTGGACACAAATAGCGATTTCCAGCCGTCTGGGTCCGAAACTGCTATTTCTGGTAGGGCAGTAAAAAAAACACGAGTTTCGAGCAGTTCCCAGCCTGAACAGTGATATTGGCCGGTCGGGGGCAGAATCGACATTTTTGGCTGTCCGACGGGCCGGGGTCATTCTCAGAATGTTCGGAACCCAAATAGTGATTTCCAGCCGTCTGGGTCCGAAACTGCTATTTCTAGTAGGGCAGTAAAAAAAACACGAGTTTCGAGCAGTTCCCGGGCAGAACAGTGGTTTTGGTCAGTCAGGGGCAGAATCGACATTTTTGGCTGTCCGACGGGCCGGTGTCATTCTCAGGATGTTCGGAACCCAAATAGTGATTTCCAGCCGTCTGGGTCCGAAACAGCTATTTCTGGTAGGGCAGTCAAAAAAACACGAGTTTCGAGCAGTTCCCGGGCAGAACAGTGATTTTGGTCAGTCGGGGGCAGAATCGACATTTTTGGCTGTCTGACGGGCCGGTGTCATTCTCAGGATGTTCGGAACCCAAATAGTGATTTCCAGCCGTCTGGGTCCGAAACTGCTATTTCTGGTAGGGCAGAAAAAAAAACACGAGTTTCGAGCAGTTCCCGGACAGAATAGTGATTTTGGTCAGTCGGGGGCAGAATCGTCATTTTTGGCTGTCCGACGGGCCGGTGTCGTTCTCCGGCTGTCCGGGACCCAAAGAGTGACTTCCAGCCGTCTGGGTCCGAGACTGCGATTTCTGGTGGGGCAGTCGAAAAATCACGAGTTTCGGGCAGTTCAGGGCTTGAACAATGATTTTGGCCGGTCGGGCGCGGAATCGACATTTTTGGCTGTCTGACGGGCCGGGGTCGTTCTCTGGATGTCCTGGACACAAATAGCGATTTCCAGCCGTCTGGGTCCGAAACAGCTATTTCTGGTAGGGCAGTAAAAAAAACACGAGTTTCGAGCAGTTCCCAGCCTGAACAGTGATTTTGGCCGGTCGGGGGCAGAATCGACATTTTTGGCTGTCCGACGGGCCGGGGTCATTCTCAGGATGTTCGGAACCCAAATAGTGATTTCCAGCCGTCTGGGTCCGAAACAGCTATTTCTGGTAGGGCAGTCAAAAAAACACGAGTTTCGAGCAGTTCCCGGGCAGAACAGTGATTTTGGTCAGTCGGGGGCAGAATCGACATTTTTGGCTGTCCGACGGGCCGGTGTCATTCTCAGGATGTTCGGAACACAAATAGTGATTTCCAGCCGTTTGGGTCCGAAACTGCTATTTCTGGTAGGGCAGTAAAAAAAACACGAGTTTCGAGCAGTTCTCGGACAGAATAGTGATTTTGGTCATTCGGGGGCAGAATCGTCATTTTTGGCTGTCCGACGGGCCGGTGTCGTTCTCCGGCTGTCCGGGACCCAAATAGTGATTTCCAGCCGTCTGGGTCCGAGACTGCGATTTCTGGTGGGGCAGTCGAAAAATCACGAGTTTCGGGCAGTTCAGGGCTTGAACAATGATTTTGGCCGGTCGGGCGCGGAATCGACATTTTTGGCTGTCTGACGGGCCGGGGTCGTTCTCTAGATGACCTGCACACAAATAGCGATTTCCAGCCGTCTGGGTCCGAAACTGCTATTTCTGGTAGGGCGGTAAAAAAAACACGAGTTTCGAGCAGTTCCCAGCCTGAACAGTGATATTGGCCGGTCGGGCGCAGAATCGACATTTTTGCCTGCCCGACGGGCCGGTGCCATTCTCAGGATGTTCGGAACCCAAATAGTGATTTCCAGCCGTCTGGGTCCGAGACTGCGATTTCTGGTGGGGCAGTCGAAAAATCACGAGTTTCGGGCAGTTCAGGGCTTGAACAATGATTTTGGCCGGTCGGGCGCGGAATCGGCATTTTTGGCTGTCCGACGGGCTGGTGTCGTTCTCCGGCTGTCCGGGACCCAAATAGTGATTTCCAGCTGTCTGGGTCCGAGACTGCGATTTCTGGTGGGGCAGTCGAAAAATCACGAGTTTCGGGCAGTTCAGGGCTTGAACAATGATTTTGGCCGGTCGGGCGCGGAATCGACATTTTTGGCTGTCTGACGGGCCGGGGTCGTTCTCTGGATGTCCTGGACACAAATAGCGATTTCCAGCCGTCTGGGTCCGAAACTGCTATTTCTGGTAGGGCAGTAAAAAAAACACGAGTTTCGAGCAGTTCCCAGCCTGAACAGTGATTTTGGCCGGTCGGGGGCAGAATCGACATTTTTGGCTGTCCGACGGGCCGGGGTCATTCTCAGGATGTTCGGAACCCAAATAGTGATTTCCAGCCGTCTGGGTCCGAAACTGCTATTTCTGGTAGGGCAGAAAAAAAAACACGAGTTTCGAGCAGTTCTCGGACAGAATAGCGATTTTGGTCAGTCGGGGGCAGAATCGTCATTTTAGGCTGTCCGACGGGCTGGTGTCGTTCTCCGGCTGTCCGGGACCCAAATAGCGATTTCCAGCCGACTGGGTCCGAGACTGCGATTTCTGGTGGGGCAGTCGAAAAATCACGAGTTTCGGGCAGTTCAGGGCTTGAACAATGATTTTGGCCGGTCGGGCGCGGAATCAGCATTTTTTGCTGTCTGACGGGCCGGGGTCGTTCTCTAGATGACCTGCACACAAATAGCGATTTCCAGCCGTCTGGGTCCGAAACTGCTATTTCTGGTAGGGCAGTAAAAAAAACACGAGTTTCGAGCAGTTCCCAGCCTGAACAGTGATTTTGGCCGGTCGGGGGCAGAATCGACATTTTTGGCTGTCCGACGGGCCGGGGTCATTCTCAGGATGTTCGGAACCCAAATAGTGATTTCCAGCCGTCTGGGTCCGAAACTGCTATTTCTGGTAGGGCAGTCAAAATATCACGAGTTTCAGGCAGTTCTGGGCCTGAACAATGATTTTGGCCGGTCGGGAGCGGAATCGACATTTTTGGCTGTCCGACGGGCCGGTGTCGTTCTCAGGATGTTCGGAACCCAAACAGTGATTTCCAGCCGTCTGGGTCCGAAACAGCTATTTCTGGTAGGGCAGTCAAAATATCACGAGTTTCGAGCAGTTCCCGGGCAGAACAGTGGTTTTGGTCAGTCAGGGGCAGAATCGACATTTTTGGCTGTCCGACGGGCCGGTGTCATTCTCAGGATGTTCGGAACCCAAATAGTGATTTCCAGCCGTCTGGGTCCGAAACAGCTATTTCTGGTAGGGCAGTCAAAAAAACACGAGTTTCGAGCAGTTCCCGGGCAGAATAGTGATTTTGGTCAGTCGGGGGCAGAATCGTCATTTTAGGCTGTCCGACGGGCCGGTGTCGTTCTCCGGCTGTCCGGGTCCCAAATAGCGATTTCCAGCCGTTTGGGTCCGAGACTGCGATTTCTGGTGGGGCAGTCGAAAAATCACGAGTTTCGGGCAGTTCAGGGCTTGAACAATGATTTTGGCCGGTCGGGCGCGGAATCGACATTTTTGGCTGTCTGACGGGCCGGGGTCGTTCTCTGGATGTCCTGGACACAAATAGCGATTTCCAGCCGTCTGGGTCCGAAACTGCTATTTCTGGTAGGGCAGTAAAAAAAACACGAGTTTCGAGCAGTTCCCAGCCTGAACAGTGATTTTGGCCGGTCGGGGGCAGAATCGACATTTTTGGCTGTCCGACGGGCCGGGGTCATTCTCAGGATGTTCGGAACCCAAATAGTGATTTCCAGCCGTCTGGGTCCGAAACTGCTATTTCTAGTAGGGCAGTCAAAAAAACACGAGTTTCGAGCAGTTCCAGGCCTGAACAGTGATTTTGGCCGGTCGGGGGCAGAATCGACATTTTTGGCTGTCCGACGGGCCGGTGTCATTCTCAGGATGTTCGGAACCCAAATAGTGATTTCCAGCCGTCTGAGTCCGAAACAGCTATTTCTGGTAGGGCAGTCAAAAAAAACACGAGTTTCGAGCTGTTCCCGGACAGAATAGTGATTTTGGTCAGTCGGGGGCAGAATCGTCATTTTTGGCTGTCTGACGGGCCGGTGTCGTTCTCCGGCTGTCCGGGACCCAAATAGTGATTTCCAGCCGTCTGGGTCCGAGACTGCGATTTCTGGTGGGGCAGTCGAAAAATCACGAGTTTCGGGCAGTTCAGGGCTTGAACAATGATTTTGGCCGGTCGGGCGCGGAATCGACATTTTTGGCTGTCTGACGGGCCGGGGTCGTTCTCTGGATGTCCTGGACACAAATAGCGATTTCCAGCCGTCTGGGTCCGAAACTGCTATTTCTGGTAGGGCAGTAAAAAAAACACGAGTTTCGAGCAGTTCCCAGCCTGAACAGTGATTTTGGCCGGTCGGGGGCAGAATCGACATTTTTGGCTGTCCGACGGGCCGGGGTCATTCTCAGGATGTTCGGAACCCAAATAGTGATTTCCAGCCGTCTGGGACCGAAACTGCTATTTCTAGTAGGGCAGTCAAAAAAACACGAGTTTCGAGCAGTTCCAGGCCTGAACAGTGATTTTGGCCGGTCGGGGGCAGAATCGACATTTTTGGCTGTCCGATGGGCCGGTGTCATTCTCAGGATGTTCGGAACCCAAATAGTGATTTCCAGCCATCTGAGTCCGAAACAGCTATTTCTGGTAGGGCAGTAAAAAAAACAAGAGTTTCGAGCTGTTCCCGGACAGAATAGTGATTTTGGTCAGTCGGGGGCAGAATCGTCATTTTTGGCTGTCTGACGGGCCGGTGTCGTTCTCCGGCTGTCCGGGACCCAAATAGTGATTTCCAGCCGTCTGGGTCCGAGACTGCGATTTCTGGTGGGGCAGTCGAAAAATCACGAGTTTCGGGCAGTTCAGGGCTTGAACAATGATTTTGGCCGGTCGGGCGCGGAATCGACATTTTTGGCTGTCTGACGGGCCGGGGTCGTTCTCTGGATGTCCTGGACACAAATAGCGATTTCCAGCCGTCTGGGTCCGAAACTGCTATTTCTGGTAGGGCAGTAAAAAAAACACGAGTTTCGAGCAGTTCCCAGCCTGAACAGTGATTTTGGCCGGTCGGGGGCAGAATCGACATTTTTGGCTGTCCGACGGGCCGGGGTCATTCTCAGGATGTTCGGAACCCAAATAGTGATTTCCAGCCGTCTGGGACCGAAACTGCTATTTCTAGTAGGGCAGTCAAAAAAACACGAGTTTCGAGCAGTTCCAGGCCTGAACAGTGATTTTGGCCGGTCGGGGGCAGAATCGACATTTTTGGCTGTCCGATGGGCCGGTGTCATTCTCAGGATGTTCGGAACCCAAATAGTGATTTCCAGCCATCTGAGTCCGAAACAGCTATTTCTGGTAGGGCAGTCAAAAAAACACGAGTTTCGAGCTGTTCCCGGACAGAATAGTGATTTTGGTCAGTCGGGGGCAGAATCGTCATTTTTGGCTGTCTGACGGGCCGGTGTCGTTCTCCGGCTGTCCGGGACCCAAATAGTGATTTCCAGCCGTCTGGGTCCGAGACTGCGATTTCTGGTGGGGCAGTCGAAAAATCACGAGTTTCGGGCAGTTCAGGGCTTGAACAATGATTTTGGCCGGTCGGGCGCGGAATCGACATTTTTGGCTGTCTGACGGGCCGGGGTCGTTCTCTGGATGTCCTGGACACAAATAGCGATTTCCAGCCGTCTGGGTCCGAAACTGCTATTTCTGGTAGGGCAGTAAAAAAAACACGAGTTTCGAGCAGTTCCCAGCCTGAACAGTGATTTTGGCCGGTCGGGGGCAGAATCGACATTTTTGGCTGTCCGACGGGCCGGGGTCATTCTCAGGATGTTCGGAACCCAAATAGTGATTTCCAGCCGTCTGGGTCCGAAACTGCTATTTCTAGTAGGGCAGTCAAAAAAACACGAGTTTCGAGCAGTTCCAGGCCTGAACTGTGATTTTGGCCGGTCGGGGGCAGAATCGACATTTTTGGCTGTCCGACGGGCCGGTGTCATTCTCAGGATGTTCGGAACCCAAATAGTGATTTCCAGCCGTCTGAGTCCGAAACAGCTATTTCTGGTAGGGCAGTCAAAAAAACACGAGTTTCGAGCAGTTCCCGGACAGAATAGTGATTTTGGTCAGTCAGGGGCAGAATCGTCATTTTTGGCTGTCTGACGAGCCGGTGTCGTTCTCCGGCTGTCCGGGACCCAAATAGTGATTTCCAGCCGTCTGGGTCCGAGACTGCGATTTCTGGTGGGGCAGTCGAAAAATCAAGAGTTTCGGGCAGTTCTGGGCCTGAACAATGATTTTGGCCGGTCGGGAGCGGAATCGACATTTTTGGCTGTCTGACGGGCCGGTGTCGTTCTCTGGCTGTCCGGGACACAAATAGCGATTTCCAGCCGTCTGGGTTCGGAACTGCTATTTCTAGTAGGGCAATCAAAAAAACACGAGTTTCGAGCAGTTCCCGGCCTGAACAGTGATTTTGACCGGTCGGGGGCAGAATCGACATTTTTGGCTGTCCGACGGGCCGGGGTCATTCTCAGGATGTTCGGAACCCAAATAGTGATTTCCAGCCGTCTGGGTCCGAAACTGCTTTTTCTGGTAGGGCAGAAAAAAAAACACGAGTTTCGAGCAGTTCTCGGACAGAATAGTAATTTTGGTCAGTCGGGGGCAGAATCGTCATTTTAGGCTGTCCGACGGGCCGGTGTCGTTCTCCGGCTGTCCGGGACCCAAATAGTGATTTCCAGCCGTCTGGGTCCGAGACCGCGATTTCTGGTGGGGCAATCGAAAAATCACGAGTTTCGGGCAGTTCAGGGCTTGAACAATGATTTTGGCCGGTCGGGCGCGGAATCGACATTTTTGGCTGTCTGACGGGCCGGGGTCGTTCTCTGGATGTCCTGGACACAAATAGCGATTTCCAGCCGTCTGGGTCCGAAACTGCTATTTCTGGTAGGGCAGAAAAAAAAACACGAGTTTCGAGCAGTTCTCGGACAGAATAGTGATTTTGGTCAGTCGGGGGCAGAATCGTCATTTTAGGCTGTCCGACGGGCCGGTGTCGTTCCCCGACTGTCCGGGTCCCAAATAGCGATTTCCAGCCGTCTGGGTCCGAGACTGCGATTTCTGGTGGGGCAGTCGAAAAATCACGAGTTTCGGGCAGTTCAGGGCTTGAACAATGATTTTGGCCGGTCGGGCGCGGAATCGACATTTTTGGCTGTCTGACGGGCCGGGGTCGTTCTCTGGATGTCCTGGACACAAATAGCGATTTCCAGCCGTCTGGGTCCGAAACTGCTATTTCTGGTAGGGCAGTAAAAAAAACACGAGTTTCGAGCAGTTCCCAGCCTGAACAGTGATTTTGGCCGGTCGGGGGCAGAATCGACATTTTTGGCTGTCCGACGGGCCGGGGTCATTCTCAGGATGTTCGGAACCCAAATAGTGATTTCCAGCCGTCTGGGTCCGAAACTGCTATTTCTAGTTGGGCAGTCAAAAAAACACGAGTTTCGAGTAGTTCCTGGCCTGAACAGTGATTTTGGCCGGTCGGGGGCAGAATCGACATTTTTGGCTGTCCGACGGGCCGGTGTCATTCTCAGGATGTTCGGAACCCAAATAGTGATTTCCAGCCGTCTGAGTCCGAAACAGCTATTTCTGGTAGGGCAGTCAAAAAAACACGAGTTTCGAGCAGTTCCCGGACAGAATAGTGATTTTGGTCAGTCGGGGGCAGAATCGTCATTTTTGGCTGTCTGACGGGCCGGTGTCGTTCTCCGGCTGTCCGGGACCCAAATAGTGATTTCCAGCCGTCTGGGTCCGAGACTGCGATTTCTGGTGGGGCAGTCGAAAAATCACGAGTTTCGGGCAGTTCTGGGCCTGAACAATGATTTTGGCCGGTCGGAAGCGGAATCGACATTTTTGGCTGTCTGACGGGCCGGTGTCGTTCTCCGGCTGTCCGGGACACAAATAGCGATTTCCAGCCGTCTGGGTTCGAAACTGCTATTTCTAGTAGGGCAGTCAAAAAAACACGAGTTTCGAGCAGTTCCCGGCCTGAACAGTGATTTTGACCGGTCGGGGGCAGAATCGACATTTCTGGCTGTCCGACGGGCCGGTGCCATTCTCAGGATGTTCGAAACCCAAATAGTGATTTCCAGCCGTCTGGGTCCGAAACTGCTATTTCTGGTAGGGCAGAAAAAAAAACGCGAGTTTCGAGCAGTTCTCGGACAGAATAGTCATTTTGGTCAGTCGGGGGCAGAATCGTCATTTTAGGCTGTCCGACGGGCCGGTGTCGTTCTCCGGCTGTCCGGGAACCAAATAGTGATTTCCAGCCGTCTGGGTCCGAGACTGCGATTTCTGGTGTGGCAATCGAAAAATCACGAGTTTCGGGCAGTTCAGGGCTTGAACAATGATTTTGGCCGGTCAGGCGCGGAATCGACATTTTTGGCTGTCTGACGGGCCGGGGTCGTTCTCTGGATGTCCTGGACACAAATAGCGATTTCCAGCCGTCTGGGTCCGAAACTGCTATTTCTGGTAGGGCAGAAAAAAAAACACGAGTTTCGAGCAGTTCTCGGACAGAATAGTGATTTTGGTCAGTCGGGGGCAGAATCGTCATTTTAGGCTGTCCGACGGGCCGGTGTCGTTCCCCGGCTGTCCGGGTCCCAAATAGCGATTTCCAGCCGTCTGGGTCCGAGACTGCGATTTCTGGTGGGGCAGTCGAAAAATCACGAGTTTCGGGCAGTTCAGGGCTTGAACAATGATTTTGGCCGGTCGGGCGCGGAATCGACATTTTTGGCTGTCTGACGGGCCGGGGTCGTTCTCTGGATGTCCTGGACACAAATAGCGATTTCCAGCCGTCTGGGTCCGAAACTGCTATTTCTGGTAGGGCAGTAAAAAAAACACGAGTTTCGAGCAGTTCCCAGCCTGAACAGTGATTTTGGCCGGTCGGGGGCAGAATCGACATTTTTGGCTGTCCGACGGGCCGGGGTCATTCTCAGGATGTTCGGAACCCAAATAGTGATTTCCAGCCGTCTGGGTCCGAAACTGCTATTTCTAGTAGGGCAGTCAAAAAAACACGAGTTTCGAGCAGTTCCAGGCCTGAACAGTGATTTTGGCCGGTCAGGGGCAGAATCGACATTTTTGGCTGTCCGACGGGCCGGTGTCATTCTCAGGATGTTCGGAACCCAAATAGTGATTTCCAGCCGTCTGAGTCCGAAACAGCTATTTCTGGTAGGGCAGTAAAAAAAACACGAGTTTCGAGCAGTTCCCGGACAGAATAGTGATTTTGGTCAGTCGGGGGCAGAATCGTCATTTTTGGCTGTCTGACGGGCCGGTGTCGTTCTCCGGCTGTCCGGGACCCAAATAGTGATTTCCAGCCGTCTGGGTCCGAGACTGCGATTTCTGGGGGGGCAGTCGAAAAATCACGAGTTTCGGGCAGTTCTGGGCCTGAACAATGATTTTGGCCGGTCGGGAGCGGAATCGACATTTTTGGCTGTCTGACGGGCCGGTGTCGTTCTCCGGCTGTCCAGGACACAAATAGCGATTTCCAGCCGTCTGGGTTCGGAACTGCTATTTCTAGTAGGGCAGTCAAAAAAACACGAGTTTCGAGCAGTTCCCGGCCTGAACAGTGATTTTGACCGGTCGGGGGCAGAATCGACATTTTTGGCTGTCCGACGGGCCGGTGCCATTCTCAGGATGTTTGAAACCCAAATAGTGATTTCCAGCCGTCTGGGTCCGAAACTGCTATTTCTGGTAGGGCAGAAAAAAAAACACGAGTTTCGAGCAGTTCTCGGACAGAATAGTGATTTTGTTCAGTCGGGGGCAGAATCGTCATTTTAGGCTGTCCGACGGGCCGGTGTCGTTCTCCGGCTGTCCGGGACCCAAATAGTGATTTCCAGCCGTCTGGGTCCGAGACTGCGATTTCTGGTGGGGCAATCGAAAAATCACGAGTTTCGGGCAGTTCAGGGCTTGAACAATGATTTTGGCCGGTCGGGCGCGGAATCGACATTTTTGGCTGTCTGACGGGCCGGGGTCGTTCTCTGGATGTCCTGGATACAAATAGCGATTTCCAGCCGTCTGGGTCCGAAACTGCTATTTCTGGTAGGGCAGTAAAAAAACACGAGTTTCGAGCAGTTCCCAGCCTGAACAGTGATTTTGGCCGGTCGGGGGCAGAATCGACATTTTTGGCTGTCCGACGGGCCGGGGTCATTCTCAGGATGTTCGGAACCCAAATAGTGATTTCCAGCCGTCTGGGTCCGAAACTGCTATTTCTAGTAGGGCAGTCAAAAAAACACGAGTTTCGAGCAGTTCCAGGCCTGAACAGTGATTTTGGCCGGTCGGGGGCAGAATCGACATTTTTGGCTGTCCGACGGGCCGGTGTCATTCTCAGGATGTTCGGAACCCAAATAGTGATTTCCAGCCGTCTGAGTCCGAAACTGCTATTTCTGGTAGGGCAGTAAAAAAAACACGAGTTTCGAGCAGTTCCCGGACAGAATAGTGATTTTGGTCAGTCGGGGGCAGAATCGTCATTTTTGGCTGTCCGACGGGCCGGTGTCGTTCTCCGGCTGTCCGGGACCCAAATAGTGATTTCCAGCCGTCTGGGTCCGAGACTGCGATTTCTGGTGGGGCAGTCGAAAAATCACGAGTTTCGGGCAGTTCTGGGCCTGAACAATGATTTTGGCCGGTCGGGAGCGGAATCGACATTTTTGGCTGTCTGACGGGCCGGGGTCGTTCTCTGGATGACCAGGACACAAATAGCGATTTCCAGCCGTCTGGGTCCGAAACAGCTATTTCTGGTAGGGCGGCCAAAAAAACACGAGTTTCGAGCAATTCCCCGCCTGAACAGTGATTTTGGCCGGTCGGGGGCAGAATCGACATTTTTGGCTGTCCGACGGGCCGGCGTCATTCTCAGGATGTTCGGAACCCAAATAGTGATTTCCAGCCGTCTGGGTCCGAAACTGCTATTTCTAGTAGGGCAGTCAAAAAAACACGAGTTTCGAGCAGTTCCAGGCCTGAACAGTGATTTTGGCCGGTCGGGGGCAGAATCGACATTTTTGGCTGTCCGACGGGCCGGTGTCATTCTCAGGATGTTCGGAACCCAAATAGTGATTTCCAGCCGTCTGGGTCCGAAACAGCTATTTCTGGTAGGGCAGTAAAAAAAACACGAGTTTCGAGCAGTTCCCGGACAGAATAGTGATTTTGGTCAGTCGGGGGCAGAATCGTCATTTTTGGCTGTCTGACGGGCCGGTGTCGTTCTCCGGCTGTCCGGGACCCAAATAGTGATTTCCAGCCGTCTGGGTCCGAGACTGCGATTTCTGGGGGGGCAGTCGAAAAATCACGAGTTTCGGGCAGTTCTGGGCCTGAACAATGATTTTGGCCGGTCGGGAGCGGAATCGACATTTTTGGCTGTCTGACGGGCCGGTGTCGTTCTCCGGCTGTCCAGGACACAAATAGCGATTTCCAGCCGTCTGGGTTCGGAACTGCTATTTCTAGTAGGGCAGTCAAAAAAACACGAGTTTCGAGCAGTTCCCGGCCTGAACAGTGATTTTGACCGGTCGGGGGCAGAATCGACATTTTTGGCTGTCCGACGGGCCGGTGCCATTCTCAGGATGTTTGAAACCCAAATAGTGATTTCCAGCCGTCTGGGTCCGAAACTGCTATTTCTGGTAGGGCAGAAAAAAAAACACGAGTTTCGAGCAGTTCTCGGACAGAATAGTGATTTTGTTCAGTCGGGGGCAGAATCGTCATTTTAGGCTGTCCGACGGGCCGGTGTCGTTCTCCGGCTGTCCGGGACCCAAATAGTGATTTCCAGCCGTCTGGGTCCTAGACTGCGATTTCTGGTGGGGCAATCGAAAAATCACGAGTTTCGGGCAGTTCAGGGCTTGAACAATGATTTTGGCCGGTCGGGCGCGGAATCGACATTTTTGGCTGTCTGACGGGCCGGGGTCGTTCTCTGGATGTCCTGGATACAAATAGCGATTTCCAGCCGTCTGGGTCCGAAACTGCTATTTCTGGTAGGGCAGTAAAAAAACACGAGTTTCGAGCAGTTCCCAGCCTGAACAGTGATTTTGGCCGGTCGGGGGCAGAATCGACATTTTTGGCTGTCCGACGGGCCGGGGTCATTCTCAGGATGTTCGGAACCCAAATAGTGATTTCCAGCCGTCTGGGTCCGAAACTGCTATTTCTAGTAGGGCAGTCAAAAAAACACGAGTTTCGAGCAGTTCCCGGCCTGAACAGTGATTTTGACCGGTCGGGGGCAGAATCGACATTTTTGGCTGTCCGACGGGCCGGTGCCATTCTCAGGATGTTCGAAACCCAAATAGTGATTTCCAGCCGTCTGGGTCCGAAACAGCTATTTCTGGTAGGGCAGTAAAAAAAACACGAGTTTCGAGCAGTTCCCAGCCTGAACAGTGATTTTGGCCGGTCGGGGGCAGAATCGACATTTTTGGCTGTCCGACGGGCCGGGGTCATTCTCAGGATGTTCGGAACCCAAATAGTGATTTCCAGCCGTCTGGGTCCGAAACTGCTATTTCTAGTAGGGCAGTCAAAAAAACACGAGTTTCGAGCAGTTCCAGGCCTGAACAGTGATTTTGGCCGGTCGGGGGCAGAATCGACATTTTTGGCTGTCCGACGGGCCGGTGTCATTCTCAGGATGTTCGGAACCCAAATAGTGATTTCCAGCCGTCTGAGTCCGAAACTGCTATTTCTGGTAGGGCAGTAAAAAAAACACGAGTTTCGAGCAGTTCCCGGACAGAATAGTGATTTTGGTCAGTCGGGGGCAGAATCGTCATTTTTGGCTGTCCGACGGGCCGGTGTCGTTCTCCGGCTGTCCGGGACCCAAATAGTGATTTCCAGCCGTCTGGGTCCGAGACTGCGATTTCTGGTGGGGCAGTCGAAAAATCACGAGTTTCGGGCAGTTCTGGGCCTGAACAATGATTTTGGCCGGTCGGGAGCGGAATCGACATTTTTGGCTGTCTGACGGGCCGGGGTCGTTCTCTGGATGACCAGGACACAAATAGCGATTTCCAGCCGTCTGGGTCCGAAACTGCTATTTCTGGTAGGGCGGCCAAAAAAACACGAGTTTCGAGCAATTCCCCGCCTGAACAGTGATTTTGGCCGGTCGGGGGCAGAATCGACATTTTTGGCTGTCCGACGGGCCGGGGTCATTCTCAGGATGTTCGGAACCCAAATAGTGATTTCCAGCCGTCTGGGTCCGAAACTGCTATTTCTAGTAGGGCAGTCAAAAAAACACGAGTTTCGAGCAGTTCCCGGCCTGAACAGTGATTTTGACCGGTCGGGGGCAGAATCGACATTTTTGGCTGTCCGACGGGCCGGTGCCATTCTCAGGATGTTCGAAACCCAAATAGTGATTTCCAGCCGTCTGGGTCCGAAACTGCTATTTCTGGTAGGGCAGAAAAAAAAACACGAGTTTCGAGCAGTTCTCGGACAGAATAGTGATTTTGGTCAGTCGGGGGCAGAATCGTCATTTTAGGCTGTCCGACGGGCCGGTGTCGTTCTCCGGCTGTCCGGGACCCAAATAGTGATTTCCAGCCGTCTGGGTCCGAGACTGCGATTTCTGGTGGGGCAGTCGAAAAATCACGAGTTTCAGGCAGTTCAGGGCTTGAACAATGATTTTGGCCGGTCGGGCGCGGAATCGACATTTTTGGCTGTCTGACGGGCCGGGGTCGTTCTCTGGATGTCCTGGACACAAATAGCGATTTCCAGCCGTCTGGGTCCGAAACTGCTATTTCTGGTAGGGCAGTAAAAAAAACACGAGTTTCGAGCAGTTCCCAGCCTGAACAGTGATTTTGGCCGGTCGGGGGCAGAATCGACATTTTTGGCTGTCCGACGGGCCGGGGTCATTCTTAGGATGTTCGGAACCCAAATAGTGATTTCCAGCCGTCTGGGTCCGAAACTGCTATTTCTGGTAGGGCAGAAAAAAAAACATGAGTTTCGAGCAGTTCTCGGACAGAATAGTGATTTTGGTCAGTCGGGGGCAGAATCGTCATTTTAGGCTGTCCGACGGGCCGGTGTCGTTCTCCGGCTGTCCGGGACCCAAATAGTGATTTCCAGCCGTCTGGGTCCGAGACTGCGATTTCTGGTGGGGCAGTCGAAAAATCACGAGTTTCGGGCAGTTCTGGGCCTGAACAATGATTTTGGCCGGTCGGGAGCGGAATCGACATTTTTGGCTGTCTGACGGGCCGGGGTCGTTCTCTGGATGACCAGGACACAAATAGCGATTTCCAGCCGTCTGGGTCCGAAACTGCTATTTCTGGTAGGGCGGCCAAAAAAAACACGAGTTTCGAGCAATTCCCCGCCTGAACAGTGATTTTGGCCGGTCGGGGGCAGAATCGACATTTTTGGCTGTCCGACGGGCCGGGGTCATTCTCAGGATGTTCGGAACCCAAATAGTGATTTCCAGCCGTCTGGGTCCGAAACTGCTATTTCTAGTAGGGCAGTCAAAAAAACACGAGTTTCGAGCAGTTCCCGGCCTGAACAGTGATTTTGACCGGTCGGGGGCAGAATCGACATTTTTGGCTGTCCGACGGGCCGGTGCCATTCTCAGGATGTTCGAAACCCAAATAGTGATTTCCAGCCGTCTGGGTCCGAAACAGCTATTTCTGGTAGGGCAGAAAAAAAAACACGAGTTTCGAGCAGTTCTCGGACAGAATAGTGATTTTGGTCAGTCGGGGGCAGAATCGTCATTTTAGGCTGTCCGACGGGCCGGTGTCGTTCTCCGGCTGTCCGGGACCCAAATAGTGATTTCCAGCCGTCTGGGTCCGAGACTGCGATTTCTGGTGGGGCAGTCGAAAAATCACGAGTTTCAGGCAGTTCAGGGCTTGAACAATGATTTTGGCCGGTCGGGCGCGGAATCGACATTTTTGGCTGTCTGACGGGCCGGGGTCGTTCTCTGGATGTCCTGGACACAAATAGCGATTTCCAGCCGTCTGGGTCCGAAACTGCTATTTCTGGTAGGGCAGTAAAAAAAACACGAGTTTCGAGCAGTTCCCAGCCTGAACAGTGATTTTGGCCGGTCGGGGGCAGAATCGACATTTTTGGCTGTCCGACGGGCCGGGGTCATTCTCAGGATGTTCGGAACCCAAATAGTGATTTCCAGCCGTCTGGGTCCGAAACTGCTATTTCTTGTAGGGCAGTCAAAAAAACACGAGTTTCGAGCAGTTCCCGGACAGAATAGTGATTTTGGTCAGTCGGGGGCAGAATCGTCATTTTTGGCTGTCCGACGGGCCGGTGTCGTTCTCCGGCTGTCCGGGACCCAAATAGTGATTTCCAGCCGTCTGGGTCCGAGACTGCGATTTCTGGTGGGGCAGTCGAAAAATCACGAGTTTCAGGCAGTTCAGGGCTTGAACAATGATTTTGGCCGGTCGGGCGCGGAATCGACATTTTTCGCTGTCTGACGGGCCGGGGTCGTTCTCTGGATGTCCTGGACACAAATAGCGATTTCCAGCCGTCTGGGTCCGAAACTGCTATTTCTAGTAGGGCTGTCAAAAAAACACGAGTTTCGAGCAGTTCCCAGCCTGAACAGTGATTTTGGCCGGTCGGGGGCAGAATCGACATTTTTGGCTGTCCGACGGGCCGGGGTCATTCTCAGGATGTTCGGAACCCAAATAGTGATTTCCAGCCGTCTGGGTCCGAAACTGCTATTTCTAGTAGGGCAGTAAAAAAAACACGAGTTTCGAGCAGTTCCAGGCCTGAACAGTGATTTTGGCCGGTCGGGGGCAGAATCGACATTTTTGGCTGTCCGACGGGCCGGTGTCATTCTCAGGATGTTCGGAACCCAAATAGTGATTTCCAGCCGTCTGAGTCCGAAACAGCTATTTCTGGGAGGGCAGTAAAAAAAACACGAGTTTCGAGCAGTTCCCGGACAGAATAGTGATTTTGGTCAGTCGGGGGCAGAATCGTCATTTTTGGCTGTCCGACGGGCCGGTGTCGTTCTCCGGCTGTCTGGGACCCAAATAGTGATTTCCAGCCGTCTGGGTCCGAGACTGCGATTTCTGGTGGGGCAGTCGAAAAATCACGAGTTTCGGGCAGTTCAGGGCTTGAACAATGATTTTGGCCGGTCGGGCGCGGAATCGACATTTTTGGCTGTCCGACGGGCCGGTGTCGTTCTCTGGATGACCTGGACACAAATAGCGATTTCCAGCCGTCTGGGTCCGAAACTGCTATTTCTGGAAGGGCAGTAAAAAAAACACGAGTTTCGAGCAGTTCTCGGCCTGAACAGTGATTTTGGCCGGTTGGGGGCAGAATCGACATTTTTGGCTGTCCGACGGGCCGGGGTCATTCTCAGGATGTTCGGAACCCAAATAGTGATTTCCAGCCGTCTGGGTCCGAAACTGCTATTTCTAGTAGGGCAGTCAAAAAAACACGAGTTTCGAGCAGTTCCCAGCCTGAACAGTGATTTTGGCCGGTCGGGGGCAGAATCGACATTTTTGGCTGTCCGACGGGCCGGGGTCATTCTCAGGATGTTCGGAACCCAAATAGTGATTTCCAGCCGTCTGGGTCCGAAACTGCTATTTCAAGTAGGGCAGTCAAAAAAACACGAGTTTCGAGCAGTTCCAGGCCTGAACAGTGATTTTGGCCGGTCGGGGGCAGAATCGACATTTTTGGCTGTCCGACGGGCCGGTGTCATTCTCAGGATGTTCGGAACCCAAATAGTGATTTCCAGCCGTCTGAGTCCGAAACTGCTATTTCTGGTAGGGCAGTAAAAAAAACACGAGTTTCGAGCAGTTCCCGGACAGAATAGTGATTTTGGTCAGTCGGGGGCAGAATCGTCATTTTTGGCTGTCCGACGGGCCGGTGTCGTTCTCCGGCTGTCCGGGATCCAAATAGTGATTTCCAGCCGTCTGGGTCCGAGACTGCGATTTCTGGTGGGGCAGTCGAAAAATCACGAGTTTCGGGCAGTTCTGGGCCTGAACAATGATTTTGGCCGGTCGGGAGCGGAATCGACATTTTTCGCTGTCTGACGGGCCGGGGTCGTTCTCTGGATGACCAGGACACAAATAGCGATTTCCAGCCGTCTGGGTCCGAAACTGCTATTTCTGGTAGGGCGGCCAAAAAAACACGAGTTTCGAGCAATTCCCCGCCTGAACAGTGATTTTGGCCGGTCGGGGGCAGAATCGACATTTTTGGCTGTCCGACGGGCCGGGGTCATTCTCAGGATGTTCGGAACCCAAATAGTGATTTCCAGCCGTCTGGGTCCGAAACTGCTATTTCTAGTAGGGCAGTCAAAAAAACACGAGTTTCGAGCAGTTCCCGGCCTGAACAGTGATTTTGACCGGTCGGGGGCAGAATCGACATTTTTGGCTGTCCGACGGGCCGGTGCCATTCTCAGGATGTTCGAAACCCAAATAGTGATTTCCAGCCGTCTGGGTCCGAAACTGCTATTTCTGGTAGGGCAGAAAAAAAAACACGAGTTTCGAGCAGTTCTCGGACAGAATAGTGATTTTGGTCAGTCGGGGGCAGAATCGTCATTTTAGGCTGTCCGACGGGCCGGTGTCGTTCTCCGGCTGTCCGGGACCCAAATAGTGATTTCCAGCCGTCTGGGTCCGAGACTGCGATTTCTGGTGGGGCAGTCGAAAAATCACGAGTTTCGGGCAGTTCAGGGCTTGAACAATGATTTTGGCCGGTCGGGCGCGGAATCGACATTTTTGGCTGTCTGACGGGCCGGGGTCGTTCTCTGGATGTCCTGGACACAAATAGCGATTTCCAGCCGTCTGGGTCCGAAACTGCTATTTCTAGTAGGGCTGTCAAAAAAACACGAGTTTCGAGCAGTTCCCAGCCTGAACAGTGATTTTGGCCGGTCGGGGGCAGAATCGACATTTTTGGCTGTCCGACGGGCCGGGGTCATTCTCAGGATGTTCGGAACCCAAATAGTGATTTCCAGCCGTCTGGGTCCGAAACTGCTATTTCTAGTAGGGCAGTAAAAAAAACACGAGTTTCGAGCAGTTCCAGGCCTGAACAGTGATTTTGGCCGGTCGGGGGCAGAATCGACATTTTTGGCTGTCCGACGGGCCGGTGTCATTCTCAGGATGTTCGGAACCCAAATAGTGATTTCCAGCCGTCTGAGTCCGAAACAGCTATTTCTGGGAGGGCAGTAAAAAAAACACGAGTTTCGAGCAGTTCCCGGACAGAATAGTGATTTTGGTCAGTCGGGGGCAGAATCGTCATTTTTGGCTGTCCGACGGGCCGGTGTCGTTCTCCGGCTGTCTGGGACCCAAATAGTGATTTCCAGCCGTCTGGGTCCGAGACTGCGATTTCTGGTGGGGCAGTCGAAAAATCACGAGTTTCGGGCAGTTCAGGGCTTGAACAATGATTTTGGCCGGTCGGGCGCGGAATCGACATTTTTGGCTGTCCGACGGGCCGGTGTCGTTCTCTGGATGACCTGGACACAAATAGCGATTTCCAGCCGTCTGGGTCCGAAACTGCTATTTCTGGAAGGGCAGTAAAAAAAACACGAGTTTCGAGCAGTTCTCGGCCTGAACAGTGATTTTGGCCGGTTGGGGGCAGAATCGACATTTTTGGCTGTCCGACGGGCCGGGGTCATTCTCAGGATGTTCGGAACCCAAATAGTGATTTCCAGCCGTCTGGGTCCGAAACTGCTATTTCTAGTAGGGCAGTCAAAAAAACACGAGTTTCGAGCAGTTCCCAGCCTGAACAGTGATTTTGGCCGGTCGGGGGCAGAATCGACATTTTTGGCTGTCCGACGGGCCGGGGTCATTCTCAGGATGTTCGGAACCCAAATAGTGATTTCCAGCCGTCTGGGTCCGAAACTGCTATTTCAAGTAGGGCAGTCAAAAAAACACGAGTTTCGAGCAGTTCCAGGCCTGAACAGTGATTTTGGCCGGTCGGGGGCAGAATCGACATTTTTGGCTGTCCGACGGGCCGGTGTCATTCTCAGGATGTTCGGAACCCAAATAGTGATTTCCAGCCGTCTGAGTCCGAAACTGCTATTTCTGGTAGGGCAGTAAAAAAAACACGAGTTTCGAGCAGTTCCCGGACAGAATAGTGATTTTGGTCAGTCGGGGGCAGAATCGTCATTTTTGGCTGTCCGACGGGCCGGTGTCGTTCTCCGGCTGTCCGGGATCCAAATAGTGATTTCCAGCCGTCTGGGTCCGAGACTGCGATTTCTGGTGGGGCAGTCGAAAAATCACGAGTTTCGGGCAGTTCTGGGCCTGAACAATGATTTTGGCCGGTCGGGAGCGGAATCGACATTTTTGGCTGTCTGACGGGCCGGGGTCGTTCTCTGGATGACCAGGACACAAATAGCGATTTCCAGCCGTCTGGGTCCGAAACTGCTATTTCTGGTAGGGCGGCCAAAAAAACACGAGTTTCGAGCAATTCCCCGCCTGAACAGTGATTTTGGCCGGTCGGGGGCAGAATCGACATTTTTGGCTGTCCGACGGGCCGGGGTCATTCTCAGGATGTTCGGAACCCAAATAGTGATTTCCAGCCGTCTGGGTCCGAAACTGCTATTTCTAGTAGGGCAGTCAAAAAAACACGAGTTTCGAGCAGTTCCCGGCCTGAACAGTGATTTTGACCGGTCGGGGGCAGAATCGACATTTTTGGCTGTCCGACGGGCCGGTGCCATTCTCAGGATGTTCGAAACCCAAATAGTGATTTCCAGCCGTCTGGGTCCGAAACTGCTATTTCTGGTAGGGCAGAAAAAAAAACACGAGTTTCGAGCAGTTCTCGGACAGAATAGTGATTTTGGTCAGTCGGGGGCAGAATCGTCATTTTAGGCTGTCCGACGGGCCGGTGTCGTTCTCCGGCTGTCCGGGACCCAAATAGTGATTTCCAGCCGTCTGGGTCCGAGACTGCGATTTCTGGTGGGGCAGTCGAAAAATCACGAGTTTCAGGCAGTTCAGGGCTTGAACAATGATTTTGGCCGGTCGGGCGCGGAATCGACATTTTTGGCTGTCTGACGGGCCGGGGTCGTTCTCTGGATGTCCTGGACACAAATAGCGATTTCCAGCCGTCTGGGTCCGAAACTGCTATTTCTGGTAGGGCAGTAAAAAAAACACGAGTTTCGAGCAGTTCCCAGCCTGAACAGTGATTTTGGCCGGTCGGGGGCAGAATCGACATTTTTGGCTGTCCGACGGGCCGGGGTCATTCTTAGGATGTTCGGAACCCAAATAGTGATTTCCAGCCGTCTGGGTCCGAAACTGCTATTTCTAGTAGGGCAGTCAAAAAAACACGAGTTTCGAGCAGTTCCCGGCCTGAACAGTGATTTTGACCGGTCGGGGGCAGAATCGACATTTTTGGCTGTCCGACGGGCCGGTGCCATTCTCAGGATGTTCGAAACCCAAATAGTGATTTCCAGCCGTCTGGGTCCGAAACAGCTATTTCTGGTAGGGCGGAAAAAAAAACACGAGTTTCGAGCAGTTCTCGGACAGAATAGTGATTTTGGTCAGTCGGGGGCAGAATCGTCATTTTAGGCTGTCCGACGGGCCGGTGTCGTTCTCCGGCTGTCCGGGACCCAAATAGTGATTTCCAGCCGTCTGGGTCCGAGACTGCGATTTCTGGTGGGGCAGTCGAAAAATCACGAGTTTCAGGCAGTTCAGGGCTTGAACAATGATTTTGGCCGGTCGGGCGCGGAATCGACATTTTTGGCTGTCTGACGGGCCGGGGTCGTTCTCTGGATGTCCTGGACACAAATAGCGATTTCCAGCCGTCTGGGTCCGAAACTGCTATTTCTGGTAGGGCAGTAAAAAAAACACGAGTTTCGAGCAGTTCCCAGCCTGAACAGTGATTTTGGCCGGTCGGGGGCAGAATCGACATTTTTGGCTGTCCGACGGGCCGGGGTCATTCTTAGGATGTTCGGAACCCAAATAGTGATTTCCAGCCGTCTGGGTCCGAAACTGCTATTTCTAGTAGGGCAGTCAAAAAAACACGAGTTTCGAGCAGTTCCCGGCCTGAACAGTGATTTTGACCGGTCGGGGGCAGAATCGACATTTTTGGCTGTCCGACGGGCCGGTGCCATTCTCAGGATGTTCGAAACCCAAATAGTGATTTCCAGCCGTCTGGGTCCGAAACAGCTATTTCTGGTAGGGCGGAAAAAAAAACACGAGTTTCGAGCAGTTCTCGGACAGAATAGTGATTTTGGTCAGTCGGGGGCAGAATCGTCATTTTAGGCTGTCCGACGGGCCGGTGTCGTTCTCCGGCTGTCCGGGACCCAAATAGTGATTTCCAGCCGTCTGGGTCCGAGACTGCGATTTCTGGTGGGGCAGTCGAAAAATCACGAGTTTCAGGCAGTTCAGGGCTTGAACAATGATTTTGGCCGGTCGGGCGCGGAATCGACATTTTTGGCTGTCTGACGGGCCGGGGTCGTTCTCTGGATGTCCTGGACACAAATAGCGATTTCCAGCCGTCTGGGTCCGAAACTGCTATTTCTGGTAGGGCAGTAAAAAAAACACGAGTTTCGAGCAGTTCCCAGCCTGAACAGTGATTTTGGCCGGTCGGGGGCAGAATCGACATTTTTGGCTGTCCGACAGGCCGGGGTCATTCTCAGGATGTTCGGAACCCAAATAGTGATTTCCAGCCGTCTGGGTCCGAAACTGCTATTTCTTGTAGGGCAGTCAAAAAAACACGAGTTTCGAGCAGTTCCCGGACAGAATAGTGATTTTGGTCAGTCAGGGGCAGAATCGTCATTTTTGGCTGTCCGACGGGCCGGTGTCGTTCTCCGGCTGTCCGGGACCCAAATAGTGATTTCCAGCCGTCTGGGTCCGAGACTGCGATTTCTGGTGGGGCAGTCGAAAAATCACGAGTTTCAGGCAGTTCAGGGCTTGAACAATGATTTTGGCCGGTCGGGCGCGGAATCGACATTTTTCGCTGTCTGACGGGCCGGGGTCGTTCTCTGGATGTCCTGGACACAAATAGCGATTTCCAGCCGTCTGGGTCCGAAACTGCTATTTCTAGTAGGGCTGTCAAAAAAACACGAGTTTCGAGCAGTTCCCAGCCTGAACAGTGATTTTGGCCGGTCGGGGGCAGAATCGACATTTTTGGCTGTCCGACGGGCCGGGGTCATTCTCAGGATGTTCGGAACCCAAATAGTGATTTCCAGCCGTCTGGGTCCGAAACTGCTATTTCTAGTAGGGCAGTAAAAAAAACACGAGTTTCGAGCAGTTCCAGGCCTGAACAGTGATTTTGGCCGGTCGGGGGCAGAATCGACATTTTTGGCTGTCCGACGGGCCGGTGTCATTCTCAGGATGTTCGGAACCCAAATAGTGATTTCCAGCCGTCTGAGTCCGAAACAGCTATTTCTGGGAGGGCAGTAAAAAAAACACGAGTTTCGAGCAGTTCCCGGACAGAATAGTGATTTTGGTCAGTCGGGGGCAGAATCGTCATTTTTGGCTGTCCGACGGGCCGGTGTCGTTCTCCGGCTGTCTGGGACCCAAATAGTGATTTCCAGCCGTCTGGGTCCGAGACTGCGATTTCTGGTGGGGCAGTCGAAAAATCACGAGTTTCGGGCAGTTCAGGGCTTGAACAATGATTTTGGCCGGTCGGGCGCGGAATCGACATTTTTGGCTGTCCGACGGGCCGGTGTCGTTCTCTGGATGACCTGGACACAAATAGCGATTTCCAGCCGTCTGGGTCCGAAACTGCTATTTCTGGTAGGGCAGTAAAAAAAACACGAGTTTCGAGCAGTTCTCGGCCTGAACAGTGATTTTAGCCGGTTGGGGGCAGAATCGACATTTTTGGCTGTCCGACGGGCCGGGGTCATTCTCAGGATGTTCGGAACCCAAAATAGTGATTTCCAGCCGTCTGGGTCCGAAACTGCTATTTCTTGTAGGGCAGTCAAAAAAACACGAGTTTCGAGCAGTTCCCGGACAGAATAGTGATTTTGGTCAGTCGGGGGCAGAATCGTCATTTTTGGCTGTCCGACGGGCCGGTGTCGTTCTCCGGCTGTCCGGGACCCAAATAGTGATTTCCAGCCGTCTGGGTCCGAGACTGCGATTTCTGGTGGGGCAGTCGAAAAATCACGAGTTTCAGGCAGTTCAGGGCTTGAACAATGATTTTGGCCGGTCGGGCGCGGAATCGACATTTTTCGCTGTCTGACGGGCCGGGGTCGTTCTCTGGATGTCCTGGACACAAATAGCGATTTCCAGCCGTCTGGGTCCGAAACTGCTATTTCTAGTAGGGCTGTCAAAAAAACACGAGTTTCGAGCAGTTCCCAGCCTGAACAGTGATTTTGGCCGGTCGGGGGCAGAATCGACATTTTTGGCTGTCCGACGGGCCGGGGTCATTCTCAGGATGTTCGGAACCCAAATAGTGATTTCCAGCCGTCTGGGTCCGAAACTGCTATTTCTAGTAGGGCAGTAAAAAAAACACGAGTTTCGAGCAGTTCCAGGCCTGAACAGTGATTTTGGCCGGTCGGGGGCAGAATCGACATTTTTGGCTGTCCGACGGGCCGGTGTCATTCTCAGGATGTTCGGAACCCAAATAGTGATTTCCAGCCGTCTGAGTCCGAAACAGCTATTTCTGGGAGGGCAGTAAAAAAAACACGAGTTTCGAGCAGTTCCCGGACAGAATAGTGATTTTGGTCAGTCGGGGGCAGAATCGTCATTTTTGGCTGTCCGACGGGCCGGTGTCGTTCTCCGGCTGTCTGGGACCCAAATAGTGATTTCCAGCCGTCTGGGTCCGAGACTGCGATTTCTGGTGGGGCAGTCGAAAAATCACGAGTTTCGGGCAGTTCAGGGCTTGAACAATGATTTTGGCCGGTCGGGCGCGGAATCGACATTTTTGGCTGTCCGACGGGCCGGTGTCGTTCTCTGGATGACCTGGACACAAATAGCGATTTCCAGCCGTCTGGGTCCGAAACTGCTATTTCTGGTAGGGCAGTAAAAAAAACACGAGTTTCGAGCAGTTCTCGGCCTGAACAGTGATTTTAGCCGGTTGGGGGCAGAATCGACATTTTTGGCTGTCCGACGGGCCGGGGTCATTCTCAGGATGTTCGGAACCCAAAATAGTGATTTCCAGCCGTCTGGGTCCGAAACTGCTATTTCTAGTAGGGCAGTAAAAAAAACACGAGTTTCGAGCAGTTCCAGGCCTGAACAGTGATTTTGGCCGGTCGGGGGCAGAATTGACATTTTTGGCTGTCTGACGGGCCTGGGTCGTTCTCGGGATGACCTGGACACAAATAGCGATTTCCAGCCGTCTGGGTCCGAAACTGCTATTTCTGGTAGGGCGGCCAAAAAAACACGAGTTTCGAGCAATTCCCCGCCTGAACAGTGATTTTGGCCGGTCGGGGGCAGAATCGACATTTTTGGCTGTCCGACGGGCCGGGGTCATTCTCAGGATGTTCGGAACCCATATAGTGATTTCCAGCCGTCTGGGTCCGAAACTGCTATTTCTAGTAGGGCAGTAAAAAAAACACGTGTTTCGAGCAGTTCCCGGCCTGAACAGTGATTTTGACCGGTCGGGGGCAGAATCGACATTTTTGGCTGTCCGACGGGCCGGGGTCATTCTCAGGATGTTCGGAACCCAAATAGTGATTTCCAGCCGTCTGGGTCCGAAACTGCTATTTCTAGTAGGGCAGTAAAAAAAACACGTGTTTCGAGCAGTTCCCGGCCTGAACAGTGATTTTGACCGGTCGGGGGCAGAATCGACATTTTTGGCTGTCCGACGGGCCGGTGCCATTCTCAGGATGTTCGAAACCCAAATAGTGATTTCCAGCCGTCTGGGTCCGAAACTGCTATTTCTGGTAGGGCAGAAAAAAAAACACGAGTTTCGAGCAGTTCTCGGACAGAATAGTGATTTTGGTCAGTCGGGGGCAGAATCGTCATTTTAGGCTGTCCGACGGGACGGGGTCATTCTCAGGATGTTCGGAACCCAAATAGTGATTTCCAGCCGTCAGGGTCCGAAACAGCTATTTCTAGTAGAGCAGTAAAAAAAACACGAGTTTCGAGCACTTCCCGCCCTGAACAGTGATTTTGGCCGGTCGGGTGCAGAATCGACATTTTTGGCTGTCCGACGGGCTGGTGTCATTCTCAGGATGTTCGGAACCCAAATAGTGATTTCCAGCCGTCTGGGTCCGAAACTGCTATTTCAAGTAGAGCAATAAAAAAAACACGAGTTTCGAGCAGTTCCCGGACAGAACAGTGATTTTGGTCAGCCGGGGGCGGAATCGACATTTTTGGATGTCCGACGGGCCGGTGTCGTTCTCCGGCTGTCCGGGACCCAAATAGTGATTTCCAGCCGCCTGGGTCCGAGACTGCAATTTCTGGTGGGGCAGTCGAAAAATCACGAGTTTCGGGCAGTACAGGGCTTGAACAATGATTTTGGCCGGTCGGGCGCGGAATCGACATTTTTGGCTGTCCGACGGGCCGGGGTCATTCTCAGGATGTTCGGAACCCAAAAAGTGATTTCCAGCCGTCTGGGTCCGAAACTGCTATTTCTAGTAGGGCAGTCAAAAAAACACGAGTTTCGAGCAGTTCCCGGCCTGAACAGTGATTTTGACCGGTCGGGGGCAGAATCGACATTTTTGGCTGTCCGACGGGCCGGTGCCATTCTCAGGATGTTCGAAACCCAAATAGCGATTTCCAGCCGTCTGGGTCCGAAACTGCTATTTCTGGTAGGGCAGAAAAAAAAACACGAGTTTCGAGCAGTTCTCGGACAGAATAGTGATTTTGGTCAGTCGGGGGCAGAATCGTCATTTTAGGCTGTCCGACGGGCCGGTGTCGTTCTCCGGCTGTCCGGACCCAAATAGTGATTTCCAGCCGTCTGGGTCCGAGACTGCGATTTCTGGTGGGGCAGTCGAAAAATCACGAGTTTCGGGCAGTTCAGGGCTTGAACAATGATTTTGGCCGGTCGGGCGCGGAATCGACATTTTTGGCTGTCCGACGGGCCGGTGTCGTTCTCTGGATGACCTGGACACAAATAGCGATTTCCAGCCGTCTGGGTCCGAAACTGCTATTTCTGGTAGGGCAGTAAAAAAAACACGAGTTTCGAGCAGTTCTCGGCCTAAACAGTGATTTTGGCCGGTTGGGGGCAGAATCGACATTTTTGGCTGTCCGACGGGCCGGGGTCATTCTCAGGATGTTCGGAACCCAAAATAGTGATTTCCAGCCGTCTGGGTCCGAAACTGCTATTTCTAGTAGGGCAGTAAAAAAAACACGAGTTTCGAGCAGTTCCAGGCCTGAACAGTGATTTTGGCCGGTCGGGGGCAGAATTGACATTTTTGGCTGTCCGACGGGCCGGTGTCGTTCTCTGGATGACCTGCACACAAATAGCGATTTCCAGCCGTCTGGGTCCGAAACTGCTATTTCTGGTAGGGCGGCCAAAAAAACACGAGTTTCGAGCAATTCCCCGCCTGAACAGTGATTTTGGCCGGTCGGGGGCAGAATCGACATTTTTGGCTGTCCGACGGGCCGGGGTCATTCTCAGGATGTTCGGAACCCATATAGTGATTTCCAGCCGTCTGGGTCCGAAACTGCTATTTCTAGTAGGGCAGTAAAAAAAACACGTGTTTCGAGCAGTTCCCGGCCTGAACAGTGATTTTGACCGGTCGGGGGCAGAATCGACATTTTTGGCTGTCCGACGGGCCGGGGTCATTCTCAAGATGTTCGGAACCCAAATAGTGATTTCCAGCCGTCTGGGTCCGAAACTGCTATTTCTAGTAGGGCAGTAAAAAAAACACGTGTTTCGAGCAGTTCCCGGCCTGAACAGTGATTTTGACCGGTCGGGGGCAGAATCGACATTTTTGGCTGTCCGACGGGCCGGTGCCATTCTCAGGATGTTCGAAACCCAAATAGTGATTTCCAGCCGTCTGGGTCCGAAACTGCTATTTCTGGTAGGGCAGAAAAAAAAACACGAGTTTCGAGCAGTTCTCGGACAGAATAGTGATTTTGGTCAGTCGGGGGCAGAATCGTCATTTTAGGCTGTCCGACGGGACGGGGTCATTCTCAGGATGTTCGGAACCCAAATAGTGATTTCCAGCCGTCAGGGTCCGAAACAGCTATTTCTAGTAGAGCAGTAAAAAAAACACGAGTTTCGAGCACTTCCCGCCCTGAACAGTGATTTTGGCCGGTCGGGTGCAGAATCGACATTTTTGGCTGTCCGACGGGCTGGTGTCATTCTCAGGATGTTCGGAACCCAAATAGTGATTTCCAGCCGTCTGGGTCCGAAACTGCTATTTCAAGTAGAGCAATAAAAAAAACACGAGTTTCGAGCAGTTCCCGGACAGAACAGTGATTTTGGTCAGCCGGGGGCGGAATCGACATTTTTGGATGTCCGACGGGCCGGTGTCGTTCTCCGGCTGTCCGGGACCCAAATAGTGATTTCCAGCCGCCTGGGTCCGAGACTGCAATTTCTGGTGGGGCAGTCGAAAAATCACGAGTTTCGGGCAGTACAGGGCTTGAACAATGATTTTGGCCGGTCGGGCGCGGAATCGACATTTTTGGCTGTCCGACGGGCCGGGGTCATTCTCAGGATGTTCGGAACCCAAAAAGTGATTTCCAGCCGTCTGGGTCCGAAACTGCTATTTCTAGTAGGGCAGTCAAAAAAACACGAGTTTCGAGCAGTTCCCGGCCTGAACAGTGATTTTGACCGGTCGGGGGCAGAATCGACATTTTTGGCTGTCCGACGGGCCGGTGCCATTCTCAGGATGTTCGAAACCTAAATAGCGATTTCCAGCCGTCTGGGTCCGAAACTGCTATTTCTGGTAGGGCAGAAAAAAAAACACGAGTTTCGAGCAGTTCTCGGACAGAATAGTGATTTTGGTCAGTCGGGGGCAGAATCGTCATTTTAGGCTGTCCGACGGGCCGGTGTCGTTCTCCGGCTGTCCGGACCCAAATAGTGATTTCCAGCCGTCTGGGTCCGAGACTGCGATTTCTGGTGGGGCAGTCGAAAAATCACGAGTTTCGGGCAGTTCAGGGCTTGAACAATGATTTTGGCCGGTCGGGCGCGGAATCGACATTTTTGGCTGTCCGACGGGCCGGTGTCGTTCTCTGGATGACCTGGACACAAATAGCGATTTCCAGCCGTCTGGGTCCGAAACTGCTATTTCTGGTAGGGCAGTAAAAAAAACACGAGTTTCGAGCAGTTCTCGGCCTAAACAGTGATTTTGACCGGTTGGGGGCAGAATCGACATTTTTGGCTGTCCGACGGGCCGGGGTCATTCTCAGGATGTTCGGAACCCAAAATAGTGATTTCCAGCCGTCTGGGTCCGAAACTGCTATTTCTAGTAGGGCAGTAAAAAAAACACGAGTTTCGAGCAGTTCCAGGCCTGAACAGTGATTTTGGCCGGTCGGGGGCAGAATTGACATTTTTGGCTGTCCGACGGGCCGGTGTCGTTCTCTGGATGACCTGCACACAAATAGCGATTTCCAGCCGTCTGGGTCCGAAACTGCTATTTCTGGTAGGGCGGCCAAAAAAACACGAGTTTCGAGCAATTCCCCGCCTGAACAGTGATTTTGGCCGGTCGGGGGCAGAATCGACATTTTTGGCTGTCCGACGGGCCGGGGTCATTCTCAGGATGTTCGGAACACAAATAGTGATTTCCAGCCGTCTGGGTCCGAAACTGCTATTTCTAGTAGGGCAGTAAAAAAAACACGTGTTTCGTGCAGTTCCCGGCCTGAACAGTGATTTTGACCGGTCGGGGGCAGAATCGACATTTTTGGCTGTCCGACGGGCCGGTGCCATTCTCAGGATGTTCGAAACCCAAATAGTGATTTCCAGCCGTCTGGGTCCGAAACTGCTATTTCTGGTAGGGCAGAAAAAAAAACACGAGTTTCGAGCAGTTCTCGGACAGAATAGTGATTTTGGTCAGTCGGGGGCAGAATCGTCATTTTAGGCTGTCCGACGGGCCGGGGTCATTCTCAGGATGTTCGGAACCCAAATAGTGATTTCCAGCCGTCTGGGACCGAAACAGCTATTTCTAGTAGGGCAGTCAAAAAAACACGAGTTTCGAGCACTTCCCGCCCTGAACAGCGATTTTGGCCGGTCGGGGGCAGAATCGACATTTTTGGCTGTCCGACGGGCCGGTGTCATTCTCAGGATGTTCGGAACCCAAATAGTGATTTCCAGCCGTCTGGGTCCGAAACTGCTATTTCAAGTAGAGCAATAAAAAAAACACGAGTTTCGAGCAGTTCCCGGACAGAACAGTGATTTTGGTCAGCCGGGGGCGGAATCGACATTTTTGGATGTCTGACGGGCCGGTGTCGTTCTCCGGCTGTCCGGGACCCAAATAGTGATTTCCAGCCGCCTGGGTCCGAGACTGCAATTTCTGGTGGGGCAGTCGAAAAATCACGAGTTTCGGGCAGTACAGGGCTTGAACAATGATTTTGGCCTGTCGGGCGCGGAATCGACATTTTTGGCTGTCCGACGGGCCGGGGTCATTCTCAGGATGTTCGGAATCCAAAATAGTGATTTCCAGCCGTCTGGGTCCGAAACTGCTATTTCTAGTAGGGCAGTGAAAAAAACACGAGTTCCGAGCAGTTCCAGGCCTGAACAGTGATTTTGGCCGGTCGGGGGCAGAATTGACATTTTTGGCTGTCCGACGGGCCGGTGTCGTTCTCAGGATGACCCGGACACAAATAGCGATTTCCAGCCGTCTGGGTCCGAAACTGCTATTTCTGGTAGGGCAGTCAAAAAATCACGAGTTTCGGGTAGTTCAGGGCTTGAACAATGATTTTTGCCGGTCGGGCGCGGAATCGACATTTTTGGCTGTCCGACGGGCCGGTGTCATTCTCAGGATGTTCGGAACCCAAATAGTGATTTCCAGCCGTCTGGGTCCGAAACTGCTATTTCTAGTAGAGCAATAAAAAAAACACGACTTTCGAGCAGTTCCCGGCCCGAACAGTGATTTTGGCCGGTCGGGGGCAGAATCGACTTTTTTGGCTGTCCGACGGGCCGGTGTCATTCTCAGGATCTTCGGAACCCAAATAGTGATTTCCTGCCGTCTGGGTCCGAAACAGCTATTTCTGGTCGGGCAGTAAAAAAAACACGAGCTTCGAGTAGTTCCCGGACAGAATAGTGATTTTGGTCAGTCGGGGGCAGAATCGTCATTTTTGGCTGTCCGACGGGCCGGTGTCGTTCTCTGGCTGTCCGGGACCCAAGGAGTGATTTCCAGCCGTCTGGTTCCGAGACTGCGATTTTTGCTGGGGCAGTCGAAAAATCACGAGTTTCGGGCAGTTCAAGGCTTGAACAATGATTTTGGCCGATCGGGCGCGGAATCGACATTTGTGGCTGTCCGACGGGCCGGGGTCATTCTCAGGATGTTCGGAACCCAAATAGTGTTTTCTAGCCGTCTGGGTCCGAAACTGCTATTTCTAGTAGGGCAGTCCAAAAAACACGAGTTTCGAGCAGTTCTCGGCCTGAACAGTGATTTTGGCCGGTCGGGGGCAGAATCGACAATTTTGGCTGTCCGACGGGCCGGGGTCATTCTCAGGATGTTCGGAACCCAAATAGTGATTTCCAGCCGTCTGGGTCCGAAACTGCTATTTCTAGTAGGGCAGTCCAAAAAACACGAGTTTCGAGCAGTTCCCGGCCTGAACAGTGATTTTGGCCGGTCGGGGGCGGAATCGACATTTTTGGCTGTCCGACGGGCCGGTGTCATTCTCAGGATGTTCGGAACCCAAATAGTGATTTCCAGCCGTCTGGGTCCGAAACAGCTATTTCTAGTAGAGCAATAAAAAAAACACGACTTTCGAGCAGTTCCCGGCCCGAACAGTGATTTTGGCCGGTCGGGGGCAGAATCGACTTTTTTGGCTGTCCGACGGGCCGGTGTCATTCTCAGGATGTTCGGAACCCAAATAGTGATTTCCAGCCGTCTGGGTCCGAAACTGCTATTTCTAGTAGAGCAATAAAAAAAACACGTGTTTCGAGCAGTTCCCGGACAGAACAGTGATTTTGGTCAGCCGGGGGCGGAATCGACATTTTTGGCTGTCTGACGGGCCGGTGTCGTTCTCCGGCTGTCCTGGACTCAAATAGTGATTTCCAGCCGTCTGAGTCCGAGACAGCGATTTCAGGTGGGGCAGTCGAAAAATCACGAGTTTCAGGCAGTTCTGGGCCTGAACAATGATTTTGGCCGGTCGGGGGCGGAATCAACATTTTTGGCTGTCCGACGGGCCGGTGTCGTTCTCTGGATGTTCGAAACCCAAATAGTGATTTCCAGCCGTCTGGGTCCGAAACTGCTATTTCTAGTAGAGCAATAAAAAAAACACGACTTTCGAGCAGTTCCCGGCCCGAACAGTGATTTTGGCCGGTCGGGGGCAGAATCGACTTTTTTGGCTGTCCGACGGGCCGGTGTCATTCTCAGGATCTTCGGAACCCAAATAGTGATTTCCAGCCGTCTGGGTCCGAAACAGCTATTTCTGGTCGGGCAGTAAAAAAAACACGAGCTTCGAGTAGTTCCCGGACAGAATAGTGATTTTGGTCAGTCGGGGGCAGAATCGTCATTTTTGGCTGTCCGACGGGCCGGTGTCGTTCTCTGGCTGTCCGGGACCCAAAGAGTGATTTCCAGCCGTCTGGTTCCGAGACTGCGATTTCTGCTGGGGCAGTCGAAAAATCACGAGTTTCGGGCAGTTCAAGGCTTGAACAATGATTTTGGCCGATCGGGCGCGGAATCGACATTTGTGGCTGTCCGACGGGCCGGGGTCATTCTCAGGATGTTCGGAACCCAAATAGTGATTTCCAGCCGTCTGGGTCCGAAACTGCTATTTCTAGTAGGTCAGTCCAAAAAACACGAGTTTCAGGCAGTTCTGGGCCTGAACAATGATTTTGGCCGGTCGGGGGCGGAATCGACATTTTTGGCTGTCCGACGGGCCGGTGTCGTTCTCTGGATGTTCGAAACCCAAATAGTGATTTCCAGCCGTCTGGGTCCGAAACTGCTATTTCTAGTAGAGCAATAAAAAAAACACGACTTTCGAGCAGTTCCCGGCCCGAACAGTGATTTTGGCCGGTCGGGGGCAGAATCGACTTTTTTGGCTGTCCGACGGGCCGGTGTCATTCTCAGGATCTTCGGAACGCAAATAGTGATTTCCAGCCGTCTGGGTCCGAAACAGCTATTTCTGGTCGGGCAGTAAAAAAAACACGAGCTTCGAGTAGTTCCCGGACAGAATAGTGATTTTGGTCAGTCGGGGGCAGAATCGTCATTTTTGGCTGTCCGACGGGCCGGTGTCGTTCTCTGGCTGTCCGGGACCCAAAGAGTGATTTCCAGCCGTCTGGTTCCGAGACTGCGATTTCTGCTGGGGCAGTCGAAAAATCACGAGTTTCGGGCAGTTCAAGGCTTGAACAATGATTTTGGCCGATCGGGCGCGGAATCGACATTTGTGGCTGTCCGACGGGCCGGGGTCATTCTCAGGATGTTCGGAACCCAAATAGTGATTTCCAGCCGTCTGGGTCCGAAACTGCTATTTCTAGTAGGGCAGTCCAAAAAACACGAGTTTCGAGCAGTTCCCGGCCTGAACAGTGATTTTGGCCGGTCGGGGGCAGAATCGACATTTTTGGCTGTCCGACGGGCCGGTGTCATTCTCAGGATGTTCGGAACCCAAATAGTGATTTCCAGCCGTCTGGGTCCGCAACTGCTATTTCTAGTAGATCAATAAAAAAAACACGACTTTCGAGCAGTTCCCGGCCCGAACAGTGATTTTGGCCGGTCGGGGGCAGAATCGACTTTTTTGGCTGTCCGACGGGCCGGTGTCATTCTCAGGATGTTCGGAACCCAAATAGTGATTTCCAGCCGTCTGGGTCCGAAACAGCTATTTCTGGTCGGGCAGTAAAAAAAACACGAGCTTCGAGTAGTTCCCGGACAGAATAGTGATTTTGGTCAGTCGGGGGCAGAATCGTCATTTTTGGCTGTCCGACGGGCCGGTGTCGTTCTCTGCCTGTCTGGGACCCAAAGAGTGATTTCCAGCCGTCTGGTTCCGAGACTGCGATTTCTGCTGGGGCAGTCGAAAAATCACGAGTTTCGGGCAGTTCAAGGCTTGAACAATGATTTTGGCCGATCGGGCGCGGAATCGACATTTGTGGCTGTCCGACGGGCCGGGGTCATTCTCAGGATGTTCGGAACCCAAATAGTGATTTCCAGCCGTCTGGGTCCGAAACTGCTATTTCTAGTAGGGCAGTCCAAAAAACACGAGTTTCGAGCAGTTCCCGGCCTGAACAGGGATTTTGGCCGGTCGGGGGCAGAATCGAGATTTTTGGCTGTCCGACGGGCCGGTGTCATTCTCAGGATGTTCGGAACCCAAATAGTGATTTCCAGCCGTCTGGGTCCGCAACTGCTATTTCTAGTAGATCTATAAAAAAAACACGACTTTCGAGCAGTTCCCGGACCGAACAGTGATTTTGGCCGGTCGGGGGCAGAATCGACTTTTTTGGCTGTCCGACGAGCCGGTGTCATTCTCAGGATGTTCGGAACCCAAATAGTGATTTCCAGTCGTCTGGGTCCGAAACAGCTATTTCTGGTAGGGCAGTAAAAAAAACATGAGTTTCGAGTAGTTCCCGGACAGAATAGTGATTTTGGTCAGTCGGGGGCAGAATCGTCATTTTTGGCCGTCCGACGGGCCGGGGTCGTTCTCTGGCTGTCCGGGACCCAAGGAGTGATTTCCAGCCGTCTGGGTCCGAGACTGCGATTTCTACTGGGGCAGTCGAAAAATCACGAGTTTCGGGCAGTTCAGGACTTGAACAATGATTTTGGCCGGACGGGCGCGGAATCGACATTTTTGGCTGTCTGACGGGCCGGTGTCGTTCTCAGGATGACCTGGACACAAATAGCGATTTCCAGCCGTCTGGGTCCGAAACTGCTATTTCTGGTAGGGCAGTCAAAAAAACACGAGTTTCGAGAAGTTCTCAGCCTGAACAGTGATTTTGGCCGGTCGGGGGCAGAATCGACAATTTTGGCTGTCCGACAGGCCGGTGTCATTCTCAGGATGTTCGGAACCCAAATAGTGATTTCCAGCCGTCTGGGTCCGAAACTGCTATTTCTAGTAGGGCAGTCCAAAAAACACGAGTTTCGAGCAGTTCCCGGCCTGAACAGTGATTTTGGCCGGTCGGGGGCAGAATCGACATTTTTGGCTGTCCGACGGGCCGGTGTCATTCTCAGGATGTTCGAAACCCAAATAGTGATTTCCAGCCGTCTGGGTCCGGAACAGCTATTTCTGGTCGGGCAGTAAAAAAAACACGAGCTTCGAGTAGTTCCCGGACAGAATAGTGATTTTGGTCAGTCGGGGGCAGAATCGTCATTTTTGGCTGTCCGACGGGCCGGTGTCGTTCTCTGGCTGTCCGGGACCCAAAGAGTGATTTCCAGCCGTCTGGTTCCGAGACTGCGATTTCTGCTGGGGCAGTCGAAAAATCACGAGTTTCGGGCAGTTCAAGGCTTGAACAATGATTTTGGCCGATCGGGCGCGGAATCGACATTTGTGGCTGTCCGACGGGCCGGGGTCATTCTCAGGATGTTCGGAACCCAAATAGTGATTTCCCGCCGTCTGGGTCCGAAACTGCTATTTCTAGTAGGGCAGTCCAAAAAACACGAGTTTCGAGCAGTTCCCGGCCTGAACAGGGATTTTGGCCGGTCGGGGGCAGAATCGAGATTTTTGGCTGTCCGACGGGCCGGTGTCATTCTCAGGATGTTCGGAACCCAAATAGTGATTTCCAGCCGTCTGGGTCCGCAACTGCTATTTCTAGTAGATCTATAAAAAAAACACGACTTTCGAGCAGTTCCCGGACCGAACAGTGATTTTGGCCGGTCGGGGGCAGAATCGACTTTTTTGGCTGTCCGACGAGCCGGTGTCATTCTCAGGATGTTCGGAACCCAAATAGTGATTTCCAGTCGTCTGGGTCCGAAACAGCTATTTCTGGTAGGGCAGTAAAAAAAACATGAGTTTCGAGTAGTTCCCGGACAGAATAGTGATTTTGGTCAGTCGGGGGCAGAATCGTCATTTTTGGCCGTCCGACGGGCCGGGGTCGTTCTCCGGCTGTCCGGGACCCAAAGAGTGATTTCCAGCCGTCTGGGTCCGAGACTGCGATTTCTACTGGGGCAGTCGAAAAATCACGAGTTTCGGGCAGTTCAGGACTTGAACAATGATTTTGGCCGGACGGGCGCGGAATCGACATTTTTGGCTGTCTGACGGGCCGGTGTCGTTCTCAGGATGACCTGGACACAAATAGCGATTTCCAGCCGTCTGGGTCCGAGACTGCTATTTCTGGTAGGGCAGTCAAAAAAACACGAGTTTCGAGAAGTTCTCGGCCTGAACAGTGATTTTGGCCGGTCGGGGGCAGAATCGACAATTTTGGCTGTCCGACAGGCCGGTGTCATTCTCAGGATGTTCGGAACCCAAATAGTGATTTCCAGCCGTCTGGGTCCGAAACTGCTATTTCTAGTAGGGCAGTCCAAAAAACACGAGTTTCGAGCAGTTCCCGGCCTGAACAGTGATTTTGGCCGGTCGGGGGCAGAATCGACATTTTTGGCTGTCCGACGGGCCGGTGTCATTCTCAGGATGTTCGAAACCCAAATAGTGATTTCCAGCCGTCTGGGTCCGAAACAGCTATTTCTGGTCGGGCAGTAAAAAAAACACGAGCTTCGAGTAGTTCCCGGACAGAATAGTGATTTTGGTCAGTCGGGGGCAGAATCGTCATTTATGGCTGTCCGACGGGCCGGTGTCGTTCTCTGGCTGTCCGGGACCCAAAGAGTGATTTCCAGCCGTCTGGTTCCGAGACTGCGATTTCTGCTGGGGCAGTCGAAAAATCACGAGTTTCGGGCAGTTCAAGGCTTGAACAATGATTTTGGCCGATCGGGCGCGGAATCAACATTTGTGGCTGTCCGACGGGCCGGGGTCATTCTCAGGATGTTCGGAACCCAAATAGTGATTTCCCGCCGTCTGGGTCCGAAACTGCTATTTCTAGTAGGGCAGTCCAAAAAACACGAGTTTCGAGCAGTTCCCGGCCTGAACAGTGATTTTGGCCGGTCGGGGGCAGAATCGACATTTTTGGCTGTCCGACGGGCCGGTGTCATTCTCAGGATGTTCGGAACCCAAATAGTGATTTCCAGCCGTCTGGGTCCGAAACAGCTATTTCTGGTCGGGCAGTAAAAAAAACACGAGCTTCGAGTAGTTCCCGGACAGAATAGTGATTTTGGTCAGTCGGGGGCAGAGTCGTCATTTTTGGCTGTCCGACGGGCCGGTGTCGTTCTCTGGCTGTCCGGGACCCAAAGAGTGATTTCCAGCCGTCTGGTTCCGAGACTGCGATTTCTTCTGGGGCAGTCGAAAAATCACGAGTTTCGGGCAGTTCAAGGCTTGAACAATGATTTTGGCCGATCGGGCGCGGAATCGACATTTGTGGCTGTCCGACGGGCCGGGGTCATTCTCAGGATGTTCGGAACCCAAATAGTGATTTCCCGCCGTCTGGGTCCGAAACTGCTATTTCTAGTAGGGCAGTCCAAAAAACACGAGTTTCGAGCAGTTCCCGGCCTGAACAGTGATTTTGGCCGGTCGGGGGCAGAATCGACATTTTTGGCTGTCCGACGGGCCGGTGTCATTCTCAGGATGTTCGGAACCCAAATAGTGATTTCCAGCCGTCTGGGTCCGCAACTGCTATTTCTAGTAGAGCAATAAAAAAAACACGACTTTCGAGCAGTTCCCGGACCGAACAGTGATTTTGGCCGGTCGGGGGCAGAATCGACTTTTTTGGCTGTCCGACGAGCCGGTGTCATTCTCAGGATGTTCGGAACCCAAATAGTGATTTCCAGCCGTCTGGGTCCGAAACAGCTATTTCTGGTAGGGCAGTAAAAAAAACACGAGTTTCGAGTAGTTCCCGGACAGAATAGTGATTTTGGTCAGTCGAGGGCAGAATCGTCATTTTTGGCTGTCCGACGGGCCGGGTCGTTCTCTGGCTGTCCGGGACCCAAAGAGTGATTTCCAGCCGTCTGGGTCCAAGACTGCGATTTCTGCTGGGGCAGTCGAAAAATCACGAGTTTCGAGTAGTTCCCGGACAGACTAGTGATTTTGGTCAGTCGGGGGCAGAATCGTCATTTTTGGCTGTCCGACGGGCCGGTGTCGTTCTCCGGCTGTCCGGGACCCAAAGAGTGATTTCCAGCCGTCTGGGTCCGAGACTGCGATTTCTACTGGGGCAATCGAAAAATCACGAGTTTCGGGCAGTTCAGGGCTTGAACAATGATTTTGGCCGGACGGGCTCGGAATCGACATTTTTGGCTGTCTGACGGGCCGGTGTCGTTCTCAGGATGACCTGGACACAAATAGTGATTTCCAGCCGTCTGGGTCCGAAACTGCTATTTCTGGTAGGGCAGTCAAAAAAACACGAGTTTCGAGCAGTTCTCGGCCTGAACAGTGATTTTGGCCGGTCGGGGGCAGAATCGACAATTTTGGCTGTCCGACGGGCCGGGGTCATTCTCAGGATGTTCGGAACCCAAATAGTGATTTCCAGCCGTCTGGGTCCGAAACTGCTATTTCTAGTAGGGCAGTCAAAAAAACACGAGTTTCGAGCAGTTCCCGGCCTGAACAGTGATTTTGGCCGGTCGGGGGCAGAATCGACTTTTTTGGCTGTCCGACGGGCCGGTGTCATTCTCAGGATGTTCGGAACCCAAATAGTGATTTCCAGCCGTCTGGGTCCGAAACAGCTATTTCTGGTAGGGCAGTCAAAAAAACACGAGTTACGAGTAGTTCCCGGACAGAATAGTGATTTTGGTCAGTCGGGGGCAGAATCGTCATTTTTGGCTGTCCGACGGGCCCGGGTTGTTCTCTGGCTGTTCGGGACCCAAAGAGTGATTTCCAGCCGTCTGGGTCCGAGACTGCGATTTCTGCTGGGGCAGTCGAAAAATCACGAGTTTCGAGTAGTTCCCGGACAGATAAGTGATTTTGGTCAGTCGGGGGCAGAATCGTCATTTTTGGCTGTCCGACGGGCCCGGGTCGTTCTTTGGCTGTTCGGGACCCAAAGAGTGATTTCCAGCCGTCTGGGTCCGAGACTGCGATTTCTGCTGGGGCAGTCGAAAAATCACGAGTTTCGAGTAGTTCCCGGACAGAATAGTGATTTTGGTCGGTCGGGGGCAGAATCGACATTTTTGGCTGTCCGACGGGCCGGTGTCGTTCTCCGGCTGTCCGGGACCCAAAGAGTGATTTCCAGCCGTCTGGGTCCGAGACTGCTATTTCTAGTAGAGCAATAAAAAAAACACGACTTTCGAGCAGTTCCCGGCCCGAACAGTGATTTCGACCGGTCGGGGGCAGAATCGACTTTTTTGGCTGTCCGACGGGCCGGTGTCATTCTCAGGATGTTCGGAACCCAAATAGTGATTTCCAGCCGTCTGGGTCTGAAACAGCTATTTCTGGTTGGGCAGTAAAAAAAACACGAGTTTCGAGTAGTTCCCGGACAAAATAGTGATTTTGGTCAGTCGGGGGCAGAATCGTCATTTTTGGCTGTCCGACGGGCCGGGTCGTTCTCTGGCTGTCCGGGACCCAAAGAGTGATTTCCAGCCTTCTGGGTCCAAGACTGCGATTTCTGCTGGGGCAGTCGAAAAATCACGAGTTTCGAGTAGTTCCCGGACAGACTAGTGATTTTGGTCAGTCGGGGGCAGAATCGCCATTTTTGGCTGTCCGATGGGCCGGTGTCGTTCTCCGGCTGTCCGGGACCCAAAGAGTGATTTCCAGCCGTCTGGGTCCGAGACTGCTATTTCTAGTAGAGCAATAAAAAAAACACGACTTTCGAGCAGTTCCCGGCCCGAACAGTGATTTTGCCCGGTCGGGGGCAGAATCGACTTTTTTGGCTGTCCGACGGGCCGGTGTCATTCTCAGGATGTTCGGAACCCAAATAGTGATTTCCAGCCGTCTGGGTCCGAAACAGCTATTTCTGGTAGGGCAGTAAAAAAAACACGAGTTTCAAGTAGTTCCCAGACAGAATAGTGATTTTGGTCAGTCGGGGGCAGAATCGTCATTTTTGGCTGTCCGACGGGCCGGGGTCGTTCTCTGGCTGTCCGGGACCCAAAGAGTGATTTCCAACCGTCTGGGTCCAAGACTGCGATTTCTGCTGGGGCAGTCGAAAAATCACGAGTTTCGAGTAGTTCCCGGACAGACTAGTGATTTTGGTCAGTCGGGGGCAGAATCGTCATTTTTGGCTGTCCAACGGGCCCGGGTCGTTCTCTGGCTGTTCGGGACCCAAAGAGTGATTTCCAGCCGTCTGGGTCCGAGACTGCAATTTCTACTGGGGCAGTCGAAAAATCACGAGTTTCGAGTAGTTCCCGGACAGAATAGTGATTTTAGTCGGTCGGGGGCAGAATCGACATTTTTGGCTGTCCGACGGGCCGGTGTCGTTCTCCGGCTGTCCGGGACCCAAAGAGTGATTTCCAGCCGTCTGGGTCCGAGACTGCTATTTCTAGTAGAGCAATAAAAAAAACACGACTTTCGAGCAGTTCCCGGCCCGAACAGTGATTTCGGCCGGTCGGGGGCAGAATCGACTTTTTTGGCTGTCCGACGGGCCGGTGTCATTCTCAGGATGTTCGGAACCCAAATAGTGATTTCCAGCCGTCTGGGTCTGAAACAGCTATTTCTGGTTGGGCAGTAAAAAAAACACGAGTTTCGAGTAGTTCCCGGACAAAATAGTGATTTTGGTCAGTCGGGGGCAGAATCGTCATTTTTGGCTGTCCGACGGGCCGGGTCGTTCTCTGGCTGTCCGGGACCCAAAGAGTGATTTCCAGCCTTCTGGGTCCAAGACTGCGATTTCTGCTGGGGCAGTCGAAAAATCACGAGTTTCGAGTAGTTCCCGGACAGACTAGTGATTTTGGTCAGTCGGGGGCAGAATCGCCATTTTTGGCTGTCCGATGGGCCGGTGTCGTTCTCCGGCTGTCCGGGACCCAAAGAGTGATTTCCAGCCGTCTGGGTCCGAGACTGCTATTTCTAGTAGAGCAATAAAAAAAACACGACTTTCGAGCAGTTCCCGGACCGAACAGTGATTTTGCCCGGTCGGGGGCAGAATCGACTTTTTTGGCTGTCCGACGGGCCGGTGTCATTCTCAGGATGTTCGGAACCCAAATAGTGATTTCCAGCCGTCTGGGTCCGAAACAGCTATTTCTGGTAGGGCAGTAAAAAAAACACGAGTTTCGAGTAGTTCCCAGACAGAATAGTGATTTTGGTCAGTCGGGGGCAGAATCGTCATTTTTGGCTGTCCGACGGGCCGGGGTCGTTCTCTGGCTGTCCGGGACCCAAAGAGTGATTTCCAACCGTCTGGGTCCAAGACTGCGATTTCTGCTGGGGCAGTCGAAAAATCACGAGTTTCGAGTAGTTCCCGGACAGACTAGTGATTTTGGTCAGTCGGGGGCAGAATCGTCATTTTTGGCTGTCCAACGGGCCCGGGTCGTTCTCTGGCTGTTCGGGACCCAAAGAGTGATTTCCAGCCGTCTGCGTCCGAGACTGCGATTTCTACTGGGGCAGTCGAAAAATCACGAGTTTCGAGTAGTTCCCGGACAGAATAGTGATTTTAGTCGGTCGGGGGCAGAATCGACATTTTTGGCTGTCCGACGGGCCGGTGTCGTTCTCCGGCTGTCCGGGACCCAAAGAGTGATTTCCAGCCGTCTGGGTCCGAGACTGCTATTTCTAGTAGAGCAATAAAAAAACACGACTTTCGAGCAGTTCCCGGCCCGAACAGTGATTTTGGCCGGTCGGGGGCAGAATCGACTTTTTTGGCTGTCCGACGGGCCGGTGTCATTCTCAGGATGTTCGGAACCCAAATAGTGATTTCCAGCCGTCTGGGTCCGAAACAGCTATTTCTGGTAGGGCAGTAAAAAAAACACGAGTTTCGAGTAGTTCCCGGACAGAATAGTGATTTTGGTCAGTCGGGGGCAGAATCGTCATTTTTGGCTGTCCGACGGGCCGGGTCGTTCTCTGGCTGTCCGGGACCCAAAGAGTGATTTCCAGCCGTCTGGGTCCAAGACTGCGATTTCTGCTGGGGCAGTCGAAAAATCACGAGTTTCGAGTAGTTCTTGGACAGACTAGTGATTTTGGTCAGTCGGGGGCAGAATCGTCATTTTTGGCTGTCCGACGGGCCGGTGTCGTTCTCCGGCTGTCCGGGACCCAAAGAGTGATTTCCAGCCGTCTGGGTCCGAGACTGCGATTTCTACTGGGGCAGTCGAAAAATCACGAGTTTCGGGCAGTTCAGGGCTTGAACAATGATTTTGGCCGGACGGGCTCAGAATCGACATTTTTGGCTGTCTGACGGGCCGGTGTCGTTCTCAGGATGACCTGGACACAAATAGTGATTTCCAGCCGTCTGGGTCCGAAACTGCTATTTCTGGTAGGGCAGTCAAAAAAACACGAGTTTCGAGCAGTTCTCGGCCTGAACAGTGATTTTGGCCGGTCGGGGGCAGAATCGACTTTTTTGGCTGTCCGACGGGCCGGTGTCATTCTCAGGATGTTCGGAACCGAAATAGTGATTTCCAGCCGTCTGGGTCCGAAACAGCTATTTCTGGTACGGCAGTCAAAAAAACACGAGTTATGAGTAGTTCCCGGACAGAATAGTGATTTTGGTCAGTCGGGGGCAGAATCGTCATTTTTGGCTGTCCGACGGGCCGGGGTTGTTCTCTGGCTGTTCGGGACCCAAAGAGTGATTTCCAGCCGTCTGGGTCTGAGACTGCGATTTCTGCTGGGGCAGTCGAAAAATCACGAGTTTCGAGTAGTTCCCGGACAGACTAGTGATTTTGGTCAGTCGGGGGCAGAATCGTCATTTTTGGCTGTCCGACGGGCCCGGGTCGTTCTTTGGCTGTTCGGGACCCAAAGAGTGATTTCCAGCCGTCTGGGTCCGAGACTGCGATTTCTGCTGGGGCAGTCGAAAAATCACGAGTTTCGAGCAGTTCCCGGACAGAATAGTGATTTTGGTCGGTCGGGGGCAGAATCGACATTTTTGGCTGTCTGACGGGCCGGTGTCGTTCTCCGGCTGTCCGGGACCCAAAGAGTGATTTCCAGCCGTCTGGGTCCGAGACTGCTATTTCTAGTAGAGCAATAAAAAAAACACGACTTTCGAGCAGTTCCCGGCCCGAACAGTGATTTCGGCCGGTCGGGGGCAGAATCGACTTTTTTGGCTGTCCGACGGGCCGGTGTCATTCTCAGGATGTTCGGAACCCAAATAGTGATTTCCAACCGTCTGGGTCCGAAACAGCTATTTCTGGTAGGGCAGTAAAAAAAACACGAGTTTCGAGTAGTTCCCGGACAGAATAGTGATTTTGGTCAGTCGGGGGCAGAATCGTCATTTTTGGCTGTCCGACGGGCCGGGTCGTTCTCTGGCTGTCCGGGACCCAAAGAGTGATTTCCAGCCTTCTGGGTCCAAGACTGCGATTTCTGCTGGGGCAGTCGAAAAATCACGAGTTTCGAGTAGTTCCCGGACAGACTAGTGATTTTGGTCAGTCGGGGGCAGAATCGTCATTTTTGGCTGTCCGATGGGCCGGTGTCGTTCTCCGGCTGTCCGGGACCCAAAGAGTGATTTCCAGCCGTCTGGGTCCGAGACTGCTATTTCTAGTAGAGCAATAAAAAAAACATGACTTTCGAGCAGTTCCCGGCCCGAACAGTGATTTCGGCCGGTCGGGGGCAGAATCGACTTTTTTGGCTGTCCGACGGGCCGGTGTCATTCTCAGGATGTTCGGAACCCAAATAGTGATTTCCAGCCGTCTGGGTCCGAAACAGCTATTTCTGGTAGGGCAGTAAAAAAAACACGAGTTTCGAGTAGTTCCCGGACAGAATAGTGATTTTGGTCAGTCGGGGGCAGAATCGTCATTTTTGGCTGTCCGACGGGCCGGGTCGTTCTCTGGCTGTCCGGGACCCAAAGAGTGATTTCCAGCCGTCTGGGTCCGAGACTGCTATTTCTAGTAGAGCAATAAAAAAAACACGACTTTCGAGCAGTTCCCGGCCCGAACAGTGATTTCGGCCGGTCGGGGGCAGAATCGACTTTTTTGGCTGTCCGACGGGCCGGTGTCATTCTCAGGATGTTCGGAACCCAAATAGTGATTTCCAGCCGTCTGGGTCCGAAACAGCTATTTCTGGTAGGGCAGTAAAAAAAACACGAGTTTCGAGTAGTTCCCGGACAGAATAGTGATTTTGGTCAGTCGGGGGCAGAATCGTCATTTTTGGCTGTCCGACGGGCCGGGTCGTTCTCTGGCTGTCCGGGACCCAAAGAGTGATTTCCAGCCTTCTGGGTCCAAGACTGCGATTTCTGCTGGGGCAGTCGAAAAATCACGAGTTTCGAGTAGTTCCCGGACAGACTAGTGATTTTGGTCAGTCGGGGGCAGAATCGTCATTTTTGGCTGTCCGACGGGCCCCGGTCGTTCTTTGGCTGTTCGGGACCCAAAGAGTGATTTCCAGCCGTCTGGGTCCGAGACTGCGATTTCTGCTGGGGCAGTCGAAAAATCACGAGTTTCGAGCAGTTCCCGGACAGAATAGTGATTTTGGTCGGTCGGGGGCAGAATCGACATTTTTGGCTGTCCGACGGGCCGGTGTCGTTCTCCGGCTGTCCGGGACCCAAAGAGTGATTTCCAGCCGTCTGGGTCCGAGACTGCTATTTCTAGTAGAGCAATAAAAAAAACACGACTTTCGAGCAGTTCCCGGCCCGAACAGTGATTTCGGCCGGTCGGGGGCAGAATCGACTTTTTTGGCTGTCCGACGGGCCGGTGTCATTCTCAGGATGTTCGGAACCCAAATAGTGATTTCCAACCGTCTGGGTCCGAAACAGCTATTTCTGGTAGGGCAGTAAAAAAAACACGAGTTTCGAGTAGTTCCCGGACAGAATAGTGATTTTGGTCAGTCGGGGGCAGAATCGTCATTTTTGGCTGTCCGACGGGCCGGGTCGTTCTCTGGCTGTCCGGGACCCAAAGAGTGATTTCCAGCCTTCTGGGTCCAAGACTGCGATTTCTGCTGGGGCAGTCGAAAAATCACGAGTTTCGAGTAGTTCCCGGACAGACTAGTGATTTTGGTCAGTCGGGGGCAGAATCGTCATTTTTGGCTGTCCGACGGGCCCGGGTCGTTCTTTGGCTGTTCGGGACCCAAAGAGTGATTTCCAGCCGTCTGGGTCCGAGACTGCGATTTCTGCTGGGGCAGTCGAAAAATCACGAGTTTCGAGCAGTTCCCGGACAGAATAGTGATTTTGGTCGGTCGGGGGCAGAATCGACATTTTTGGCTGTCCGACGGGCCGGTGTCGTTCTCCGGCTGTCCGGGACCCAAAGAGTGATTTCCAGCCGTCTGGGTCCGAGACTGCTATTTCTAGTAGAGCAATAAAAAAAACACGACTTTCGAGCAGTTCCCGGCCCGAACAGTGATTTCGGCCGGTCGGGGGCAGAATCGACTTTTTTGGCTGTCCGACGGGCCGGTGTCATTCTCAGGATGTTCGGAACCCAAATAGTGATTTCCAACCGTCTGGGTCCGAAACAGCTATTTCTGGTAGGGCAGTAAAAAAAACACGAGTTTCGAGTAGTTCCCGGACAGAATAGTGATTTTGGTCAGTCGGGGGCAGAATCGTCATTTTTGGCTGTCCGACGGGCCGGGTCGTTCTCTGGCTGTCCGGGACCCAAAGAGTGATTTCCAGCCTTCTGGGTCCAAGACTGCGATTTCTGCTGGGGCAGTCGAAAAATCACGAGTTTCGAGTAGTTCCCGGACAGACTAGTGATTTTGGTCAGTCGGGGGCAGAATCGTCATTTTTGGCTGTCCGATGGGCCGGTGTCGTTCTCCGGCTGTCCGGGACCCAAAGAGTGATTTCCAGCCGTCTGGGTCCGAGACTGCTATTTCTAGTAGAGCAATAAAAAAAACACGACTTTCGAGCAGTTCCCGGCCCGAACAGTGATTTCGGCTGGTCGGGGGCAGAATCGACTTTTTTGGCTGTCCGACGGGCCGGTGTCATTCTCAGGATGTTCGGAACCCAAATAGTGATTTCCAACCGTCTGGGTCCGAAACAGCTATTTCTGGTAGGGCAGTAAAAAAAACACGAGTTTCGAGTAGTTCCCGGACAGAATAGTGATTTTGGTCAGTCGGGGGCAGAATCGTCATTTTTGGCTGTCCGACGGGCCGGGTCGTTCTCTGGCTGTCCGGGACCCAAAGAGTGATTTCCAGCCGTCTGGGTCCGAGACTGCTATTTCTAGTAGAGCAATAAAAAAAACACGACTTTCGAGCAGTTCCCGGCCCGAACAGTGATTTCGGCCGGTCGGGGGCAGAATCGACTTTTTTGGCTGTCCGACGGGCCGGTGTCATTCTCAGGATGTTCGGAACCCAAATAGTGATTTCCAGCCGTCTGGGTCCGAAACAGCTATTTCTGGTAGGGCAGTAAAAAAAACACGAGTTTCGAGTAGTTCCCGGACAGAATAGTGATTTTGGTCAGTCGGGGGCAGAATCGTCATTTTTGGCTGTCCGACGGGCCGGGTCGTTCTCTGGCTGTCCGGGACCCAAAGAGTGATTTCCAGCCTTCTGGGTCCAAGACTGCGATTTCTGCTGGGGCAGTCGAAAAATCACGAGTTTCGAGTAGTTCCCGGACAGACTAGTGATTTTGGTCAGTCGGGGGCAGAATCGTCATTTTTGGCTGTCCGACGGGCCCGGGTCGTTCTTTGGCTGTTCGGGACCCAAAGAGTGATTTCCAGCCGTCTGGGTCCGAGACTGCGATTTCTGCTGGGGCAGTCGAAAAATCACGAGTTTCGAGCAGTTCCCGGACAGAATAGTGATTTTGGTCGGTCGGGGGCAGAATCGACATTTTTGGCTGTCCGACGGGCCGGTGTCGTTCTCCGGCTGTCCGGGACCCAAAGAGTGATTTCCAGCCGTCTGGGTCCGAGACTGCTATTTCTAGTAGAGCAATAAAAAAAACACGACTTTCGAGCAGTTCCCGGCCCGAACAGTGATTTCGGCCGGTCGGGGGCAGAATCGACTTTTTTGGCTGTCCGACGGGCCGGTGTCATTCTCAGGATGTTCGGAACCCAAATAGTGATTTCCAGCCGTCTGGGTCCGAAACAGCTATTTCTGGTAGGGCAGTAAAAAAAACACGAGTTTCGAGTAGTTCCCGGACAGAATAGTGATTTTGGTCAGTCGGGGGCAGAATCGTCATTTTTGGCTGTCCGACGGGCCGGGTCGTTCTCTGGCTGTCCGGGACCCAAAGAGTGATTTCCAGCCTTCTGGGTCCAAGACTGCGATTTCTGCTGGGGCAGTCGAAAAATCACGAGTTTCGAGTAGTTCCCGGACAGACTAGTGATTTTGGTCAGTCGGGGGCAGAATCGTCATTTTTGGCTGTCCGATGGGCCGGTGTCGTTCTCCGGCTGTCCGGGACCCAAAGAGTGATTTCCAGCCGTCTGGGTCCGAGACTGCTATTTCTAGTAGAGCAATAAAAAAAACACGACTTTCGAGCAGTTCCCGGCCCGAACAGTGATTTCGGCTGGTCGGGGGCAGAATCGACTTTTTTGGCTGTCCGACGGGCCGGTGTCATTCTCAGGATGTTCGGAACCCAAATAGTGATTTCCAACCGTCTGGGTCCGAAACAGCTATTTCTGGTAGGGCAGTAAAAAAAACACGAGTTTCGAGTAGTTCCCGGACAGAATAGTGATTTTGGTCAGTCGGGGGCAGAATCGTCATTTTTGGCTGTCCGACGGGCCGGGTCGTTCTCTGGCTGTCCGGGACCCAAAGAGTGATTTCCAGCCGTCTGGGTCCGAGACTGCTATTTCTAGTAGAGCAATAAAAAAAACACGACTTTCGAGCAGTTCCCGGCCCGAACAGTGATTTCGGCCGGTCGGGGGCAGAATCGACTTTTTTGGCTGTCCGACGGGCCGGTGTCATTCTCAGGATGTTCGGAACCCAAATAGTGATTTCCAGCCGTCTGGGTCCGAAACAGCTATTTCTGGTAGGGCAGTAAAAAAAACACGAGTTTCGAGTAGTTCCCGGACAGAATAGTGATTTTGGTCAGTCGGGGGCAGAATCGTCATTTTTGGCTGTCCGACGGGCCGGGTCGTTCTCTGGCTGTCCGGGACCCAAAGAGTGATTTCCAGCCTTCTGGGTCCAAGACTGCGATTTCTGCTGGGGCAGTCGAAAAATCACGAGTTTCGAGTAGTTCCCGGACAGACTAGTGATTTTGGTCAGTCGGGGGCAGAATCGTCATTTTTGGCTGTCCGACGGGCCCGGGTCGTTCTTTGGCTGTTCGGGACCCAAAGAGTGATTTCCAGCCGTCTGGGTCCGAGACTGCGATTTCTGCTGGGGCAGTCGAAAAATCACGAGTTTCGAGCAGTTCCCGGACAGAATAGTGATTTTGGTCGGTCGGGGGCAGAATCGACATTTTTGGCTGTCCGACGGGCCGGTGTCGTTCTCCGGCTGTCCGGGACCCAAAGAGTGATTTCCAGCCGTCTGGGTCCGAGACTGCTATTTCTAGTAGAGCAATAAAAAAAACACGACTTTCGAGCAGTTCCCGGCCCGAACAGTGATTTCGGCCGGTCGGGGGCAGAATCGACTTTTTTGGCTGTCCGACGGGCCGGTGTCATTCTCAGGATGTTCGGAACCCAAATAGTGATTTCCAGCCGTCTGGGTCCGAAACAGCTATTTCTGGTAGGGCAGTAAAAAAAACACGAGTTTCGAGTAGTTCCCGGACAGAATAGTGATTTTGGTCAGTCGGGGGCAGAATCGTCATTTTTGGCTGTCCGACGGGCCGGGTCGTTCTCTGGCTGTCCGGGACCCAAAGAGTGATTTCCAGCCTTCTGGGTCCAAGACTGCGATTTCTGCTGGGGCAGTCGAAAAATCACGAGTTTCGAGTAGTTCCCGGACAGACTAGTGATTTTGGTCAGTCGGGGGCAGAATCGTCATTTTTGGCTGTCCGATGGGCCGGTGTCGTTCTCCGGCTGTCCGGGACCCAAAGAGTGATTTCCAGCCGTCTGGGTCCGAGACTGCTATTTCTAGTAGAGCAATAAAAAAAACACGACTTTCGAGCAGTTCCCGGCCCGAACAGTGATTTCGGCCGGTCGGGGGCAGAATCGACTTTTTTGGCTGTCCGACGGGCCGGTGTCATTCTCAGGATGTTCGGAACCCAAATAGTGATTTCCAGCCGTCTGGGTCCGAAACAGCTATTTCTGGTAGGGCAGTAAAAAAAACACGAGTTTCGAGTAGTTCCCGGACAGAATAGTGATTTTGGTCAGTCGGGGGCAGAATCGTCATTTTTGGCTGTCCGACGGGCCGGGTCGTTCTCTGGCTGTCCGGGACCCAAAGAGTGATTTCCAGCCGTCTGGGTCCGAGACTGCTATTTCTAGTAGAGCAATAAAAAAAACACGACTTTCGAGCAGTTCCCGGCCCGAACAGTGATTTCGGCCGGTCGGGGGCAGAATCGACTTTTTTGGCTGTCCGACGGGCCGGTGTCATTCTCAGGATGTTCGGAACCCAAATAGTGATTTCCAGCCGTCTGGGTCCGAAACAGCTATTTCTGGTAGGGCAGTAAAAAAAACACGAGTTTCGAGTAGTTCCCGGACAGAATAGTGATTTTGGTCAGTCGGGGGCAGAATCGTCATTTTTGGCTGTCCGACGGGCCGGGTCGTTCTCTGGCTGTCCGGGACCCAAAGAGTGATTTCCAGCCTTCTGGGTCCAAGATTGCGATTTCTGCTGGGGCAGTCGAAAAATCACGAGTTTCGAGTAGTTCCCGGACAGACTAGTGATTTTGGTCAGTCGGGGGCAGAATCGTCATTTTTGGCTGTCCGACGGGCCCGGGTCGTTCTTTGGCTGTTCGGGACCCAAAGAGTGATTTCCAGCCGTCTGGGTCCGAGACTGCGATTTCTGCTGGGGCAGTCGAAAAATCACGAGTTTCGAGCAGTTCCCGGACAGAATAGTGATTTTGGTCGGTCGGGGGCAGAATCGACATTTTTGGCTGTCCGACGGGCCGGTGTCGTTCTCCGGCTGTCCGGGACCCAAAGAGTGATTTCCAGCCGTCTGGGTCCGAGACTGCTATTTCTAGTAGAGCAATAAAAAAAACACGACTTTCGAGCAGTTCCCGGCCCGAACAGTGATTTCGGCCGGTCGGGGGCAGAATCGACTTTTTTGGCTGTCCGACGGGCCGGTGTCATTCTCAGGATGTTCGGAACCCAAATAGTGATTTCCAACCGTCTGGGTCCGAAACAGCTATTTCTGGTAGGGCAGTAAAAAAAACACGAGTTTCGAGTAGTTCCCGGACAGAATAGTGATTTTGGTCAGTCGGGGGCAGAATCGTCATTTTTGGCTGTCCGACGGGCCGGGTCGTTCTCTGGCTGTCCGGGACCCAAAGAGTGATTTCCAGCCTTCTGGGTCCAAGACTGCGATTTCTGCTGGGGCAGTCGAAAAATCACGAGTTTCGAGTAGTTCCCGGACAGACTAGTGATTTTGGTCAGTCGGGGGCAGAATCGTCATTTTTGGCTGTCCGATGGGCCGGTGTCGTTCTCCGGCTGTCCGGGACCCAAAGAGTGATTTCCAGCCGTCTGGGTCCGAGACTGCTATTTCTAGTAGAGCAATAAAAAAAACACGACTTTCGAGCAGTTCCCGGCCCGAACAGTGATTTCGGCCGGTCGGGGGCAGAATCGACTTTTTTGGCTGTCCGACGGGCCGGTGTCATTCTCAGGATGTTCGGAACCCAAATAGTGATTTCCAGCCGTCTGGGTCCGAAACAGCTATTTCTGGTAGGGCAGTAAAAAAAACACGAGTTTCGAGTAGTTCCCGGACAGAATAGTGATTTTGGTCAGTCGGGGGCAGAATCGTCATTTTTGGCTGTCCGACGGGCCGGGTCGTTCTCTGGCTGTCCGGGACCCAAAGAGTGATTTCCAGCCGTCTGGGTCCGAGACTGCTATTTCTAGTAGAGCAATAAAAAAAACACGACTTTCGAGCAGTTCCCGGCCCGAACAGTGATTTCGGCCGGTCGGGGGCAGAATCGACTTTTTTGGCTGTCCGACGGGCCGGTGTCATTCTCAGGATGTTCGGAACCCAAATAGTGATTTCCAGCCGTCTGGGTCCGAAACAGCTATTTCTGGTAGGGCAGTAAAAAAAACACGAGTTTCGAGTAGTTCCCGGACAGAATAGTGATTTTGGTCAGTCGGGGGCAGAATCGTCATTTTTGGCTGTCCGACGGGCCGGGTCGTTCTCTGGCTGTCCGGGACCCAAAGAGTGATTTCCAGCCTTCTGGGTCCAAGACTGCGATTTCTGCTGGGGCAGTCGAAAAATCACGAGTTTCGAGTAGTTCCCGGACAGACTAGTGATTTTGGTCAGTCGGGGGCAGAATCGTCATTTTTGGCTGTCCGATGGGCCGGTGTCGTTCTCCGGCTGTCCGGGACCCAAAGAGTGATTTCCAGCCGTCTGGGTCCGAGACTGCTATTTCTAGTAGAGCAATAAAAAAAACACGACTTTCGAGCAGTTCCCGGCCCGAACAGTGATTTCGGCCGGTCGGGGGCAGAATCGACTTTTTTGGCTGTCCGACGGGCCGGTGTCATTCTCAGGATGTTCGGAACCCAAATAGTGATTTCCAGCCGTCTGGGTCCGAAACAGCTATTTCTGGTAGGGCAGTAAAAAAAACACGAGTTTCGAGTAGTTCCCGGACAGAATAGTGATTTTGGTCAGTCGGGGGCAGAATCGTCATTTTTGGCTGTCCGACGGGCCGGGTCGTTCTCTGGCTGTCCGGGACCCAAAGAGTGATTTCCAGCCGTCTGGGTCCGAGACTGCTATTTCTAGTAGAGCAATAAAAAAAACACGACTTTCGAGCAGTTCCCGGCCCGAACAGTGATTTCGGCCGGTCGGGGGCAGAATCGACTTTTTTGGCTGTCCGACGGGCCGGTGTCATTCTCAGGATGTTCGGAACCCAAATAGTGATTTCCAGCCGTCTGGGTCCGAAACAGCTATTTCTGGTAGGGCAGTAAAAAAAACACGAGTTTCGAGTAGTTCCCGGACAGAATAGTGATTTTGGTCAGTCGGGGGCAGAATCGTCATTTTTGGCTGTCCGACGGGCCGGGTCGTTCTCTGGCTGTCCGGGACCCAAAGAGTGATTTCCAGCCTTCTGGATCCAAGACTGCGATTTCTGCTGGGGCAGTCGAAAAATCACGAGTTTCGAGTAGTTCCCGGACAGACTAGTGATTTTGGTCAGTCGGGGGCAGAATCGTCATTTTTGGCTGTCCGATGGGCCGGTGTCGTTCTCCGGCTGTCCGGGACCCAAAGAGTGATTTCCAGCCGTCTGGGTCCGAGACTGCTATTTCTAGTAGAGCAATAAAAAAAACACGACTTTCGAGCAGTTCCCGGCCCGAACAGTGATTTCGGCCGGTCGGGGGCAGAATCGACTTTTTTGGCTGTCCGACGGGCCGGTGTCATTCTCAGGATGTTCGGAACCCAAATAGTGATTTCCAGCCGTCTGGGTCCGAAACAGCTATTTCTGGTAGGGCAGTAAAAAAAACACGAGTTTCGAGTAGTTCCCGGACAGAATAGTGATTTTGGTCAGTCGGGGGCAGAATCGTCATTTTTGGCTGTCCGACGGGCCGGGTCGTTCTCTGGCTGTCCGGGACCCAAAGAGTGATTTCCAGCCTTCTGGATCCAAGACTGCGATTTCTGCTGGGGCAGTCGAAAAATCACGAGTTTCGAGTAGTTCCCGGACAGACTAGTGATTTTGGTCAGTCGGGGGCAGAATCGTCATTTTTGGCTGTCCGATGGGCCGGTGTCGTTCTCCGGCTGTCCGGGACCCAAAGAGTGATTTCCAGCCGTCTGGGTCCGAGACTGCTATTTCTAGTAGAGCAATAAAAAAAACACGACTTTCGAGCAGTTCCCGGCCCGAACAGTGATTTCGGCCGGTCGGGGGCAGAATCGACTTTTTTGGCTGTCCGACGGGCCGGTGTCATTCTCAGGATGTTCGGAACCCAAATAGTGATTTCCAGCCGTCTGGGTCCGAAACAGCTATTTCTGGTAGGGCAGTAAAAAAAACACGAGTTTCGAGTAGTTCCCGGACAGAATAGTGATTTTGGTCAGTCGGGGGCAGAATCGTCATTTTTGGCTGTCCGACGGGCCGGGTCGTTCTCTGGCTGTCCGGGACCCAAAGAGTGATTTCCAGCCTTCTGGGTCCAAGACTGCGATTTCTGCTGGGGCAGTCGAAAAATCACGAGTTTCGAGTAGTTCCCGGACAGACTAGTGATTTTGGTCAGTCGGGGGCAGAATCGTCATTTTTGGCTGTCCGATGGGCCGGTGTCGTTCTCCGGCTGTCCGGGACCCAAAGAGTGATTTCCAGCCGTCTGGGTCCGAGACTGCTATTTCTAGTAGAGCAATAAAAAAAACACGACTTTCGAGCAGTTCCCGGCCCGAACAGTGATTTCGGCCGGTCGGGGGCAGAATCGACTTTTTTGGCTGTCCGACGGGCCGGTGTCATTCTCAGGATGTTCGGAACCCAAATAGTGATTTCCAGCCGTCTGGGTCCGAAACAGCTATTTCTGGTAGGGCAGTAAAAAAAACACGAGTTTCGAGTAGTTCCCGGACAGAATAGTGATTTTGGTCAGTCGGGGGCAGAATCGTCATTTTTGGCTGTCCGACGGGCCGGGTCGTTCTCTGGCTGTCCGGGACCCAAAGAGTGATTTCCAGCCTTCTGGGTCCAAGACTGCGATTTCTGCTGGGGCAGTCGAAAAATCACGAGTTTCGAGTAGTTCCCGGACAGACTAGTGATTTTGGTCAGTCGGGGGCAGAATCGTCATTTTTGGCTGTCCGACGGGCCCGGGTCGTTCTTTGGCTGTTCGGGACCCAAAGAGTGATTTCCAGCCGTCTGGGTCCGAGACTGCGATTTCTGCTGGGGCAGTCGAAAAATCACGAGTTTCGAGCAGTTCCCGGACAGAATAGTGATTTTGGTCGGTCGGGGGCAGAATCGACATTTTTGGCTGTCCGACGGGCCGGTGTCGTTCTCCGGCTGTCCGGGACCCAAAGAGTGATTTCCAGCCGTCTGGGTCCGAGACTGCTATTTCTAGTAGAGCAATAAAAAAAACACGACTTTCGAGCAGTTCCCGGCCCGAACAGTGATTTCGGCCGGTCGGGGGCAGAATCGACTTTTTTGGCTGTCCGACGGGCCGGTGTCATTCTCAGGATGTTCGGAACCCAAATAGTGATTTCCAACCGTCTGGGTCCGAAACAGCTATTTCTGGTAGGGCAGTAAAAAAAACACGAGTTTCGAGTAGTTCCCGGACAGAATAGTGATTTTGGTCAGTCGGGGGCAGAATCGTCATTTTTGGCTGTCCGACGGGCCGGGTCGTTCTCTGGCTGTCCGGGACCCAAAGAGTGATTTCCAGCCGTCTGGGTCCGAGACTGCTATTTCTAGTAGAGCAATAAAAAAAACACGACTTTCGAGCAGTTCCCGGCCCGAACAGTGATTTCGGCCGGTCGGGGGCAGAATCGACTTTTTTGGCTGTCCGACGGGCCGGTGTCATTCTCAGGATGTTCGGAACCCAAATAGTGATTTCCAGCCGTCTGGGTCCGAAACAGCTATTTCTGGTAGGGCAGTAAAAAAAACACGAGTTTCGAGTAGTTCCCGGACAGAATAGTGATTTTGGTCAGTCGGGGGCAGAATCGTCATTTTTGGCTGTCCGACGGGCCGGGTCGTTCTCTGGCTGTCCGGGACCCAAAGAGTGATTTCCAGCCTTCTGGATCCAAGACTGCGATTTCTGCTGGGGCAGTCGAAAAATCACGAGTTTCGAGTAGTTCCCGGACAGACTAGTGATTTTGGTCAGTCGGGGGCAGAATCGTCATTTTTGGCTGTCCGATGGGCCGGTGTCGTTCTCCGGCTGTCCGGGACCCAAAGAGTGATTTCCAGCCGTCTGGGTCCGAGACTGCTATTTCTAGTAGAGCAATAAAAAAAACACGACTTTCGAGCAGTTCCCGGCCCGAACAGTGATTTCGGCCGGTCGGGGGCAGAATCGACTTTTTTGGCTGTCCGACGGGCCGGTGTCATTCTCAGGATGTTCGGAACCCAAATAGTGATTTCCAGCCGTCTGGGTCCGAAACAGCTATTTCTGGTAGGGCAGTAAAAAAAACACGAGTTTCGAGTAGTTCCCGGACAGAATAGTGATTTTGGTCAGTCGGGGGCAGAATCGTCATTTTTGGCTGTCCGACGGGCCGGGTCGTTCTCTGGCTGTCCGGGACCCAAAGAGTGATTTCCAGCCTTCTGGGTCCAAGACTGCGATTTCTGCTGGGGCAGTCGAAAAATCACGAGTTTCGAGTAGTTCCCGGACAGACTAGTGATTTTGGTCAGTCGGGGGCAGAATCGTCATTTTTGGCTGTCCGATGGGCCGGTGTCGTTCTCCGGCTGTCCGGGACCCAAAGAGTGATTTCCAGCCGTCTGGGTCCGAGACTGCTATTTCTAGTAGAGCAATAAAAAAAACACGACTTTCGAGCAGTTCCCGGCCCGAACAGTGATTTCGGCCGGTCGGGGGCAGAATCGACTTTTTTGGCTGTCCGACGGGCCGGTGTCATTCTCAGGATGTTCGGAACCCAAATAGTGATTTCCAGCCGTCTGGGTCCGAAACAGCTATTTCTGGTAGGGCAGTAAAAAAAACACGAGTTTCGAGTAGTTCCCGGACAGAATAGTGATTTTGGTCAGTCGGGGGCAGAATCGTCATTTTTGGCTGTCCGACGGGCCGGGTCGTTCTCTGGCTGTCCGGGACCCAAAGAGTGATTTCCAGCCGTCTGGGTCCGAGACTGCTATTTCTAGTAGAGCAATAAAAAAAACACGACTTTCGAGCAGTTCCCGGCCCGAACAGTGATTTCGGCCGGTCGGGGGCAGAATCGACTTTTTTGGCTGTCCGACGGGCCGGTGTCATTCTCAGGATGTTCGGAACCCAAATAGTGATTTCCAGCCGTCTGGGTCCGAAACAGCTATTTCTGGTAGGGCAGTAAAAAAAACACGAGTTTCGAGTAGTTCCCGGACAGAATAGTGATTTTGGTCAGTCGGGGGCAGAATCGTCATTTTTGGCTGTCCGACGGGCCGGGTCGTTCTCTGGCTGTCCGGGACCCAAAGAGTGATTTCCAGCCTTCTGGATCCAAGACTGCGATTTCTGCTGGGGCAGTCGAAAAATCACGAGTTTCGAGTAGTTCCCGGACAGACTAGTGATTTTGGTCAGTCGGGGGCAGAATCGTCATTTTTGGCTGTCCGATGGGCCGGTGTCGTTCTCCGGCTGTCCGGGACCCAAAGAGTGATTTCCAGCCGTCTGGGTCCGAGACTGCTATTTCTAGTAGAGCAATAAAAAAAACACGACTTTCGAGCAGTTCCCGGCCCGAACAGTGATTTCGGCCGGTCGGGGGCAGAATCGACTTTTTTGGCTGTCCGACGGGCCGGTGTCATTCTCAGGATGTTCGGAACCCAAATAGTGATTTCCAGCCGTCTGGGTCCGAAACAGCTATTTCTGGTAGGGCAGTAAAAAAAACACGAGTTTCGAGTAGTTCCCGGACAGAATAGTGATTTTGGTCAGTCGGGGGCAGAATCGTCATTTTTGGCTGTCCGACGGGCCGGGTCGTTCTCTGGCTGTCCGGGACCCAAAGAGTGATTTCCAGCCTTCTGGGTCCAAGACTGCGATTTCTGCTGGGGCAGTCGAAAAATCACGAGTTTCGAGTAGTTCCCGGACAGACTAGTGATTTTGGTCAGTCGGGGGCAGAATCGTCATTTTTGGCTGTCCGATGGGCCGGTGTCGTTCTCCGGCTGTCCGGGACCCAAAGAGTGATTTCCAGCCGTCTGGGTCCGAGACTGCTATTTCTAGTAGAGCAATAAAAAAAACACGACTTTCGAGCAGTTCCCGGCCCGAACAGTGATTTCGGCCGGTCGGGGGCAGAATCGACTTTTTTGGCTGTCCGACGGGCCGGTGTCATTCTCAGGATGTTCGGAACCCAAATAGTGATTTCCAGCCGTCTGGGTCCGAAACAGCTATTTCTGGTAGGGCAGTAAAAAAAACACGAGTTTCGAGTAGTTCCCGGACAGAATAGTGATTTTGGTCAGTCGGGGGCAGAATCGTCATTTTTGGCTGTCCGACGGGCCGGGTCGTTCTCTGGCTGTCCGGGACCCAAAGAGTGATTTCCAGCCTTCTGGGTCCAAGACTGCGATTTCTGCTGGGGCAGTCGAAAAATCACGAGTTTCGAGTAGTTCCCGGACAGACTAGTGATTTTGGTCAGTCGGGGGCAGAATCGTCATTTTTGGCTGTCCGATGGGCCGGTGTCGTTCTCCGGCTGTCCGGGACCCAAAGAGTGATTTCCAGCCGTCTGGGTCCGAGACTGCTATTTCTAGTAGAGCAATAAAAAAAACACGACTTTCGAGCAGTTCCCGGCCCGAACAGTGATTTCGGCCGGTCGGGGGCAGAATCGACTTTTTTGGCTGTCCGACGGGCCGGTGTCATTCTCAGGATGTTCGGAACCCAAATAGTGATTTCCAGCCGTCTGGGTCCGAAACAGCTATTTCTGGTAGGGCAGTAAAAAAAACACGAGTTTCGAGTAGTTCCCGGACAGAATAGTGATTTTGGTCAGTCGGGGGCAGAATCGTCATTTTTGGCTGTCCGACGGGCCGGGTCGTTCTCTGGCTGTCCGGGACCCAAAGAGTGATTTCCAGCCTTCTGGGTCCAAGACTGCGATTTCTGCTGGGGCAGTCGAAAAATCACGAGTTTCGAGTAGTTCCCGGACAGACTAGTGATTTTGGTCAGTCGGGGGCAGAATCGTCATTTTTGGCTGTCCGATGGGCCGGTGTCGTTCTCCGGCTGTCCGGGACCCAAAGAGTGATTTCCAGCCGTCTGGGTCCGAGACTGCTATTTCTAGTAGAGCAATAAAAAAAAACACGACTTTCGAGCAGTTCCCGGCCCGAACAGTGATTTCGGCCGGTCGGGGGCAGAATCGACTTTTTTGGCTGTCCGACGGGCCGGTGTCATTCTCAGGATGTTCGGAACCCAAATAGTGATTTCCAGCCGTCTGGGTCCGAAACAGCTATTTCTGGTAGGGCAGTAAAAAAAACACGAGTTTCGAGTAGTTCCCGGACAGAATAGTGATTTTGGTCAGTCGGGGGCAGAATCGTCATTTTTGGCTGTCCGACGGGCCGGGTCGTTCTCTGGCTGTCCGGGACCCAAAGAGTGATTTCCAGCCTTCTGGGTCCAAGACTGCGATTTCTGCTGGGGCAGTCGAAAAATCACGAGTTTCGAGTAGTTCCCGGACAGACTAGTGATTTTGGTCAGTCGGGGGCAGAATCGTCATTTTTGGCTGTCCGATGGGCCGGTGTCGTTCTCCGGCTGTCCGGGACCCAAAGAGTGATTTCCAGCCGTCTGGGTCCGAGACTGCTATTTCTAGTAGAGCAATAAAAAAAAACACGACTTTCGAGCAGTTCCCGGCCCGAACAGTGATTTCGGCCGGTCGGGGGCAGAATCGACTTTTTTGGCTGTCCGACGGGCCGGTGTCATTCTCAGGATGTTCGGAACCCAAATAGTGATTTCCAGCCGTCTGGGTCCGAAACAGCTATTTCTGGTAGGGCAGTAAAAAAAACACGAGTTTCGAGTAGTTCCCGGACAGAATAGTGATTTTGGTCAGTCGGGGGCAGAATCGTCATTTTTGGCTGTCCGACGGGCCGGGTCGTTCTCTGGCTGTCCGAGACCCAAAGAGTGATTTCCAGCCTTCTGGGTCCAAGACTGCGATTTCTGCTGGGGCAGTCGAAAAATCACGAGTTTCGAGTAGTTCCCGGACAGACTAGTGATTTTGGTCAGTCGGGGGCAGAATCGTCATTTTTGGCTGTCCGATGGGCCGGTGTCGTTCTCCGGCTGTCCGGGACCCAAAGAGTGATTTCCAGCCGTCTGGGTCCGAGACTGCTATTTCTAGTAGAGCAATAAAAAAAACACGACTTTCGAGCAGTTCCCGGCCCGAACAGTGATTTCGGCCGGTCGGGGGCAGAATCGACTTTTTTGGCTGTCCGACGGGCCGGTGTCATTCTCAGGATGTTCGGAACCCAAATAGTGATTTCCAGCCGTCTGGGTCCGAAACAGCTATTTCTGGTAGGGCAGTAAAAAAAACACGAGTTTCGAGTAGTTCCCGGACAGAATAGTGATTTTGGTCAGTCGGGGGCAGAATCGTCATTTTTGGCTGTCCGACGGGCCGGGTCGTTCTCTGGCTGTCCGGGACCCAAAGAGTGATTTCCAGCCTTCTGGGTCCAAGACTGCGATTTCTGCTGGGGCAGTCGAAAAATCACGAGTTTCGAGTAGTTCCCGGACAGACTAGTGATTTTGGTCAGTCGGGGGCAGAATCGTCATTTTTGGCTGTCCGATGGGCCGGTGTCGTTCTCCGGCTGTCCGGGACCCAAAGAGTGATTTCCAGCCGTCTGGGTCCGAGACTGCTATTTCTAGTAGAGCAATAAAAAAAAACACGACTTTCGAGCAGTTCCCGGCCCGAACAGTGATTTCGGCCGGTCGGGGGCAGAATCGACTTTTTTGGCTGTCCGACGGGCCGGTGTCATTCTCAGGATGTTCGGAACCCAAATAGTGATTTCCAGCCGTCTGGGTCCGAAACAGCTATTTCTGGTAGGGCAGTAAAAAAAACACGAGTTTCGAGTAGTTCCCGGACAGAATAGTGATTTTGGTCAGTCGGGGGCAGAATCGTCATTTTTGGCTGTCCGACGGGCCGGGTCGTTCTCTGGCTGTCCGGGACCCAAAGAGTGATTTCCAGCCTTCTGGGTCCAAGACTGCGATTTCTGCTGGGGCAGTCGAAAAATCACGAGTTTCGAGTAGTTCCCGGACAGACTAGTGATTTTGGTCAGTCGGGGGCAGAATCGTCATTTTTGGCTGTCCGATGGGCCGGTGTCGTTCTCCGGCTGTCCGGGACCCAAAGAGTGATTTCCAGCCGTCTGGGTCCGAGACTGCTATTTCTAGTAGAGCAATAAAAAAAACACGACTTTCGAGCAGTTCCCGGCCCGAACAGTGATTTCGGCCGGTCGGGGGCAGAATCGACTTTTTTGGCTGTCCGACGGGCCGGTGTCATTCTCAGGATGTTCGGAACCCAAATAGTGATTTCCAGCCGTCTGGGTCCGAAACAGCTATTTCTGGTAGGGCAGTAAAAAAAACACGAGTTTCGAGTAGTTCCCGGACAGAATAGTGATTTTGGTCAGTCGGGGGCAGAATCGTCATTTTTGGCTGTCCGACGGGCCGGGTCGTTCTCTGGCTGTCCGGGACCCAAAGAGTGATTTCCAGCCTTCTGGGTCCAAGACTGCGATTTCTGCTGGGGCAGTCGAAAAATCACGAGTTTCGAGTAGTTCCCGGACAGACTAGTGATTTTGGTCAGTCGGGGGCAGAATCGTCATTTTTGGCTGTCCGATGGGCCGGTGTCGTTCTCCGGCTGTCCGGGACCCAAAGAGTGATTTCCAGCCGTCTGGGTCCGAGACTGCTATTTCTAGTAGAGCAATAAAAAAAAACACGACTTTCGAGCAGTTCCCGGCCCGAACAGTGATTTCGGCCGGTCGGGGGCAGAATCGACTTTTTTGGCTGTCCGACGGGCCGGTGTCATTCTCAGGATGTTCGGAACCCAAATAGTGATTTCCAGCCGTCTGGGTCCGAAACAGCTATTTCTGGTAGGGCAGTAAAAAAAACACGAGTTTCGAGTAGTTCCCGGACAGAATAGTGATTTTGGTCAGTCGGGGGCAGAATCGTCATTTTTGGCTGTCCGACGGGCCGGGTCGTTCTCTGGCTGTCCGGGACCCAAAGAGTGATTTCCAGCCTTCTGGGTCCAAGACTGCGATTTCTGCTGGGGCAGTCGAAAAATCACGAGTTTCGAGTAGTTCCCGGACAGACTAGTGATTTTGGTCAGTCGGGGGCAGAATCGTCATTTTTGGCTGTCCGATGGGCCGGTGTCGTTCTCCGGCTGTCCGGGACCCAAAGAGTGATTTCCAGCCGTCTGGGTCCGAGACTGCTATTTCTAGTAGAGCAATAAAAAAAACACGACTTTCGAGCAGTTCCCGGCCCGAACAGTGATTTCGGCCGGTCGGGGGCAGAATCGACTTTTTTGGCTGTCCGACGGGCCGGTGTCATTCTCAGGATGTTCGGAACCCAAATAGTGATTTCCAGCCGTCTGGGTCCGAAACAGCTATTTCTGGTAGGGCAGTAAAAAAAACACGAGTTTCGAGTAGTTCCCGGACAGAATAGTGATTTTGGTCAGTCGGGGGCAGAATCGTCATTTTTGGCTGTCCGACGGGCCGGGTCGTTCTCTGGCTGTCCGGGACCCAAAGAGTGATTTCCAGCCTTCTGGGTCCAAGACTGCGATTTCTGCTGGGGCAGTCGAAAAATCACGAGTTTCGAGTAGTTCCCGGACAGACTAGTGATTTTGGTCAGTCGGGGGCAGAATCGTCATTTTTGGCTGTCCGATGGGCCGGTGTCGTTCTCCGGCTGTCCGGGACCCAAAGAGTGATTTCCAGCCGTCTGGGTCCGAGACTGCTATTTCTAGTAGAGCAATAAAAAAAACACGACTTTCGAGCAGTTCCCGGCCCGAACAGTGATTTCGGCCGGTCGGGGTCAGAATCGACTTTTTTGGCTGTCCGACGGGCCGGTGTCATTCTCAGGATGTTCGGAACCCAAATAGTGATTTCCAGCCGTCTGGGTCCGAAACAGCTATTTCTGGTAGGGCAGTAAAAAAAACACGAGTTTCGAGTAGTTCCCGGACAGAATAGTGATTTTGGTCAGTCGGGGGCAGAATCGTCATTTTTGGCTGTCCGACGGGCCGGGTCGTTCTCTGGCTGTCCGGGACCCAAAGAGTGATTTCCAGCCTTCTGGGTCCAAGACTGCGATTTCTGCTGGGGCAGTCGAAAAATCACGAGTTTCGAGTAGTTCCCGGACAGACTAGTGATTTTGGTCAGTCGGGGGCAGAATCGTCATTTTTGGCTGTCCGATGGGCCGGTGTCGTTCTCCGGCTGTCCGGGACCCAAAGAGTGATTTCCAGCCGTCTGGGTCCGAGACTGCTATTTCTAGTAGAGCAATAAAAAAAACACGACTTTCGAGCAGTTCCCGGCCCGAACAGTGATTTCGGCCGGTCGGGGGCAGAATCGACTTTTTTGGCTGTCCGACGGGCCGGTGTCATTCTCAGGATGTTCGGAACCCAAATAGTGATTTCCAGCCGTCTGGGTCCGAAACAGCTATTTCTGGTAGGGCAGTAAAAAAAACACGAGTTTCGAGTAGTTCCCGGACAGAATAGTGATTTTGGTCAGTCGGGGGCAGAATCGTCATTTTTGGCTGTCCGACGGGCCGGGTCGTTCTCTGGCTGTCCGGGACCCAAAGAGTGATTTCCAGCCTTCTGGGTCCAAGACTGCGATTTCTGCTGGGGCAGTCGAAAAATCACGAGTTTCGAGTAGTTCCCGGACAGACTAGTGATTTTGGTCAGTCGGGGGCAGAATCGTCATTTTTGGCTGTCCGATGGGCCGGTGTCGTTCTCCGGCTGTCCGGGACCCAAAGAGTGATTTCCAGCCGTCTGGGTCCGAGACTGCTATTTCTAGTAGAGCAATAAAAAAAAACACGACTTTCGAGCAGTTCCCGGCCCGAACAGTGATTTCGGCCGGTCGGGGGCAGAATCGACTTTTTTGGCTGTCCGACGGGCCGGTGTCATTCTCAGGATGTTCGGAACCCAAATAGTGATTTCCAGCCGTCTGGGTCCGAAACAGCTATTTCTGGTAGGGCAGTAAAAAAAACACGAGTTTCGAGTAGTTCCCGGACAGAATAGTGATTTTGGTCAGTCGGGGGCAGAATCGTCATTTTTGGCTGTCCGACGGGCCGGGTCGTTCTCTGGCTGTCCGGGACCCAAAGAGTGATTTCCAGCCTTCTGGGTCCAAGACTGCGATTTCTGCTGGGGCAGTCGAAAAATCACGAGTTTCGAGTAGTTCCCGGACAGACTAGTGATTTTGGTCAGTCGGGGGCAGAATCGTCATTTTTGGCTGTCCGATGGGCCGGTGTCGTTCTCCGGCTGTCCGGGACCCAAAGAGTGATTTCCAGCCGTCTGGGTCCGAGACTGCTATTTCTAGTAGAGCAATAAAAAAAACACGACTTTCGAGCAGTTCCCGGCCCGAACAGTGATTTCGGCCGGTCGGGGGCAGAATCGACTTTTTTGGCTGTCCGACGGGCCGGTGTCATTCTCAGGATGTTCGGAACCCAAATAGTGATTTCCAGCCGTCTGGGTCCGAAACAGCTATTTCTGGTAGGGCAGTAAAAAAAACACGAGTTTCGAGTAGTTCCCGGACAGAATAGTGATTTTGGTCAGTCGGGGGCAGAATCGTCATTTTTGGCTGTCCGACGGGCCGGGTCGTTCTCTGGCTGTCCGGGACCCAAAGAGTGATTTCCAGCCTTCTGGGTCCAAGACTGCGATTTCTGCTGGGGCAGTCGAAAAATCACGAGTTTCGAGTAGTTCCCGGACAGACTAGTGATTTTGGTCAGTCGGGGGCAGAATCGTCATTTTTGGCTGTCCGATGGGCCGGTGTCGTTCTCCGGCTGTCCGGGACCCAAAGAGTGATTTCCAGCCGTCTGGGTCCGAGACTGCTATTTCTAGTAGAGCAATAAAAAAAAACACGACTTTCGAGCAGTTCCCGGCCCGAACAGTGATTTCGGCCGGTCGGGGGCAGAATCGACTTTTTTGGCTGTCCGACGGGCCGGTGTCATTCTCAGGATGTTCGGAACCCAAATAGTGATTTCCAGCCGTCTGGGTCCGAAACAGCTATTTCTGGTAGGGCAGTAAAAAAAACACGAGTTTCGAGTAGTTCCCGGACAGAATAGTGATTTTGGTCAGTCGGGGGCAGAATCGTCATTTTTGGCTGTCCGACGGGCCGGGTCGTTCTCTGGCTGTCCGGGACCCAAAGAGTGATTTCCAGCCTTCTGGGTCCAAGACTGCGATTTCTGCTGGGGCAGTCGAAAAATCACGAGTTTCGAGTAGTTCCCGGACAGACTAGTGATTTTGGTCAGTCGGGGGCAGAATCGTCATTTTTGGCTGTCCGATGGGCCGGTGTCGTTCTCCGGCTGTCCGGGACCCAAAGAGTGATTTCCAGCCGTCTGGGTCCGAGACTGCTATTTCTAGTAGAGCAATAAAAAAAACACGACTTTCGAGCAGTTCCCGGCCCGAACAGTGATTTCGGCCGGTCGGGGGCAGAATCGACTTTTTTGGCTGTCCGACGGGCCGGTGTCATTCTCAGGATGTTCGGAACCCAAATAGTGATTTCCAGCCGTCTGGGTCCGAAACAGCTATTTCTGGTAGGGCAGTAAAAAAAACACGAGTTTCGAGTAGTTCCCGGACAGAATAGTGATTTTGGTCAGTCGGGGGCAGAATCGTCATTTTTGGCTGTCCGACGGGCCGGGTCGTTCTCTGGCTGTCCGGGACCCAAAGAGTGATTTCCAGCCTTCTGGGTCCAAGACTGCGATTTCTGCTGGGGCAGTCGAAAAATCACGAGTTTCGAGTAGTTCCCGGACAGACTAGTGATTTTGGTCAGTCGGGGGCAGAATCGTCATTTTTGGCTGTCCGATGGGCCGGTGTCGTTCTCCGGCTGTCCGGGACCCAAAGAGTGATTTCCAGCCGTCTGGGTCCGAGACTGCTATTTCTAGTAGAGCAATAAAAAAAACACGACTTTCGAGCAGTTCCCGGCCCGAACAGTGATTTCGGCCGGTCGGGGGCAGAATCGACTTTTTTGGCTGTCCGACGGGCCGGTGTCATTCTCAGGATGTTCGGAACCCAAATAGTGATTTCCAGCCGTCTGGGTCCGAAACAGCTATTTCTGGTAGGGCAGTAAAAAAAACACGAGTTTCGAGTAGTTCCCGGACAGAATAGTGATTTTGGTCAGTCGGGGGCAGAATCGTCATTTTTGGCTGTCCGATGGGCCGGTGTCGTTCTCCGGCTGTCCGGGACCCAAAGAGTGATTTCCAGCCGTCTGGGTCCGAGACTGCTATTTCTAGTAAAGCAATAAAAAAAACACGACTTTCGAGCAGTTCCCAGCCCGAACAGTGATTTCGGCCGGTCGGGGGCAGAATCGACTTTTTTGGCTGTCCGACGGGCCGGTGTCATTCTCAGGATGTTCGGAACCCAAATAGTGATTTCCAGCCGTCTGGGTCCGAAACAGCTATTTCTGGTAGGGCAGTAAAAAAAACATGAGTTTCGAGTAGTTCCCGGACAGAATAGTGATTTTGGTCAGTCGGGGGCAGAATCGTCATTTTTGGCTGTCCGACGGGCCGGGTCGTTCTATGGCTGTCCGGGACCCAAAGAGTGATTTCCAGCCGTCTGGGTCCAAGACTGCGATTTCTGCTGGGGCAGTCGAAAAATCACGAGTTTCGAGTAGTTCCCGGACAGACTAGTGATTTTGGTCAGTCGGGGGCAGAATCGTCATTTTTGGCTGTCCGACGGGCCGGTGTCGTTCTCCGGCTGTCCGGGACCGAAAGAGTGATTTCCAGCCGTCTGGGTCCGAGACTGCGATTTCTTCTGGGGCAGTCGAAAAATCACGAGTTTCGGGCAGTTCAGGGCTTGAACAATGATTTTGGCCGGACGGGCTCGGAATCGACATTTTTGGCTGTCTGACGGGCCGGTGTCGTTCTCAGGATGACCTGGACACAAATAGTGATTTCCAGCCGTCTGGGTCCGAAACTGCTATTTCTGGTAGGGCAGTCAAAAAAACACGAGTTTCGAGCAGTTCTCGGACAGAATAGTGATTTTGGTCAGTCGGGGGCAGAATCGTCATTTTTGGCTATCCGACGGGCCGGGTCGTTCTCTGGCTGTCCGGGACCCAAAGAGTGATTTCCAGCCTTCTGGGTCCAAGACTGCGATTTCTGCTGGGGCAGTCGAAAAATCACGAGTTTCGAGCAGTTCCCGGCCTGAACAGTGATTTTGGCCGGTCGGGGGCAGAATCGACTTTTTTGGCTGTCCGACGGGCCGGTATCATTCTCAGGATGTTCGGAACCCAAATAGTGATTTCCAGCCGTCTGGGTCCGAAACAGCTATTTCTGGTAGGGCAGTAAAAAAAACACGAGTTACGAGTAGTTCCCGGACAGAATAGTGATTTTGGCCAGTCGGGGGCAGAATCGTCATTTTTGGCTGTCCGACGGGCCGGGGTTGTTCTCTGGCTGTTCGGGACCCAAAGAGTGATTTCCAGCCGTCTCGGTCCGAGACTGCGATTTCTGCTGGGGCAGTCGAAAAATCACGAGTTTCGAGTAGTTCCCGGACAGACTAGTGATTTTGGTCAGTCGGGGGCAGAATCGTCATTTTTGGCTGTCCGACGGGCCCGGGTCGTTCTTTGGCTGTTCGGGACCCAAAGAGTGATTTCCAGCCGTCTGGGTCCGAGACTGCGATTTCTGCTGGGGCAGTCGAAAAATCACGAGTTTCGAGTAGTTCCCGGACAGAATAGTGATTTTGGTCGGTCGGGGGCAGAATCGACATTTTTGGCTGTCCGACGGGCCGGTGTCATTCTCAGGATGTTCGGAACCCAAATAGTGATTTCCAGCCGTCTGGGTCCGAAACAGCTATTTCTGGTAGGGCAGTAAAAAAAACACGAGTTTCGAGTAGTTCCCGGACAGAATAGTGATTTTGGTCAGTCGGGGGCAGAATCGTCATTTTTGGCTGTCCGACGGGCCGGGTCGTTCTCTGGCTGTCCGGGACCCAAAGAGTGATTTCCAGCCTTCTGGGTCCAAGACTGCGATTTCTGCTGGGGCAGTCGAAAAATCACGAGTTTCGAGTAGTTCCCGGACAGACTAGTGATTTTGGTCAGTCGGGGGCAGAATCGTCATTTTTGGCTGTCCGACGGGCCGGTGTCGTTCTCCGGCTGTCCGGGACCCAAAGAGTGATTTCCAGCCGTCTGCGTCCGAGACTGCGATTTCTACTGGGGCAGTCGAAAAATCACGAGTTTCGGGCAGTTCAGGGCTTGAACAATGATTTTGGCCGGACGGGCTCGGAATCGACATTTTTGGCTGTCTGACGGGCCGGTGTCGTTCTCAGGATGACCTGGACACAAATAGTGATTTCCAGCCGTCTGGGTCCGAAACTGCTATTTCTGGTAGGGCAGTCAAAAAAACACGAGTTTCGAGCAGTTCTCGGACAGAATAGTGATTTTGGTCAGTCGGGGGCAGAATCGTCATTTTTGGCTATCCGACGGGCCGGGTCGTTCTCTGGCTGTCCGGGACCCAAAGAGTGATTTCCAGCCTTCTGGGTCCAAGACTGCGATTTCTGCTGGGGCAGTCGAAAAATCACGAGTTTCGAGCAGTTCCCGGCCTGAACAGTGATTTTGGCCGGTCGGGGGCAGAATCGACTTTTTTGGCTGTCCGACGGGCCGGTATCATTCTCAGGATGTTCGGAACCCAAATAGTGATTTCCAGCCGTCTGGGTCCGAAACAGCTATTTCTGGTAGGGCAGTAAAAAAAACACGAGTTACGAGTAGTTCCCGGACAGAATAGTGATTTTGGCCAGTCGGGGGCAGAATCGTCATTTTTGGCTGTCCGACGGGCCGGGGTTGTTCTCTGGCTGTTCGGGACCCAAAGAGTGATTTCCAGCCGTCTGGGTCCGAGACTGCGATTTCTGCTGGGGCAGTCGAAAAATCACGAGTTTCGAGTAGTTCCCGGACAGACTAGTGATTTTGGTCAGTCGGGGGCAGAATCGTCATTTTTGGCTGTCCGACGGGCCCGGGTCGTTCTTTGGCTGTTCGGGACCCAAAGAGTGATTTCCAGCCGTCTGGGTCCGAGACTGCGATTTCTGCTGGGGCAGTCGAAAAATCACGAGTTTCGAGTAGTTCCCGGACAGAATAGTGATTTTGGTCGGTCGGGGGCAGAATCGACATTTTTGGCTGTCCGACGGGCCGGTGTCATTCTCAGGATGTTCGGAACCCAAATAGTGATTTCCAGCCGTCTGGGTCCGAAACAGCTATTTCTGGTAGGGCAGTAAAAAAAACACGAGTTTCGAGTAGTTCCCGGACAGAATAGTGATTTTGGTCAGTCGGGGGCAGAATCGTCATTTTTGGCTGTCCGACGGGCCGGGTCGTTCTCTGGCTGTCCGGGACCCAAAGAGTGATTTCCAGCCTTCTGGGTCCAAGACTGCGATTTCTGCTGGGGCAGTCGAAAAATCACGAGTTTCGAGTAGTTCCCGGACAGACTAGTGATTTTGGTCAGTCGGGGGCAGAATCGTCATTTTTGGCTGTCCGACGGGCCGGTGTCGTTCTCCGGCTGTCCGGGACCCAAAGAGTGATTTCCAGCCGTCTGCGTCCGAGACTGCGATTTCTACTGGGGCAGTCGAAAAATCACGAGTTTCGGGCAGTTCAGGGCTTGAACAATGATTTTGGCCGGACGGGCGCGGAATCGACATTTTTGGCTGTCTGACGGGCCGGTGTCGTTCTCAGGATGACCTGGACACAAATAGCGATTTCCAGCCGTCTGGGTCCGAAACTGCTATTTCTGGTAGGGCAGTCAAAAAAACACGAGTTTCAAGCAGTTCTCGGCCTGAACAGAGATTTTGGCCGGTCGGGGGCAGAATCGACAATTTTGGCTGTCCGACGGGCCGGGGTCATTCTCAGGATGTTCGGAACCCAAATAGTGATTTCCAGCCGTCTGGGTCCGAAACTGCTATTTCTAGTAGGGCAGTCAAAAAAACACGAGTTTCGAGCAGTTCCCGGCCTGAACAGTGATTTTGGCCGGTCGGGGGCAGAATCGACTTTTTTGGCTGTCCGACGGGCCGGTGTCATTCTCAGGATGTTCGGAACCCAAATAGTGATTTCCAGCCGTCTGGGTCCGAAACAGCTATTTCTGGTAGGGCAATCAAAAAAACACGAGTTACGAGTAGTTCCCGGACAGAATAGTGATTTTGGTCAGTCGGGGGCAGAATCGTCATTTTTGGCTGTCCGACGGGCCGGGGTTGTTCTCTGGCTGTTCGGGACCCAAAGAGTGATTTCCAGCCGTCTGGGTCCGAGACTGCGATTTCTGCTGGGGCAGTCGAAAAATCACGAGTTTCGAGTAGTTCCCGGACAGACTAGAGATTTTGGTCAGTCGGGGGCAGAATCGTCATTTTTGGCTGTCCGACGGGCCCGGGTCGTTCTTGGGCTGTTCGGGACCCAAAGAGTGATTTCCAGCCGTCTGGGTCCGAGGCTGCGATTTCTGCTGGGGCAGTCGAAAAATCACGAGTTTCGAGTAGTTCCCGGACAGAATAGTGATTTTGGTCGGTCGGGGGCAGAATCGACATTTTTGGCTGTCCGACGGGCCGGTGTCGTTCTCCGGCTGTCCGGGACCCAAAGAGTGATTTCCAGTCGTCTGGGTCCGAGACTGCTATTTCTAGTAGAGCTATAAAAAAAACACGACTTTCGAGCAGTTCCCGGCCCGAACAGTGATTTCGGCCGGTCGGGGGCAGAATCGACTTTTTTGGCTGTCCGACGGGCCGGTGTCATTCTCAGGATGTTCAGAACCCAAATAGTGATTTCCAGCCGTCTGGGTCCGGAACGGCTATTTCTGGTAGGGCAGTAAAAAAAACACGAGTTTCGAGTAGTTCCCGGACAGAATAGTGATTTTGGTCAGTCGGGGGCAGAATCGTCATTTTTGGCTGTCCGACGGGCCGGGTCGTTCTCTGGCTGTCCGGGACCCAAAGAGTGATTTCCAGCCTTCTGGGTCCAAGACTGCGATTTCTGCTGGGGCAGTCGAAAAATCACGAGTTCCGAGTAGTTCCCGGACAGACTAGTGATTTTGGTCAGTCGGGGGCAGAATCGTCATTTTTGGCTGTCCGACGGGCCGGTGTCGTTCTCCGGCTGTCCGGGACCCAAAGAGTGATTTCCAGCCGTCTGCGTCCGAGACTGCGATTTCTACTGGGGCAGTCGAAAAATCACGAGTTTCGGGCAGTTCAGGGCTTGAACAATGATTTTGGCCGGACGGGCGCGGAATCGACATTTTTGGTTGTCTGACGGGCCGGTGTCGTTCTCAGGATGACCTGGACACAAATAGCGATTTCCAGCCGTCTGGGTCCGAAACTGCTATTTCTGGTAGGGCAGTCAAAAAAACACGAGTTTCGAGCAGTTCTCGGGCTGAACAGTGATTTTGGCCGGTCGGGGGCAGAATCGACAATTTTGGCTGTCCGACGGGCCGGGGTCATTCTCAGGATGTTCGGAACCCAAATAGTGATTTCCAGCCGTCTGGGTCCGAAACAGCTATTTCTGGTAGGGCAGTAAAAAAAACACGAGTTTCGAGTAGTTCCCGGACAGAATAGTGATTTTGGTCAGTCGGGGGCAGAATCGTCATTTTTGGCTGTCCGACGGGCCGGGTCGTTCTCTGGCTGTCCGGGACCCAAAGAGTGATTTCCAGCCTTCTGGGTCCAAGACTGCGATTTCTGCTGGGGCAGTCGAAAAATCACGAGTTTCGAGTAGTTCCCGGACAGACTAGTGATTTTGGTCAGTCGGGGGCAGAATCGTCATTTTTGGCTGTCCGACGGGCCGGTGTCGTTCTCCGGCTGTCCGGGATCCAAAGAGTGATTTCCAGCCGTCTGGGTCCGAGACTGCGATTTCTACTGGGGCAGTCGAAAAATCACGAGTTTCGGGCAGTTCAGGGCTTGAACAATTATTTTGGCCGGGCGGGCGCGGAATCGACATTTTTGGTTGTCTGACGGGCCGGTGTCGTTCTCAGGATGACCTGGACACAAATAGCGATTTCCAGCCGTCTGGGTCCGAAACTGCTATTTCTGGTAGGGCAGTCAAAAAAACACGAGTTTCGAGCAGTTCTCGGCCTGAACAGTGATTTTGGCCGGTCGGGGGCAGAATCGACAATTTTGGCTGTCCGACGGGCCGGGGTCATTCTCAGGATGTTCGGAACCCAAATAGTGATTTCCAGCCGTCTGGGTCCGAAACTGCTATTTCTAGTAGGGCAGTCAAAAAAACACGAGTTTCGAGCAGTTCCCGGCCTGAACAGTGATTTTGGCCGGTCGGGGGCAGAATCGACTTTTTTGGCTGTCCGACGGGCCGGTGTCATTCTCAGGATGTTCGGAACCCAAATAGTGATTTCCAGCCGTCTGGGTCCGAAACAGCTATTTCTGGTAGGGCAATCAAAAAAACACGAGATACGAGTAGTTCCCGGACAGAATAGTGATTTTGGTCAGTCGGGGGCAGAATCGTCATTTTTGGCTGTCCGACGGGCCGGGTCGTTCTCTGGCTGTCCGGGACCCAAAGAGTGATTTCCAGCCTTCTGGGTCCAAGACTGCGATTTCTGCTGGGGCAGTCGAAAAATCACGAGTTCCGAGTAGTTCCCGGACAGACTAGTGATTTTGGTCAGTCGGGGGCAGAATCGTCATTTTTGGCTGTCCGACGGGCCGGTGTCGTTCTCCGGCTGTCCGGGACCCAAAGAGTGATTTCCAGCCGTCTGCGTCCGAGACTGCGATTTCTACTGGGGCAGTCGAAAAATCACGAGTTTCGGGCAGTTCAGGGCTTGAACAATGATTTTGGCCGGACGGGCGCGGAATCGACATTTTTGGTTGTCTGACGGGCCGGTGTCGTTCTCAGGATGACCTGGACACAAATAGCGATTTCCAGCCGTCTGGGTCCGAAACTGCTATTTCTGGTAGGGCAGTCAAAAAAACACGAGTTTCGAGCAGTTCTCGGGCTGAACAGTGATTTTGGCCGGTCGGGGGCAGAATCGACAATTTTGGCTGTCCGACGGGCCGGGGTCATTCTCAGGATGTTCGGAACCCAAATAGTGATTTCCAGCCGTCTGGGTCCGAAACAGCTATTTCTGGTAGGGCAGTAAAAAAAACACGAGTTTCGAGTAGTTCCCGGACAGAATAGTGATTTTGGTCAGTCGGGGGCAGAATCGTCATTTTTGGCTGTCCGACGGGCCGGGTCGTTCTCTGGCTGTCCGGGACCCAAAGAGTGATTTCCAGCCTTCTGGGTCCAAGACTGCGATTTCTGCTGGGGCAGTCGAAAAATCACGAGTTTCGAGTAGTTCCCGGACAGACTAGTGATTTTGGTCAGTCGGGGGCAGAATCGTCATTTTTGGCTGTCCGACGGGCCGGTGTCGTTCTCCGGCTGTCCGGGATCCAAAGAGTGATTTCCAGCCGTCTGGGTCCGAGACTGCGATTTCTACTGGGGCAGTCGAAAAATCACGAGTTTCGGGCAGTTCAGGGCTTGAACAATGATTTTGGCCGGGCGGGCGCGGAATCGACATTTTTGGTTGTCTGACGGGCCGGTGTCGTTCTCAGGATGACCTGGACACAAATAGCGATTTCCAGCCGTCTGGGTCCGAAACTGCTATTTCTGGTAGGGCAGTCAAAAAAACACGAGTTTCGAGCAGTTCTCGGCCTGAACAGTGATTTTGGCCGGTCGGGGGCAGAATCGACAATTTTGGCTGTCCGACGGGCCGGGGTCATTCTCAGGATGTTCGGAACCCAAATAGTGATTTCCAGCCGTCTGGGTCCGAAACTGCTATTTCTAGTAGGGCAGTCAAAAAAACACGAGTTTCGAGCAGTTCCCGGCCTGAACAGTGATTTTGGCCGGTCGGGGGCAGAATCGACTTTTTTGGCTGTCCGACGGGCCGGTGTCATTCTCAGGATGTTCGGAACCCAAATAGTGATTTCCAGCCGTCTGGGTCCGAAACAGCTATTTCTGGTAGGGCAGTAAAAAAAACACGAGTTTCGAGTAGTTCCCGGACAGAATAGTGATTTTGGTCAGTCGGGGGCAGAATCGTCATTTTTGGCTGTCCGACGGGCCGGGTCGTTCTCTGGCTGTCCGGGACCCAAAGAGTGTTTTCCAGCCTTCTGGGTCCGAGACTGCGATTTCTACTGGGGCAGTCGAAAAATCACGAGTTTCGGGCAGTTCAGGGCTTGAACAATGATTTTGGCCGGGCGGGCGCGGAATCGACATTTTTGGTTGTCTGACGGGCCGGTGTCGTTCTCAGGATGACCTGGACACAAATAGCGATTTCCAGCCGTCTGGGTCCGAAACTGCTATTTCTGGTAGGGCAGTCAAAAAATCACGAGTTTCGAGTAGTTCCCGGACAGAATAGTGATTTTGGTCGGTCGGGGGCAGAATCGACATTTTTGGCTGTCCGACGGGCCGGTGTCGTTCTCCGGCTGTCCGGGACCCAAAGAGTGATTTCCAGTCGTCTGGGTCCGAGACTGCTATTTCTAGTAGAGCTATAAAAAAAACACGACTTTCGAGCAGTTCCCGGCCCGAACAGTGATTTCGGCCGGTCGGGGGCAGAATCGACTTTTTTGGCTGTCCGACGGGCCGGTGTCATTCTCAGGATGTTTGGAACCCAAATAGTGATTTCCAGCCGTCTGGGTCCGGAACGGCTATTTCTGGTAGGGCAGTAAAAAAAACACGAGTTTCGAGTAGTTCCCGGACAGAATAGTGATTTTGGTCAGTCGGGGGCAGAATCGTCATTTTTGGCTGTCCGACGGGCCGGGTCGTTCTCTGGCTGTCCGGGACCCAAAGAGTGATTTCCAGCCTTCTGGGTCCAAGACTGCGATTTCTGCTGGGGCAGTCGAAAAATCACGAGTTCCGAGTAGTTCCCGGACAGACTAGTGATTTTGGTCAGTCGGGGGCAGAATCGTCATTTTTGGCTGTCCGACGGGCCGGTGTCGTTCTCCGGCTGTCCGGGACCCAAAGAGTGATTTCCAGCCGTCTGCGTCCGAGACTGCGATTTCTACTGGGGCAGTCGAAAAATCACGAGTTTCGGGCAGTTCAGGGCTTGAACAATGATTTTGGCCGGACGGGCGCGGAATCGACATTTTTGGTTGTCTGACGGGCCGGTGTCGTTCTCAGGATGACCTGGACACAAATAGCGATTTCCAGCCGTCTGGGTCCGAAACTGCTATTTCTGGTAGGGCAGTCAAAAAAACACGAGTTTCGAGCAGTTCTCGGGCTGAACAGTGATTTTGGCCGGTCGGGGGCAGAATCGACAATTTTGGCTGTCCGACGGGCCGGGGTCATTCTCAGGATGTTCGGAACCCAAATAGTGATTTCCAGCCGTCTGGGTCCGAAACAGCTATTTCTGGTAGGGCAGTAAAAAAAACACGAGTTTCGAGTAGTTCCCGGACAGAATAGTGATTTTGGTCAGTCGGGGGCAGAATCGTCATTTTTGGCTGTCCGACGGGCCGGGTCGTTCTCTGGCTGTCCGGGACCCAAAGAGTGATTTCCAGCCTTCTGGGTCCAAGACTGCGATTTCTGCTGGGGCAGTCGAAAAATCACGAGTTTCGAGTAGTTCCCGGACAGACTAGTGATTTTGGTCAGTCGGGGGCAGAATCGTCATTTTTGGCTGTCCGACGGGCCGGTGTCGTTCTCCGGCTGTCCGGGATCCAAAGAGTGATTTCCAGCCGTCTGGGTCCGAGACTGCGATTTCTACTGGGGCAGTCGAAAAATCACGAGTTTCGGGCAGTTCAGGGCTTGAACAATGATTTTGGCCGGGCGGGCGCGGAATCGACATTTTTGGTTGTCTGACGGGCCGGTGTCGTTCTCAGGATGACCTGGACACAAATAGCGATTTCCAGCCGTCTGGGTCCGAAACTGCTATTTCTGGTAGGGCAGTCAAAAAAACACGAGTTTCGAGCAGTTCCCGGCCTGAACAGTGATTTTGGCCGGTCGGGGGCAGAATCGACTTTTTTGGCTGTCCGACGGGCCGGTGTCATTCTCAGGATGTTCGGAACCCAAATAGTGATTTCCAGCCGTCTGGGTCCGAAACAGCTATTTCTGGTAGGGCAATCAAAAAAACACGAGTTACGAGTAGTTCCCGGACAGAATAGTGATTTTGGTCAGTCGGGGGCAGAATCGTCATTTTTGGCTGTCCGACGGGCCGGGGTTGTTCTCTGGCTGTTCGGGACCCAAAGAGTGATTTCCAGCCGTCTGGGTCCGAGACTGCGATTTCTGCTGGGGCAGTCGAAAAATCACGAGTTTCGAGTAGTTCCCGGACAGACTAGTGATTTTGGTCAGTCGGGGGCAGAATCGTCATTTTTGGCTGTCCGACGGGCCCGGGTCGTTCTTTGGCTGTTCGGGACCCAAAGAGTGATTTCCAGCCGTCTGGGTCCGAGGCTGCGATTTCTGCTAGGGCAGTCGAAAAATCACGAGTTTCGAGTAGTTCCCGGACAGAATAGTGATTTTGGTCGGTCGGGGGCAGAATCGACATTTTTGGCTGTCCGACGGGCCGGTGTCGTTCTCCGGCTGTCCGGGACCCAAAGAGTGATTTCCAGCCGTCTGGGTCCGAGACTGCTATTTCTAGTAGAGCTATAAAAAAAACACGACTTTCGAGCAGTTCCCGGCCCGAACAGTGATTTCGGCCGGTCGGGGGCAGAATCGACTTTTTTGGCTGTCCGACGGGCCGGTGTCATTCTCAGGATGTTCGGAACCCAAATAGTGATTTCCAGCCGTCTGGGTCCGAAACGGCTATTTCTGGTAGGGCAGTAAAAAAAACACGAGTTTCGAGTAGTTCCCGGACAGAATAGTGATTTTGGTCAGTCGGGGGCAGAATCGTCATTTTTGGCTGTCCGACGGGCCGGGTCGTTCTCTGGCTGTCCGGGACCCAAAGAGTGTTTTCCAGCCTTCTGGGTCCAAGACTGCGATTTCTGCTGGGGCAGTCGAAAAATCACGAGTTTCGAGTAGTTCCCGGACAGACTAGTGATTTTGGTCAGTCGGGGGCAGAATCGTCATTTTTGGCTGTCCGACGGGCCGGTGTCGTTCTCCGGCTGTCCGGGACCCAAAGAGTGATTTCCAGCCGTCTGGGTCCGAGACTGCGATTTCTACTGGGGCAGTCGAAAAATCACGAGTTTCGGGCAGTTCAGGGCTTGAACAATGATTTTGGCCGGACGGGCGCGGAATCGACATTTTTGGTTGTCTGACGGGCCGGTGTCGTTCTCAGGATGACCTGGACACAAATAGCGATTTCCAGCCGTCTGGGTCCGAAACTGCTATTTCTGGTAGGGCAGTCAAAAAAACACGAGTTTCGAGCAGTTCTCGGGCTGAACAGTGATTTTGGCCGGTCGGGGGCAGAATCGACAATTTTGGCTGTCCGACGGGCCGGGGTCATTCTCAGGATGTTCGGAACCCAAATAGTGATTTCCAGCCGTCTGGGTCCGAAACAGCTATTTCTGGTAGGGCAGTGAAAAAAACACGAGTTTCGAGTAGTTCCCGGACAGAATAGTGATTTTGGTCAGTCGGGGGCAGAATCGTCATTTTTGGCTGTCCGACGGGCCGGGTCGTTCTCTGGCTGTCCGGGACCCAAAGAGTGATTTCCAGCCTTCTGGGTCCAAGACTGCGATTTCTGCTGGGGCAGTCGAAAAATCACGAGTTTCGAGTAGTTCCCGGACAGACTAGTGATTTTGGTCAGTCGGGGGCAGAATCGTCATTTTTGGCTGTCCGACGGGCCGGTGTCGTTCTCCGGCTGTCCGGGATCCAAAGAGTGATTTCCAGCCGTCTGGGTCCGAGACTGCGATTTCTACTGGGGCAGTCGAAAAATCACGAGTTTCGGGCAGTTCAGGGCTTGAACAATGATTTTGGCCGGGCGGGCGCGGAATCGACATTTTTGGTTGTCTGACGGGCCGGTGTCGTTCTCAGGATGACCTGGACACAAATAGCGATTTCCAGCCGTCTGGGTCCGAAACTGCTATTTCTGGTAGGGCAGTCAAAAAAACACGAGTTTCGAGCAGTTCCCGGCCTGAACAGTGATTTTGGCCGGTCGGGGGCAGAATCGACTTTTTTGGCTGTCCGACGGGCCGGTGTCATTCTCAGGATGTTCGGAACCCAAATAGTGATTTCCAGCCGTCTGGGTCCGAAACAGCTATTTCTGGTAGGGCAATCAAAAAAACACGAGTTACGAGTAGTTCCCGGACAGAATAGTGATTTTGGTCAGTCGGGGGCAGAATCGTCATTTTTGGCTGTCCGACGGGCCGGGGTTGTTCTCTGGCTGTTCGGGACCCAAAGAGTGATTTCCAGCCGTCTGGGTCTGAGACTGCGATTTCTGCTGGGGCAGTCGAAAAATCACGAGTTTCGAGTAGTTCCCGAACAGACTAGTGATTTTGGTCAGTCGGGGGCAGAATCGTCATTTTTGGCTGTCCGACGGGCCCGGGTCGTTCTTTGGCTGTTCGGGACCCAAAGAGTGATTTCCAGCCGTCTGGGTCCGAGGCTGCGATTTCTGCTAGGGCAGTCGAAAAATCACGAGTTTCGAGTAGTTCCCGGACAGAATAGTGATTTTGGTCGGTCGGGGGCAGAATCGACATTTTTGGCTGTCCGACGGGCCGGTGTCGTTCTCCGGCTGTCCGGGACCCAAGGAGTGATTTCCAGCCGTCTGGGTCCGAGACTGCTATTTCTAGTAGAGCTATAAAAAAAACACGACTTTCGAGCAGTTCCCGGCCCGAACAGTGATTTCGGCCGGTCGGGGGCAGAATCGACTTTTTTGGCTGTCCGACGGGCCGGTGTCATTCTCAGGATGTTCGGAACCCAAATAGTGATTTCCAGCCGTCTGGGTCCGAAACGGCTATTTCTGGTAGGGCAGTAAAAAAAACACGAGTTTCGAGTAGTTCCCGGACAGAATAGTGATTTTGGTCAGTCGGGGGCAGAATCGTCATTTTTGGCTGTCCGACGGGCCGGGTCGTTCTCTGGCTGTCCGGGACCCAAAGAGTGTTTTCCAGCCTTCTGGGTCCAAGACTGCGATTTCTGCTGGGGCAGTCGAAAAATCACGAGTTTCGAGTAGTTCCCGGACAGACTAGTGATTTTGGTCAGTCGGGGGCAGAATCGTCATTTTTGGCTGTCCGACGGGCCGGTGTCGTTCTCCGGCTGTCCGGGACCCAAAGAGTGATTTCCAGCCGTCTGGGTCCGAGACTGCGATTTCTACTGGGGCAGTCGAAAAATCACGAGTTTCGGGCAGTTCAGGGCTTGAACAATGATTTTGGCCGGACGGGCGCGGAATCGACATTTTTGGTTGTCTGACGGGCCGGTGTCGTTCTCAGGATGACCTGGACACAAATAGCGATTTCCAGCCGTCTGGGTCCGAAACTGCTATTTCTGGTAGGGCAGTCAAAAAAACACGAGTTTCGAGCAGTTCTCGGGCTGAACAGTGATTTTGGCCGGTCGGGGGCAGAATCGACAATTTTGGCTGTCCGACGGGCCGGGGTCATTCTCAGGATGTTCGGAACCCAAATAGTGATTTCCAGCCGTCTGGGTCCGAAACAGCTATTTCTGGTAGGGCAGTAAAAAAAACACGAGTTTCAAGTAGTTCCCGGACAGAATAGTGATTTTGGTCAGTCGGGGGCAGAATCGTCATTTTTGGCTGTCCGACGAGCCGGGTCGTTCTCTGGCTGTCCGGGACCCAAAGAGTGATTTCCAGCCTTCTGGGTCCAAGACTGCGATTTCTGCTGGGGCAGTCGAAAAATCACGAGTTTCGAGTAGTTCCCGGACAGACTAGTGATTTTGGTCAGTCGGGGGCAGAATCGTCATTTTTGGCTGTCCGACGGGCCGGTGTCGTTCTCCGGCTGTCCGGGACCCAAAGAGTGATTTCCAGCCGTCTGGGTCCGAGACTGCGATTTCTACTGGGGCAGTCGAAAAATCACGAGTTTCGGGCAGTTCAGGGCTTGAACAATGATTTTGGCCGGACGGGCGCGGAATCGACATTTTTGGTTGTCTGACGGGCCGGTGTCATTCTCAGGATGACCTGGACACAAATAGCGATTTCCAGCCGTCTGGGTCCGAAACTGCTATTTCTGGTAGGGCAGTCAAAAAAACACGAGTTTCGAGCAGTTCCCGGCCTGAACAGTGATTTTGGCCGGTCGGGGGCAGAATCGACTTTTTTGGCTGTCCGACGGGCCGGTGTCATTCTCAGGATGTTCGGAACCCAAATAGTGATTTCCAGCCGTCTGGGTCCGAAACGGCTATTTCTGGTAGGGCAGTAAAAAAAACACGAGTTTCGAGTAGTTCCCGGACAGAATAGTGATTTTGGTCAGTCGGGGGCAGAATCGTCATTTTTGGCTGTCCGACGGGCCGGGTCGTTCTCTGGCTGTCCGGGACCCAAAGAGTGTTTTCCAGCCTTCTGGGTCCAAGACTGCGATTTCTGCTGGGGCAGTCGAAAAATCACGAGTTTCGAGTAGTTCCCGGACAGACTAGTGATTTTGGTCAGTCGGGGGCAGAATCGTCATTTTTGGCTGTCCGACGGGCCTGGGTCGTTCTTTGGCTATTCGGGACCCAAAGAGTGATTTCCAGCCGTCTGGGTCCGAGGCTGCGATTTCTGCTGGGGCAGTCGAAAAATCACGAGTTTCGGGCAGTTCAGGGCTTGAACAATGATTTTGGCCGGACGGGCGCGGAATCGACATTTTTGGCTGTCTGACGGGCCGGTGTCGTTCTCAGGATGACCTGGACACAAATAGCGATTTCCAGCCGTCTAGGTCCGAAACTGCTATTTCTGGTAGGGCAGTCAAAAAAACACGAGTTTCGAGCAGTTCTCGGCCTGAACAGTGATTTTGGCCGGTCGGGGGCAGAATCGACAATTTTGGCTGTCCGACGGGCCGGGGTCATTCTCAGGATGTTCGGAACCCAAATAGTGATTTCCAGCCGTCTGGGTCCGAAACTGCTATTTCTTGTAGGGCAGTAAAAAAAACACGAGTTTCGAGCAGTTCCCGGCCTGAACAGTGATTTTGGCCGGTCGGGGGCAGAATCGACTTTTTTGGCTGTCCGACGGGCCGGTGTCATTCTCAGGATGTTCGGAACCCAAATAGTGATTTCCAGTCGTCTGGGTCCGAAACAGCTATTTCTGGTAGGGCAGTCAAAAAAACACGAGTTACGAGTAGTTCCCGGACAGAATAGTGATTTTGGTCAGTCGGGGGCAGAATCGTCATTTTTGGCTGTCCGACGGGCCGGGGTCGTTCTCTGGCTGTTCGGGACCCAAAGAGTGATTTCCAGCCGTCTGGGTCCGAGACTGCGATTTCTGCTGGGGCAGTCGAAAAATCACGAGTTTCGAGTAGTTCCCGGACAGAATAGTGATTTTGGTCGGTCGGGGGCAGAATCGACATTTTTGGCTGTCCGACGGGCCGGTGTCGTTCTCAGGATGACCTGGACCCAAAGAGTGATTTCCAGCCGTCTGGGTCCGAGACTGCTATTTCTAGTAGAGCAATAAAAAAAACACGACTTTCGAGCAGTTCCCGGCCCGAACAGTGATTTTGGTCGGTCGGGGGCAGAATCGACTTTTTTGGCTGTCCGACGGGCCGGTGTCGTTCTCAGGATGACCTGGACCCAAAGAGTGATTTCCAGCCGTCAGGGTCCGAGACTGCTATTTCTAGTAGAGCAATAAAAAAAACACGACTTTCGAGCAGTTCCCGGCCCGAACAGTGATTTTGGTCGGTCGGGGGCAGAATCGACTTTTTTGGCTGTCCGACGGGCCGGTGTCGTTCTCAGGATGACCTGGACCCAAAGAGTGATTTCCAGCCGTCTGGGTCCGAGACTGCTATTTCTAGTAGAGCAATAAAAAAAACACGACTTTCGAGCAGTTCCCGGCCCGAACAGTGATTTCGGTCGGTCGGGGGCAGAATCGACTTTTTTGGCTGTCCGACGGGCCGGTGTCATTCTCAGGATGTTCGGAACCCAAATAGTGATTTCCAGCCGTCTGGGTCTGAAACAGCTATTTCTGGTAGGGCAGTAAAAAAAACACGAGTTTCGAGTAGTTCCCGGACAGAATAGTGATTTTGGTCAGTCGGGGGCAGAATCGTCATTTTTGGCTGTCCGACGGGCCGGGTCGTTCTCTGGCTGTCCGGGACCCAAAGAGTGATTTCCAGCCGTCTGGGTCCAAGAATGCGATTTCTGCTGGGGCAGTCGAAAAATCACGAGTTTCGAGTAGTTCCCGGACAGACTAGTGATTTTGGTCAGTCGGGGGCAGAATCGTCATTTTTGGCTGTCCGACGGGCCGGTGTCGTTCTCCGGCTGTCCGGGACCCAAAGAGTGATTTCCAGCCGTCTGGGTCCGAGACTGCGATTTCTACTGGGGCAGTCGAAAAATCACGAGTTTCGGGCAGTTCAGGTCTTGAACAATGATTTTGGCCGGACGGGCGCGGAATCGACATTTTTGGTTGTCTGACGGGCCGGTGTCGTTCTCAGGATGACCTAGACACAAATAGCGATTTCCAGCCGTCTGGGTCCGAAACTGCTATTTCTAGTAGGGCAGTCAAAAAAACACGAGTTTCGAGCAGTTCTCGGCCTGAACAGTGATTTTGGCCGGTCGGGGGCAGAATCGACAATTTTGGCTGTCCGACGGGCCGGGGTCATTCTCAGGATGTTCGGAACCCAAATAGTGATTTCCAGCCGTCTGGGTCCGAAACTGCTATTTCTTGTAGGGCAGTAAAAAAAACACGAGTTTCGAGCAGTTCCCGGCCTGAACAGTGATTTTGGCCGGTCGGGGGCAGAATCGACTTTTTTGGCTGTCCGACGGGCCGGTGTCATTCTCAGGATGTTCGGAACCCAAATAGTGATTTCCAGTCGTCTGGGTCCGAAACAGCTATTTCTGGTAGGGCAGTCAAAAAAACACGAGTTACGAGTAGTTCCCGGACAGAATAGTGATTTTGGTCAGTCGGGGGCAGAATCGTCATTTTTGGCTGTCCGACGGGCCGGGGTCGTTCTCTGGCTGTTCGGGACCCAAAGAGTGATTTCCAGCCGTCTGGGTCCGAGACTGCGATTTCTGCTGGGGCAGTCGAAAAATCACGAGTTTCGAGTAGTTCCCGGACAGAATAGTGATTTTGGTCGGTCGGGGGCAGAATCGACATTTTTGGCTGTCCGACGGGCCGGTGTCGTTCTCAGGATGACCTGGACCCAAAGAGTGATTTCCAGCCGTCTGGGTCCGAGACTGCTATTTCTAGTAGAGCAATAAAAAAAACACGACTTTCGAGCAGTTCCCGGCCCGAACAGTGATTTTGGTCGGTCGGGGGCAGAATCGACTTTTTTGGCTGTCCGACGGGCCGGTGTCGTTCTCAGGATGACCTGGACCCAAAGAGTGATTTCCAGCCGTCTGGGTCCGAGACTGCTATTTCTAGTAGAGCAATAAAAAAAACACGACTTTCGAGCAGTTCCCGGCCCGAACAGTGATTTTGGTCGGTCGGGGGCAGAATCGACTTTTTTGGCTGTCCGACGGGCCGGTGTCATTCTCAGGATGTTCGGAACCCAAATAGTGATTTCCAGCCGTCTGGGTCTGAAACAGCTATTTCTGGTAGGGCAGTAAAAAAAACACGAGTTTCGAGTAGTTCCCGGACAGAATAGTGATTTTGGTCAGTCGGGGGCAGAATCGTCATTTTTGGCTGTCCGACGGGCCGGGTCGTTCTCTGGCTGTCCGGGACCCAAAGAGTGATTTCCAGCCGTCTGGGTCCAAGAATGCGATTTCTGCTGGGGCAGTCGAAAAATCACGAGTTTCGAGTAGTTCCCGGACAGACTAGTGATTTTGGTCAGTCGGGGGCAGAATCGTCATTTTTGGCTGTCCGACGGGCCGGTGTCGTTCTCCGGCTGTCCGGGACCCAAAGAGTGATTTCCAGCCGTCTGGGTCCGAGACTGCGATTTCTACTGGGGCAGTCGAAAAATCACGAGTTTCGGGCAGTTCAGGTCTTGAACAATGATTTTGGCCGGACGGGCGCGGAATCGACATTTTTGGTTGTCTGACGGGCCGGTGTCGTTCTCAGGATGACCTGGACACAAATAGCGATTTCCAGCCGTCTGGGTCCGAAACTGCTATTTCTGGTAGGGCAGTCAAAAAAACACGAGTTTCGAGCAGTTCTCGGCCTGAACAGTGATTTTGGCCGGTCGGGGGCAGAATCGACAATTTTGGCTGTCCGACGGGCCGGGGTCATTCTCAGGATGTTCGGAACCCAAATAGTGATTTCCGGCCGTCTGGGTCCGAAACTGCTATTTCTTGTAGGGCAGTCAAAAAAACACGAGTTTCGAGCAGTTCCCGGCCTGAACAGTGATTTTGGCCGGTCGGGGGCAGAATCGACTTTTTTGGCTGTCCGACGGGCCGGTGTCATTCTCAGGATGTTCGAAACCCAAATAGTGATTTCCAGTCGTCTGGGTCCGAAACATCTATTTCTGGTAGGGCAGTCAAAAAAACACGAGTTACGAGTAGTTCCCGGACAGAATAGTGATTTTGGTCAGTCGGGGGCAGAATCGTCATTTTTGGCTGTCCGACGGGCCGGGGTCGTTCTCTGGCTGTTCGGGACCCAAAGAGTGATTTCCAGCCGTCTGGGTCCGAGACTGCGATTTCTGCTGGGGCAGTCGAAAAATCACGAGTTTCGAGTAGTTCCCGGACAGAATAGTGATTTTGGTCGGTCGGGGGCAGAATCGACATTTTTGGCTGTCCGACGGGCCGGTGTCGTTCTCAGGATGACCTGGACCCAAAGAGTGATTTCCAGCCGTCTGGGTCCGAGACTGCTATTTCTAGTAGAGCAATAAAAAAAACACGACTTTCGAGCAGTTCCCGGCCCGAACAGTGATTTTGGCCGGTCGGGGGCAGAATCGACTTTTTTGGCTGTCCGACGGGCCGGTGTCATTCTCAGGATGTTCGGAACCCAAATAGCGATTTCCAGCCGTCTGGGTCCGAAACAGCTATTTCTGTTAGGGCAGTAAAAAAAACACGAGTTTCGAGTAGTTCCCGGACAGAATAGTGATTTTGGTCAGTCGGGGGCAGAATCGTCATTTTTGGCTGTCCGACGGGCCGGGTCGTTCTCTGGCTGTCCGGGACCCAAAGAGTGATTTCCAGCCGTCTGGGTCCAAGACTGCGATTTCGGCTGGGGCAGTCGAAAAATCACGAGTTTCGAGTAGTTCCCGGACAGACTAGTGATTTTGGTTAGTCGGGGGCAGAATCGACATTTTTGGCTATCCGACGGGCCGGTGTCGTTCTCAGGATGACCTGGACCCAAAGAGTGATTTCCAGCCGTCTGGGTCCGAGACTGCTATTTCTAGTAGAGCAATAAAAAAAACACGACTTTCGAGCAGTTCCCGGCCCGAACAGTGATTTTGGCCGGTCGGGGGCAGAATCGACTTTTCTGGCTGTCCGACGGGCCGGTGTCATTCTCAGGATGTTCGGAACCCAAATAGTGATTTCCAGCCGTCTGGGTCCGAAACAGCTATTTCTGGTAGGGCAGTAAAAAAAACACGAGTTTCGAGTAGTTCCCGGACAGAATAGTGATTTTGGTCAGTCGGGGGCAGAATCGTCATTTTTGGCTGTCCGACGGGCCGGGTCGTTCTCTGGCTGTCCGGGACCCAAAGAGTGATTTCCAGCCGTCTGGGTCCAAGAATGCGATTTCTGCTGGGGCAGTCGAAAAATCACGAGTTTCGAGTAGTTCCCGGACAGACTAGTGATTTTGGTCAGTCGGGGGCAGAATCGTCATTTTTGGCTGTCCGACGGGCCGGTGTCGTTCTCCGGCTGTCCGGGACCCAAAGAGTGATTTTCAGCCGTCTGGGTCCGAGACTGCGATTTCTACTGGGGCAGTCGAAAAATCACGAGTTTCGGGCAGTTCAGGGCTTGAACAATGATTTTGGCCGGACGGGCGCGGAATCGACATTTTTGGTTGTCTGACGGGCCGGAGTCGTTCTCAGGATGACCTGGACACAAATAGCGATTTCCAGCCGTCTGGGTCCGAAACAGCTATTTCTGGTAGGGCAGTAAAAAAAACAAGAGTTTCGAGTAGTTCCCGGACAGACTAGTGATTTTGGTCAGTCGGGGGCAGAATCGTCATTTTTGGCTGTCCGACGGGCCCGGGTCGTTCTCTGGCTGTCCGGGACCCAAAGAGTGATTTCCAGCCGTCTGGGTCCGAGACTGCGATTTCTGCTGGGGCAGTCGAAAAATCACGAGTTTCGAGCAGTTCCCGGCCTGAACAGTGATTTTGGCCGGTCGGGGGCAGAATCGACTTTTTTGGCTGTCCGACGGGCCGGTGTCATTCTCAGGATGTTCGGAACCCAAATAGTGATTTCCAGTCGTCTGGGTCCGAAACAGCTATTTCTGGTAGGGCAGTCAAAAAAACACGAGTTACGAGTAGTTCCCGGACAGAATAGTGATTTTGGTCAGTCGGGGGCAGAATCGTCATTTTTGGCTGTCCGACGGGCCGGGGTCGTTCTCTGGCAGTTCGGGACCCAAAGAGTGATTTCCAGCCGTCTGGGTCTGAGACTGCGATTTCTGCTGGGGCAGTCGAAAAATCACGAGTTTCGAGTAGTTCCCGGACAGACTAGTGATTTTGGTCAGTCGGGGGTAGAATCGTCATTTTTGGCTGTCCGACGGGCCGGTGTCGTTCTCCGGCTGTCCGGGACCCAAAGAGTGATTTCCAGCCGTCTGGGTCCGAGACTGCGATTTCTACTGGGGCAGTCGAAAAATCACGAGTTTCGAGTAGTTCCCGGACAGAATAGTGATTTTGGTCGGTCGGGGGCAGAATCGACATTTTTGGCTGTCCGACGGGCCGGTGTCGTTCTCCGGCTGTCCGGGACCCAAAGAGTGATTTCCAGCCGTCTGGGTCCGAGACTGCTATTTCTAGTAGAGCAATAAAAAAAACACGACTTTCGAGCAGTTCCCGGCCCGAACAGTGATTTTGGCCGGTCGGGGGCAGAATCGACTTTTTTGGCTGTCCGACGGGCCGGTGTCATTCTCAGGATGTTCGGAACCCAAATAGTGATTTCCAGCCGTCTGGGTCCGAAACAGCTATTTCTGGTAGGGCAGTCAAAAAAACACGAGTTACGAGTAGTTCCCGGACAGAATAGTGATTTTGGTCAGTCGGGGGCAGAATCGTCGTTTTTGGCTGTCCGACGGGCCGGGGTCGTTCTCTGGCTGTTCGGGACCCAAAGAGTGATTTCCAGCCGTCTGGGACCGAGACTGCGATTTCTGCTGGGGCAGTCGAAAAATCACGAGTTTCGAGTAGTTCCCAGACAGAATAGTGATTTTGGTCGGTCGGGGGCAGAATCGACATTTTTGGCTGTCCGACGGGCCGGTGTCGTTCTCCGGCATTCCGGGACCCAAATAGTGATTTCCAGCCGTCTGGGTCCGAGACTGCTACTTCTAGTAGAGCAATAAAAAAAACACGACTTTCGAGCAGTTCCCGGCCCGAACAGTGATTTCGGCCGGTCGGGGGCAGAATCGACTTTTTTGGCTGTCCGACGGGCCGGTGTCATTCTCAGGATGTTCGGAACCCAAATAGTGATTTCCAGCCGTCTGGGTCCGAAACAGCTATTTCTGGTAGGGCAGTAAAAAAAACAAGAGTTTCGAGTAGTTCCCGGACAGACTAGTGATTTTGGTCAGTCGGGGGCAGAATCGTCATTTTTGGCTGTCCGACGGGCCCGGGTCGTTCTCTGGCTGTCCGGGACCCAAAGAGTGATTTCCAGCCGTCTGGGTCCGAGACTGCGATTTCTGCTGGGGCAGTCGAAAAATCACGAGTTTCGAGTAGTTCCCGGACAGAATAGTGATTTTGGTCGGTCGGGGGCAGAATCGACATTTTTGGCTGTCCGACGGGCCGGTGTCGTTCTCCGGCTGTCCGGGACCCAAATAGTGATTTCCAGCCGTCTGGGTCCGAGACTGCTACTTCTAGTAGAGCAATAAAAAAAACACGACTTTCGAGCAGTTCCCGGCCCGAACAGTGATTTCGGCCGGTCGGGGGCAGAATCGACTTTTTTGGCTGTCCGACGGGCCGGTGTCATTCTCAGGATGTTCGGAACCCAAATAGTGATTTCCAGCCGTCTGGGTCCGAAACAGCTATTTCTGGTAGGGCAGTAAAAAAAACACGAGTTTCGAGTAGTTCCCGGACAGAATAGTGATTTTGGTCAGTCGGGGGCAGAATCGTCATTTTTGGCTGTCCGACGGGCCGGGTCGTTCTCTGGCTGTCCGGGACCCAAAGAGTGATTTCCAGCCGTCTGGGTCCAAGACTGCGATTTCTGCTGGGGCAGTCGAAAAATCACGAGTTTCGAGTAGTTCCCGGACAGACTAGTGATTTTGGTCAGTCGGGGGCAGAATCGTCATTTTTGGCTGTCCGGCGGGCCGGTGTCGTTCTCCGGCTGTCCGGGACCCAAAGAGTGATTTCCAGCCGTCTGGGTCCGAGACTGCGATTTCTACTGGGGCAGTCGAAAAATCACGAGTTTCGGGCAGTTCAGGGCTTGAACAATGATTTTGGCCGGACGGGCGCGGAATCGACATTTTTGGCTGTCTGACGGGCCGGTGTCGTTCTCAGGATGACCTGGACACAAATAGCGATTTCCAGCCGTCTGGGTCCGAAACTGCTATTTCTGGTAGGGCAGTCAAAAAAACACGAGTTTCGAGCAGTTCTCGGCCTGAACAGTGATTTTGGCCGGTCGGGGGCAGAATCGACAATTTTGGCTGTCCGACGGGCCGGGGTCATTCTCAGGATGTTCGGAACCCAAATAGTGATTTCCAGCCGTCTGGGTCCGAAACTGCTATTTCTCGTAGGGCAGTCAAAAAAACACGAGTTTCGAGCAGTTCCCGGCCTGAACAGTGATTTTGGCCGGTCGGGGGCAGAATCGACTTTTTTGGCTGTCCGACGGGCCGGTGTCATTCTCAGGATGTTCGGAACCCAAATAGTGATTTCCAGCCGTCTGGGTCCGAAACAGCTATTTCTGGTAGGGCAGTCAAAAAAACACGAGTTACGAGTAGTTCTCGGACAGAATAGTGATTTTGGTCAGTCGGGGGCAGAATCGTCATTTTTGGCTGTCCGACGGGCCGGGGTTGTTCTCTGGCTGTTCGGGACCCAAAGAGTGATTTCCAGCCGTCTGGGTCCGAGACTGCGATTTCTGCTGGGGCAGTCGAAAAATCACGAGTTTCGAGTAGTTCCCGGACAGACTAGTGATTTTGGTCAGTCGGGGGCAGAATCGTCATTTTTGGCTGTCCGACGGGCCCGGGTCGTTCTCTGGCTGTTCGGGACCCAAAGAGTGATTTCCAGCCGTCTGGGTCCGAGACTGCGATTTCTGCTGGGGCAGTCGAAAAATCACGAGTTTCGAGTAGTTCCCGGACAGAATAGTGATTTTGGTCGGTCGGGGGCAGAATCGACATTTTTGGCTGTCCGACGGGCCGGTGTCGTTCTCCGGCTGTCCGGGACCCAAATAGTGATTTCCAGCCGTTTGGGTCCGAGACTGCTACTTCTAGTAGAGCAATAAAAAAAACACGACTTTCGAGCAGTTCCCGGCCCGAACAGTGATTTCGGCCGGTCGGGGGCAGAATCGACTTTTTTGGCTGTCCGACGGGCCGGTGTCATTCTCAGGATGTTCGGAACCCAAATAGTGATTTCCAGCCGTCTGGGTCCGAAACAGCTATTTCTGGTAGGGCAGTAAAAAAAACACGAGTTTCGAGTAGTTCCCGGACAGAATAGTGATTTTGGTCAGTCGGGGGCAGAATCGTCATTTTTGGTTGTCCGACGGGCCGGGTCGTTCTCTGGCTGTCCGGGACCCAAAGAGTGATTTCCAGCCGTCTGGGTCCAAGACTGCGATTTCTGCTAGGGCAGTCGAAAAATCACGAGTTTCGAGTAGTTCCCGGACAGACTAGTGATTTTGGTCAGTCGGGGGTAGAATCGTCATTTTTGGCTGTCCGACGGGCCGGTGTCGTTCTCCGGCTGTCCGGGACCCAAAGAGTGATTTCCTGCCGTCTGGGTCCGAGACTGCGATTTCTACTGGGGCAGTCGAAAAATCACGAGTTTCGAGTAGTTCCCGGACAGAATAGTGATTTTGGTCGGTCGGGGGCAGAATCGACATTTTTGGCTGTCCGACGGGCCGGTGTCGTTCTCCGGCTGTCCGGGACCCAAATAGTGATTTCCAGCCGTTTGGGTCCGAGACTGCTACTTCTAGTAGAGCAATAAAAAAAACACGACTTTCGAGCAGTTCCCGGCCCGAACAGTGATTTCGGCCGGTCGGGGGCAGAATCGACTTTTTTGGCTGTCCGACGGGCCGGTGTCATTCTCAGGATGTTCGGAACCCAAATAGTGATTTCCAGCCGTCTGGGTCCGAAACAGCTATTTCTGGTAGGGCAGTAAAAAAAACACGAGTTTCGAGTAGTCCCCGGACAGAATAGTGATTTTGGTCAGTCGGGGGCAGAATCGTCATTTTTGGTTGTCCGACGGGCCGGGTCGTTCTCTGGCTGTCCGGGACCCAAAGAGTGATTTCCAGCCGTCTGGGTCCAAGACTGCGATTTCTGCTGGGGCAGTCGAAAAATCACGAGTTTCGAGTAGTTCCCGGACAGACTAGTGATTTTGGTCAGTCGGGGGCAGAATCGTCATTTTTGGCTGTCCGGCGGGCCGGTGTCGTTCTCCGGCTGTCCGGGACCCAAAGAGTGATTTCCAGCCGTCTGGGTCCGAGACTGCGATTTCTACTGGGGCAGTCGAAAAATCACGAGTTTCGGGCAGTTCAGGGCTTGAACAATGATTTTGGCCGGACGGGCGCGGAATCGACATTTTTGGCTGTCTGACGGGCCGGTGTCGTTCTCAGGATGACCTGGACACAAATAGCGATTTCCAGCCGTCTGGGTCCGAAACTGCTATTTCTGGTAGGGCAGTCAAAAAAACACGAGTTTCGAGCAGTTCTCGGCCTGAACAGTGATTTTGGCCGGTCGGGGGCAGAATCGACAATTTTGGCTGTCCGACGGGCCGGGGTCATTCTCAGGATGTTCGGAACCCAAATAGTGATTTCCAGCCGTCTGGGTCCGAAACTGCTATTTCTCGTAGGGCAGTCAAAAAAACACGAGTTTCGAGCAGTTCCCGGCCTGAACAGTGATTTTGGCCGGTCGGGGGCAGAATCGACTTTTTTGGCTGTCCGACGGGCCGGTGTCATTCTCAGGATGTTCGAAACCCAAATAGTGATTTCCAGCCGTCTGGGTCCGAGACAGCTATTTCTGGTAGGGCAGTCAAAAAAACACGAGTTACGAGTAGTTCCCGGACAGAATAGTGATTTTGGTCAGTCGGGGGCAGAATCGTCATTTTTGGCTGTCCGACGGGCCGGGGTCGTTCTCTGGCTGTTCGGGACCCAAAGAGTGATTTCCAGCCGTCTGGGTCCGAGACTACGATTTCTGCTGGGGCAGTCGAAAAATCACGAGTTTCGAGTAGTTCCCGGACAGACAAGTGGTTTTGGTCAGTCGGGGGCAGAATCGTCATTTTTGGCTGTCCGACGGGCCTGGGTCGTTCTCTGGCTGTTCGGGACCCAAAGAGTGATTTCCAGCCGTCTGGGTCCGAGACTGCGATTTCTGCTGGGGCAGTCGAAAAATCACGAGTTTCGAGTAGTTCCCGGACAGAATAGTGATTTTGGTCGGTCGGGGGCAGAATCGACATTTTTGGCTGTCCGACGGGCCGGTGTCGTTCTCCGGCTGTCCGGGACCCAAAGAGTGATTTCCAGCCGTCTGGGTCCGAGACTGCTATTTCTAGTAGAGCAATAAAAAAAACACGACTTTCGAGCAGTTCCCGGCCCGAACAGTGATTTTGGCCGGTCGGGGGCAGAATCGACTTTTTTGGCTGTCCGACGGGCCGGTGTCATTCTCAGGATGTTCGGAACCCAAATAGTGATTTCCAGCCGTCTGGGTCCGAAACAGCTATTTCTGGTAGGGCAGTAAAAAAAACACGAGTTTCGAGTAGTTCCCGGACAGAATAGTGATTTTGGTCAGTCGGGGGCAAAATCGTCATTTTTGGCTGTCCGACGGGCCGGGTCGTTCTCTGGCTGTCCGGGACCCAAAGAGTGATTTCCAGCCGTCTGGGTCCAAGACTGCGATTTCTGCTGGGGCAGTCGAAAAATCACGAGTTTCGAGTAGTTCCCGGACAGACTAGTGATTTTGGTCAGTCGGGGGCAGAATCGTCATTTTTGGCTGTCCGACGGGCCGGTGTCGTTCTCCGGCTGTCCGGGACCCAAAGAGTGATTTCCAGCCGTCTGGGTCCGAGACTGCGATTTCTACTGGGGCAGTCGAAAAATCACGAGTTTCGGGCAGTTCAGGGCTTGAACAATGATTTTGGCCGGACGGGCGCGGAATCGACAATTTTGGCTGTCTGACGGGCCGGTGTCGTTCTCAGGATGACCTGGACACAAATAGCGATTTCCAGCCGTCTGGGTCTGAAACTGCTATTTCTGGTAGGGCAGTCAAAAAAACACGAGTTTCGAGCTGTTCTCGGGCTGAACAGTGATTTTGGCCGGTCGGGGGCAGAATCGACAATTTTGGCTGTCCGACGGGCCGGGGTCATTCTCAGGATGTTCGGAACCCAAATAGTGATTTCCAGCCGTCTGGGTCCGAAACTGCTATTTCTCGTAGGGCAGTCAAAAAAACACGAGTTTCGAGCAGTTCCCGGCCTGAACAGTGATTTTGGCCGGTCGGGGGCAGAATCGACTTTTTTGGCTGTCCGACGGGCCAGTGTCATTCTCAGGATGTTCGGAACCCAAATAGTGATTTCCAGCCGTCTGGGTCCGAAACAGCTATTTCTGGTAGGGCAGTCAAAAAAACACGAGTTACGAGTAGTTCCCGGACAGAATAGTGATTTTGGTCAGTCGGGGGCAGAATCGTCATTTTTGGCTGTCCGACGGGCCGGGGTCGTTCTCTGGCTGTTCGGGACCCAAAGAGTGATTTCTAGCCGTCTGGGTCCGAGACTGCGATTTCTGCTGGGGCAGTCGAAAAATCACGAGTTTCGAGTAGTTCCCGGACAGACTAGTGATTTTGGTCAGTCGGGGGCAGAATCGTCATTTTTGCCTGTCCGACGGGCCCGGGTCGTTCTCTGGCTGTTCGGGACCCAAAGAGTGATTTCCAGCCGTCTGGGTCCGAGACTGCGATTTCTGCTGGGGCAGTCGAAAAATCACGAGTTTCGAGTAGTTCCCGGACAAAATAGTGATTTTGGTCGGTCGGGGGCAGAATCGACATTTTTGGCTGTCCGACGGGCCGGTGTCGTTCTCCGGCTGTCCGGGACCCAAAGAGTGATTTCCAGCCGTCTGGGTCCGAGACTGCTATTTCTAGTAGAGCAATAAAAAAAACACGACTTTCGAGCAGTTCCCGGCCCGAACAGTGATTTTGGCCGGTCGGGGGCAGAATCGACTTTTTTGGCTGTCCGACGGGCCGGTGTCATTCTCAGGATGTTCGGAACCCAAATAGTGATTTCCAGCCGTCTGGGTCCGAACCAGCTATTTCTAGTAGAGCAATAAAAAAAACACGACTTTCGAGCAGTTCCCGGCCCGAACAGTGATTTCGGCCGGTCGGGGGCAGAATCGACTTTTTTGGCTGTCCGACGGGCCGGTGTCATTCTCAGGATGTTCGGAACCCAAATAGTGATTTCCAGCCGTCTGGGTCCGAAACAGCTATTTCTGGTAGGGCAGTAAAAAAAACACGAGTTTCGAGTAGTTCCCGGACAGACTAGTGATTTTGGTCAGTCGGGGGCAGAATCGTCATTTTTGCCTGTCCGACGGGCCCGGGTCGTTCTCTGGCTGTTCGGGACCCAAAGAGTGATTTCCAGCCGTCTGGGTCCGAGACTGCGATTTCTGCTGTGGCAAACGAAAAATCACGAGTTTCAAGTAGTTCCCGAACAGAATAGAGATTTTGGTCGGTCGGGGGCAGAATCGACATTTTTGGCTGTCCGACGGGCCGGTGTCGTTCTCCGGCTGTCCGGGACCCAAAGAGTGATTTCCAGCCGTCTGGGTCCGAGACTGCTATTTCTAGTAGAGCAATAAAAAAAACACGACTTTCGAGCAGTTCCCGGCCCGAACAGTGATTTCGGCCGGTCGGGGGCAGAATCGACTTTTTTGGCTGTCCGACGGGCCGGTGTCATTCTCAGGATGTTCGGAACCCAAATAGTGATTTCCAGCCGTCTGGGTCCGAAACAGCTATTTCTGGTAGGGCAGTAAAAAAAACAAGAGTTTCGAGTAGTTCCCGGACAGACTAGTGATTTTGGTCAGTCGGGGGCAGAATCGTCATTTTTGGCTGTCCGACGGGCCCGGGTCGTTCTCTGGCTGTCCGGGACCCAAAGAGTGATTTCCAGCCGTCTGGGTCCGAGACTGCGATTTCTGCTGGGGCAGTCGAAAAATCACGAGTTTCGAGTAGTTCCCGGACAGAATAGTGATTTTGGTCGGTCGGGGGCAGAATCGACATTTTTGGCTGTCCGACGGGCCGGTGTCGTTCTCCGGCTGTCCGGGACCCAAATAGTGATTTCCAGCCGTCTGGGTCCGAGACTGCTACTTCTAGTAGAGCAATAAAAAAAACACGACTTTCGAGCAGTTCCCGGCCCGAACAGTGATTTCGGCCGGTCGGGGGCAGAATCGACTTTTTTGGCTGTCCGACGGGCCGGTGTCATTCTCAGGATGTTCGGAACCCAAATAGTGATTTCCAGCCGTCTGGGTCCGAAACAGCTATTTCTGGTAGGGCAGTAAAAAAAACACGAGTTTCGAGTAGTTCCCGGACAGAATAGTGATTTTGGTCAGTCGGGGGCAGAATCGTCATTTTTGGTTGTCCGACGGGCCGGGTCGTTCTCTGGCTGTCCGGGACCCAAAGAGTGATTTCCAGCCGTCTGGGTCCGAGACTGCGATTTCTGCTGGGGCAGTAAATAAATCACGAGTTTCGAGTAGTTCCCGGACAGAATAGTGATTTTGGTCGGTCGGGGGCAGAATCGACATTTTTGGCTGTCCGACGGGCCGGTGTCGTTCTCCGGCTGTCCGGGACCCAAAGTGTGATTTCCAGCCGTCTGGGTCCGAGACTGCTATTTCTAGTAGAGCAATAAAAAAAACACGACTTTCGAGCAGTTCCCGGCCCGAACAGTGATTTCGGCCGGTCGGGGGCAGAATCGACTTTTTTGGCTGTCCGACGGGCCGGTGTCATTCTCAGGATGTTCGGAACCCAAATAGTGATTTCCAGCCGTCTGGGTCCGAAACAGCTATTTCTGGTAGGGCAGTAAAAAAAACACGAGTTTCGAGTAGTTCCCGGACAGAATAGTGATTTTGGTCAGTCGGGGGCAGAATCGTCATTTTTGGCTGTCCGACGGGCCGGGTCGTTCTCTGGCTGTCCGGGACCCAAAGAGTGATTTCCAGCCGTCTGGGTCCAAGACTGCGATTTCAGCTGGGGCAGTCGAAAAATCACGAGTTTCGAGTAGTTCCCGGACAGACTAGTGATTTTGGTCAGTCGGGGGCAGAATCGTCATTTTTGGCTGTCCGACGGGCCGGTGTCGTTCTCCGGCTGTCCGGGACCCAAAGAGTGATTTCCAGCCGTCTGGGTCCGAGACTGCGATTTCTACAGGGGCAGTCGAAAAATCACGAGTTTCGGGCAGTTCAGGGCTTGAACAATGATTTTGGCCGGACGGGCGCGGAATCGACATTTTTGGCTGTCTGACGGGCCGGTGTCGTTCTCAGGATGACCTGGACACAAATAGCGATTTCCAGCCGTCTGGGTCCGAAACTGCTATTTCTGGTAGGGCAGTCAAAAAAACACGAGTTTCGAGCAGTTCTCGGCCTGAACAGTGATTTTGGCCGGTCGGGGGCAGAATCGACATTTTTGGCTGTCCGACGGGCCGGGGTCATTCTCAGGATGTTCGGAACCCAAATAGTGATTTCCAGCCGTCTGGGTCCGAAACTGCTATTTCTAGTAGGGCAGTCAAAAAAACACGAGTTTCGAGCAGTTCCCGGCCTGAACAGTGATTTTGGCCGGTCGGGGGCAGAATCGACTTTTTTGGCTGTCCGACGGGCCGGTGTCATTCTCAGGATGTTCGGAACCCAAATAGTGATTTCCAGCCGTCTGGGTCCGAAACAGCTATTTCTGGTAGGGCAGTCAAAAAAACACGAGTTACGAGTAGTTCCCGGACAGAATAGTGATTTTGGTCAGTCGGGGGCAGAATCGTCGTTTTTGGCTGTCCGACGGGCCGGGGTCGTTCTCTGGCTGTTCGGGACCCAAAGAGTGATTTCCAGCCGTCTGGGTCCGAGACTGCGATTTCTGCTGGGGCAGTCGAAAAATCACGAGTTTCGAGTAGTTCCCGGACAGACTAGTGATTTTGGTCAGTCGGGGGCAGAATCGTAATTTTTGGCTGTCCGACGGGCCCGGGTCGTTCTCTGGCTGTTCGGGACCCAAAGAGTGATTTCCAGCCGTCTGGGTCCGAGACTGCGATTTCTGCTGGGGCAGTCGAAAAATCACGAGTTTCGAGTAGTTCCCGGACAGAATAGTGATTTTGGTCGGTCGGGGGCAGAATCGACATTTTTGGCTGTCCGACGGGCCGGTGTCGTTCTCCGGCTGTCCGGGACCCAAAGAGTGATTTCCAGCCGTCTGGGTCCGAGACTGCTATTTCTAGTAGAGCAATAAAAAAAACACGACTTTCGAGCAGTTCCCGGCCCGAACAGTGATTTTGGCCGGTCGGGGGCAGAATCGACTTTTTTGGCTGTCCGACGGGCCGGTGTCATTCTCAGGATGTTCGGAACCCAAATAGTGATTTCCAGCCGTCTGGGTCCGAACCAGCTATTTCTAGTAGAGCAATAAAAAAAACACGACTTTCGAGCAGTTCCCGGCCCGAACAGTGATTTCGGCCGGTCGGGGGCAGAATCGACTTTTTTGGCTGTCCGACGGGCCGGTGTCATTCTCAGGATGTTCGGAACCCAAATAGTGATTTCCAGCCGTCTGGGTCCGAAACAGCTATTTCTGGTAGGGCAGTAAAAAAAACACGAGTTTCGAGTAGTTCCCGGACAGACTAGTGATTTTGGTCAGTCGGGGGCAGAATCGTCATTTTTGCCTGTCCGACGGGCCCGGGTCGTTCTCTGGCTGTTCGGGACCCAAAGAGTGATTTCCAGCCGTCTGGGTCCGAGACTGCGATTTCTGCTGTGGCAAACGAAAAATCACGAGTTTCAAGTAGTTCCCGAACAGAATAGAGATTTTGGTCGGTCGGGGGCAGAATCGACATTTTTGGCTGTCCGACGGGCCGGTGTCGTTCTCCGGCTGTCCGGGACCCAAAGAGTGATTTCCAGCCGTCTGGGTCCGAGACTGCTATTTCTAGTAGAGCAATAAAAAAAACACGACTTTCGAGCAGTTCCCGGCCCGAACAGTGATTTCGGCCGGTCGGGGGCAGAATCGACTTTTTTGGCTGTCTGACGGGCCGGTGTCATTCTCAGGATGTTCGGAACCCAAATAGTGATTTCCAGCCGTCTGGGTCCGAAACAGCTATTTCTGGTAGGGCAGTAAAAAAAACACGAGTTTCGAGTAGTTCCCGGACAGACTAGTGATTTTGGTCAGTCGGGGGCAGAATCGTCATTTTTGCCTGTCCGACGGGCCCGGGTCGTTCTCTGGCTGTTCGGGACCCAAAGAGTGATTTCCAGCCGTCTGGGTCCGAGACTGCGATTTCTGCTGGGGCAGTAAATAAATCACGAGTTTCGAGTAGTTCCCGGACAGAATAGTGATTTTGGTCGGTCGGGGGCAGAATCGACATTTTTGGCTGTCCGACGGGCCGGTGTCGTTCTCCGGCTGTCCGGGACCCAAAGTGTGATTTCCAGCCGTCTGGGTCCGAGACTGCTATTTCTAGTAGAGCAATAAAAAAAACACGACTTTCGAGCAGTTCCCGGCCCGAACAGTGATTTCGGCCGGTCGGGGGCAGAATCGACTTTTTTGGCTGTCCGACGGGCCGGTGTCATTCTCAGGATGTTCGGAACCCAAATAGTGATTTCCAGCCGTTTGGGTCCGAAACAGCTATTTCTGGTAGGGCAGTAAAAAAAACACGAGTTTCGAGTAGTTCCCGGACAGAATAGTGATTTTGGTCAGTCGGGGGCAGAATCGTCATTTTTGGCTGTCCGACGGGCCGGGTCGTTCTCTGGCTGTCCGGGACCCAAAGAGTGATTTCCAGCCGTCTGGGTCCAAGACTGCGATTTCAGCTGGGGCAGTCGAAAAATCACGAGTTTCGAGTAGTTCCCGGACAGACTAGTGATTTTGGTCAGTCGGGGGCAGAATCGTCATTTTTGGCTGTCCGACGGGCCGGTGTCGTTCTCCGGCTGTCCGGGACCCAAAGAGTGATTTCCAGCCGTCTGGGTCCGAGACTGCGATTTCTACAGGGGCAGTCGAAAAATCACGAGTTTCGGGCAGTTCAGGGCTTGAACAATGATTTTGGCCGGACGGGCGCGGAATCGACATTTTTGGCTGTCTGACGGGCCGGTGTCGTTCTCAGGATGACCTGGACACAAATAGCGATTTCCAGCCGTCTGGGTCCGAAACTGCTATTTCTGGTAGGGCAGTCAAAAAAACACGAGTTTCGAGCAGTTCTCGGCCTGAACAGTGATTTTGGCCGGTCGGGGGCAGAATCGACATTTTTGGCTGTCCGACGGGCCGGGGTCATTCTCAGGATGTTCGGAACCCAAATAGTGATTTCCAGCCGTCTGGGTCCGAAACTGCTATTTCTAGTAGGGCAGTCAAAAAAACACGAGTTTCGAGCAGTTCCCGGCCTGAACAGTGATTTTGGCCGGTCGGGGGCAGAATCGACTTTTTTGGCTGTCCGACGGGCCGGTGTCATTCTCAGGATGTTCGGAACCCAAATAGTGATTTCCAGCCGTCTGGGTCCGAAACAGCTATTTCTGGTAGGGCAGTCAAAAAAACACGAGTTACGAGTAGTTCCCGGACAGAATAGTGATTTTGGTCAGTCGGGGGCAGAATCGTCGTTTTTGGCTGTCCGACGGGCCGGGGTCGTTCTCTGGCTGTTCGGGACCCAAAGAGTGATTTCCAGCCGTCTGGGTCCGAGACTGCGATTTCTGCTGGGGCAGTCGAAAAATCACGAGTTTCGAGTAGTTCCCGGACAGACTAGTGATTTTGGTCAGTCGGGGGCAGAATCGTAATTTTTGGCTGTCCGACGGGCCCGGGTCGTTCTCTGGCTGTTCGGGACCCAAAGAGTGATTTCCAGCCGTCTGGGTCCGAGACTGCGATTTCTGCTGGGGCAGTCGAAAAATCACGAGTTTCGAGTAGTTCCCGGACAGAATAGTGATTTTGGTCGGTCGGGGGCAGAATCGACATTTTTGGCTGTCCGACGGGCCGGTGTCGTTCTCCGGCTGTCCGGGACCCAAAGAGTGATTTCCAGCCGTCTGGGTCCGAGACTGCTATTTCTAGTAGAGCAATAAAAAAAACACGACTTTCGAGCAGTTCCCGGCCCGAACAGTGATTTTGGCCGGTCGGGGGCAGAATCGACTTTTTTGGCTGTCCGACGGGCCGGTGTCATTCTCAGGATGTTCGGAACCCAAATAGTGATTTCCAGCCGTCTGGGTCCGAACCAGCTATTTCTAGTAGAGCAATAAAAAAAACACGACTTTCGAGCAGTTCCCGGCCCGAACAGTGATTTCGGCCGGTCGGGGGCAGAATCGACTTTTTTGGCTGTCCGACGGGCCGGTGTCATTCTCAGGATGTTCGGAACCCAAATAGTGATTTCCAGCCGTCTGGGTCCGAAACAGCTATTTCTGGTAGGGCAGTAAAAAAAACACGAGTTTCGAGTAGTTCCTGGACAGACTAGTGATTTTGGTCAGTCGGGGGCAGAATCGTCATTTTTGCCTGTCCGACGGGCCCGGGTCGTTCTCTGGCTGTTCGGGACCCAAAGAGTGATTTCCAGCCGTCTGGGTCCGAGACTGCGATTTCTGCTGTGGCAAACGAAAAATCACGAGTTTCAAGTAGTTCCCGAACAGAATAGAGATTTTGGTCGGTCGGGGGCAGAATCGACATTTTTGGCTGTCCGACGGGCCGGTGTCGTTCTCCGGCTGTCCGGGACCCAAAGAGTGATTTCCAGCCGTCTGGGTCCGAGACTGCTATTTCTAGTAGAGCAATAAAAAAAACACGACTTTCGAGCAGTTCCCGGCCCGAACAGTGATTTTGGCCGGTCGGGGGCAGAATCGACTTTTTTGGCTGTCCGACGGGCCGGTGTCATTCTCAGGATGTTCGGAACCCAAATAGTGATTTCCAGCCGTCTGGGTCCGAAACAGCTATTTCTGGTAGGGCAGTAAAAAAAACACGAGTTTCGAGTAGTTCCCGGACAGAATAGTGATTTTGGTCAGTCGGGGGCAGAATCGTCATTTTTGGCTGTCCGACGGGCCGGGTCGTTCTCTGGCTGTCCGGGACCCAAAGAGTGATTTCCAGCCGTCTGGGTCCAAGACTGCGATTTCTGCTGGGGCAGTCGAAAAATCACGAGTTTCGAGTAGTTCCCGGACAGACTAGTGATTTTGGTCAGTCGGGGGCAGAATCGTCATTTTTGGCTGTCCGACGGGCCGGTGTCGTTCTCCGGCTGTCCGGGACCCAAAGAGTGATTTCCAGCCGTCTGGGTCCAAGACTGCGATTTCTGCTGGGGCAGTCGAAAAATCACGAGTTTCGAGTAGTTCCGGGACAGACTAGTGATTTTGGTCAGTCGGGGGCAGAATCGTCATTTTTGGCTGTCCGGCGGGCCGGGGTCGTTCTCCGGCTGTCCGGGACCCAAAGAGTGATTTCCAGCCGTCTGGGTCCGAGACTGCGATTTCTACTGGGGCAGTCGAAAAATCACGAGTTTCGGGCAGTTCAGGGCTTGAACAATGATTTTGGCCGGACGGGCGCGGAATCGACATTTTTGGCTGTCTGACGGGCCGGTGTCGTTCTCAGGATGACCTGGACACAAATAGCGATTTCCAGCCGTCTGGGTCCGAAACTGCTATTTCTGGTAGGGCAGTCAAAAAAACACGAGTTTCGAGCAGTTCTCGGGCTGAACAGTGATTTTGGCCGGTCGGGGGCAGAATCGACAATTTTGGCTGTCCGACGGGCCGGGGTCATTCTCAGGATGTTCGGAACCCAAATAGTGATTTCCAGCCGTCTGGGTCCGAAACTGCTATTTCTCGTAGGGCAGTCAAAAAAACACGAGTTTCGAGCAGTTCCCGGCCTGAACAGTGATTTTGGCCGGTCGGGGGCAGAATCGACTTTTTTGGCTGTCCGACGGGCCGGTGTCATTCTCAGGATGTTCGGAACCCAAATAGTGATTTCCAGCCGTCAGGGTCCGAAACAGCTATTTCTGGTAGGGCAGTCAAAAAAACACGAGTTACGAGTAGTTCCCGGACAGAATAGTGATTATGGTCAGTCGGGGGCAGAATCGTCATTTTTGGCTGTCCGACGGGCCGGGGTCGTTCTCTGGCTGTTCGGGACCCAAAGAGTGATTTCCAGCCGTCTGGGTCCGAGACTACGATTTCTGCTGGGGCAGTCGAAAAATCACGAGTTTCGAGTAGTTCCCGGACAGACAAGTGATTTTGGTCAGTCGGGGGCAGAATCGTCATTTTTGGCTGTCCGACGGGCCCGGGTCGTTCTCTGGCTGTTCGGGACCCAAAGAGTGATTTCCAGCCGTCTGGGTCCGAGACTGCGATTTCTGCTGGGGCAGTCGAAAAATCACGAGTTTCGAGTAGTTCCCGGACAGAATAGTGATTTTGGTCGGTCGGGGGCAGAATCGACATTTTTGGCTGTCCGACGGGCCGGTGTCGTTCTCCGGCTGTCCGGGACCCAAAGAGTGATTTCCAGCCGTCTGGGTCCGAAACTGCTATTTCTAGTAGGGCAGTCAAAAAAACACGAGTTTCGAGCAGTTCCCGGCCTGAACAGTGATTTAGGCCGGTCGGGGGCAGAATCGACTTTTTTGGCTGTCCGACGGGCCGGTGTCATTCTCAGGATGTTCGGAACCCAAATAGTGATTTCCAGCCGTCTGGGTCCGAAACTGCTATTTCTGGTAGGGCAGTCAAAAAAACACGAGTTTCGAGCAGTTCTCGGGCTGAACAGTGATTTTGGCCGGTCGGGGGCAGAATCGACAATTTTGGCTGTCCGACGGGCCGGGGTCATTCTCAGGATGTTCGGAACCCAAATAGTGATTTCCAGCCGTCTGGGTCCGAAACTGCTATTTCTCGTAGGGCAGTCAAAAAAACACGAGTTTCGAGCAGTTCCCGGCCTGAACAGTGATTTTGGCCGGTCGGGGGCAGAATCGACTTTTTTGGCTGTCCGACGGGCCGGTGTCATTCTCAGGATGTTCGGAACCCAAATAGTGATTTCCAGCCGTCAGGGTCCGAAACAGCTATTTCTGGTAGGGCAGTCAAAAAAACACGAGTTACGAGTAGTTCCCGGACAGAATAGTGATTATGGTCAGTCGGGGGCAGAATCGTCATTTTTGGCTGTCCGACGGGCCGGGGTCGTTCTCTGGCTGTTCGGGACCCAAAGAGTGATTTCCAGCCGTCTGGGTCCGAGACTACGATTTCTGCTGGGGCAGTCGAAAAATCACGAGTTTCGAGTAGTTCCCGGACAGACAAGTGATTTTGGTCAGTCGGGGGCAGAATCGTCATTTTTGGCTGTCCGACGGGCCCGGGTCGTTCTCTGGCTGTTCGGGACCCAAAGAGTGATTTCCAGCCGTCTGGGTCCGAGACTGCGATTTCTGCTGGGGCAGTCGAAAAATCACGAGTTTCGAGTAGTTCCCGGACAGAATAGTGATTTTGGTCGGTCGGGGGCAGAATCGACATTTTTGGCTGTCCGACGGGCCGGTGTCGTTCTCCGGCTGTCCGGGACCCAAAGAGTGATTTCCAGCCGTCTGGGTCCGAAACTGCTATTTCTAGTAGGGCAGTCAAAAAAACACGAGTTTCGAGCAGTTCCCGGCCTGAACAGTGATTTAGGCCGGTCGGGGGCAGAATCGACTTTTTTGGCTGTCCGACGGGCCGGTGTCATTCTCAGGATGTTCGGAACCCAAATAGTGATTTCCAGCCGTCTGGGTCCGAAACAGCTATTTCTGGTAGGGCAGTCAAAAAAACACGAGTTACGAGCAGTTCCCGGACAGAATAGTGATTTTGGTCAGTCGGGGGCAGAATCGTCGTTTTTGGCTGTCCGACGGGCCGGGGTCGTTCTCTGGCTGTTCGGGACCCAAAGAGTGATTTCCAGCCGTCTGGGTCCGAGACTGCGATTTCTGCTGGGGGAGTCGAAAAATCACGAGTTTCGAGTAGTTCCCGGACAGACTAGTGATTTTGGTCAGTCGGGGGCAGAATCGTCATTTTTGGCTGTCCGACGGGCCGGTGTCGTTCTCCGGCTGTCCGGGACCCAAAGAGTGATTTCCAGCCGTCTGGGTCCGAGACTGCGATTTCTACTGGGGCAGTCGAAAAATCACGAGTTTCGGGCAGTTCAGGGCTTGAACAATGATTTTGGCCGGACGGGCGCGGAATCGACATTTTTGGCTGTCTGACGGGCCGGTGTCGTTCTCAGGATGACCTGGACACAAATAGCGATTTCCAGCCGTCTGGGTCCGAAACTGCTATTTCTGGTAGGGCAGTCAAAAAAACACGAGTTTCGAGCAGTTCTCGGCCTGAACAGTGATTTTGGCCGGTCGGGGGCAGAATCGACAATTTTGGCTGTCCGACGGGCCGGGGTCATTCTCAGGATGTTCGGAACCCAAATAGTGATTTCCAGCCGTCTGGGTCCGAAACTGCTATTTCTAGTAGGGCAGTCAAAAAAACACGAGTTTCGAGCAGTTCCCGGCCTGAACAGTGATTTAGGCCGGTCGGGGGCAGAATCGACTTTTTTGGCTGTCCGACGGGCCGGTGTCATTCTCAGGATGTTCGGAACCCAAAGAGTGATTTCCAGCCGTCTGGGTCCGAGACTGCGATTTCTGCTGGGGCAGTCGAAAAATCACGAGTTTCGAGTAGTTCCCGGACAGACTAGTGATTTTGGTCAGTCGGGGGCAGAATCGTCATTTTTGGCTGTCCGACGGGCCCGGGTCGTTCTCTGGCTGTTCGGGACCCAAAGAGTGATTTCCAGCCGTCTGGGTCCGAGACTGCGATTTCTGCTGGGGCAGTCGAAAAATCACGAGTTTCGAGTAGTTCCCGGACAGAATAGTGATTTTGGTCGGTCGGGGGCAGAATCGACATTTTTGGCTGTCCGACGGGCCGGTGTCGTTCTCCGGCTGTCCGGGACCCAAAGAGTGATTTCCAGCCGTCTGGGTCCGAGACTGCTATTTCTAGTAGAGCAATAAAAAAAACACGACTTTCGAGCAGTTCCCGGCCCGAACAGTGATATTGGCCGGTCGGGGGCAGAATCGACTTTTTTGGCTGTCCGACGGGCCGGTGTCATTCTCAGGATGTTCGGAACCCAAATAGTGATTTCCAGCCGTCTGGGTCCGAAACAGCTATTTCTGGTAGGGCAGTCAAAAAAACACGAGTTACGAGTAGTTCCCGGACAGAATAGTGATTTTGGTCAGTCGGGGGCAGAATCGTCGTTTTTGGCTGTCCGACGGGCCGGGGTCGTTCTCTGGCTGTTCGGGACCCAAAGAGTGATTTCCAGCCGTCTGGGTCCGAGACTGCGATTTCTGCTGGGGCAGTCGAAAAATCACGAGTTTCGAGTAGTTCCCGGACAGACTAGTGATTTTGTCAGTCGGGGGCAGAATCGTCCTTTTTGGCTGTCCGACGGGCCCGGGTCGTTCTCTGGCTGTTCGGGACCCAAAGAGTGATTTCCAGCCGTCTGGGTCCGAGACTGCGATTTCTGCTGGGGCAGTCGAAAAATCACGAGTTTCGAGTAGTTCCCGGACAGAATAGTGATTTTGGTCGGTCGGGGGCAGAATCGACATTTTTGGCTGTCCGTCGGGCCGGTGTCGTTCTCCGGCTGTCCGGGACCCAAAGAGTGATTTCCAGCCGTCTGGGTCCGAGACTGCTATTTCTAGTAGAGCAATAAAAAAAACACGACTTTCAAGCAGTTCCCGGCCCGAACAGTGATTTTGGCCGGTCGGGGGCAGAATCGACTTTTTTGGCTGTCCGACGGGCCGGTGTCATTCTCAGGATGTTCGGAACCCAAATAGTGATTTCCAGCCGTCTGGGTCCGAAACAGCTATTTCTGGTAGGGCAGTAAAAAAAACACGAGTTTCGAGTAGTTCCCGGACAGAATAGTGATTTTGGTCAGTCGGGGGCAGAATCGTCATTTTTGGCTGTCCGACGGGGCGGGACGTTCTCTGGCTGTCCGGGACCCAAAGAGTGATTTCCAGCCGTCTGGGTCCAAGACTGCGATTTCTGCTGGGGCAGTCGAAAAATCACGAGTTTCGAGTAGTTCCCGGACAGACTAGTGATTTTGGTCAGTCGGGGGCAGAATCGTCATTTTTGGCTGTCCGACGGGCCGGTGTCGTTCTCCGGCTGTCCGGGACCCAAAGAGTGATTTCCAGCCGTCTGGGTCCGAGACTGCGATTTCTACTGGGGCAGTCGAAAAATCACGAGTTTCGGGCAGTTCAGGGCTTGAACAATGATTTTGGCCGGACGGGCGCGGAATCGACATTTTTGGCTGTCTGACGGGCCGGTGTCGTTCTCAGGATGACCTGGACACAAATAGCGATTTCCAGCCGTCTGGGTCCGAAACTGCTATTTCTGGTAGGGCAGTCAAAAAAACACGAGTTTCGAGCAGTTCTCGGCCTGAACAGTGATTTTGGCCGGTCGGGGGCAGAATCGACAATTTTGGCTGTCCGACGGGCCGGGGTCATTCTCAGGATGTTCGGAACCCAAATAGTGATTTCCAGCCGTCTGGGTCCGAAACTGCTATTTCTAGTAGGGCAGTCAAAAAAACACGAGTTTCGAGCAGTTCCCGGCCTGAACAGTGATTTAGGCCGGTCGGGGGCAGAATCGACTTTTTTGGCTGTCCGACGGGCCGGTGTCATTCTCAGGATGTTCGGAACCCAAATAGTGATTTCCAGCCGTCTGGGTCCGAAACAGCTATTTCTGGTAGGGCAGTCAAAAAAACACGAGTTACGAGCAGTTCCCGGACAGAATAGTGATTTTGGTCAGTCGGGGGCAGAATCGTCGTTTTTGGCTGTCCGACGGGCCGGGGTCGTTCTCTGGCTGTTCGGGACCCAAAGAGTGATTTCCAGCCGTCTGGGTCCGAGACTGCGATTTCTGCTGGGGCAGTCGAAAAATCACGAGTTTCGAGTAGTTCCCGGACAGAATAGTGATTTTGGTCGGTCGGGGGCAGAATCGACATTTTTGGCTGTCCGACGGGCCGGTGTCGTTCTCCGGCTGTCCGGGACCCAAAGAGTGATTTCCAGCCGTCTGGGTCCGAGACTGCTATTTCTAGTAGAGCAATAAAAAAAACACGACTTTCAAGCAGTTCCCGGCCCGAACAGTGATTTTGGCCGGTCGGGGGCAGAATCGACTTTTTTGGCTGTCCGACGGGCCGGTGTCATTCTCAGGATGTTCGGAACCCAAATAGTGATTTCCAGCCGTCTGGGTCCGAAACAGCTATTTCTGGTAGGGCAGTAAAAAAAACACGAGTTTCGAGTAGTTCCCGGACAGAATAGTGATTTTGGTCAGTCGGGGGCAGAATCGTCATTTTTGGCTGTCCGACGGGCCGGGACGTTCTCTGGCTGTCCGGGACCCAAAGAGCGATTTCCAGCCGTCTGGGTCCAAGACTGCGATTTCTGCTGGGGCAGTCGAAAAATCACGAGTTTTGAGTAGTTCCCGGACAGACTAGTGATTTTGGTCAGTCGGGGGCAGAATCGTCATTTTTGGCTGTCCGACGGGACGGTGTCGTTCTCCGGCTGTCCGGGACCCAAAGAGTGATTTCCAGCCGTCTGGGTCCGAGACTGCGATTTCTACTGGGGCAGTCGAAAAATCACGAGTTTCGGGCAGTTCAGGGCTTGAACAATGATTTTGGCCGGACGGGCGCGGAATCGACATTTTTGGCTGTCTGACGGGCCGGTGTCGTTCTCAGGATGACCTGGACACAAATAGCGATTTCCAGCCGTCTGGGTCCGAAACTGCTATTTCTGGTAGGGCAGTCAAAAAAACACGAGTTTCGAGCAGTTCTCGGCCTGAACAGTGATTTTGGCCGGTCGGGGGCAGAATCGACAATTTTGGCTGTCCGACGGGCCGGGGTCATTCTCAGGATGTTCGGAACCCAAATAGTGATTTCCAGCCGTCTGGGTCCGAAACTGCTATTTCTAGTAGAGCAATAAAAAAAACACGACTTTCGAGCAGTTCCCGGCCCGAACAGTGATATTGGCCGGTCGGGGGCAGAATCGACTTTTTTGGCTGTCCGACGGGCCGGTGTCATTCTCAGGATGTTCGGAACCCAAATAGTGATTTCCAGCCGTCTGCGTCCGAAACAGCTATTTCTGGTAGGGCAGTCAAAAAAACACGAGTTACGAGTAGTTCCCGGACAGAATAGTGATTTTGGTCAGTCGGGGGCAGAATCGTCGTTTTTGGCTGTCCGACGGGCCGGGGTCGTTCTCTGGCTGTTCGGGACCCAAAGAGTGATTTCCAGCCGTCTGGGTCCGAGACTGCGATTTCTGCTGGGGCAGTCAAAAAATCACGAGTTTCGAGTAGTTCCCGGACAGACTAGTGATTTTGTCAGTCGGGGGCAGAATCGTCCTTTTTGGCTGTCCGACGGGCCCGGGTCGTTCTCTGGCTGTTCGGGACCCAAAGAGTGATTTCCAGCCGTCTGGGTCCGAGACTGCGATTTCTGCTGGGGCAGTCGAAAAATCACGAGTTTCGAGTAGTTCCCGGACAGAATAGTGATTTTGGTCGGTCGGGGGCAGAATCGACATTTTTGGCTGTCCGACGGGCCGGTGTCGTTCTCCGGCTGTCCGGGTCCCAAAGAGTGATTTCCAGCCGTCTGGGTCCGAGACTGCTATTTCTAGTAGAGCAATAAAAAAAACACGACTTTCAAGCAGTTCCCGGCCCGAACAGTGATTTTGGCCGGTCGGGGGCAGAATCGACTTTTTTGGCTGTCCGACGGGCCGGTGTCATTCTCAGGATGTTCGGAACCCAAATAGTGATTTCCAGCCGTCTGGGTCCGAAACAGCTATTTCTGGTAGGGCAGTAAAAAAAACACGAGTTTCGAGTAGTTCCCGGACAGAATAGTGATTTTGGTCAGTCGGGGGCAGAATCGTCATTTTTGGCTGTCCGACGGGCCGGGACGTTCTCTGGCTGTCCGGGACCCAAAGAGTGATTTCCAGCCGTCTGGGTCCAAGACTGCGATTTCTGCTGGGGCAGTCGAAAAATCACGAGTTTCGAGTAGTTCCCGGACAGACTAGTGATTTTGGTCAGTCGGGGGCAGAATCGTCATTTTTGGCTGTCCGACGGGCCGGTGTCGTTCTCCGGCTGTCCGGGACCCAAAGAGTGATTTCCAGCCGTCTGGGTCCGAGACTGCGATTTCTACTGGGGCAGTCGAGAAATCACGAGTTTCGGGCAGTTCAGGGCTTGAACAATGATTTTGGCCGGACGGGCGCGGAATCGACATTTTTGGCTGTCTGACGGGCCGGTGTCGTTCTCAGGATGACCTGGACACAAATAGCGATTTCCAGCCGTCTGGGTCCGAAACTGCTATTTCTGGTAGGGCAGTCAAAAAAACACGAGTTTCGAGCAGTTCTCGGCCTGAACAGTGATTTTGGCCGGTCGGGGGCAGAATCGACAATTTTGGCTGTCCGACGGGCCGGGGTCATTCTCAGGATGTTCGGAACCCAAATAGTGATTTCCAGCCGTCTGGGTCCGAAACTGCCATTTCTAGTAGGGCAGTCAAAAAAACACGAGTTTCGAGCAGTTCCCGGCCTGAACAGTGATTTAGGCCGGTCGGGGGCAGAATCGACTTTTTTGGCTGTCCGACGGGCCGGTGTCATTCTCAGGATGTTCGGAACCCAAATAGTGATTTCCAGCCGTCTGGGTCCGAAACAGCTATTTCTGGTAGGGCAGTCAAAAAAACACGAGTTACGAGCAGTTCCCGGACAGAATAGTGATTTTGGTCAGTCGGGGGCAGAATCGTCGTTTTTGGCTGTCCGACGGGCCGGGGTCGTTCTCTGGCTGTTCGGGACCCAAAGAGTGATTTCCAGCCGTCTGGGTCCGAGACTGCGATTTCTGCTGGGGCAGTCGAAAAATCACGAGTTTCGAGTAGTTCCCGGACAGAATAGTGATTTTGGTCGGTCGGGGGCAGAATCGACATTTTTGGCTGTCCGACGGGCCGGTGTCGTTCTCCGGCTGTCCGGGACCCAAAGAGTGATTTCCAGCCGTCTGGGTCCGAGACTGCTATTTCTAGTAGAGCAATAAAAAAAACACGACTTTCAAGCAGTTCCCGGCCCGAACAGTGATTTTGGCCGGTCGGGGGCAGAATCGACTTTTTTGGCTGTCCGACGGGCCGGTGTCATTCTCAGGATGTTCGGAACCCAAATAGTGATTTCCAGCCGTCTGGGTCCGAAACAGCTATTTCTGGTAGGGCAGTAAAAAAAACACGAGTTTCGAGTAGTTCCCGGACAGAATAGTGATTTTGGTCAGTCGGGGGCAGAATCGTCATTTTTGGCTGTCCGACGGGCCGGGACGTTCTCTGGCTGTCCGGGACCCAAAGAGTGATTTCCAGCCGTCTGGGTCCAAGACTGCGATTTCTGCTGGGGCAGTCGAAAAATCACGAGTCTCGAGTAGTTCCCGGACAGACTAGTGATTTTGGTCAGTCGGGGGCAGAATCGTCATTTTTGGCTGTCCGACGGGCCGGTGTCGTTCTCCGGCTGTCCGGGACCCAAAGAGTGATTTCCAGCCGTCTGGGTCCGAGACTGCGATTTCTACTGGGGCAGTCGAAAAATCACGAGTTTCGGGCAGTTCAGGGCTTGAACAATGATTTTGGCCGGACGGGCGCGGAATCGACATTTTTGGCTGTCTGACGGGCCGGTGTCGTTCTCAGGATGACCTGGACACAAATAGCGATTTCCAGCCGTCTGGGTCCGAAACTGCTATTTCTGGTAGGGCAGTCAAAAAAACACGAGTTTCGAGCAGTTCTCGGCCTGAACAGTGATTTTGGCCGGTCGGGGGCAGAATCGACAATTTTGGCTGTCCGACGGGCCGGGGTCATTCTCAGGATGTTCGGAACCCAAATAGTGATTTCCAGCCGTCTGGGTCCGAAACAGCTATTTCTGGTAGGGCAGTCAAAAAAACACGAGTTACGAGCAGTTCCCGGACAGAATAGTGATTTTGGTCAGTCGGGGGCAGAATCGTCGTTTTTGGCTGTCCGACGGGCCGGGGTCGTTCTCTGGCTGTTCGGGACCCAAAGAGTGATTTCCAGCCGTCTGGGTCCGAGACTGCGATTTCTGCTGGGGCAGTCGAAAAATCACGAGTTTCGAGTAGTTCCCGGACAGACTAGTGATTTTGGTCAGTCGGGGGCAGAATCGTCATTTTTGGCTGTCCGACGGGCCCGGGTCGTTCTCTGGCTGTTCGGGACCCAAAGAGTGATTTCCAGCCGTCTGGGTCCGAGACTGCGATTTCTGCTGGGGCAGTCGAAAAATCACGAGTTTCGAGTAGTTCTCGGACAGAATAGTGATTTTGGTCGGTCGGGGGCAGAATCGACATTTTTGGCTGTCCGACGGGCCGGTGTCGTTCTCCGGCTTTCCAGGACCCAAAGAGTGATTTCCAGCCGTCTGGGTCCGAGACTGCTATTTCTAGTAGAGCAATAAAAAAAACACGACTTTCGAGCAGTTCCCGGCCCGAACAGGGATTTTGGCCGGTCGGGGGCAGAATCGACTTTTTTGGCTGTCCGACGGGCCGGTGTCATTCTCAGGATGTTCGGAACCCAAATAGTGATTTCCAGCCGTCTGGGTCCGAAACAGCTATTTCTGGTAGGGCAGTAAAAAAAACACGAGTTTCGAGTAGTTCCCGGACAGAATAGTGATTTTGGTCAGTCGGGGGCAGAATCGTCATTTTTGGCTGTCCGACGGGCCGGGTCGTTCTCTGGCTGTCCGGGACCCAAAGAGTGATTTCCAGCCGTCTGGGTCCAAGACTGCGATTTCTGCTGGGGCAGTCGAAAAATCACGAGTTTCGAGTAGTTCCCGGACAGACTAGTGATTTTGGTCAGTCGGGGGCAGAATCGTCATTTTTGGCTGTCCGACGGGCCGGTGTCGTTCTCCGGCTGTCCGGGACCCAAAGAGTGATTTCCAGCCGTCTGGGTCCGAGACTGCGATTTCTACTGGGGCAGTCGAAAAATCACGAGTTTCGGGCAGTTCAGGGCTTGAACAATGATTTTGGCCGGACGGGCGCGGAATCGACATTTTTGGCTGTCTGACGGGCCGGTGTCGTTCTCAAGATGACCTGGACACAAATAGCGATTTCCAGCCGTCTGGGTCCGAAACTGCTATTTCTGGTAGGGCAGTCAAAAAAACACGAGTTTCGAGCAGTTCTCGGCCTGAACAGTGATTTTGGCCGGTCGGGGGCAGAATCGACAATTTTGGCTGTCCGACGGGCCGGGGTCATTCTCAGGATGTTCGGAACCCAAATAGTGATTTCCAGCCGTCTGGGTCCGAAACTGCTATTTCTAGTAGGGCAGTCAAAAAAACACGAGTTTCGAGCAGTTCCCGGCCTGAACAGTGATTTAGGCCGGTCGGGGGCAGAATCGACTTTTTTGGCTGTCCGACGGGCCGGTGTCATTCTCAGGATGTTCGGAACCCAAATAGTGATTTCCAGCCGTCTGGGTCCGAAACAGCTATTTCTGGTAGGGCAGTAAAAAAAACACGAGTTTCGAGTAGTTCCCGGACAGAATAGTGATTTTGGTCAGTCGGGGGCAGAATCGTCATTTTTGGCTGTCCGACGGGCCGGGTCGTTCTCTGGCTGTCCGGGACCCAAAGAGTGATTTCCAGCCGTCTGGGTCCAAGACTGCGATTTCTGCTGGGGCAGTCGAAAAATCACGAGTTTCGAGTAGTTCCCGGACAGACTAGTGATTTTGGTCAGTCGGGGGCAGAATCGTCATTTTTGGCTGTCCGACGGGCCGGTGTCGTTCTCCGGCTGTCCGGGACCCAAAGAGTGATTTCCAGCCGTCTGGGTCCGAGACTGCGATTTCTACTGGGGCAGTCGAAAAATCACGAGTTTCGGGCAGTTCAGGGCTTGAACAATGATTTTGGCCGGACGGGCGCGGAATCGACATTTTTGGCTGTCTGACGGGCCGGTGTCGTTCTCAGGATGACCTGGACACAAATAGCGATTTCCAGCCGTCTGGGTCCGAAACTGCTATTTCTGGTAGGGCAGTCAAAAAAACACGAGTTTCGAGCAGTTCTCGGCCTGAACAGTGATTTTGGCCGGTCGGGGGCAGAATCGACAATTTTGGCTGTCCGACGGGCCGGGGTCATTCTCAGGATGTTCGGAACCCAAATAGTGATTTCCAGCCGTCTGGGTCCGAAACTGCTATTTCTAGTAGGGCAGTCAAAAAAACACGAGTTTCGAGCAGTTCCCGGCCTGAACAGTGATTTAGGCCGGTCGGGGGCAGAATCGACTTTTTTGGCTGTCCGACGGGCCGGTGTCATTCTCAGGATGTTCGGAACCCAAATAGTGATTTCCAGCCGTCTGGGTCCGAAACAGCTATTTCTGGTAGGGCAGTAAAAAAAACACGAGTTTCGAGTAGTTCCCGGACAGAATAGTGATTTTGGTCAGTCGGGGGCAGAATCGTCATTTTTGGCTGTCCGACGGGCCGGGTCGTTCTCTGGCTGTCCGGGACCCAAAGAGTGATTTCCAGCCGTCTGGGTCTAAGACTGCGATTTCTGCTGGGGCAGTCGAAAAATCACGAGTTTCGAGTAGTTCCCGGACAGACTAGTGATTTTGGTCAGTCGGGGGCAGAATCGTCATTTTTGGCTGTCCGACGGGCCGGTGTCGTTCTCCGGCTGTCCGGGACCCAAAGAGTGATTTCCAGCCGTCTGGGTCCGAGACTGCGATTTCTACTGGGGCAGTCGAAAAATCACGAGTTTCGGGCAGTTCAGGGCTTGAACAATGATTTTGGCCGGACGGGCGCGGAATCGACATTTTTGGCTGTCTGACGGGCCGGTGTCGTTCTCAGGATGACCTGGACACAAATAGCGATTTCCAGCCGTCTGGGTCCGAAACTGCTATTTCTGGTAGGGCAGTCAAAAAAACACGAGTTTCGAGCAGTTCTCGGCCTGAACAGTGATTTTGGCCGGTCGGGGGCAGAATCGACAATTTTGGCTGTCCGACGGGCCGGGGTCATTCTCAGGATGTTCGGAACCCAAATAGTGATTTCCAGCCGTCTGGGTCCGAAACTGCTATTTCTAGTAGGGCAGTCAAAAAAACACGAGTTTCGAGCAGTTCCCGGCCTGAACAGTGATTTAGGCCGGTCGGGGGCAGAATCGACTTTTTTGGCTGTCCGACGGGCCGGTGTCATTCTCAGGATGTTCGGAACCCAAATAGTGATTTCCAGCCGTCTGGGTCCGAAACAGCTATTTCTGGTAGGGCAGTAAAAAAAACACGAGTTACGAGTAGTTCCCGGACAGAATAGTGATTTTGGTCAGTCGGGGGCAGAATCGTCGTTTTTGGCTGTCCGACGGGCCGGGGTCGTTCTCTGGCTGTTCGGGACCCAAAGAGTGATTTCCAGCTGTCTGGGTCCGAGACTGCGATTTCTGCTGGGGCAGTCGAAAAATCACGAGTTTCGAGTAGTTCCCGGACAGACTAGTGATTTTGGTCAGTCGGGGGCAGAATCGTCATTTTTGGCTGTCCGACGGGCCCGGGTCGTTCTCTGGCTGTTCAGGACCCAAAGAGTGATTTCCAGCCGTCTGGGTCCGAGACTGCGATTTCTGCTGGGGCAGTCGAAAAATCACGAGTTTCGAGTAGTTCCCGGACAGAATAGTGATTTTGGTCGGTCGGGGGCAGAATCGACATTTTTGGCTGTCCGACGGGCCGGTGTCGTTCTTCGGCTGTCCGGGACCCAAAGAGTGATTTCCAGCCGTCTGGGTCCGAGACTGCTATTTCTAGTAGAGCAATAAAAAAAACACGACTTTCGAGCAGTTCCCGGCCCGAACAGTGATTTTGGCCGGTCGGGGGCAGAATCGACTTTTTTGGCTGTCCGACGGGCCGGTGTCATTCTCAGGATGTTCGGAACCCAAATAGTGATTTCCAGCCGTCTGGGTCCGAAACAGCTATTTCTGGTAGGGCAGTCAAAAAAACACGAGTTACGAGTAGTTCCCGGACAGAATAGTGATTTTGGTCAGTCGGGGGCAGAATCGTCGTTTTTGGCTGTCCGACGGGCCGGGGTCGTTCTCTGGCTGTTCGGGACCCAAAGAGTGATTTCCAGCCGTCTGGGTCCGAGACTGCGATTTCTGCTGGGGCAGTCGAAAAATCACGAGTTTCGAGTAGTTCCCGGACAGACTAGTGATTTTGGTCAGTCGGGGGCAGAATCGTCATTTTTGGCTGTCCGACGGGCCCGGGTCGTTCTCTGGCTGTTCGGGACCCAAAGAGTGATTTCCAGCCGTCTGGGTCCGAGACTGCGATTTCTGCTGGGGCAGTCGAAAAATCACGAGTTTCGAGTAGTTCCCGAACAGAATAGTGATTTTGGTCGGTCGGGGGCAGAATCGACATTTTTGGCTGTCCGACGGGCCGGTGTCGTTCTCCGGCTGTCCGGGACCCAAAGAGTGATTTCCAGCCGTCTGGGTCCGAGACTGCTATTTCTAGTAGAGCAATAAAAAAAACACGACTTTCGAGCAGTTCCCGGCCCGAACAGTGATTTTGGCCGGTCGGGGGCAGAATCGACTTTTTTGGCTGTCCGACGGGCCGGTGTCATTCTCAGGATGTTCGGAACCCAAATAGTGATTTCCAGCCGTCTGGGTCCGAAACAGCTATTTCTGGTAGGGCAGTAAAAAAAACACGAGTTTCGAGTAGTTCCCGGACAGAATAGTGATTTTGGTCAGTCGGGGGCAGAATCGTCATTTTTGGCTGTCCGACGGGCCGGGTCGTTCTCTGGCTGTCCGGGACCCAAAGAGTGATTTCCAGCCGTCTGGGTCCAAGACTGCGATTTCTGCTGGGGCAGTCGAAAAATCACGAGTTTCGAGTAGTTCCCGGACAGACTAGTGATTTTGGTCAGTCGGGGGCAGAATCGTCATTTTTGGCTGTCCGACGGGCCCGGGTCGTTCTCTGGCTGTTCAGGACCCAAAGAGTGATTTCCAGCCGTCTGGGTCCGAGACTGCGATTTCTGCTGGGGCAGTCGAAAAATCACGAGTTTCGAGTAGTTCCCGGACAGAATAGTGATTTTGGTCGGTCGGGGGCAGAATCGACATTTTTGGCTGTCCGACGGGCCGGTGTCGTTCTCCGGCTGTCCGGGACCCAAAGAGTGATTTCCAGCCGTCTGGGTCCGAGACTGCTATTTCTAGTAGAGCAATAAAAAAAACACGACTTTCGAGCAGTTCCCGGCCCGAACAGTGATTTTGGCCGGTCGGGGGCAGAATCGACTTTTTTGGCTGTCCGACGGGCCGGTGTCATTCTCAGGATGTTCGGAACCCAAATAGTGATTTCCAGCCGTCTGGGTCCGAAACAGCTATTTCTGGTAGGGCAGTCAAAAAAACACGAGTTACGAGTAGTTCCCGGACAGAATAGTGATTTTGGTCAGTCGGGGGCAGAATCGTCGTTTTTGGCTGTCCGACGGGCCGGGGTCGTTCTCTGGCTGTTCGGGACCCAAAGAGTGATTTCCAGCCGTCTGGGTCCGAGACTGCGATTTCTGCTGGGGCAGTCGAAAAATCACGAGTTTCGAGTAGTTCCCGGACAGACTAGTGATTTTGGTCAGTCGGGGGCAGAATCGTCATTTTTGGCTGTCCGACGGGCCCGGGTCGTTCTCTGGCTGTTCGGGACCCAAAGAGTGATTTCCAGCCGTCTGGGTCCGAGACTGCGATTTCTGCTGGGGCAGTCGAAAAATCACGAGTTTCGAGTAGTTCCCGAACAGAATAGTGATTTTGGTCGGTCGGGGGCAGAATCGACATTTTTGGCTGTCCGACGGGCCGGTGTCGTTCTCCGGCTGTCCGGGACCCAAAGAGTGATTTCCAGCCGTCTGGGTCCGAGACTGCTATTTCTAGTAGAGCAATAAAAAAAACACGACTTTCGAGCAGTTCCCGGCCCGAACAGTGATTTTGGCCGGTCGGGGGCAGAATCGACTTTTTTGGCTGTCCGACGGGCCGGTGTCATTCTCAGGATGTTCGGAACCCAAATAGTGATTTCCAGCCGTCTGGGTCCGAAACAGCTATTTCTGGTAGGGCAGTAAAAAAAACACGAGTTTCGAGTAGTTCCCGGACAGAATAGTGATTTTGGTCAGTCGGGGGCAGAATCGTCATTTTTGGCTGTCCGACGGGCCGGGTCGTTCTCTGGCTGTCCGGGACCCAAAGAGTGATTTCCAGCCGTCTGGGTCCAAGACTGCGATTTCTGCTGGGGCAGTCGAAAAATCACGAGTTTCGAGTAGTTCCCGGACAGACTAGTGATTTTGGTCAGTCGGGGGCAGAATCGTCATTTTTGGCTGTCCGACGGGCCCGGGTCGTTCTCCGGCTGTCCGGGGCCCAAAGAGTGATTTCCAGCCGTCTGGGTCCGAGACTGCGATTTCTACTGGGGCAGTCGAAAAATCACGAGTTTCGGGCAGTTCAGGGCTTGAACAATGATTTTGGCCGGACGGGCGCGGAATCGACATTTTTGGCTGTCTGACGGGCCGGTGTCGTTCTCAGGATGACCTGGACACAAATAGCGATTTCCAGCCGTCTGGGTCCGAAACTGCTATTTCTGGTAGGGCAGTCAAAAAAACACGAGTTTCGAGCAGTTCTCGGCCTGAACAGTGATTTTGGCCGGTCGGGGGCAGAATCGACAATTTTGGCTGTCCGACGGGCCGGGGTCATTCTCAGGATGTTCGGAACCCAAATAGTGATTTCCAGCCGTCTGGGTCCGAAACTGCTATTTCTAGTAGGGCAGTCAAAAAAACACGAGTTTCGAGCAGTTCCCGGCCTGAACAGTGATTTAGGCCGGTCGGGGGCAGAATCGACTTTTTTGGCTGTCCGACGGGCCGGTGTCATTCTCAGGATGTTCGGAACCCAAATAGTGATTTCCAGCCGTCTGGGTCCGAAACAGCTATTTCTGGTAGGGCAGTCAAAAAAACACGAGTTACGAGTAGTTCCCGGACAGAATAGTGATTTTGGTCAGTCGGGGGCAGAATCGTCGTTTTTGGCTGTCCGACGGGCCGGGGTCGTTCTCTGGCTGTTCGGGACCCAAAGAGTGATTTCCAGCCGTCTGGGTCCGAGACTGCGATTTCTGCTGGGGCAGTCGAAAAATCACGAGTTTCGAGTAGTTCCCGGACAGACTAGTGATTTTGGTCAGTCGGGGGCAGAATCGTCATTTTTGGCTGTCCGACGGGCCCGGGTCGTTCTCTGGCTGTTCAGGACCCAAAGAGTGATTTCCAGCCGTCTGGGTCCGAGACTGCGATTTCTGCTGGGGCAGTCGAAAAATCACGAGTTTCGAGTAGTTCCCGGACAGAATAGTGATTTTGGTCGGTCGGGGGCAGAATCGACATTTTTGGCTGTCCGACAGGCCGGTGTCGTTCTCCGGCTGTCCGGGACCCAAAGAGTGATTTCCAGCCGTCTGGGTCCGAGACTGCTATTTCTAGTAGAGCAATAAAAAAAACACGACTTTCGAGCAGTTCCCGGCCCGAACAGTGATTTTGGCCGGTCGGGGGCAGAATCGACTTTTTTGGCTGTCCGACGGGCCGGAGTCATTCTCAGGATGTTCGGAACCCAAATAGTGATTTCCAGCCGTCTGGGTCCGAAACAGCTATTTCTGGTAGGGCAGTCAAAAAAACACGAGTTACGAGTAGTTCCCGGACAGAATAGTGATTTTGGTCAGTCGGGGGCAGAATCGTCGTTTTTGGCTGTCCGACGGGCCGGGGTCGTTCTCTGGCTGTTCGGGACCCAAAGAGTGATTTCCAGCCGTCTGGGTCCGAGACTGCGATTTCTGCTGGGGCAGTCGAAAAATCACGAGTTTCGAGTAGTTCCCAGACAGACTAGTGATTTTGGTCAGTCGGGGGCAGAATCGTCATTTTTGGCTGTCCGGCGGGCCCGGGTCGTTCTCTGGCTGTTCGGGACCCAAAGAGTGATTTCCAGCCGTCTGGGTCCGAGACTGCGATTTCTGCTGGGGCAGTCGAAAAATCACGAGTTTCGAGTAGTTCCCGAACAGAATAGTGATTTTGGTCGGTCGGGGGCAGAATCGACATTTTTGGCTGTCCGACGGGCCGGTGTCGTTCTCCGGCTGTCCGGGACCCAAAGAGTGATTTCCAGCCGTCTGGGTCCGAGACTGCTATTTCTAGTAGAGCAATAAAAAAAACACGACTTTCGAGCAGTTCCCGGCCCGAACAGTGATTTTGGCCGGTCGGGGGCAGAATCGACTTTTTTGGCTGTCCGACGGGCCGGTGTCATTCTCAGGATGTTCGGAACCCAAATAGTGATTTCCAGCCGTCTGGGTCCGAAACAGCTATTTCTGGTAGGGCAGTAAAAAAAACACGAGTTTCGAGTAGTTCCCGGACAGAATAGTGATTTTGGTCAGTCGGGGGCAGAATCGTCATTTTTGGCTGTCCGACGGGCCGGGTCGTTCTCTGGCTGTCCGGGACCCAAAGAGTGATTTCCAGCCGTCTGGGTCCAAGACTGCGATTTCTGCTGGGGCAGTCGAAAAATCACGAGTTTCGAGTAGTTCCCGGACAGACTAGTGATTTTGGTCAGTCGGGGGCAGAATCGTCATTTTTGGCTGTCCGACGGGCCCGGGTCGTTCTCCGGCTGTCCGGGGCCCAAAGAGTGATTTCCAGCCGTCTGGGTCCGAGACTGCGATTTCTACTGGGGCAGTCGAAAAATCACGAGTTTCGGGCAGTTCAGGGCTTGAACAATGATTTTGGCCGGACGGGCGCGGAATCGACATTTTTGGCTGTCTGACGGGCCGGTGTCGTTCTCAGGATGACCTGGACACAAATAGCGATTTCCAGCCGTCTGGGTCCGAAACTGCTATTTCTGGTAGGGCAGTCAAAAAAACACGAGTTTCGAGCAGTTCTCGGCCTGAACAGTGATTTTGGCCGGTCGGGGGCAGAATCGACAATTTTGGCTGTCCGACGGGCCGGGGTCATTCTCAGGATGTTCGGAACCCAAATAGTGATTTCCAGCCGTCTGGGTCCGAAACTGCTATTTCTAGTAGGGCAGTCAAAAAAACACGAGTTTCGAGCAGTTCCCGGCCTGAACAGTGATTTAGGCCGGTCGGGGGCAGAATCGACTTTTTTGGCTGTCCGACGGGCCGGTGTCATTCTCAGGATGTTCGGAACCCAAATAGTGATTTCCAGCCGTCTGGGTCCGAAACAGCTATTTCTGGTAGGGCAGTCAAAAAAACACGAGTTACGAGTAGTTCCCGGACAGAATAGTGATTTTGGTCAGTCGGGGGCAGAATCGTCGTTTTTGGCTGTCCGACGGGCCGGGGTCGTTCTCTGGCTGTTCGGGACCCAAAGAGTGATTTCCAGCCGTCTGGGTCCGAGACTGCGATTTCTGCTGGGGCAGTCGAAAAATCACGAGTTTCGAGTAGTTCCCAGACAGACTAGTGATTTTGGTCAGTCGGGGGCAGAATCGTCATTTTTGGCTGTCCGACGGGCCCGGGTCGTTCTCTGGCTGTTCAGGACCCAAAGAGTGATTTCCAGCCGTCTGGGTCCGAGACTGCGATTTCTGCTGGGGCAGTCGAAAAATCACGAGTTTCGAGTAGTTCCCGGACAGAATAGTGATTTTGGTCGGTCGGGGGCAGAATCGACATTTTTGGCTGTCCGACGGGCCGGTGTCGTTCTCCGGCTGTCCGGGACCCAAGGAGTGATTTCCAGCCGTCTGGGTCCGAGACTGCTATTTCTAGTAGAGCAATAAAAAAAACACGACTTTCGAGCAGTTCCCGGCCCGAACAGTGATTTTGGCCGGTCGGGGGCAGAATCGACTTTTTTGGCTGTCCGACGGGCCGGTGTCATTCTCAGGATGTTCGGAACCCAAATAGTGATTTCCAGCCGTCTGGGTCCGAAACAGCTATTTCTGGTAGGGCAGTCAAAAAAACACGAGTTACGAGTAGTTCCCGGACAGAATAGTGATTTTGGTCAGTCGGGGGCAGAATCGTCGTTTTTGGCTGTCCGACGGGCCGGGGTCGTTCTCTGGCTGTTCGGGACCCAAAGAGTGATTTCCAGCCGTCTGGGTCCGAGACTGCGATTTCTGCTGGGGCAGTCGAAAAATCACGAGTTTCGAGTAGTTCCCGGACAGACTAGTGATTTTGGTCAGTCGGGGGCAGAATCGTCATTTTTGGCTGTCCGACGGGCCCGGGTCGTTCTCTGGCTGTTCGGGACCCAAAGAGTGATTTCCAGCCGTCTGGGTCCGAGACGGCGATTTCTGCTGGGGCAGTCGAAAAATCACGAGTTTCGAGTAGTTCCCGAACAGAATAGTGATTTTGGTCGGTCGGGGGCAGAATCGACATTTTTGGCTGTCCGACGGGCCGGTGTCGTTCTCCGGCTGTCCGGGACCCAAAGAGTGATTTCCAGCCGTCTGGGTCCGAGACTGCTATTTCTAGTAGAGCAATAAAAAAAACACGACTTTCGAGCAGTTCCCGGCCCGAACAGTGATTTTGGCCGGTCGGGGGCAGAATCGACTTTTTTGGCTGTCCGACGGGCCGGTGTCATTCTCAGGATGTTCGGAACCCAAATAGTGATTTCCAGCCGTCTGGGTCCGAAACAGCTATTTCTGGTAGGGCAGTAAAAAAAACACGAGTTTCGAGTAGTTCCCGGACAGAATAGTGATTTTGGTCAGTCGGGGGCAGAATCGTCATTTTTGGCTGTCCGACGGGCCGGTGTCGTTCTCCGGCTGTCCGGGGCCCAAAGAGTGATTTCCAGCCGTCTGGGTCCGAGACTGCGATTTCTACTGGGGCAGTCGAAAAATCACGAGTTTCGGGCAGTTCAGGGCTTGAACAATGATTTTGGCCGGACGGGCGCGGAATCGACATTTTTGGCTGTCTGACGGGCCGGTGTCGTTCTCAGGATGACCTGGACACAAATAGCGATTTCCAGCCGTCTGGGTCCGAAACTGCTATTTCTGGTAGGGCAGTCAAAAAAACACGAGTTTCGAGCAGTTCTCGGCCTGAACAGTGATTTTGGCCGGTCGGGGGCAGAATCGACAATTTTGGCTGTCCGACGGGCCGGGGTCATTCTCAGGATGTTCGGAACCCAAATAGTGATTTCCAGCCGTCTGGGTCCGAAACTGCTATTTCTAGTAGGGCAGTCAAAAAAACACGAGTTTCGAGCAGTTCCCGGCCTGAACAGTGATTTAGGCCGGTCGGGGGCAGAATCGACTTTTTTGGCTGTCCGACGGGCCGGTGTCATTCTCAGGATGTTCGGAACCCAAATAGTGATTTCCAGCCGTCTGGGTCCGAAACAGCTATTTCTGGTAGGGCAGTCAAAAAAACACGAGTTACGAGTAGTTCCCGGACAGAATAGTGATTTTGGTCAGTCGGGGGCAGAATCGTCATTTTTGGCTGTCCGACGGGCCGGGTCGTTCTCTGGCTGTCCGGGACCCAAAGAGTGATTTCCAGCCGTCTGGGTCCAAGACTGCGATTTCTGCTGGGGCAGTCGAAAAATCACGAGTTTCGAGTAGTTCCCGGACAGACTAGTGATTTTGGTCAGTCGGGGGCAGAATCGTCATTTTTGGCTGTCCGACGGGCTGGTGTCGTTCTCCGGCTGTCCGGGACCCAAAGAGTGATTTCCAGCCGTCTGGGTCCGAGACTGCGATTTCTGCGGGGGCAGTCGAAAAATCACGAGTTTCGGGCAGTTCAGGGCTTGAACAATGATTTTGGCCGGACGGGCGCGGAATCGACATTTTTGGCTGTCTGACGGGCCGGTGTCGTTCTCAGGATGACCTGGACACAAATAGCGATTTCCAGCCGTCTGGGTCCGAAACTGCTATTTCTGGTAGGGCAATCAAAAAAACACGAGTTTCGAGCAGTTCCCGGCCTGAACAGTGATTTTGGCCGGTCGGGGGCAGAATCGGCAATTTTGGCTGTCCGACGGGCCGGGGTCGTTCTCTGGCTGTTCGGGACCCAAAGAGTGATTTCCAACCGTCTGGGTCCGAGACTGCGATTTCTGCTGGGGCAGTCGAAAAATCACGAGTTTCGAGTAGTTCCCGGAAAGAATAGTGATTTTGGTCGGTCGGGGGCAGAATCGACATTTTTGGCTGTCCGACGGGCCGGTGTCGTTCTCCGGCTGTCCGGGACCCAAAGAGTGATTTCCAGCCGTCTGGGTCCGAGACTGCTATTTCTAGTAGAGCAATAAAAAAAACACGACTTTCAAGCAGTTCCCGGCCCGAACAGTGATTTTGGCCGGTCGGGGGCAGAATTGACTTTTTTGGCTGTCCGACGGGCCGGTGTCATTCTCAGGATGTTCGGAACCCAAATAGTGATTTCCAGCCGTCTGGGTCCGAAACAGCTATTTCTGGTAGGGCAGTAAAAAAAACACGAGTTTCGAGTAGTTCCCGGACAGAATAGTGATTTTGGTCAGTCGGGGGCAGAATCGTCATTTTTGGCTGTCCGACGGGCCGGGTCGTTCTCTGGCTGTCCGGGACCCAAAGAGTGATTTCCAGCCGTCTGGGTCCAAGACTGCGATTTCTGCTGGGGCAGTCGAAAAATCACGAGTTTCGAGTAGTTCCCGGACAGACTAGTGATTTTGGTCAGTCGGGGGCAGAATCGTCATTTTTGGCTGTCCGACGGGCTGGTGTCGTTCTCCGGCTGTCCGGGACCCAAAGAGTGATTTCCAGCCGTCTGGGTCCGAGACTGCGATTTCTGCTGGGGCAGTCGAAAAATCACGAGTTTCTGGCAGTTCAGGGCTTGAACAATGATTTTGGCCGGACGGGCGCGGAATCGACATTTTTGGCTGTCTGACGGGCCGGTGTCGTTCTCAGGATGACCTGGACACAAATAGCGATTTCCAGCCGTCTGGGTCCGAAACTGCTATTTCTGGTAGGGCAGTCAAAAAAACACGAGTTTCGAGCAGTTCCCGGCCTGAACAGTGATTTTGGCCGGTCGGGGGCAGAATCGACAATTTTGGCTGTCCGACGGGCCGGGGTCGTTCTCTGGCTGTTCGGGATCCAAAGAGTGATTTCCAACCGTCTGGGTCCGAGACTGCGATTTCTGCTGGGGCAGTCGAAAAATCACGAGTTTCGAGTAGTTCCCGAACAGAAAAATGATTTTGGCCGGTCGGGGGCAGAATCGACATTTTTGGCTGTCCGACGGGCCGGTGTCACTCTCAGGATGTTCGGAACCCAAATAGTGATTTCCAGCCGTCTGGGTCCGAAACTGCTATTTCTAGTAGGGCAGTCAAAAAAACACGAGTTTCGAGCAGTTCCAGGCCTGAATAGTGATTTTGGTCAGTCAGGGGCAGAATCGTCATTTTTGGCTGTCCGACGGGCCGGGGACATTCTCAGGATGTTCGGAACCCAAATAGTGATTTCCAGCCGTCTGGGTCCGAAACAGCTATTTCTGGTAGGGCAGTAAAAAAAACACGAGTTTCGAGTAGTTCCCAGACAGAATAGTGATTTTGGTCAGTCGGGGGCAGAATCGTCATTTTTGGCTGTCCGACGGGCCGGGTCGTTCTCTGGCTATCCGGGACCCAAAGAGTGATTTCCAGCCGTCTGGGTCCAAGACTGCGATTTCTGCTGGGGCAGTCGAAAAATCACGAGTTTCGAGTAGTTCCCGGACAGACTAGTGATTTTGGTCAGTCGGGGGCAGAATCGTCATTTTTGGCTGTCCGACGGGCTGGTGTCGTTCTCCGGCTGTCCGGGACCCAAAGAGTGATTTCCAGCCGCCTGGGTCCGAGACTGCGATTTCTGCGGGGGCAGTCGAAAAATCACGAGTTTCGGGCAGTTCAGGGCTTGAACAATGATTTTGGCCGGACGGGCGCGGAATCGACATTTTTGGCTGTCTGACGGGCCGGTGTCGTTCTCAGGATGACCTGGACACAAATAGCGATTTCCAGCCGTCTGGGTCCGAAACTGCTATTTCTGGTAGGGCAATAAAAAAAACACGAGTTTCGAGCAGTTCCCGGCCTGAACAGTGATTTTGGTCGGTCGGGGGCAGAATCAACAATTTTGGCTGTCCGACGGGCCGGGGTCGTTCTCTGGCTGTTCGGGACCCAAAGAGTGATTTCCAACCGTCTGGGTCCGAGACTGCGATTTCTGCTGGGGCAGTCGAAAAATCACGAGTTTCGAGTAGTTCCCGGAAAGAATAGTGATTTTGGTCGGTCGGGGGCAGAATCGACATTTTTGGCTGTCCGACGGGCCGGTGTCGTTCTCCGGCTGTCCGGGACCCTAAGAGTGATTTCCTGCCGTCTGGGTCCGAGACTGCTATTTCTAGTAGAGCAATAAAAAAAACACGAGTTTCGAGCAGTTCCCGGACAGAACAGTGATTTTGGTCGGTTGGGGGCGTAATCGACATTTTTGGCTATCTGACGGGCCGGTGTCGTTCTCCAGCTGTCCGGGACCCAAAAAGTGATTTCCAGCCGACTGGGTCCGAGACTGCAATTTCTGGGGGGGCAGTCGAAAAATCATGAGTTTCAGGCAGTTCTGGGCCTGAACAATGATTTTGGCCGGTCGGGGGCTGAATCGTCATTTTTCGCTGTCCGACGGGCCGGTGTCGTTCTCAGGATGTTCAGAACCCAAACAGCGATTTCCAGCCGTCTGGGTCCGAGACTGCGATTTCTGGTGGGGCAGTCGAAAAATCACGAGTTTCGAGCAGTTCAGGGCTTGAACAATGATTTTGGCCGGTCGGGCGCGGAATCGACATTTTTGGCTGTCCGACGGGCCGGTGTCGTTCTCAGGATGACCTGGACACAAATAGCGATTTCCAGCCGCCTGGGTCCGAAACTGCTATTTCTGGTAGGGCGGCCAAAAAAACACAAGTTTCGAGCAGTTCCCGGCCCGAATAGTGATTTTGGCCGGTCGGTGGCAGAATTGACATTTTTGGCTGTCCGACGGGCCGGGGTCATTCTCAGGATGTTCGGAACCCAAATAGTGATTTCCAGCCGTCTGGGTCCGAAACTGCTATTTCTAGTAGGGCAGTCAAAAAAACACGAGTTTCGAGCAGTTCCAGGACTGAACAGTGATTTTGGCCGGTCGGGGGCAGTATCGACATTTTTGGCTGTCCGACGGGCCGGTGTCATTCTCAGGATGTTCGGAACCCAAATAGTGATTTCCAGCTGTCTGGGTCCGAAACTGCTATTTCTAGTAGAGCAATAAAAAAAACACGAGTTTCGAGCAGTTCCCGGACAGAACAGTGATTTTGGTCAGCCGGGGGCGTAATCGACATTTTTGGCTATCTGACGGGCCGGTGTCGTTCTCTGGCTGTCCGGGACCCAAAAAGTGATTTCCAGCCGACTGGGTCCGAGACTGCGATTTCTGGGGGGGCAGTCGAAAAATCACGAGTTTCAGGCAGTTCTGGGCCTGAACAATGATTTTGGCCGGTCGGGGGCTGAATCGTCATTTTTGGCTGTCCGACGGGCCGGTGTCGTTCTCAGGATGTTCGGAACCCAAACAGCGATTTCCAGCCGTCTGGGTCCGAGACTGCAATTTCTGCTGGGGCAGTCGAAAAATCACGAGTTTCGGGCAGTTCAGGGCTTGAACAATGATTTTGGCCGGTCGGGCGCGGAATCGACATTTTTGGCTGTCCGACGGGCCGGTGTCGTTCTCAGGATGACCTGGACACAAATAGCGATTTCCAGCCGCCTGGGTCCGAAACTGCTATTTCTGGTAGGGCGGCCAAAAAAACACGAGTTTCAAGCAGTTCCCGGCCCGAATAGTGATTCTGGCCGGTCGGGGGCAGAATCGACATTTTTGGCTGTCCGACGGGCCGGGGTCATTCTCAGGATGTTCGGAACCCAAATAGTGATTTCCAACCGTCTGGGTCCGAAACTGCTATTTCTAGTAGGGCAGTCAAAAAAACACGAGTTTCGAGCAGTTCCCCGCCTGAACAGTGATTTTGGCCGGTCGGGGGCAGAATCGACATTTTTGGCTGTCCGACGGGCCGGTGTCATTCTCAGGATGTTCGGAACCCAAATAGTGATTTCCAGCTGTCTGGGTCCGAAACTGCTATTTCTAGTAGAGCAATAAAAAAAACACGAGTTTCGAGCAGTTCCCGGACAGAACAGTGATTTTGGTCAGCCGGGGGCGTATTCGACATTTTTGGCTATCTGACGGGCCGGTGTCGTTCTCTGGCTGTCCGGGACCCAAAAAGTGATTTCCAGCCGACTGGGTCCGAGACTGCGATTTCTGGGGGGGCCGTCGAAAAATCACGAGTTTCAGGCAGTTCTGGGCCTGAACAATGATTTTGGCCGGTCGGGGGCTGAATCGTCATTTTTGGCTGTCCGACGGGCCGGTGTCGTTCTCAGGATGTTCGGAACCCAAACAGCGATTTCCAGCCGTCTGGGTCCGAGACTGCGATTTCTGCTGGGGCAGTCGAAAAATCACGAGTTTCGGGCAGCTCAGGGCTTGAACAATGATTTTGGCCGGTCGGGCGCGGAATCGACATTTTTGGCTGTCCGACGGGCCGGTGTCGTTCTCAGGATGACCTGGACACAAATAGCGATTTCCAGCCGCCTGGGTCCGAAACTGCTATTTCTGGTAGGGCGGCCAAAAAAACACGAGTTTCAAGCAGTTCCCGGCCCGAATAGTGATTCTGGCCGGTCGGGGGCAGAATCGACATTTTTGGCTGTCCGACGGGCCGGGGTCATTCTCAGGATGTTCGGAACCCAAATAGTGATTTCCAGCCGTCTGGGTCCGAAACTGCTATTTCCAGTAGGGCAGTCAAAAAAACACGAGTTTCGAGCAGTTCCCGGCCTGAACAGTGATTTTGGCCGGTCGGGGGCAGAATCGACATTTTTGGCTGTCCGACGGGCCGGTGTCATTCTCAGGATGTTCGGAACCCAAATAGGGATTTCCAGCCGTCTGGGTCCGAAACTGCTATTTCTAGTAGAGCAATAAAAAAAACACGAGTTCAAGCAGTTCCCGGACATAACAGTGATTTTGGTCGGTTGGGGGCGTAATCGACATTTTCGTCTGTCTGACGGGCTGGTGTCGTTCTCCAGCTGTCCGGGACCCAAATAGTGATTTCCAGCCGTCTGGGTCCGAGACTGCGATTTCTGGTGGGGCAGTCGAAAAATCACGAGTTTCGGGCAGTTCAGGGCTTGAACAATGATTTTGGCCGGTCGGGCGCGGAATCGACATTTTTGGCTGTCCGACGGGCCGGTGTCGTTCTCAGGATGACCTGGACACAAATAGCGACTTCCAGCCGTCTGGGTCCGAAACTGCTATTTCTGGTAGGGCAGTAAAAAAAACACGAGTTTCGAGCAGTTCCCGGCCTGAACAGTGATTTTGGCCGGTCGGGGGCAGAATCGACATTTTTGGCTGACCGACGGGCCGGGGACATTCTCAGGATGTTCGGAACCCAAATAGTGATTTCCAGCCGTCTGGGTCCGAGACTGCGATTTCTGGAGGGGCAGTCGAAAAATCACGAGTTTCGGGCAGTTCAGGGCTTGAACAATGATTTTGGCCGGTCGGGAGCGGAATCGACATTTTTGGCTGTCCGACGGGCCGGTGTCGTTCTCAGGATGACCTGGACACAAATACCGATTTCCAGCCATCTGGGTCCGATACAGCTATTTCTGGTAGGGCAGTCAAAAAAACACGAGTTTCGAGCAGTTCCCGGCCTGAACAGTGATTTTGGCCGGTCGGGGGCAGAATCGACATTTTTGGCTGACCGACGGGCCGGGGACATTCTCAGGATGTTCGGAACCCAAATAGTGATTTCCAGCCGTCTGGGTCCGAAACTGCTATTTCTAGTAGGGCAGTCAAAAAAACACGAGTTCGAGCAGTTCCCGGACAGAACAGTGATTTTGGTCGGTTGGGGGCGTAATCGACATTTTCGTCTGTCTGACGGGCTGGTGTCGTTCTCCAGCTGTCCGGGACCCAAATAGTGATTTCCAGCCGTCTGGGTCCGAGACTGCGATTTCTGGTGGGGCAGTCGAAAAATCACGAGTTTCGGGCAGTTCAGGGCTTGAACAATGATTTTGGCCGGTCGGGCGCGGAATCGACATTTTTGGCTGTCCGACGGGCCGGTGTCGTTCTCAGGATGACCTGGACACAAATAGCGACTTCCAGCCGTCTGGGTCCGAAACTGCTATTTCTGGTAGGGCAGTAAAAAAAACACGAGTTTCGAGCAGTTCCCGGCCTGAACAGTGATTTTGGCCGGTCGGGGGCAGAATCGACATTTTTGGCTGACCGACGGGCCGGGGACATTCTCAGGATGTTCGGAACCCAAATAGTGATTTCCAGCCGTCTGGGTCCGAGACTGCGATTTCTGGAGGGGCAGTCGAAAAATCACGAGTTTCGGGCAGTTCAGGGCTTGAACAATGATTTTGGCCGGTCGGGAGCGGAATCGACATTTTTGGCTGTCCGACGGGCCGGTGTCGTTCTCAGGATGACCTGGACACAAATACCGATTTCCAGCCGTCTGGGTCCGATACAGCTATTTCTGGTAGGGCAGTCAAAAAAACACGAGTTTCGAGCAGTTCCCGGCCTGAACAGTGATTTTGGCCGGTCGGGGGCAGAATCGACATTTTTGGCTGACCGACGGGCCGGGGACATTCTCAGGATGTTCGGAACCCAAATAGTGATTTCCAGCCGTCTGGGTCCGAAACTGCTATTTCTAGTAGGGCAGTCAAAAAAACACGAGTTTCGAGCAGTTCCCGGACAGAACAGTGATTTTGGTCAGTCGGGGGCAGAATCGTCATTTTTGGCTGTCCGACGGGCCGGTGTCGTTCTCAGGCTGTCCGGGACCCAAATAGTGATTTCCAGCCGTCTGGGTCCGAGACTGCGATTTCTGGTGGGGCAGTCGAAAAATCACGTGTTTCGGGCAGTTCTGGGCCTGAACAATGATTTTGGCCGGTCGGGGGCGAAATCGACATTTTTGGCTGTCCGACGGGCTGGTGTCGTTCTCAGGATGTTCGAAACCCAAATAGTGATTTCCAGTCGTCCGGGTCCGAAACAGCTATTTCTGGAAGGGCAGTAAAAAAAACACGAGTTTCGAGCAGTTCCCGGACAGAATAGTGATTTTGGTCAGTCGGGGGCAGAATCGTCATTTTTGGCTGTCCGGCGGGCCGGTGTCGTTCTCCGGCTGTCCGGGACCCAAATAGTGATTTCCAGCCGTCTGGGTCCGAGACTGCGATTTCTGGAGGGGCAGTCGAAAAATCACGAGTTTCGGGCAGTTCAGGGCTTGAACAATGATTTTGGCCGGTCGGGAGCGGAATCGACATTTTTGGCTGTCCGACGGGCCGGTGTCGTTCTCAGGATGACCTGGACACAAATACCGATTTCCAGCCGTCTGGGTCCGATACAGCTATTTCTGGTAGGGCAGTCAAAAAAACACGAGTTTCGAGCAGTTCCCGGCCTGAACAGTGATTTTGGCCGGTCGGGGGCAGAATTGACATTTTTGGCTGACCGACGGGCCGGGGACATTCTCAGGAAGTTCGGAACCCAAATAGTGATTTCCAGCCGTCTGGGTCCGAAACTGCTATTTCTAGTAGAGCAATAAAAAAAACACGAGTTTCGAGCAGTTCCCGGACAGAACAGTGATTTTGGTCGGTTGGGGGCGTAATCGACATTTTTGTCTGTCTGACGGGCTGGTGTCGTTCTCCAACTGTCCGGGACCCAAATAGTGATTTCCAGCCGTCTGGGTCCGAGACTGCGATTTCTGGTGGGGCAGTCGAAAAATCACGAGTTTCGGGCAGTTCAGGGCTTGAACAATGATTATGGCCGGTCGGGCGCGGAATCGACATTTTTGGCTGTCCGACGGGCCGGTGTCGTTCTCAGGATGACCTGGACACAAATAGCGACTTCCAGCCGTCTGGGTCCGAAACTGCTATTTCTGGTAGGGCAGTAAAAAAAACACGAGTTTCGAGCAGTTCCCGGCCTGAACAGTGATTTTGGCCGGTCGGGGGCAGAATCGACATTTTTGGCTGACCGACGGGCCGGGGACATTCTCAGGATGTTCGGAACCCAAATAGTGATTTCCAGCCGTCTGGGTCCGAAACTGCTATTTCTAGTAGGGCAGTCAAAAAAACACGAGTTTCGAGCAGTTCCCGGACAGAACAGTGATTTTGGTCAGTCGGGGGCAGAATCGTCATTTTTGGCTGTCCGACGGGCCGGTGTCGTTCTCAGGCTGTCCGGGACCCAAATAGTGATTTCCAGCCGTCTGGGTCCGAGACTGCGATTTCTGGTGGGGCAGTCGAAAAATCACGTGTTTCGGGCAGTTCTGGGCCTGAACAATGATTTTGGCCGGTCGGGGGCGAAATCGACATTTTTGGCTGTCCGACGGGCTGGTGTCGTTCTCAGGATGTTCGAAACCCAAATAGTGATTTCCAGTCGTCCGGGTCCGAAACAGCTATTTCTGGAAGGGCAGTAAAAAAAACACGAGTTTCGAGCAGTTCCCGGACAGAATAGTGATTTTGGTCAGTCGGGGGCAGAATCGTCATTTTTGGCTGTCCGGCGGGCCGGTGTCGTTCTCCGGCTGTCCGGGACCCAAATAGTGATTTCCAGCCGTCTGGGTCCGAGACTGCGATTTCTGGAGGGGCAGTCGAAAAATCACGAGTTTCGGGCAGTTCAGGGCTTGAACAATGATTTTGGCCGGTCGGGAGCGGAATCGACATTTTTGGCTGTCCGACGGGCCGGTGTCGTTCTCAGGATGACCTGGACACAAATACCGATTTCCAGCCGTCTGGGTCCGATACAGCTATTTCTGGTAGGGCAGTCAAAAAAACACGAGTTTCGAGCAGTTCCCGGCCTGAACAGTGATTTTGGCCGGTCGGGGGCAGAATCGACATTTTTGGCTGACCGACGGGCCGGGGACATTCTCAGGAAGTTCGGAACCCAAATAGTGATTTCCAGCCGTCTGGGTCCGAAACTGCTATTTCTAGTAGAGCAATAAAAAAAACACGAGTTTCGAGCAGTTCCCGGACAGAACAGTGATTTTGGTCGGTTGGGGGCGTAATCGACATTTTTGTCTGTCTGACGGGCTGGTGTCGTTCTCCAACTGTCCGGGACCCAAATAGTGATTTCCAGCCGTCTGGGTCCGAGACTGCGATTTCTGGTGGGGCAGTCGAAAAATCACGAGTTTCGGGCAGTTCAGGGCTTGAACAATGATTATGGCCGGTCGGGCGCGGAATCGACATTTTTGGCTGTCCGACGGGCCGGTGTCGTTCTCAGGATGACCTGGACACAAATAGCGACTTCCAGCCGTCTGGGTCCGAAACTGCTATTTCTGGTAGGGCAGTAAAAAAAACACGAGTTTCGAGCAGTTCCCGGCCTGAACAGTGATTTTGGCCGGTCGGGGGCAGAATCGACATTTTTGGCTGACCGACGGGCCGGGGACATTCTCAGGATGTTCGGAACCCAAATAGTGATTTCCAGCCGTCTGGGTCCGAAACTGCTATTTCTAGTAGGGCAGTCAAAAAAACACGAGTTTCGAGCAGTTCCCGGACAGAACAGTGATTTTGGTCAGTCGGGGGCAGAATCGTCATTTTTGGCTGTCCGACGGGCCGGTGTCGTTCTCAGGCTGTCCGGGACCCAAATAGTGATTTCCAGCCGTCTGGGTCCGAGACTGCGATTTCTGGTGGGGCAGTCGAAAAATCACGTGTTTCGGGCAGTTCTGGGCCTGAACAATGATTTTGGCCGGTCGGGGGCGAAATCGACATTTTTGGCTGTCCGACGGGCTGGTGTCGTTCTCAGGATGTTCGAAACCCAAATAGTGATTTCCAGTCGTCCGGGTCCGAAACAGCTATTTCTGGAAGGGCAGTAAAAAAAACACGAGTTTCGAGCAGTTCCCGGACAGAATAGTGATTTTGGTCAGTCGGGGGCAGAATCGTCATTTTTGGCTGTCCGGCGGGCCGGTGTCGTTCTCCGGCTGTCCGGGACCCAAATAGTGATTTCCAGCCGTCTGGGTCCGAGACTGCGATTTCTGGAGGGGCAGTCGAAAAATCACGAGTTTCGGGCAGTTCAGGGCTTGAACAATGATTTTGGCCGGTCGGGAGCGGAATCGACATTTTTGGCTGTCCGACGGGCCGGTGTCGTTCTCAGGATGACCTGGACACAAATACCGATTTCCAGCCGTCTGGGTCCGATACAGCTATTTCTGGTAGGGCAGTCAAAAAAACACGAGTTTCGAGCAGTTCCCGGCCTGAACAGTGATTTTGGCCGGTCGGGGGCAGAATCGACATTTTTGGCTGACCGACGGGCCGGGGACATTCTCAGGAAGTTCGGAACCCAAATAGTGATTTCCAGCCGTCTGGGTCCGAAACTGCTATTTCTAGTAGAGCAATAAAAAAAACACGAGTTTCGAGCAGTTCCCGGACAGAACAGTGATTTTGGTCGGTTGGGGGCGTAATCGACATTTTTGTCTGTCTGACGGGCTGGTGTCGTTCTCCAACTGTCCGGGACCCAAATAGTGATTTCCAGCCGTCTGGGTCCGAGACTGCGATTTCTGGTGGGGCAGTCGAAAAATCACGAGTTTCGGGCAGTTCAGGGCTTGAACAATGATTATGGCCGGTCGGGCGCGGAATCGACATTTTTGGCTGTCCGACGGGCCGGTGTCGTTCTCAGGATGACCTGGACACAAATAGCGACTTCCAGCCGTCTGGGTCCGAAACTGCTATTTCTGGTAGGGCAGTAAAAAAAACACGAGTTTCGAGCAGTTCCCGGCCTGAACAGTGATTTTGGCCGGTCGGGGGCAGAATCGACATTTTTGGCTGACCGACGGGCCGGGGACATTCTCAGGATGTTCGGAACCCAAATAGTGATTTCCAGCCGTCTGGGTCCGAGACTGCGATTTCTGGAGGGGCAGTCGAAAAATCACGAGTTTCGGGCAGTTCAGGGCTTGAACAATGATTTTGGCCGGTCGGGAGCGGAATCGACATTTTTGGCTGTCCGACGGGCCGGTGTCGTTCTCAGGATGACCTGGACACAAATACCGATTTCCAGCCGTCTGGGTCCGATACAGCTATTTCTGGTAGGGCAGTCAAAAAAACACGAGTTTCGAGCAGTTCCCGGCCTGAACAGTGATTTTGGCCGGTCGGGGGCAGAATCGACATTTTTGGCTGACCGACGGGCCGGGGACATTCTCAGGATGTTCGGAACCCAAATAGTGATTTCCAGCCGTCTGGGTCCGAAACTGCTATTTCTAGTAGGGCAGTCAAAAAAACACGAGTTTCGAGCAGTTCCCGGACAGAACAGTGATTTTGGTCAGTCGGGGGCAGAATCGTCATTTTTGGCTGTCCGACGGGCCGGTGTCGTTCTCAGGCTGTCCGGGACCCAAATAGTGATTTCCAGCCGTCTGGGTCCGAGACTGCGATTTCTGGTGGGGCAGTCGAAAAATCACGTGTTTCGGGCAGTTCAGGGCTTGAACAATGATTATGGCCGGTCGGGCGCGGAATCGACATTTTTGGCTGTCCGACGGGCCGGTGTCGTTCTCAGGATGACCTGGACACAAATAGCGACTTCCAGCCGTCTGGGTCCGAAACTGCTATTTCTGGTAGGGCAGTAAAAAAAACACGAGTTTCGAGCAGTTCCCGGCCTGAACAGTGATTTTGGCCGGTCGGGGGCAGAATCGACATTTTTGGCTGACCGACGGGCCGGGGACATTCTCAGGATGTTCGGAACCCAAATAGTGATTTCCAGCCGTCTGGGTCCGAAACTGCTATTTCTAGTAGGGCAGTCAAAAAAACACGAGTTTCGAGCAGTTCCCGGACAGAACAGTGATTTTGGTCAGTCGGGGGCAGAATCGTCATTTTTGGCTGTCCGACGGGCCGGTGTCGTTCTCAGGCTGTCCGGGACCCAAATAGTGATTTCCAGCCGTCTGGGTCCGAGACTGCGATTTCTGGTGGGGCAGTCGAAAAATCACGTGTTTCGGGCAGTTCAGGGCTTGAACAATGATTATGGCCGGTCGGGCGCGGAATCGACATTTTTGGCTGTCCGACGGGCCGGTGTCGTTCTCAGGATGACCTGGACACAAATAGCGACTTCCAGCCGTCTGGGTCCGAAACTGCTATTTCTGGTAGGGCAGTAAAAAAAACACGAGTTTCGAGCAGTTCCCGGCCTGAACAGTGATTTTGGCCGGTCGGGGGCAGAATCGACATTTTTGGCTGACCGACGGGCCGGGGACATTCTCAGGATGTTCGGAACCCAAATAGTGATTTCCAGCCGTCTGGGTCCGAGACTGCGATTTCTGGAGGGGCAGTCGAAAAATCACGAGTTTCGGGCAGTTCAGGGCTTGAACAATGATTTTGGCCGGTCGGGAGCGGAATCGACATTTTTGGCTGTCCGACGGGCCGGTGTCGTTCTCAGGATGACCTGGACACAAATACCGATTTCCAGCCGTCTGGGTCCGATACAGCTATTTCTGGTAGGGCAGTCAAAAAAACACGAGTTTCGAGCAGTTCCCGGCCTGAACAGTGATTTTGGCCGGTCGGGGGCAGAATCGACATTTTTGGCTGACCGACGGGCCGGGGACATTCTCAGGATGTTCGGAACCCAAATAGTGATTTCCAGCCGTCTGGGTCCGAAACTGCTATTTCTAGTAGGGCAGTCAAAAAAACACGAGTTTCGAGCAGTTCCCGGACAGAACAGTGATTTTGGTCAGTCGGGGGCAGAATCGTCATTTTTGGCTGTCCGACGGGCCGGTGTCGTTCTCAGGCTGTCCGGGACCCAAATAGTGATTTCCAGCCGTCTGGGTCCGAGACTGCGATTTCTGGTGGGGCAGTCGAAAAATCACGTGTTTCGGGCAGTTCTGGGCCTGAACAATGATTTTGTCCGGTCGGGGGCGAAATCGACATTTTTGGCTGTCCGACGGGCTGGTGTCGTTCTCAGGATGTTCGAAACCCAAATAGTGATTTCCAGTCGTCCGGGTCCGAAACAGCTATTTCTGGAAGGGCAGTAAAAAAAACACGAGTTTCGAGCAGTTCCCGGACAGAATAGTGATTTTGGTCAGTCGGGGGCAGAATCGTCATTTTTGGCTGTCCGGCGGGCCGGTGTCGTTCTCCGGCTGTCCGGGACCCAAATAGTGATTTCCAGCCGTCTGGGTCCGAGACTGCGATTTCTGGAGGGGCAGTCGAAAAATCACGAGTTTCGGGCAGTTCAGGGCTTGAACAATGATTTTGGCCGGTCGGGAGCGGAATCGACATTTTTGGCTGTCCGACGGGCCGGTGTCGTTCTCAGGATGACCTGGACACAAATACCGATTTCCAACCGTCTGGGTCCGATACAGCTATTTCTGGTAGGGCAGTCAAAAAAACACGAGTTTCGAGCAGTTCCCGGCCTGAACAGTGATTTTGGCCGGTCGGGGGCAGAATCGACATTTTTGGCTGACCGACGGGCCGGGGACATTCTCAGGAAGTTCGGAACCCAAATAGTGATTTCCAGCCGTCTGGGTCCGAAACTGCTATTTCTAGTAGAGCAATAAAAAAAACACGAGTTTCGAGCAGTTCCCGGACAGAACAGTGATTTTGGTCGGTTGGGGGCGTAATCGACATTTTTGTCTGTCTGACGGGCTGGTGTCGTTCTCCAACTGTCCGGGACCCAAATAGTGATTTCCAGCCGTCTGGGTCCGAGACTGCGATTTCTGGTGGGGCAGTCGAAAAATCACGAGTTTCGGGCAGTTCAGGGCTTGAACAATGATTATGGCCGGTCGGGCGCGGAATCGACATTTTTGGCTGTCCGACGGGCCGGTGTCGTTCTCAGGATGACCTGGACACAAATAGCGACTTCCAGCCGTCTGGGTCCGAAACTGCTATTTCTGGTAGGGCAGTAAAAAAAACACGAGTTTCGAGCAGTTCCCGGCCTGAACAGTGATTTTGGCCGGTCGGGGGCAGAATCGACATTTTTGGCTGACCGACGGGCCGGGGACATTCTCAGGATGTTCGGAACCCAAATAGTGATTTCCAGCCGTCTGGGTCCGAGACTGCGATTTCTGGAGGGGCAGTCGAAAAATCACGAGTTTCGGGCAGTTCAGGGCTTGAACAATGATTTTGGCCGGTCGGGAGCGGAATCGACATTTTTGGCTGTCCGACGGGCCGGTGTCGTTCTCAGGATGACCTGGACACAAATACCGATTTCCAGCCGTCTGGGTCCGATACAGCTATTTCTGGTAGGGCAGTCAAAAAAACACGAGTTTCGAGCAGTTCCCGGCCTGAACAGTGATTTTGGCCGGTCGGGGGCAGAATCGACATTTTTGGCTGACCGACGGGCCGGGGACATTCTCAGGATGTTCGGAACCCAAATAGTGATTTCCAGCCGTCTGGGTCTGAAACTGCTATTTCTAGTAGGGCAGTCAAAAAAACACGAGTTTCGAGCAGTTCCCGGACAGAACAGTGATTTTGGTCAGTCGGGGGCAGAATCGTCATTTTTGGCTGTCCGACGGGCCGGTGTCGTTCTCAGGCTGTCCGGGACCCAAATAGTGATTTCCAGCCGTCTGGGTCCGAGACTGCGATTTCTGGTGGGGCAGTCGAAAAATCACGTGTTTCGGGCAGTTCTGGGCCTGAACAATGATTTTGGCCGGTCGGGGGCGAAATCGACATTTTTGGCTGTCCGACGGGCTGGTGTCGTTCTCAGGATGTTCGAAACCCAAATAGTGATTTCCAGTCGTCTGGGTCCGAAACAGCTATTTCTGGAAGGGCAGTAAAAAAAACACGAGTTTCGAGCAGTTCCCGGACAGAATAGTGATTTTGGTCAGTCGGGGGCAGAATCGTCATTTTTGGCTGTCCGGCGGGCCGGTGTCGTTCTCCGGCTGTCCGGGACCCAAATAGTGATTTCCAGCCGTCTGGGTCCGAGACTGCGATTTCTGGGGGGGCAGTCGAAAAATCACGAGTTTCAGGCAGTTCTGGGCCTGAACAATGATTTTGGCCGGTCGGGGGCTGAATCGTCATTTTTGGCTGTCCGACGGGCCGGTGTCGTTCTCAGGATGTTCGGAACCCAAACAGCGATTTCCAGCCGTCTGGGTCCGAGACTGCGATTTCTGGTGGGGCAGTCGAAAAATCATGAGTTTCGGGCAGTTCAGGGCTTGAACAATGATTTTGGCCGGTCGGGCGCGGAATCGACATTTTTGGCTGTCCGACGGGCCGGTGTCGTTCTCAGGATGACCTGGACACAAATAGCGATTTCCAGCCGCCTGGGTCCGAAACTGCTATTTCAGGTAGGGCGGCCAAAAAAACACGAGTTTCAAGCAGTTCCCGGCCCGAATAGTGATTCTGGCCGGTCGGGGGCAGAATCGACATTTTTGGCTGTCCGACGGGCCGGGGACATTCCAGGATGTTCGGAACCCAAATAGTGATTTCCAGCCGTCTGGGTCCGAAACTGCTATTTCTAGTAGAGCAATAAAAAAAACACGAGTTTCGAGCAGTTCCCGGACAGAACAGTGATTTTGGTCGGTTGGGGGCGTAATCGACATTTTTGTCTGTCTGACGGGCTGGTGTCGTTCTCCAACTGTCCGGGACCCAAATAGTGATTTCCAGCCGTCTGGGTCCGAGACTGCGATTTCTGGTGGGGCAGTCGAAAAATCACGAGTTTCGGGCAGTTCAGGGCTTGAACAATGATTATGGCCGGTCGGGCGCGGAATCGACATTTTTGGCTGTCCGACGGGCCGGTGTCGTTCTCAGGATGACCTGGACACAAATAGCGACTTCCAGCCGTCTGGGTCCGAAACTGCTATTTCTGGTAGGGCAGTAAAAAAAACACGAGTTTCGAGCAGTTCCCGGCCTGAACAGTGATTTTGGCCGGTCGGGGGCAGAATCGACATTTTTGGCTGACCGACGGGCCGGGGACATTCTCAGGATGTTCGGAACCCAAATAGTGATTTCCAGCCGTCTGGGTCCGAGACTGCGATTTCTGGAGGGGCAGTCGAAAAATCACGAGTTTCGGGCAGTTCAGGGCTTGAACAATGATTTTGGCCGGTCGGGAGCGGAATCGACATTTTTGGCTGTCTGACGGGCCGGTGTCGTTCTCAGGATGACCTGGACACAAATACCGATTTCCAGCCGTCTGGGTCCGATACAGCTATTTCTGGTAGGGCAGTCAAAAAAACACGAGTTTCGAGCAGTTCCCGGCCTGAACAGTGATTTTGGCCGGTCGGGGGCAGAATCGACATTTTTGGCTGACCGACGGGCCGGGGACATTCTCAGGAAGTTCGGAACCCAAATAGTGATTTCCAGCCGTCTGGGTCCGAAACTGCTATTTCTAGTAGAGCAATAAAAAAAACACGAGTTTCGAGCAGTTCCCGGACAGAACAGTGATTTTGGTCGGTTGGGGGCATAATCGACATTTTTGTCTGTCTGACGGGCTGGTGTCGTTCTCCAACTGTCCGGGACCCAAATAGTGATTTCCAGCCGTCTGGGTCCGAGACTGCGATTTCTGGTGGGGCAGTCGAAAAATCACGAGTTTCGGGCAGTTCAGGGCTTGAACAATGATTATGGCCGGTCGGGCGCAGAATCGACATTTTTGGCTGTCCGACGGGCCGGTGTCGTTCTCAGGATGACCTGGACACAAATAGCGACTTCCAGCCGTCTGGGTCCGAAACTGCTATTTCTGGTAGGGCAGTCAAAAAAACACGAGTTTCGAGCAGTTCCCGGCCTGAACAGTGATTTTGGCCGGTCGGGGGCAGAATCGACATTTTTGGCTGACCGACGGGCCGGGGACATTCTCAGGATGTTCGGAACCCAAATAGTGATTTCCAGCCGTCTGGGTCCGAGACTGCGATTTCTGGAGGGGCAGTCGAAAAATCACGAGTTTCGGGCAGTTCAGGGCTTGAACAATGATTTTGGCCGGTCGGGAGCGGAATCGACATTTTTGGCTGGCCGACGGGCCGGTGTCGTTCTCAGGATGACCTGGACACAAATACCGATTTCCAGCCGTCTGGGTCCGATACAGCTATTTCTGGTAGGGCAGTCAAAAAAACACGAGTTTCGAGCAGTTCCCGGCCTGAACAGTGATTTTGGCCGGTCGGGGGCAGAATCGACATTTTTGGCTGACCGACGGGCCGGGGACATTCTCAAGATGTTCGGAACCCAAATAGTGATTTCCAGCCGTCTGGGTCCGAAACTGCTATTTCTAGTAGGGCAGTCAAAAAAACACGAGTTTCGAGCAGTTCCCGGACAGAACAGTGATTTTGGTCAGTCGGGGGCAGAATCGTCATTTTTGGCTGTCCGACGGGCCGGTGTTGTTCTCAGGCTGTCCGGGACCCAAATAGTGATTTCCAGCCGTCTGGGTCCGAGACTGCGATTTCTGGTGGGGCAGTCGAAAAATCACGTGTTTCGGGCAGTTCTGGGCCTGAACAATGATTTTGGCCGGTCGGGGGCGAAATCGACATTTTTGGCTGTCCGACGGGCTGGTGTCGTTCTCAGGATGTTCGAAACCCAAATAGGGATTTCCAGTCGTCTGGGTCCGAAACAGCTATTTCTGGTAGGGCAGTAAAAAAAACACGAGTTTCGAGCAGTTCCCGGACAGAATAGTGATTTTGGTCAGTCGGGGGCAGAATCGTCATTTTTGGCTGTCCGGCGGGCCGGTGTCGTTCTCCGGCTGTCCGGGACCCAAATAGTGATTTCCAGCCGTCTGGGTCCGAGACTGCGATTTCTGGGGGGGCAGTCGAAAAATTACGAGTTTCAGGCAGTTCTGGGCCTGAACAATGATTTTGGCCGGTCGGGGGCTGAATCGTCATTTTTGGCTGTCCGACGGGCCGGTGTCGTTCTCAGGATGTTCGGAACCCAAACAGCGATTTCCAGCCGTCTGGGTCCGAGACTGCGATTTCTGGTGGGGCAGTCGAAAAATCATGAGTTTCGGGCAGTTCAGGGCTTGAACAATGATTTTGGCCGGTCGGGCGCGGAATCGACATTTTTGGCTGTCCGACGGGCCGGTGTCGTTCTCAGGATGACCTGGACACAAATAACGATTTCCAGCCGCCTGGGTCCGAAACTGCTATTTCAGGTAGGGCGGCCAAAAAAACACGAGTTTCAAGCAGTTCCTGGCCCGAATAGTGATTCTGGCCGGTCGGGGGCAGAATCGACATTTTTGGCTGTCCGACGGGCCGGGGTCATTCTCAGGATGTTCGGAACCCAAATAGTGATTTCCAGCCGTCTGGGTCCGAAACTGCTATTTCTAGTAGGGCAGTCAAAAAAACACGAGTTTCGAGCAGTTCCCGGCCTGAACAGTGATTTTGGCCGGTCGGGGGCAGAATCGACATTTTTGGCTGTCCGACGGGCCGGTGTCATTCTCAGGATGTTCGGAACCCAAATAGGGATTTCCAGCCGTCTGGGTCCGAAACTGCTATTTCTAGTAGAGCAATAAAAAAAACACGAGTTTCGAGCAGTTCCCGGACAGAACAGTGATTTTGGTCGGTTGGGGGCGTAATCGACATTTTTGTCTGTCTGACGGGCTGGTGTCGTTCTCCAACTGTCCGGGACCCAAATAGTGATTTCCAGCCGTCTGGGTCCGAGACTGCGATTTCTGGTGGGGCAGTCGAAAAATCACGAGTTTCGGGCAGTTCAGGGCTTGAACAATGATTTTGGCCGGTCGGGCGCGGAATCGACATTTTTGGCTGTCCGACGGGCCGGTGTCGTTCTCAGGATGACCTGGACACAAATAGCGACTTCCAGCCGTCTGGGTCCGAAACTGCTATTTCTGGTAGGGCAGTAAAAAAAACACGAGTTTCGAGCAGTTCCCGGACAGAACAGTGATTTTGGTCGGTTGGGGGCATAATCGACATTTTTGTCTGTCTGACGGGCTGGTGTCGTTCTCCAACTGTCCGGGACCCAAATAGTGATTTCCAGCCGTCTGGGTCCGAGACTGCGATTTCTGGTGGGGCAGTCGAAAAATCACGAGTTTCGGGCAGTTCAGGGCTTGAACAATGATTATGGCCGGTCGGGCGCTGAATCGACATTTTTGGCTGTCCGACGGGCCGGTGTCGTTCTCAGGATGACCTGGACACAAATAGCGACTTCCAGCCGTCTGGGTCCGAAACTGCTATTTCTGGTAGGGCAGTCAAAAAAACACGAGTTTCGAGCAGTTCCCGGCCTGAACAGTGATTTTGGCCGGTCGGGGGCAGAATCGACATTTTTGGCTGACCGACGGGCCGGGGACATTCTCAGGATGTTCGGAACCCAAATAGTGATTTCCAGCCGTCTGGGTCCGAGACTGCGATTTCTGGAGGGGCAGTCGAAAAATCACGAGTTTCGGGCAGTTCCCGGCCTGAACAGTGATTTTGGCCGGTCGGGGGCAGAATCGACATTTTTGGCTGTCCGACGGGCCGGTGTCATTCTCAGGATGTTCGGAACCCAAATAGGGATTTCCAGCCGTCTGGGTCCGAAACTGCTATTTCTAGTAGAGCAATAAAAAAAACACGAGTTTCGAGCAGTTCCCGGACAGAACAGTGATTTTGGTCGGTTGGGGGCGTAATCGACATTTTTGTCTGTCTGACGGGCTGGTGTCGTTCTCCAACTGTCCGGGACCCAAATAGTGATTTCCAGCCGTCTGGGTCCGAGACTGCAATTTCTGGTGGGGCAGTCGAAAAATCACGAGTTTCGGGCAGTTCAGGGCTTGAACAATGATTTTGGCCGGTCGGGCGCGGAATCGACATTTTTGGCTGTCCGACGGGCCGGTGTCGTTCTCAGGATGACCTGGACACAAATAGCGACTTCCAGCCGTCTGGGTCCGAAACTGCTATTTCTGGTAGGGCAGTAAAAAAAACACGAGTTTCGAGCAGTTCCCGGACAGAACAGTGATTTTGGTCGGTTGGGGGCATAATCGACATTTTTGTCTGTCTGACGGGCTGGTGTCGTTCTCCAACTGTCCGGGACCCAAATAGTGATTTCCAGCCGTCTGGGTCCGAGACTGCGATTTCTGGTGGGGCAGTCGAAAAATCACGAGTTTCGGGCAGTTCAGGGCTTGAACAATGATTATGGCCGGTCGGGCGCTGAATCGACATTTTTGGCTGTCCGACGGGCCGGTGTCGTTCTCAGGATGACCTGGACACAAATAGCGACTTCCAGCCGTCTGGGTCCGAAACTGCTATTTCTGGTAGGGCAGTCAAAAAAACACGAGTTTCGAGCAGTTCCCGGCCTGAACAGTGATTTTGGCCGGTCGGGGGCAGAATCGACATTTTTGGCTGACCGACGGGCCGGGGACATTCTCAGGATGTTCGGAACCCAAATAGTGATTTCCAGCCGTCTGGGTCCGAGACTGCGATTTCTGGAGGGGCAGTCGAAAAATCACGAGTTTCGGGCAGTTCAGGGCTTGAACAATGATTTTGGCCGGTCGGGAGCGGAATCGACATTTTTGGCTGGCCGACGGGCCGGTGTCGTTCTCAGGATGACCTGGACACAAATACCGATTTCCAGCCGTCTGGGTCCGATACAGCTATTTCTGGTAGGGCAGTCAAAAAAACACGAGTTTCGAGCAGTTCCCGGCCTGAACAGTGATTTTGGCCGGTCGGGGGCAGAATCGACATTTTTGGCTGACCGACGGGCCGGGGACATTCTCAGGATGTTCGGAACCCAAATAGTGATTTCCAGCCGTCTGGGTCCGAAACTGCTATTTCTAGTAGGGCAGTCAAAAAAACACGAGTTTCGAGCAGTTCCCGGACAGAACAGTGATTTTGGTCAGTCGGGGGCAGAATCGTCATTTTTGGCTGTCCGACGGGCCGGTGTCGTTCTCAGGCTGTCCGGGACCCAAATAGTGATTTCCAGCCGTCTGGGTCCGAGACTGCGATTTCTGGTGGGGCAGTCGAAAAATCACGTGTTTCGGACAGTTCTGGGCCTGAACAATGATTTTGGCCGGTCGGGGGCGAAATCGACATTTTTGGCTGTCCGACGGGCTGGTGTCGTTCTCAGGATGTTCGAAACCCAAATAGGGATTTCCAGTCGTCTGGGTCCGAAACAGCTATTTCTGGTAGGGCAGTAAAAAAAACACGAGTTTCGAGCAGTTCCCGGACAGAATAGTGATTTTGGTCAGTCGGGGGCAGAATCGTCATTTTTGGCTGTCCGGCGGGCCGGTGTCGTTCTCCGGCTGTCCGGGACCCAAATAGTGATTTCCAGCCGTCTGGGTCCGAGACTGCGATTTCTGGGGGGGCAGTCGAAAAATCACGAGTTTCAGGCAGTTCTGGGCCTGAACAATGATTTTGGCCGGTCGGGGGCTGAATCGTCATTTTTGGCTGTCCGACGGGCCGGTGTCGTTCTCAGGATGTTCGGAACCCAAACAGCGATTTCCAGCCGTCTGGGTCCGAGACTGCGATTTCTGGTGGGGCAGTCGAAAAATCATGAGTTTCGGGCAGTTCAGGGCTTGAACAATGATTTTGGCCGGTCGGGCGCGGAATCGACATTTTTGGCTGTCCGACGGGCCGGTGTCGTTCTCAGGATGACCTGGACACAAATAACGATTTCCAGCCGCCTGGGTCCGAAACTGCTATTTCAGGTAGGGCGGCCAAAAAAACACGAGTTTCAAGCAGTTCCTGGCCCGAATAGTGATTCTGGCCGGTCGGGGGCAGAATCGACATTTTTGGCTGTCCGACGGGCCGGGGTCATTCTCAGGATGTTCGGAACCCAAATAGTGATTTCCAGCCGTCTGGGTCCGAAACTGCTATTTCTAGTAGGGCAGTCAAAAAAACACGAGTTTCGAGCAGTTCCCGGCCTGAACAGTGATTTTGGCCGGTCGGGGGCAGAATCGACATTTTTGGCTGTCCGACGGGCCGGTGTCATTCTCGGGATGTTCGGAACCCAAATAGGGATTTCCAGCCGTCTGGGTCCGAAACTGCTATTTCTAGTAGAGCAATAAAAAAAACACGAGTTTCGAGCAGTTCCCGGACAGAACAGTGATTTTGGTCGGTTGGGGGCGTAATCGACATTTTTGTCTGTCTGACGGGCTGGTGTCGTTCTCCAACTGTCCGGGACCCAAATAGTGATTTCCAGCCGTCTGGGTCCGAGACTGCGATTTCTGGTGGGGCAGTCGAAAAATCACGAGTTTCGGGCAGTTCAGGGCTTGAACAATGATTTTGGCCGGTCGGGCGCGGAATCGACATTTTTGGCTGTCCGACGGGCCGGTGTCGTTCTCAGGATGACCTGGACACAAATAGCGACTTCCAGCCGTCTGGGTCCGAAACTGCTATTTCTGGTAGGGCAGTAAAAAAAACACGAGTTTCGAGCAGTTCCCGGCCTGAACAGTGATTTTGGCCGGTCGGGGGCAGAATCGACATTTTTGGCTGACCGACGGGCCGGGGACATTCTCAGGATGTTCGGAACCCAAATAGTGATTTCCAGCCGTCTGGGTCCGAGACTGCGATTCCTGGAGGGGCAGTCGAAAAATCACGAGTTTCGGGCAGTTCAGGGCTTGAACAATGATTTTGGCCGGTCGGGCGCGGAATCGACATTTTTGGCTGTCCGACGGGCCGGTGTCGTTCTCAGGATGACCTGGACACAAATAGCGACTTCCAGCCGTCTGGGTCCGAAACTGCTATTTCTGGTAGGGCAGTAAAAAAAACACGAGTTTCGAGCAGTTCCCGGCCTGAACAGTGATTTTGGCCGGTCGGGGGCAGAATCGACATTTTTGGCTGACCGACGGGCCGGGGACATTCTCAGGATGTTCGGAACCCAAATAGTGATTTCCAGCCGTCTGGGTCCGAGACTGCGATTCCTGGAGGGGCAGTCGAAAAATCACGAGTTTCGGGCAGTTCAGGGCTTGAACAATGATTTTGGCCGGTCGGGAGCGGAATCGACATTTTTGGCTGTCCGACGGGCCGGTGTCGTTCTCAGGATGACCTGGACACAAATACCGATTTCCAGCCGTCTGGGTCCGATACAGCTATTTCTGGTAGGGCAGTCAAAAAAACACGAGTTTCGAGCAGTTCCCGGCCTGAACAGTGATTTTGGCCGGTCGGGGGCAGAATCGACATTTTTGGCTGACCGACGGGCCGGGGACATTCTCAGGATGTTCGGAACCCAAATAGTGATTTCCAGCCGTCTGGGTCCGAAACTGCTATTTCTAGTAGAGCAATAAAAAAAACACGAGTTTCGAGCAGTTCCCGGACAGAACAGTGATTTTGGTCAGTCGGGGGCAGAATCGTCATTTTTGGCTGTCCGACGGGCCGGTGTCGTTCTCAGGCTGTCCGGGACCCAAATAGTGATTTCCAGCCGTCTGGGTCCGAGACTGCGATTTCTGGTGGGGCAGTCGAAAAATCACGTGTTTCGGGCAGTTCTGGGCCTGAACAATGATTTTGGCTGGTCGGGGGCGAAATCGACATTTTTGGCTGTCCGACGGGCTGGTGTCGTTCTCAGGATGTTCGAAACCCAAATAGGGATTTCCAGTCGTCTGGGTCCGAAACAGCTATTTCTGGTAGGGCAGTAAAAAAAACACGAGTTTCGAGCAGTTCCCGGACAGAATAGTGATTTTGGTCAGTCGGGGGCAGAATCGTCATTTTTGGCTGTCCGGCGGGCCGGTGTCGTTCTCCGGCTGTCCGGGACCCAAATAGTGATTTCCAGCCGTCTGGGTCCGAGACTGCGATTTCTGGGGGGGCAGTCGAAAAATCACGAGTTTCAGGCAGTTCTGGGCCTGAACAATGATTTTGGCCGGTCGGGGGCTGAATCGTCATTTTTGGCTGTCCGACGGGCCGGTGTCGTTCTCAGGATGTTCGGAACCCAAACAGCGATTTCCAGCCGTCTGGGTCCGAGACTGCGATTTCTGGTGGGGCAGTCGAAAAATCATGAGTTTCGGGCAGTTCAGGGCTTGAACAATGATTTTGGCCGGTCGGGCGCGGAATCGACATTTTTGGCTGTCCGACGGGCCGGTGTCGTTCTCAGGATGACCTGGACACAAATAGCGATTTCCAGCCGCCTGGGTCCGAAACTGCTATTTCAGGTAGGGCGGCCAAAAAAACACGAGTTTCAAGCAGTTCCCGGCCCGAATAGTGATTCTGGCCGGTCGGGGGCAGAATCGACATTTTTGGCTGTCCGACGGGCCGGGGACATTCTCAGGATGTTCGGAACCCAAATAGTGATTTCCAGCCGTCTGGGTCCGAAACTGCTATTTCTAGTAGAGCAATAAAAAAAACACGAGTTTCGAGCAGTTCCCGGACAGAACAGTGATTTTGGTCGGTTGGGGGCGTAATCGACATTTTTGTCTGTCTGACGGGCTGGTGTCGTTCTCCAACTGTCCGGGACCCAAATAGTGATTTCCAGCCGTCTGGGTCCGAGACTGCGATTTCTGGTGGGGCAGTCGAAAAATCACGAGTTTCGGGCAGTTCAGGGCTTGAACAATGATTTTGGCCGGTCGGGCGCGGAATCGACATTTTTGGCTGTCCGACGGGCCGGTGTCGTTCTCAGGATGACCTGGACACAAATAGCGACTTCCAGCCGTCTGGGTCCGAAACTGCTATTTCTGGTAGGGCAGTAAAAAAAACACGAGTTTCGAGCAGTTCCCGGACAGAATAGTGATTTTGGTCAGTCGGGGGCAGAATCGTCATTTTTGGCTGTCCGGCGGGCCGGTGTCGTTCTCCGGCTGTCCGGGACCCAAATAGTGATTTCCAGCCGTCTGGGTCCGAGACTGCGATTTCTGGGGGGGCAGTCGAAAAATCACGAGTTTCAGGCAGTTCTGGGCCTGAACAATGATTTTGGCCGGTCGGGGGCTGAATCGTCATTTTTGGCTGTCCGACGGGCCGGTGTCGTTCTCAGGATGTTCGGAACCCAAACAGCGATTTCCAGCCGTCTGGGTCCGAGACTGCGATTTCTGGTGGGGCAGTCGAAAAATCATGAGTTTCGGGCAGTTCAGGGCTTGAACAATGATTTTGGCCGGTCGGGCGCGGAATCGACATTTTTGGCTGTCCGACGGGCCGGTGTCGTTCTCAGGATGACCTGGACACAAATAGCGATTTCCAGCCGCCTGGGTCCGAAACTGCTATTTCAGGTAGGGCGGCCAAAAAAACACGAGTTTCAAGCAGTTCCCGGCCCGAATAGTGATTCTGGCCGGTCGGGGGCAGAATCGACATTTTTGGCTGTCCGACGGGCCGGGGACATTCTCAGGATGTTCGGAACCCAAATAGTGATTTCCAGCCGTCTGGGTCCGAAACTGCTATTTCTAGTAGAGCAATAAAAAAAACACGAGTTTCGAGCAGTTCCCGGACAGAACAGTGATTTTGGTCGGTTGGGGGCGTAATCGACATTTTTGTCTGTCTGACGGGCTGGTGTCGTTCTCCAACTGTCCGGGACCCAAATAGTGATTTCCAGCCGTCTGGGTCCGAGACTGCGATTTCTGGTGGGGCAGTCGAAAAATCACGAGTTTCGGGCAGTTCAGGGCTTGAACAATGATTTTGGCCGGTCGGGCGCGGAATCGACATTTTTGGCTGTCCGACGGGCCGGTGTCGTTCTCAGGATGACCTGGACACAAATAGCGACTTCCAGCCGTCTGGGTCCGAAACTGCTATTTCTGGTAGGGCAGTAAAAAAAACACGAGTTTCGAGCAGTTCCCGGCCTGAACAGTGATTTTGGCCGGTCGGGGGCAGAATCGACATTTTTGGCTGACCGACGGGCCGGGGACATTCTCAGGATGTTCGGAACCCAAATAGTGATTTCCAGCCGTCTGGGTCCGAGACTGCGATTTCTGGAGGGGCAGTCGAAAAATCACGAGTTTCGGGCAGTTCAGGGCTTGAACAATGATTTTGGCCGGTCGGGAGCGGAATCGACATTTTTGGCTGTCCGACGGGCCGGTGTCGTTCTCAGGATGACCTGGACACAAATACCGATTTCCAGCCGTCTGGGTCCGATACAGCTATTTCTGGTAGGGCAGTTAAAAAAACACGAGTTTCGAGCAGTTCCCGGCCTGAACAGTGATTTTGGCCGGTCGGGGGCAGAATCGACATTTTTGGCTGACCGACGGGCCGGGGACATTCTCAGGATGTTCGGAACCCAAATAGTGATTTCCAGCCGTCTGGGTCCGAAACTGCTATTTCTAGTAGGGTAGTCAAAAAAACACGAGTTTCGAGCAGTTCCCGGACAGAACAGTGATTTTGGTCAGTCGGGGGCAGAATCGTCATTTTTGGCTGTCCGACGGGCCGGTGTCGTTCTCAGGCTGTCCGGGACCCAAATAGTGATTTCCAGCCGTCTGGGTCCGAGACTGCGATTTCTGGTGGGGCAGTCGAAAAATCACGTGTTTCGGGCAGTTCTGGGCCTGAACAATGATTTTGGCCGGTCGGGGGCGAAATCGACATTTTTGGCTGTCCGACGGGCTGGTGTCGTTCTCAGGATGTTCGAAACCCAAATAGGGAATTCCAGTCGTCTGGGTCCGAAACAGCTATTTCTGGTAGGGCAGTAAAAAAAACACGAGTTTCGAGCAGTTCCCGGACAGAATAGTGATTTTGGTCAGTCGGGGGCAGAATCGTCATTTTTGGCTGTCCGGCGGGCCGGTGTCGTTCTCCGGCTGTCCGGGACCCAAATAGTGATTTCCAGCCGTCTGGGTCCGAGACTGCGATTTCTGGGGGGGCAGTCGAAAAATCACGAGTTTCAGGCAGTTCTGGGCCTGAACAATGATTTTGGCCGGTCGGGGGCTGAATCGTCATTTTTGGCTGTCCGACGGGCCGGTGTCGTTCTCAGGATGTTCGGAACCCAAACAGCGATTTCCAGCCGTCTGGGTCCGAGACTGCGATTTCTGGTGGGGCAGTCGAAAAATCATGAGTTTCGGGCAGTTCAGGGCTTGAACAATGATTTTGGCCGGTCGGGCGCGGAATCGACATTTTTGGCTGTCCGACGGGCCGGTGTCATTCTCAGGATGACCTGGACACAAATAGCGATTTCCAGCCGCCTGGGTCCGAAACTGCTATTTCTGGTAGGGCGGCCAAAAAAACACGAGTTTCAAGCAGTTCCCGGCCCGAATAGTGATTCTGGCCGGTCGGGGGCAGAATCGACATTTTTGGCTGTCCGACGGGCCGGGGTCATTCTCAGGATGTTCGGAACCCAAATAGTGATTTCCAGCCGTCTGGGTCCGAAACTGCTATTTCTAGTAGGGCAGTCAAAAAAACACGAGTTTCGAGCAGTTCCCGGCCTGAACAGTGATTTTGGCCGGTCGGGGGCAGAATCGACATTTTTGGCTGTCCGACGGGCCGGTGTCATTCTCAGGATGTTCGGAACCCAAATAGGGATTTCCAGCCGTCTGGGTCCGAAACTGCTATTTCTAGTAGAGCAATAAAAAAAACACGAGTTTCGAGCAGTTCCCGGACAGAACAGTGATTTTGGTCGGTTGGGGGCGTAATCGACATTTTTGTCTGTCTGACGGGCTGGTGTCGTTCTCCAGCTGTCCGGGACCCAAATAGTGATTTCCAGCCGTCTGGGTCCGAGACTGCAATTTCTGGTGGGGCAGTCGAAAAATCACGAGTTTCGGGCAGTTCAGGGCTTGAACAATGATTTTGGCCGGTCGGGCGCGGAATCGACATTTTTGGCTGTCCGACGGGCCGGTGTCGTTCTCAGGATGACCTGGACACAAATAGCGACTTCCAGCCGTCTGGGTCCGAAACTGCTATTTCTGGTAGGGCAATAAAAAAAACACGAGTTTCGAGCAGTTCCCGGCCTGAACAGTGATTTTGGCCGGTCGGGGGCAGAATCGACATTTTTGGCTGACCGACGGGCCGGGGACATTCTCAGGATGTTCGGAACCCAAATAGTGATTTACAGCCGTCTGGGTCCGAGACTGCGATTTCTGGAGGGGCAGTCGAAAAATCACGAGTTTCGGGCAGTTCAGGGCTTGAACAATGATTTTGGCCGGTCGGGAGCGGAATCGACATTTTTGGCTGTCCGACGGGCCGGTGTCGTTCTCAGGATGACCTGGACACAAGTACCGATTTCCAGCCGTCTGGGTCCGATACAGCTATTTCTGGTAGGGCAGTCAAAAAAACACGAGTTTCGAGCAGTTCCCGGCCTGAACAGTGATTTTGGCCGGTCGGGGCAGAATCGACATTTTTGCCTGCCCGACGGGCCGGTTTCATTCTCAGGATATTCGGAACCCAAATAGTGATTTCCAGCCGTCTGGGTCTGAGACTGCGATTTCTGGTGGGGCAGTCGAAAAATCACGTGTTTCAGGCAGTTCTGGGCCTGAACAATGATTTTGGCCGGTCGGGGGCGGAATCGACATTTTTGGCTGTCCGACGGGCCGGTGTCGTTCTCAGGATGACCCGGACACAAATAGCGATTTCCAGCCGTCTGGGTCCGAAACTGCTATTTCTGGTAGGGCAGTCAACAAAACACGAGTTTCGAGCAGTTCCCGGCCCGAACAGTGTTTTTGTCCGGTCGGGGGCAGAATCGACATTTTTGCCTGTCCGACGGGCCGGTGTCATTCGCAGGATGTTCGGAACCCAAATAGTGATTTCCAGCTGTCTGGGTCCGAAACAGCTATTTCTGGTAGGGCAGTAAAAAAAACACGAGTTTCGAGCAGTTCCCGGACAGAACAGTGATTTTGGTCAGTCGGGGGCAGAATCGTCATTTTTGGCTGTCCGACGGGCCGGGGTCATTCTCAGGATGTTCGGAACCCAAATAGTGATTTCCAGCCGTCTGGGTCCGAAACTGCTATTTCTAGTAGGGCAGTCAAAAAAACACGAGTTTCGAGCAGTTCCCGGCCTGAACAGTGATTTTGGCCGGTCGGGGGCAGAATCGACATTTTTGCCTGCCCGACGGGCCGGTGTCATTCTCAGGATATTCGGAACCCAAATAGTGATTTCCAGCCGTCTGGGTCCGAGACTGCGATTTCTGGTGGGGCAGTCGAAAAATCACGTGTTTCAGGCAGTTCTGGGCCTGAACAATGATTTTGGCCGGTCGGGGGCTGAATCGTCATTTTTGGCTGTCCGACGGGCCGGTGTCGTTCTCAGGATGTTCGGAACCCAAACAGCGATTTCCAGCCGTCTGGGTCCGAGACTGCGATTTCTGGTGGGGCAGTCGAAAAATCATGAGTTTCGGGCAGTTCAGGGCTTGAACAATGATTTTGGCCGGTCAGGCGCGGAATCGACATTTTTGGCTGTCCGACGGGCCGGTGTCGTTCTCAGGATGACCTGGACACAAATAGCGATTTCCAGCCGCCTGGGTCCGAAACTGCTATTTCTGGTAGGGCGGCCAAAAAAACACGAGTTTCAAGCAGTTCCCGGCCCGAATAGTGATTCTGGCCGGTCGGGGGCAGAATCGACATTTTTGGCTGTCCGACGGGCCGGGGTCATTCTCAGGATGTTCGGAACCCAAATAGTGATTTCCAGCCGTCTGGGTCCGAAACTGCTATTTCTAGTAGGGCAGTCAAAAAAACACGAGTTTCGAGCAGTTCCCGGCCTGAACAGTGATTTTGGCCGGTCGGGGGCAGAATCGACATTTTTGGCTGTCCGACGGGCCGGTGTCATTCTCAGGATGTTCGGAACCCAAATAGGGATTTCCAGCCGTCTGGGTCCGAAACTGCTATTTCTAGTAGAGCAATAAAAAAAACACGAGTTTCGAGCAGTTCCCGGACAGAACAGTGATTTTGGTCGGTTGGGGGCGTAATCGACATTTTTGTCTGTCTGACGGGCTGGTGTCGTTCTCCAGCTGTCCGGGACCCAAATAGTGATTTCCAGCCGTCTGGGTCCGAGACTGCAATTTCTGGTGGGGCAGTCGAAAAATCACGAGTTTCGGGCAGTTCAGGGCTTGAACAATGATTTTGGCCGGTCGGGCGCGGAATCGACATTTTTGGCTATCCGACGGGCCGGTGTCGTTCTCAGGATGACCTGGACACAAATAGCGACTTCCAGCCGTCTGGGTCCGAAACTGCTATTTCTGGTAGGGCAATAAAAAAAACACGAGTTTCGAGCAGTTCCCGGCCTGAACAGTGATTTTGGCCGGTCGGGGGCAGAATCGACATTTTTGGCTGACCGACGGGCCGGGGACATTCTCAGGATGTTCGGAACCCAAATAGTGATTTACAGCCGTCTGGGTCCGAGACTGCGATTTCTGGAGGGGCAGTCGAAAAATCACGAGTTTCGGGCAGTTCAGGGCTTGAACAATGATTTTGGCCGGTCGGGAGCGGAATCGACATTTTTGGCTGTCCGACGGGCCGGTGTCGTTCTCAGGATGACCTGGACACAAGTACCGATTTCCAGCCGTCTGGGTCCGATACAGCTATTTCTGGTAGGGCAGTCAAAAAAACACGAGTTTCGAGCAGTTCCCGGCCTGAACAGTGATTTTGGCCGGTCGGGGCAGAATCGACATTTTTGCCTGCCCGACGGGCCGGTTTCATTCTCAGGATATTCGGAACCCAAATAGTGATTTCCAGCCGTCTGGGTCTGAGACTGCGATTTCTGGTGGGGCAGTCGAAAAATCACGTGTTTCAGGCAGTTCTGGGCCTGAACAATGATTTTGGCCGGTCGGGGGCGGAATCGACATTTTTGGCTGTCCGACGGGCCGGTGTCGTTCTCAGGATGACCCGGACACAAATAGCGATTTCCAGCCGTCTGGGTCCGAAACTGCTATTTCTGGTAGGGCAGTCAACAAAACACGAGTTTCGAGCAGTTCCCGGCCCGAACAGTGATTTTGTCCGGTCGGGGGCAGAATCGACATTTTTGCCTGTCCGACGGGCCGGTGTCATTCGCAGGATGTTCGGAACCCAAATAGTGATTTCCAGCTGTCTGGGTCCGAAACAGCTATTTCTGGTAGGGCAGTAAAAAAAACACGAGTTTCGAGCAGTTCCCGGACAGAACAGTGATTTTGGTCAGTCGGGGGCAGAATCGTCATTTTTGGCTGTCCGACGGGCCGGGGTCATTCTCAGGATGTTCGGAACCCAAATAGTGATTTCCAGCCGTCTGGGTCCGAAACTGCTATTTCTAGTAGGGCAGTCAAAAAAACACGAGTTTCGAGCAGTTCCCGGCCTGAACAGTGATTTTGGCCGGTCGGGGGCAGAATCGACATTTTTGCCTGCCCGACGGGCCGGTGTCATTCTCAGGATATTCGGAACCCAAATAGTGATTTCCAGCCGTCTGGGTCCGAGACTGCGATTTCTGGTGGGGCAGTCGAAAAATCACGTGTTTCAGGCAGTTCTGGGCCTGAACAATGATTTTGGCCGGTCGGGGGCGGAATCGACATTTTTGGCTGTCCGACGGGCCGGGGACATTCTCAGGATGTTCGGAACCCAAATAGTGATTTCCAGCCGTCTGGGTCCGAAACAGCTATTTCTGGTAGGGCAGTAAAAAAAACACGAGTTTCGAGCAGTTCCCGGACAAAATAGTGATTTTGGTCAGTCGGGGCTAGAATCGTCATTCTTTGCTGTCCGACGGGCCGGTGTCGTTCTCCGGCTGTCCGGGACCCAAATAGTGATTTCCAGCCGTCTGGGTCCGAGACTGCGATTTCTGGTGGGGCAGTCGAAAAATCACGAGTTTCGGGCAGTTCAGGGCTTGAACAATGATTTTGGCCGGTCGGGCGCGGAATCGACATTTTTGGCTGTCCGACGGGCCGGTGTCGTTCTCAGGATGACCTGGACACAAATAGCGATTTCCAGCCGTCTGGGTCCGAAACTGCTATTTCTTGTAGGGCAGTCAAAAAAACACGAGTTTCGAGCAGTTCCCGGCCTGAACAGTGATTTTGGCCGGTCGGGGGCAGAATCGACATTTTTGCCTGCCCGACGGGCCGGTGTCATTCTCAGGATATTCGGAACCCAAATAGTGATTTCCAGCCGTCTGGGTCCGAGACTGCGATTTCTGGTGGGGCAGTCGAAAAATCACGTGTTTCAGGCAGTTCTGGGCCTGAACAATGATTTTGGCCGGTCGGGGGCGGAATCGACATTTTTGGCTGTCCGACGGGCCGGGGACATTCTCAGGATGTTCGGAACCCAAATAGTGATTTCCAGCCGTCTGGGTCCGAAACAGCTATTTCTGGTAGGGCAGTAAAAAAAACACGAGTTTCGAGCAGTTCCCGGACAAAATAGTGATTTTGGTCAGTCGGGGCTAGAATCGTCATTCTTTGCTGTCCGACGGGCCGGTGTCGTTCTCCGGCTGTCCGGGACCCAAATAGTGATTTCCAGCCGTCTGGGTCCGAGACTGCGATTTCTGGTGGGGCAGTCGAAAAATCACGAGTTTCGGGCAGTTCAGGGCTTGAACAATGATTTTGGCCGGTCGGGCGCGGAATCGACATTTTTGGCTGTCCGACGGGCCGGTGTCGTTCTCAGGATGACCTGGACACAAATAGCGATTTCCAGCCGTCAGGGACCGAAACTGCTATTTCTTGTAGGGCAGTCAAAAAAACACGAGTTTCGAGCAGTTCCCGGCCTGAACAGTGATTTTGGCCGGTCGGGGCAGAATCGACATTTTTGCCTGCCCGACGGGCCGGTTTCATTCTCAGGATATTCGGAACCCAAATAGTGATTTCCAGCCGTCTGGGTCTGAGACTGCGATTTCTGGTGGGGCAGTCGAAAAATCACGTGTTTCAGGCAGTTCTGGGCCTGAACAATGATTTTGGCCGGTCGGGGGCGGAATCGACATTTTTGGCTGTCCGACGGGCCGGTGTCGTTCTCAGGATGACCCGGACACAAATAGCGATTTCCAGCCGTCTGGGTCCGAAACTGCTATTTCTGGTAGGGCAGTCAACAAAACACGAGTTTCGAGCAGTTCCCGGCCCGAACAGTGATTTTGTCCGGTCGGGGGCAGAATCGACATTTTTGCCTGTCCGACGGGCCGGTGTCATTCTCAGGATGTTCGGAACCCAAATAGTGATTTCCAGCTGTCTGGGTCCGAAACAGCTATTTCTGGTAGGGCAGTAAAAAAAACACGAGTTTCGAGCAGTTCCCGGACAGAACAGTGATTTTGGTCAGTCGGGGGCAGAATCGTCATTTTTGGCTGTCCGACGGGCCGGTGTCGTTCTCAGGATGACCTGGACACAAATAGCGATTTCCAGCCGTCAGGGACCGAAACTGCTATTTCTTGTAGGGCAGTCAAAAAAACACGAGTTTCGAGCAGTTCCCGGCCTGAACAGTGATTTTGGCCGGTCGGGGCAGAATCGACATTTTTGCCTGCCCGACGGGCCGGTTTCATTCTCAGGATATTCGGAACCCAAATAGTGATTTCCAGCCGTCTGGGTCTGAGACTGCGATTTCTGGTGGGGCAGTCGAAAAATCACGTGTTTCAGGCAGTTCTGGGCCTGAACAATGATTTTGGCCGGTCGGGGGCGGAATCGACATTTTTGGCTGTCCGACGGGCCGGTGTCGTTCTCAGGATGACCCGGACACAAATAGCGATTTCCAGCCGTCTGGGTCCGAAACTGCTATTTCTGGTAGGGCAGTCAACAAAACACGAGTTTCGAGCAGTTCCCGGCCCGAACAGTGATTTTGTCCGGTCGGGGGCAGAATCGACATTTTTGCCTGTCCGACGGGCCGGTGTCATTCTCAGGATGTTCGGAACCCAAATAGTGATTTCCAGCTGTCTGGGTCCGAAACAGCTATTTCTGGTAGGGCAGTAAAAAAAACACGAGTTTCGAGCAGTTCCCGGACAGAACAGTGATTTTGGTCAGTCGGGGGCAGAATCGTCATTTTTGGCTGTCCGACGGGCCGGTGTCGTTCTCCGGCTGTCCGGGACCCAAATAGTGATTTCCAGCCGTCTGGGTCCGAAACTGCTATTTCTAGTAGGGCAGTCAAAAAAACACGAGTTTCGAGCAGTTCCCGGCTTGAACAGTGATTTTGGCCGGTCGGGGGCAGAATCGACATTTTTGCCTGCCCGACGGGCCGGTGTCATTCTCAGGATATTCGGAACCCAAATAGTGATTTCCAGCCGTCTGGGTCCGAGACTGCGATTTCTGGTGGGGCAGTCGAAAAATCACGTGTTTCAGGCAGTTCTGGGCCTGAACAATGATTTTGGCCGGTCGGGGGCGGAATCGACATTTTTGGCTGTCCGACGGGCCGGGGACATTCTCAGGATGTTCGGAACCCAAATAGTGATTTCCAGCCGTCTGGGTCCGAAACAGCTATTTCTGGTAGGGCAGTAAAAAAAACACGAGTTTCGAGCAGTTCCCGGACAAAATAGTGATTTTGGTCAGTCGGGGCTAGAATCGTCATTCTTTGCTGTCCGACGGGCCGGTGTCGTTCTCTGGCTGTCCGGGACCCAAATAGTGATTTCCAGCCGTCTGGGTTCGAGACTGCGATTTCTGGTGGGGCAGTCGAAAAATCACGAGTTTCGGGCAGTTCAGGGCTTGAACAATGATTTTGGCCGGTCGGGCGCGGAATCGACATTTTTGGCTGTCCGACGGGCCGGTGTCGTTCTCAGGATGACCTGGACACAAATAGCGATTTCCAGCCGTCTGGGTCCGAAACTGCTATTTCTTGTAGGGCAGTCAAAAAAACACGAGTTTCGAGCAGTTCCCGGCCTGAACAGTGATTTTGGCCGGTCGGGGGCAGAATCGACATTTTTGCCTGCCCGACGGGCCGGTGTCATTCTCAGGATATTCGGAACCCAAATAGTGATTTCCAGCCGTCTGGGTCCGAGACTGCGATTTCTGGTGGGGCAGTCGAAAAATCACGTGTTTCAGGCAGTTCTGGGCCTGAACAATGATTTTGGCCGGTCGGGGGCGGAATCGACATTTTTGGCTGTCCGACGGGCCGGGGACATTCTCAGGATGTTCGGAACCCAAATAGTGATTTCCAGCCGTCTGGGTCCGAAACAGCTATTTCTGGTAGGGCAGTAAAAAAAACACGAGTTTCGAGCAGTTCCCGGACAAAATAGTGATTTTGGTCAGTCGGGGCTAGAATCGTCATTCTTTGCTGTCCGACGGGCCGGTGTCGTTCTCCGGCTGTCCGGGACCCAAATAGTGATTTCCAGCCGTCTGGGTCCGAGACTGCGATTTCTGGTGGGGCAGTCGAAAAATCACGAGTTTCGGGCAGTTCAGGGCTTGAACAATGATTTTGGCCGGTCGGGCGCGGAATCGACATTTTTGGCTGTCCGACGGGCCGGTGTCGTTCTCAGGATGACCTGGACACAAATAGCGATTTCCAGCCGTCAGGGACCGAAACTGCTATTTCTTGTAGGGCAGTCAAAAAAACACGAGTTTCGAGCAGTTCCCGGCCTGAACAGTGATTTTGGCCGGTCGGGGCAGAATCGACATTTTTGCCTGCCCGACGGGCCGGTTTCATTCTCAGGATATTCGGAACCCAAATAGTGATTTCCAGCCGTCTGGGTCTGAGACTGCGATTTCTGGTGGGGCAGTCGAAAAATCACGTGTTTCAGGCAGTTCTGGGCCTGAACAATGATTTTGGCCGGTCGGGGGCGGAATCGACATTTTTGGCTGTCCGACGGGCCGGTGTCGTTCTCAGGATGACCCGGACACAAATAGCGATTTCCAGCCGTCTGGGTCCGAAACTGCTATTTCTGGTAGGGCAGTCAACAAAACACGAGTTTCGAGCAGTTCCCGGCCCGAACAGTGATTTTGTCCGGTCGGGGGCAGAATCGACATTTTTGCCTGTCCGACGGGCCGGTGTCATTCTCAGGATGTTCGGAACCCAAATAGTGATTTCCAGCTGTCTGGGTCCGAAACAGCTATTTCTGGTAGGGCAGTAAAAAAAACACGAGTTTCGAGCAGTTCCCGGACAGAACAGTGATTTTGGTCAGTCGGGGGCAGAATCGTCATTTTTGGCTGTCCGACGGGCCGGTGTCGTTCTCCGGCTGTCCGGGACCCAAATAGTGATTTCCAGCCGTCTGGGTCCGAAACTGCTATTTCTAGTAGGGCAGTCAAAAAAACACGAGTTTCGAGCAGTTCCCGGCTTGAACAGTGATTTTGGCCGGTCGGGGGCAGAATCGACATTTTTGCCTGCCCGACGGGCCGGTGTCATTCTCAGGATATTCGGAACCCAAATAGTGATTTCCAGCCGTCTGGGTCCGAGACTGCGATTTCTGGTGGGGCAGTCGAAAAATCACGTGTTTCAGGCAGTTCTGGGCCTGAACAATGATTTTGGCCGGTCGGGGGCGGAATCGACATTTTTGGCTGTCCGACGGGCCGGGGACATTCTCAGGATGTTCGGAACCCAAATAGTGATTTCCAGCCGTCTGGGTCCGAAACAGCTATTTCTGGTAGGGCAGTAAAAAAAACACGAGTTTCGAGCAGTTCCCGGACAAAATAGTGATTTTGGTCAGTCGGGGCTAGAATCGTCATTCTTTGCTGTCCGACGGGCCGGTGTCGTTCTCCGGCTGTCCGGGACCCAAATAGTGATTTCCAGCCGTCTGGGTCCGAGACTGCGATTTCTGGTGGGGCAGTCGAAAAATCACGAGTTTCGGGCAGTTCAGGGCTTGAACAATGATTTTGGCCGGTCGGGCGCGGAATCGACATTTTTGGCTGTCCGACGGGCCGGTGTCGTTCTCAGGATGACCTGGACACAAATAGCGATTTCCAGCCGTCTGGGTCCGAAACTGCTATTTCTTGTAGGGCAGTCAAAAAAACACGAGTTTCGAGCAGTTCCCGGCCTGAACAGTGATTTTGGCCGGTCGGGGGCAGAATCGACATTTTTGCCTGCCCGACGGGCCGGTGTCATTCTCAGGATATTCGGAACCCAAATAGTGATTTCCAGCCGTCTGGGTCCGAGACTGCGATTTCTGGTGGGGCAGTCGAAAAATCACGTGTTTCAGGCAGTTCTGGGCCTGAACAATGATTTTGGCCGGTCGGGGGCGGAATCGACATTTTTGGCTGTCCGACGGGCCGGGGACATTCTCAGGATGTTCGGAACCCAAATAGTGATTTCCAGCCGTCTGGGTCCGAAACAGCTATTTCTGGTAGGGCAGTAAAAAAAACACGAGTTTCGAGCAGTTCCCGGACAAAATAGTGATTTTGGTCAGTCGGGGCTAGAATCGTCATTCTTTGCTGTCCGACGGGCCGGTGTCGTTCTCCGGCTGTCCGGGACCCAAATAGTGATTTCCAGCCGTCTGGGTCCGAGACTGCGATTTCTGGTGGGGCAGTCGAAAAATCACGAGTTTCGGGCAGTTCAGGGCTTGAACAATGATTTTGGCCGGTCGGGCGCGGAATCGACATTTTTGGCTGTCCGACGGGCCGGTGTCGTTCTCAGGATGACCTGGACACAAATAGCGATTTCCAGCCGTCAGGGACCGAAACTGCTATTTCTTGTAGGGCAGTCAAAAAAACACGAGTTTCGAGCAGTTCCCGGCCTGAACAGTGATTTTGGCCGGTCGGGGCAGAATCGACATTTTTGCCTGCCCGACGGGCCGGTTTCATTCTCAGGATATTCGGAACCCAAATAGTGATTTCCAGCCGTCTGGGTCTGAGACTGCGATTTCTGGTGGGGCAGTCGAAAAATCACGTGTTTCAGGCAGTTCTGGGCCTGAACAATGATTTTGGCCGGTCGGGGGCGGAATCGACATTTTTGGCTGTCCGACGGGCCGGTGTCGTTCTCAGGATGACCCGGACACAAATAGCGATTTCCAGCCGTCTGGGTCCGAAACTGCTATTTCTGGTAGGGCAGTCAACAAAACACGAGTTTCGAGCAGTTCCCGGCCCGAACAGTGATTTTGTCCGGTCGGGGGCAGAATCGACATTTTTGCCTGTCCGACGGGCCGGTGTCATTCTCAGGATGTTCGGAACCCAAATAGTGATTTCCAGCTGTCTGGGTCCGAAACAGCTATTTCTGGTAGGGCAGTAAAAAAAACACGAGTTTCGAGCAGTTCCCGGACAGAACAGTGATTTTGGTCAGTCGGGGGCAGAATCGTCATTTTTGGCTGTCCGACGGGCCGGTGTCGTTCTCCGGCTGTCCGGGACCCAAATAGTGATTTCCAGCCGTCTGGGTCCGAAACTGCTATTTCTAGTAGGGCAGTCAAAAAAACACGAGTTTCGAGCAGTTCCCGGCTTGAACAGTGATTTTGGCCGGTCGGGGGCAGAATCGACATTTTTGCCTGCCCGACGGGCCGGTGTCATTCTCAGGATATTCGGAACCCAAATAGTGATTTCCAGCCGTCTGGGTCCGAGACTGCGATTTCTGGTGGGGCAGTCGAAAAATCACGTGTTTCAGGCAGTTCTGGGCCTGAACAATGATTTTGGCCGGTCGGGGGCGGAATCGACATTTTTGGCTGTCCGACGGGCCGGGGACATTCTCAGGATGTTCGGAACCCAAATAGTGATTTCCAGCCGTCTGGGTCCGAAACAGCTATTTCTGGTAGGGCAGTAAAAAAAACACGAGTTTCGAGCAGTTCCCGGACAAAATAGTGATTTTGGTCAGTCGGGGCTAGAATCGTCATTCTTTGCTGTCCGACGGGCCGGTGTCGTTCTCCGGCTGTCCGGGACCCAAATAGTGATTTCCAGCCGTCTGGGTCCGAGACTGCGATTTCTGGTGGGGCAGTCGAAAAATCACGAGTTTCGGGCAGTTCAGGGCTTGAACAATGATTTTGGCCGGTCGGGCGCGGAATCGACATTTTTGGCTGTCCGACGGGCCGGTGTCGTTCTCAGGATGACCTGGACACAAATAGCGATTTCCAGCCGTCTGGGTCCGAAACTGCTATTTCTTGTAGGGCAGTCAAAAAAACACGAGTTTCGAGCAGTTCCCGGCCTGAACAGTGATTTTGGCCGGTCGGGGGCAGAATCGACATTTTTGCCTGCCCGACGGGCCGGTGTCATTCTCAGGATATTCGGAACCCAAATAGTGATTTCCAGCCGTCTGGGTCCGAGACTGCGATTTCTGGTGGGGCAGTCGAAAAATCACGTGTTTCAGGCAGTTCTGGGCCTGAACAATGATTTTGGCCGGTCGGGGGCGGAATCGACATTTTTGGCTGTCCGACGGGCCGGGGACATTCTCAGGATGTTCGGAACCCAAATAGTGATTTCCAGCCGTCTGGGTCCGAAACAGCTATTTCTGGTAGGGCAGTAAAAAAAACACGAGTTTCGAGCAGTTCCCGGACAAAATAGTGATTTTGGTCAGTCGGGGCTAGAATCGTCATTCTTTGCTGTCCGACGGGCCGGTGTCGTTCTCCGGCTGTCCGGGACCCAAATAGTGATTTCCAGCCGTCTGGGTCCGAGACTGCGATTTCTGGTGGGGCAGTCGAAAAATCACGAGTTTCGGGCAGTTCAGGGCTTGAACAATGATTTTGGCCGGTCGGGCGCGGAATCGACATTTTTGGCTGTCCGACGGGCCGGTGTCGTTCTCAGGATGACCTGGACACAAATAGCGATTTCCAGCCGTCAGGGACCGAAACTGCTATTTCTTGTAGGGCAGTCAAAAAAACACGAGTTTCGAGCAGTTCCCGGCCTGAACAGTGATTTTGGCCGGTCGGGGCAGAATCGACATTTTTGCCTGCCCGACGGGCCGGTTTCATTCTCAGGATATTCGGAACCCAAATAGTGATTTCCAGCCGTCTGGGTCTGAGACTGCGATTTCTGGTGGGGCAGTCGAAAAATCACGTGTTTCAGGCAGTTCTGGGCCTGAACAATGATTTTGGCCGGTCGGGGGCGGAATCGACATTTTTGGCTGTCCGACGGGCCGGTGTCGTTCTCAGGATGACCCGGACACAAATAGCGATTTCCAGCCGTCTGGGTCCGAAACTGCTATTTCTGGTAGGGCAGTCAACAAAACACGAGTTTCGAGCAGTTCCCGGCCCGAACAGTGATTTTGTCCGGTCGGGGGCAGAATCGACATTTTTGCCTGTCCGACGGGCCGGTGTCATTCTCAGGATGTTCGGAACCCAAATAGTGATTTCCAGCTGTCTGGGTCCGAAACAGCTATTTCTGGTAGGGCAGTAAAAAAAACACGAGTTTCGAGCAGTTCCCGGACAGAACAGTGATTTTGGTCAGTCGGGGGCAGAATCGTCATTTTTGGCTGTCCGACGGGCCGGTGTCGTTCTCCGGCTGTCCGGGACCCAAATAGTGATTTCCAGCCGTCTGGGTCCGAAACTGCTATTTCTAGTAGGGCAGTCAAAAAAACACGAGTTTCGAGCAGTTCCCGGCCTGAACAGTGATTTTGGCCGGTCGGGGGCAGAATCGACATTTTTGCCTGCCCGACGGGCCGGTGTCATTCTCAGGATATTCGGAACCCAAATAGTGATTTCCAGCCGTCTGGGTCCGAGACTGCGATTTCTGGTGGGGCAGTCGAAAAATCACGTGTTTCAGGCAGTTCTGGGCCTGAACAATGATTTTGGCCGGTCGGGGGCGGAATCGACATTTTTGGCTGTCCGACGGGCCGGGGACATTCTCAGGATGTTCGGAACCCAAATAGTGATTTCCAGCCGTCTGGGTCCGAAACAGCTATTTCTGGTAGGGCAGTAAAAAAAACACGAGTTTCGAGCAGTTCCCGGACAAAATAGTGATTTTGGTCAGTCGGGGCTAGAATCGTCATTCTTTGCTGTCCGACGGGCCGGTGTCGTTCTCTGGCTGTCCGGGACCCAAATAGTGATTTCCAGCCGTCTGGGTCCGAGACTGCGATTTCTGGTGGGGCAGTCGAAAAATCACGAGTTTCGGGCAGTTCAGGGCTTGAACAATGATTTTGGCCGGTCGGGCGCGGAATCGACATTTTTGGCTGTCCGACGGGCCGGTGTCGTTCTCAGGATGACCTGGACACAAATAGCGATTTCCAGCCGTCTGGGTCCGAAACTGCTATTTCTTGTAGGGCAGTCAAAAAAACACGAGTTTCGAGCAGTTCCCGGCCTGAACAGTGATTTTGGCCGGTCGGGGGCAGAATCGACATTTTTGCCTGCCCGACGGGCCGGTGTCATTCTCAGGATATTCGGAACCCAAATAGTGATTTCCAGCCGTCTGGGTCCGAGACTGCGATTTCTGGTGGGGCAGTCGAAAAATCACGTGTTTCAGGCAGTTCTGGGCCTGAACAATGATTTTGGCCGGTCGGGGGCGGAATCGACATTTTTGGCTGTCCGACGGGCCGGGGACATTCTCAGGATGTTCGGAACCCAAATAGTGATTTCCAGCCGTCTGGGTCCGAAACAGCTATTTCTGGTAGGGCAGTAAAAAAAACACGAGTTTCGAGCAGTTCCCGGACAAAATAGTGATTTTGGTCAGTCGGGGCTAGAATCGTCATTCTTTGCTGTCCGACGGGCCGGTGTCGTTCTCCGGCTGTCCGGGACCCAAATAGTGATTTCCAGCCGTCTGGGTCCGAGACTGCGATTTCTGGTGGGGCAGTCGAAAAATCACGAGTTTCGGGCAGTTCAGGGCTTGAACAATGATTTTGGCCGGTCGGGCGCGGAATCGACATTTTTGGCTGTCCGACGGGCCGGTGTCGTTCTCAGGATGACCCGGACACAAATAGCGATTTCCAGCCGTCTGGGTCCGAAACTGCTATTTCTGGTAGGGCAGTCAACAAAACACGAGTTTCGAGCAGTTCCCGGCCCGAACAGTGATTTTGTCCGGTCGGGGGCAGAATCGACATTTTTGCCTGTCCGACGGGCCGGTGTCATTCTCAGGATGTTCGGAACCCAAATAGTGATTTCCAGCTGTCTGGGTCCGAAACAGCTATTTCTGGTAGGGCAGTAAAAAAAACACGAGTTTCGAGCAGTTCCCGGACAGAACAGTGATTTTGGTCAGTCGGGGGCAGAATCGTCATTTTTGGCTGTCCGACGGGCCGGTGTCGTTCTCCGGCTGTCCGGGACCCAAATAGTGATTTCCAGCCGTCTGGGTCCGAAACTGCTATTTCTAGTAGGGCAGTCAAAAAAACACGAGTTTCGAGCAGTTCCCGGCCTGAACAGTGATTTTGGCCGGTCGGGGGCAGAATCGACATTTTTGCCTGCCCGACGGGCCGGTGTCATTCTCAGGATATTCGGAACCCAAATAGTGATTTCCAGCCGTCTGGGTCCGAGACTGCGATTTCTGGTGGGGCAGTCGAAAAATCACGTGTTTCAGGCAGTTCTGGGCCTGAACAATGATTTTGGCCGGTCGGGGGCGGAATCGACATTTTTGGCTGTCCGACGGGCCGGGGACATTCTCAGGATGTTCGGAACCCAAATAGTGATTTCCAGCCGTCTGGGTCCGAAACAGCTATTTCTGGTAGGGCAGTAAAAAAAACACGAGTTTCGAGCAGTTCCCGGACAAAATAGTGATTTTGGTCAGTCGGGGCTAGAATCGTCATTCTTTGCTGTCCGACGGGCCGGTGTCGTTCTCTGGCTGTCCGGGACCCAAATAGTGATTTCCAGCCGTCTGGGTCCGAGACTGCGATTTCTGGTGGGGCAGTCGAAAAATCACGAGTTTCGGGCAGTTCAGGGCTTGAACAATGATTTTGGCCGGTCGGGCGCGGAATCGACATTTTTGGCTGTCCGACGGGCCGGTGTCGTTCTCAGGATGACCTGGACACAAATAGCGATTTCCAGCCGTCTGGGTCCGAAACTGCTATTTCTTGTAGGGCAGTCAAAAAAACACGAGTTTCGAGCAGTTCCCGGCCTGAACAGTGATTTTGGCCGGTCGGGGGCAGAATCGACATTTTTGCCTGCCCGACGGGCCGGTGTCATTCTCAGGATATTCGGAACCCAAATAGTGATTTCCAGCCGTCTGGGTCCGAGACTGCGATTTCTGGTGGGGCAGTCGAAAAATCACGTGTTTCAGGCAGTTCTGGGCCTGAACAATGATTTTGGCCGGTCGGGGGCGGAATCGACATTTTTGGCTGTCCGACGGGCCGGGGACATTCTCAGGATGTTCGGAACCCAAATAGTGATTTCCAGCCGTCTGGGTCCGAAACAGCTATTTCTGGTAGGGCAGTAAAAAAAACACGAGTTTCGAGCAGTTCCCGGACAAAATAGTGATTTTGGTCAGTCGGGGCTAGAATCGTCATTCTTTGCTGTCCGACGGGCCGGTGTCGTTCTCCGGCTGTCCGGGACCCAAATAGTGATTTCCAGCCGTCTGGGTCCGAGACTGCGATTTCTGGTGGGGCAGTCGAAAAATCACGAGTTTCGGGCAGTTCAGGGCTTGAACAATGATTTTGGCCGGTCGGGCGCGGAATCGACATTTTTGGCTGTCCGACGGGCCGGTGTCGTTCTCAGGATGACCTGGACACAAATAGCGATTTCCAGCCGTCAGGGACCGAAACTGCTATTTCTTGTAGGGCAGTCAAAAAAACACGAGTTTCGAGCAGTTCCCGGCCTGAACAGTGATTTTGGCCGGTCGGGGCAGAATCGACATTTTTGCCTGCCCGACGGGCCGGTTTCATTCTCAGGATATTCGGAACCCAAATAGTGATTTCCAGCCGTCTGGGTCTGAGACTGCGATTTCTGGTGGGGCAGTCGAAAAATCACGTGTTTCAGGCAGTTCTGGGCCTGAACAATGATTTTGGCCGGTCGGGGGCGGAATCGACATTTTTGGCTGTCCGACGGGCCGGTGTCGTTCTCAGGATGACCCGGACACAAATAGCGATTTCCAGCCGTCTGGGTCCGAAACTGCTATTTCTGGTAGGGCAGTCAACAAAACACGAGTTTCGAGCAGTTCCCGGCCCGAACAGTGATTTTGTCCGGTCGGGGGCAGAATCGACATTTTTGCCTGTCCGACGGGCCGGTGTCATTCTCAGGATGTTCGGAACCCAAATAGTGATTTCCAGCTGTCTGGGTCCGAAACAGCTATTTCTGGTAGGGCAGTAAAAAAAACACGAGTTTCGAGCAGTTCCCGGACAGAACAGTGATTTTGGTCAGTCGGGGGCAGAATCGTCATTTTTGGCTGTCCGACGGGCCGGTGTCGTTCTCCGGCTGTCCGGGACCCAAATAGTGATTTCCAGCCGTCTGGGTCCGAGACTGCGATTTCTGGTGGGGCAGTCGAAAAATCACGAGTTTCGGGCAGTTCTGGGCCTGAACAATGATTTTGGCCGGTCGGGGGCGGAATCGACATTTTTGGCTGTCCGACGGGCTGGTGTCGTTCTCAGGATGTTCGAAACCCAAATAGTGATTTCCAGCCGTCTGGGTCCGAAACAGCTATTTCTGGTAGGGCAGTAAAAAAAACACGAGTTTCGAGCAGTTCCCGGACAGAATAGTGATTTTGGTCAGTCGGGGGCAGAATCGTCATTTTTGGCTGTCTGACGGGCCAGTGTCGTTCTCCGGCTATCCGGGACCCAAATAGTGATTTCCAGCCGTCTGGGTCCGAGACTGCGATTTCTGGTGGGGCAGTCGAAAAATCACGAGTTTCGGGCAGTTCAGGGCTTGAACAATGATTTTGGCCGGTCGGGCGCGGAATCGACATTTTTGGCTGTCCGACGGGCCGGTGTCGTTCTCAGGATGACCTGGACACAAATAGCGATTTCCAGCCGTCTGGGTCCGAAACTGCTATTTCTGGTAGGGCAGTCAAAAAAACACGAATTTCGAGCACTTCTCGGCCTGAACAGTGATTTTGGCCGGTCGGGGGCAGAATCGACAATTTTGGCTGTCCGACGGGCCGGGGTCATTCTCAGGATGTTCGGAACCCAAATAGTGATTTCCAGCTGTCTGGGTCCGAAACAGCTATTTCTGGTAGGGCAGTAAAAAAAACACGAGTTTCGAGCAGTTCCCGGACAGAACAGTGATTTTGGTCAGTCGGGGGCAGAATCGTCATTTTTGGCTGTCCGACGGGCCGGTGTCGTTCTCCGGCTGTCCGGGACCCAAATAGTGATTTCCAGCCGTCTGGGTCCGAGACTGCGATTTCTGGTGGGGCAGTCGAAAAATCACGAGTTTCGGGCAGTTCTGGGCCTGAACAATGATTTTGGCCGGTCGGGGGCGGAATCGACATTTTTGGCTGTCCGACGGGCTGGTGTCGTTCTCAGGATGTTCGAAACCCAAATAGTGATTTCCAGCCGTCTGGGTCCGAAACAGCTATTTCTGGTAGGGCAGTAAAAAAAACACGAGTTTCGAGCAGTTCCCGGACAGAATAGTGATTTTGGTCAGTCGGGGGCAGAATCGTCATTTTTGGCTGTCTGACGGGCCAGTGTCGTTCTCCGGCTATCCGGGACCCAAATAGTGATTTCCAGCCGTCTGGGTCCGAGACTGCGATTTCTGGTGGGGCAGTCGAAAAATCACGAGTTTCGGGCAGTTCAGGGCTTGAACAATGATTTTGGCCGGTCGGGCGCGGAATCGACATTTTTGGCTGTCCGACGGGCCGGTGTCGTTCTCAGGATGACCTGGACACAAATAGCGATTTCCAGCCGTCTGGGTCCGAAACTGCTATTTCTGGTAGGGCAGTCAAAAAAACACGAATTTCGAGCACTTCTCGGCCTGAACAGTGATTTTGGCCGGTCGGGGGCAGAATCGACAATTTTGGCTGTCCGACGGGCCGGTGTCGTTCTCCGGCTGTCCGGGACCCAAATAGTGATTTCCAGCCGTCTGGGTCCGAGACTGCGATTTCTGGTGGGGCAGTCGAAAAATCACGAGTTTCGGGCAGTTCTGGGCCTGAACAATGATTTTGGCCGGTCGGGGGCGGAATCGACATTTTTGGCTGTCCGACGGGCTGGTGTCGTTCTCAGGATGTTCGAAACCCAAATAGTGATTTCCAGCCGTCTGGGTCCGAAACAGCTATTTCTGGTAGGGCAGTAAAAAAAACACGAGTTTCGAGCAGTTCCCGGACAGAATAGTGATTTTGGTCAGTCGGGGGCAGAATCGTCATTTTTGGCTGTCTGACGGGCCAGTGTCGTTCTCCGGCTATCCGGGACCCAAATAGTGATTTCCAGCCGTCTGGGTCCGAGACTGCGATTTCTGGTGGGGCAGTCGAAAAATCACGAGTTTCGGGCAGTTCAGGGCTTGAACAATGATTTTGGCCGGTCGGGCGCGGAATCGACATTTTTGGCTGTCCGACGGGCCGGTGTCGTTCTCAGGATGACCTGGACACAAATAGCGATTTCCAGCCGTCTGGGTCCGAAACTGCTATTTCTAGTAGGGCAGTCAAAAAAACACGAATTTCGAGCACTTCTCGGCCTGAACAGTGATTTTGGCCGGTCGGGGGCAGAATCGACAATTTTGGCTGTCCGACGGGCCGGTGTCGTTCTCCGGCTGTCCGGGACCCAAATAGTGATTTCCAGCCGTCTGGGTCCGAGACTGCGATTTCTGGTGGGGCAGTCGAAAAATCACGAGTTTCGGGCAGTTCTGGGCCTGAACAATGATTTTGGCCGGTCGGGGGCGGAATCGACATTTTTGGCTGTCCGACGGGCTGGTGTCGTTCTCAGGATGTTCGAAACCCAAATAGTGATTTCCAGCCGTCTGGGTCCGAAACAGCTATTTCTGGTAGGGCAGTAAAAAAAACACGAGTTTCGAGCAGTTCCCGGACAGAATAGTGATTTTGGTCAGTCGGGGGCAGAATCGTCATTTTTGGCTGTCTGACGGGCCAGTGTCGTTCTCCGGCTATCCGGGACCCAAATAGTGATTTCCAGCCGTCTGGGTCCGAGACTGCGATTTCTGGTGGGGCAGTCGAAAAATCACGAGTTTCGGGCAGTTCAGGGCTTGAACAATGATTTTGGCCGGTCGGGCGCGGAATCGACATTTTTGGCTGTCCAACGGGCCGGTGTCGTTCTCAGGATGACCTGGACACAAATAGCGATTTCCAGCCGTCTGGGTCCGAAACTGCTATTTCTGGTAGGGCAGTCAAAAAAACACGAATTTCGAGCACTTCTCGGCCTGAACAGTGATTTTGGCCGGTCGGGGGCAGAATCGACAATTTTGGCTGTCCGACGGGCCGGTGTCGTTCTCCGGCTGTCCGGGACCCAAATAGTGATTTCCAGCCGTCTGGGTCCGAGACTGCGATTTCTGGTGGGGCAGTCGAAAAATCACGAGTTTCGGGCAGTTCTGGGCCTGAACAATGATTTTGGCCGGTCGGGGGCGGAATCGACATTTTTGGCTGTCCGACGGGCTGGTGTCGTTCTCAGGATGTTCGAAACCCAAATAGTGATTTCCAGCCGTCTGGGTCCGAAACAGCTATTTCTGGTAGGGCAGTAAAAAAAACACGAGTTTCGAGCAGTTCCCGGACAGAATAGTGATTTTGGTCAGTCGGGGGCAGAATCGTCATTTTTGGCTGTCTGACGGGCCAGTGTCGTTCTCCGGCTATCCGGGACCCAAATAGTGATTTCCAGCCGTCTGGGTCCGAGACTGCGATTTCTGGTGGGGCAGTCGAAAAATCACGAGTTTCGGGCAGTTCAGGGCTTGAACAATGATTTTGGCCGGTCGGGCGCGGAATCGACATTTTTGGCTGTCCGACGGGCCGGTGTCGTTCTCAGGATGACCTGGACACAAATAGCGATTTCCAGCCGTCTGGGTCCGAAACTGCTATTTCTGGTAGGGCAGTCAAAAAAACACGAATTTCGAGCACTTCTCGGCCTGAACAGTGATTTTGGCCGGTCGGGGGCAGAATCGACAATTTTGGCTGTCCGACGGGCCGGTGTCGTTCTCCGGCTGTCCGGGACCCAAATAGTGATTTCCAGCCGTCTGGGTCCGAGACTGCGATTTCTGGTGGGGCAGTCGAAAAATCACGAGTTTCGGGCAGTTCTGGGCCTGAACAATGATTTTGGCCGGTCGGGGGCGGAATCGACATTTTTGGCTGTCCGACGGGCTGGTGTCGTTCTCAGGATGTTCGAAACCCAAATAGTGATTTCCAGCCGTCTGGGTCCGAAACAGCTATTTCTGGTAGGGCAGTAAAAAAAACACGAGTTTCGAGCAGTTCCCGGACAGAATAGTGATTTTGGTCAGTCGGGGGCAGAATCGTCATTTTTGGCTGTCTGACGGGCCAGTGTCGTTCTCCGGCTATCCGGGACCCAAATAGTGATTTCCAGCCGTCTGGGTCCGAGACTGCGATTTCTGGTGGGGCAGTCGAAAAATCACGAGTTTCGGGCAGTTCAGGGCTTGAACAATGATTTTGGCCGGTCGGGCGCGGAATCGACATTTTTGGCTGTCCGACGGGCCGGTGTCGTTCTCAGGATGACCTGGACACAAATAGCGATTTCCAGCCGTCTGGGTCCGAAACTGCTATTTCTGGTAGGGCAGTCAAAAAAACACGAATTTCGAGCACTTCTCGGCCTGAACAGTGATTTTGGCCGGTCGGGGGCAGAATCGACAATTTTGGCTGTCCGACGGGCCGGGGTCATTCTCAGGATGTTCGGAACCCAAATAGTGATTTCCAGCTGTCTGGGTCCGAAACAGCTATTTCTGGTAGGGCAGTAAAAAAAACACGAGTTTCGAGCAGTTCCCGGACAGAACAGTGATTTTGGTCAGTCGGGGGCAGAATCGTCATTTTTGGCTGTCCGACGGGCCGGTGTCGTTCTCCGGCTGTCCGGGACCCAAATAGTGATTTCCAGCCGTCTGGGTCCGAGACTGCGATTTCTGGTGGGGCAGTCGAAAAATCACGAGTTTCGGGCAGTTCTGGGCCTGAACAATGATTTTGGCCGGTCGGGGGCGGAATCGACATTTTTGGCTGTCCGACGGGCTGGTGTCGTTCTCAGGATGTTCGAAACCCAAATAGTGATTTCCAGCCGTCTGGGTCCGAAACAGCTATTTCTGGTAGGGCAGTAAAAAAAACACGAGTTTCGAGCAGTTCCCGGACAGAATAGTGATTTTGGTCAGTCGGGGGCAGAATCGTCATTTTTGGCTGTCTGACGGGCCAGTGTCGTTCTCCGGCTATCCGGGACCCAAATAGTGATTTCCAGCCGTCTGGGTCCGAGACTGCGATTTCTGGTGGGGCAGTCGAAAAATCACGAGTTTCGGGCAGTTCAGGGCTTGAACAATGATTTTGGCCGGTCGGGCGCGGAATCGACATTTTTGGCTGTCCGACGGGCCGGTGTCGTTCTCAGGATGACCTGGACACAAATAGCGATTTCCAGCCGTCTGGGTCCGAAACTGCTATTTCTGGTAGGGCAGTCAAAAAAACACGAATTTCGAGCACTTCTCGGCCTGAACAGTGATTTTGGCCGGTCGGGGGCAGAATCGACAATTTTGGCTGTCCGACGGGCCGGGGTCGTTCTCCGGCTGTCCGGGACCCAAATAGTGATTTCCAGCCGTCTGGGTCCGAGACTGCGATTTCTGGTGGGGCAGTCGAAAAATCACGAGTTTCGAGCAGTTCCCGGCCTGAACAGTGATTTTGGCCGGTCGGGGGCGGAATCGACATTTTTGGCTGTCCGACGGGCTGGTGTCGTTCTCAGGATGTTCGAAACCCAAATAGTGATTTCCAGCCGTCTGGGTCCGAAACAGCTATTTCTGGTAGGGCAGTAAAAAAAACACGAGTTTCGAGCAGTTCCCGGACAGAATAGTGATTTTGGTCAGTCGGGGGCAGAATCGTCATTTTTGGCTGTCTGACGGGCCAGTGTCGTTCTCCGGCTATCCGGGACCCAAATAGTGATTTCCAGCCGTCTGGGTCCGAGACTGCGATTTCTGGTGGGGCAGTCGAAAAATCACGAGTTTCGGGCAGTTCAGGGCTTGAACAATGATTTTGGCCGGTCGGGCGCAGAATCGACATTTTTGGCTGTCCGACGGGCCGGTGTCGTTCTCAGGATGACCTGGACACAAATAGCGATTTCCAGCCGTCTGGGTCCGAAACTGCTATTTCTGGTAGGGCAGTCAAAAAAACACGAATTTCGAGCACTTCTCGGCCTGAACAGTGATTTTGGCCGGTCGGGGGCAGAATCGACAATTTTGGCTGTCCGACGGGCCGGGGTCATTCTCAGGATGTTCGGAACCCAAATAGTGATTTCCAGCTGTCTGGGTCCGAAACAGCTATTTCTGGTAGGGCAGTAAAAAAAACACGAGTTTCGAGCAGTTCCCGGACAGAACAGTGATTTTGGTCAGTCGGGGGCAGAATCGACATTTTTGGCTGTCCGACGGGCCGGTGTCGTTCTCAGGATGACCTGGACACAAATAGCGATTTCCAGCCGTCTGGGTCCGAAACTGCTATTTCTGGTAGGGCAGTCAAAAAAACACGAATTTCGAGCACTTCTCGGCCTGAACAGTGATTTTGGCCGGTCGGGGGCAGAATCGACAATTTTGGCTGTCCGACGGGCCGGGGTCATTCTCAGGATGTTCGGAACCCAAATAGTGATTTCCAGCTGTCTGGGTCCGAAACAGCTATTTCTGGTAGGGCAGTAAAAAAAACACGAGTTTCGAGCAGTTCCCGGACAGAACAGTGATTTTGGTCAGTCGGGGGCAGAATCGACATTTTTGGCTGTCCGACGGGCCGGTGTCGTTCTCCGGCTGTCCGGGACCCAAATAGTGATTTCCAGCCGTCTGGGTCCGAGACTGCGATTTCTGGTGGGGCAGTCGAAAAATCACGAGTTTCGGGCAGTTCTGGGCCTGAACAATGATTTTGGCCGGTCGGGGGCGGAATCGACATTTTTGGCTGTCCGACGGGCTGGTGTCGTTCTCAGGATGTTCGAAACCCAAATAGTGATTTCCAGCCGTCTGGGTCCGAAACAGCTATTTCTGGTAGGGCAGTAAAAAAAACACGAGTTTCGAGCAGTTCCCGGACAGAATAGTGATTTTGGTCAGTCGGGGGCAGAATCGTCATTTTTGGCTGTCTGACGGGCCAGTGTCGTTCTCCGGCTATCCGGGACCCAAATAGTGATTTCCAGCCGTCTGGGTCCGAGACTGCGATTTCTGGTGGGGCAGTCGAAAAATCACGAGTTTCGGGCAGTTCAGGGCTTGAACAATGATTTTGGCCGGTCGGGCGCGGAATCGACATTTATGGCTGTCCGACGGGCCGGTGTCGTTCTCAGGATGACCTGGACACAAATAGCGATTTCCAGCCGTCTGGGTCCGAAACTGCTATTTCTGGTAGGGCAGTCAAAAAAACACGAATTTCGAGCACTTCTCGGCCTGAACAGTGATTTTGGCCGGTCGGGGGCAGAATCGACAATTTTGGCTGTCCGACGGGCCGGGGTCATTCTCAGGATGTTCGGAACCCAAATAGTGATTTCCAGCCGTCTGGGTCCGAAACTGCTATTTCTAGTAGGGCAGTCCAAAAAACACGAGTTTCGAGCAGTTCCCGGCCTGAACAGTGATTTTGGCCGGTCGGGGGCAGAATCGACATTTTTGGCTGTCCGGCGGGCCGGGGACATTCTCAGGATGTTCGGAACCCAAATAGTGATTTCCAGCCGTCTGGGTCCGAAACAGCTATTTCTGGTAGGGCAGTAAAAAAAACACGAGTTTCGAGCAGTTCCCGGACAAAATAGTGATTTTGGTCAGTCGGGGCTAGAATCGTCATTCTTGGCTGTCCGACGGGCCGGTGTCGTTCTCCGGCTGTCCGGGGCCCAAATAGTGATTTCCAGCCGTCTGGGTCCGAGACTGCGATTTCTGGTGGGGCAGTCGAAAAATCACGAGTTTCGGGCAGTTCAGGGCTTGAACAATGATTTTGGCCGGTCGGGCGCGGAATCGACATTTTTGGCTGTCCGACGGGCCGGTGTCGTTCTCAGGATGACCTGGACACAAATAGCGATTTCCAACCGTCTGGGTCCGAAACTGCTATTTCTTGTAGGGCAGTCAAAAAAACACGAGTTTCGAGCAGTTCCCGGCCTGAACAGTGATTTTGGCCGGTCGGGGGCAGAATCGACATTTTTGCCTGCCCGACGGGCCGGTGTCATTCTCAGGATGTTCGGAACCCAAATAGTGATTTCCAGCCGTCTGGGTCCGAGACTGCGATTTCTGGTGGGGCAGTCGAAAAATCACGTGTTTCAGGCAGTTCTGGGCCTGAACAATGATTTTGGCCGGTCGGGGGCGGAATCGACATTTTTGGCTGTCCGACGGGCCGGGGACATTCTCAGGATGTTCGGAACCCAAATAGTGATTTCCAGCCGTTTGGGTCCGAAACAGCTATTTCTGGTAGGGCAGTAAAAAAAACACGAGTTTCGAGCAGTTCCCGGACAAAATAGTGATTTTGGTCAGTCGGGGCTAGAATCGTCATTCTTGGCCTGTTCGACGGGCCGGTGTCATTCTCAGGATGTTCGGAACCCAAATAGTGATTTCCAGCCGTCTGGGTCCGAGACTGCGATTTCTGGTGGGGCAGTCGAAAAATCACGAGTTTCGGGCAGTTTTGGGCCTGAACAATGATTTTGGCCGGTCGGGGGCGGAATCGACATTTTTGGCTGTCCGACGGGCCGGGGACATTCTCAGGATGTTCGGAACCGAAATAGTGATTTCCAGCCGTTTGGGTCCGAAACAGCTATTTCTGGTAGGGCAGTAAAAAAAACACGAGTTTCGAGCAGTTCCCGGACAAAATAGTGATTTTGGTCAGTCGGGGCTAGAATCGTCATTCTTGGCTGTCCGACGGGCCAGTGTCGTTCTCTGGCTGTCCGGGACCCAAATAGTGATTTCCAGCCGTCTGGGTCCGAGACTGCGATTTCTGGTGGGGCAGTCGAAAAATCACGAGTTTCGGGCAGTTCAGGGCTTGAACAATGATTTTGGCCGGTCGGGCACGGAATCGACATTTTTGGCTGTCCGACGGGCCGGTGTCGTTCTCAGGATGACCTGGACACAAATAGCGATTTCCAGCCGTCTGGGTCCGAAACTGCTATTTCTGGTAGGGCAGTCAAAAAAACACGAGTTTCGAGCACTTCTCGGCCTGAACAGTGATTTTGGCCGGTCGGGGGCAGAATCGACAATTTTGGCTGTCCGACGGGCCGGGGTCATTCTCAGGATGTTCGGAACCCAAATAGTGATTTCCAGCCGTCTGGGTCCGAAACTGCTATTTCAAGTAGGGCAGTCCAAAAAACATGAGTTTCGAGCAGTTCCCGGCCTGAACAGTGATTTTGGCCGGTCGGGGGCAGAATCGACATTTTTGGCTGTCCGGCGGGCCGGGGACATTCTCTGGATGTTCGGAACCCAAATAGTGATTTCCAGCCGTCTGGGTCCGAAACAGCTATTTCTGGTAGGGCAGTAAAAAAAACACGAGTTTCGAGCAGTTCCCGGACAGAATAGTGATTTTGGTCAGTCGGGGGCAAAATCGTCATTTTTGGCTGTCCGACGGGCCGGTGTCGTTCTCCGGCTGTCTGGGACCCAAATAGTGATTTCCAGCCGTCTGGGTCCGAGACTGCAATTTCTGGTGGGGCAGCCGAAAAATCACGAGTTTCGGGCAGTTCAGGGCTTGAACAATGATTTTGGCCGGTCGGGCGCGGAATCGACATTTTTGGCTGTCCGACGGGCTGGTGTCGTTCTCTGGATGACCTGGACACAAATAGCGATTTCCAGCCGTCTGGGTCCAAAACTGCTATTTCTGGTAGGGCGGCCAAAAAAACAAGAGTTTCGAGCAGTTCCCGGCCCGAACAGTGATTTTGTCCGGTCGGGGGCAGAATCGACATTTTTGCCTGTCCGACGGGCCGGTGTCATTCTCAGGATGTTCGGAACCCAAATAGTGATTTCCAGCCGTCTGGGTCCGAAACAGCTATTTCTGGTAGGGCAGTAAAAAAAACACGAGTTTCGAGCAGTTCCCGGACAGAACAGTGATTTTGGTCAGTCGGGGGCAGAATCGTCATTTTTGGCTGTCCGACGGGCCGGTGTCGTTCTCCGGCTGTCCGGGACCCAAATAGTGATTTCCAGCCGTCTGGGTCCGAGAATGCGATTTCTGGCGGGGCAGTCGAAAAATCACGAGTTTCGGGCAGTTCTGGGCCTGAACAATGATTTTGGCCGGTCGGGGGCGGAATCGACATTTTTGGCTGTCCGACGGGCCGGTGTCGTTCTCAGGATGTTCGGAACCCAAATAGTGATTTCCAGCCGTCTGGGTCCGAAACAGCTATTTCTGGTGGGGCAGTCGAAAAATCACGTGTTTCAGGCAGTTCTGGGCCTGAACAATGATTTTGGCCGGTCGGGGGCGGAATCGACATTTTTGGCTGTCCGACGGGCTAGTGTCGTTCTCAGGATGTTCGAAACCCAAATAGTGATTTCCAGCCGTCTGGGTCTGAAACAGCTATTTCTGGTAGGGCAGTAAAAAAAACACGAGTTTCGAGCAGTTCCCGGACAGAATAGTGATTTTGGTCAGTCGGGGGCAGAATCGTCATTTTTGGCTGTCCGACGGGCCGGTGTCGTTCTCCGGCTGTCTGGGACCCAAATAGTGATTTCCAGCCGTCTGGGTCCGAGACCGCGATTTCTGGTGGGGCAGCCGAAAAATCACGAGTTTCGGGCAGTTCAGGGCTTGAACAATGATTTTGGCCGGTCGGGCGCGGAATCGACATTTTTGGCTGTCCAACGGGCTGGTGTCGTTCTCTGGATGACCTGGACACAAATAGCGATTTCCAGCCGTCTGGGTCCAAAACTGCTATTTCTGGTAGGGCGGCCAAAAAAACAAGAGTTTCGAGCAGTTCCCGGCCCGAACAGTGATTTTGTCCGGTCGGGGGCAGAATCGACATTTTTGCCTGTCCGACGGGCCGGTGTCATTCTCAGGATGTTCGGAACCCAAATAGTGATTTCCAGCCGTCTGGGTCCGAAACAGCTATTTCTGGGAGGGCAGTAAAAAAAACACGAGTTTCGAGCAGTTCCCGGACAAAATAGTGATTTTGGTCAGTCGGGGCTAGAATCGTCATTCTTGGCTGTCCGACGGGCCAGTGTCGTTCTCTGGCTGTCCGGGACCCAAATAGTGATTTCCAGCCGTCTGGGTCCGAGACTGCGATTTCTGGTGGGGCAGTCGAAAAATCACGAGTTTCGGGCAGTTCAGGGCTTGAACAAAGATTTTGGCCGGTCGGGCGCGGAATCGACATTTTTGGCTGTCCGACGGGCCGGTGTCGTTCTCAGGATGACCTGGACACAAATAGCGATTTCCAGCCGTCTGGGTCCGAAACTGCTATTTCTGGTAGGGCAGTCAAAAAAACACGAGTTTCGAGCACTTCTCGGCCTGAACAGTGATTTTGGCCGGTCGGGGGCAGAATCGACAATTTTGGCTGTCCGACGGGCCGGGGTCATTCTCAGGATGTTCGGAACCCAAATAGTGATTTCCAGCCGTCTGGGTCCGAAACTGCTATTTCAAGTAGGGCAGTCCAAAAAACATGAGTTTCGAGCAGTTCCCGGCCTGAACAGTGATTTTGGCCGGTCGGGGGCAGAATCGACATTTTTGGCTGTCCGGCGGGCCGGGGACATTCTCAGGATGTTCGGAACCCAAATAGTGATTTCCAGCCGTCTGGGTCCGAAACAGCTATTTCTGGTAGGGCAGTAAAAAAAACACGAGTTTCGAGCAGTTCCCGGACAGAATAGTGATTTTGGTCAGTCGGGGGCAAAATCGTCATTTTTGGCTGTCCGACGGGCCGGTGTCGTTCTCCGGCTGTCTGGGACCCAAATAGTGATTTCCAGCCGTCTGGGTCCGAGACTGCAATTTCTGGTGGGGCAGCCGAAAAATCACGAGTTTCGGGCAGTTCAGGGCTTGAACAATGATTTTGGCCGGTCGGGCGCGGAATCGACATTTTTGGCTGTCCGACGGGCTGGTGTCGTTCTCTGGATGACCTGGACACAAATAGCGATTTCCAGCCGTCTGGGTCCAAAACTGCTATTTCTGGTAGGGCGGCCAAAAAAACAAGAGTTTCGAGCAGTTCCCGGCCCGAACAGTGATTTTGTCCGGTCGGGGGCAGAATCGACATTTTTGCCTGTCCGACGGGCCGGTGTCATTCTCAGGATGTTCGGAACCCAAATAGTGATTTCCAGCCGTCTGGGTCCGAAACAGCTATTTCTGGTAGGGCAGTAAAAAAAACACGAGTTTCGAGCAGTTCCCGGACAGAACAGTGATTTTGGTCAGTCGGGGGCAGAATCGTCATTTTTGGCTGTCCGACGGGCCGGTGTCGTTCTCCGGCTGTCCGGGACCCAAATAGTGATTTCCAGCCGTCTGGGTCCGAGAATGCGATTTCTGGCGGGGCAGTCGAAAAATCACGAGTTTCGGGCAGTTCTGGGCCTGAACAATGATTTTGGCCGGTCGGGGGCGGAATCGACATTTTTGGCTGTCCGACGGGCCGGTGTCGTTCTCAGGATGTTCGGAACCCAAATAGTGATTTCCAGCCGTCTGGGTCCGAAACAGCTATTTCTGGTGGGGCAGTCGAAAAATCACGTGTTTCAGGCAGTTCTGGGCCTGAACAATGATTTTGGCCGGTCGGGGGCGGAATCGACATTTTTGGCTGTCCGACGGGCTAGTGTCGTTCTCAGGATGTTCGAAACCCAAATAGTGATTTCCAGCCGTCTGGGTCTGAAACAGCTATTTCTGGTAGGGCAGTAAAAAAAACACGAGTTTCGAGCAGTTCCCGGACAGAATAGTGATTTTGGTCAGTCGGGGGCAGAATCGTCATTTTTGGCTGTCCGACGGGCCGGTGTCGTTCTCCGGCTGTCTGGGACCCAAATAGTGATTTCCAGCCGTCTGGGTCCGAGACCGCGATTTCTGGTGGGGCAGCCGAAAAATCACGAGTTTCGGGCAGTTCAGGGCTTGAACAATGATTTTGGCCGGTCGGGCGCGGAATCGACATTTTTGGCTGTCCGACGGGCTGGTGTCGTTCTCTGGATGACCTGGACACAAATAGCGATTTCCAGCCGTCTGGGTCCAAAACTGCTATTTCTGGTAGGGCGGCCAAAAAAACAAGAGTTTCGAGCAGTTCCCGGCCCGAACAGTGATTTTGTCCGGTCGGGGGCGGAATCGACATTTTTGCCTGTCCGACGGGCCGGTGTCATTCTCAGGATGTTCGGAACCCAAATAGTGATTTCCAGCCGTCTGGGTCCGAAACAGCTATTTCTGGTAGGGCAGTAAAAAAAACACGAGTTTCGAGCAGTTCCCGGACAGAACAGTGATTTTGGTCAGTCGGGGGCAGAATCGTCATTTTTGGCTGTCCGACGGGCCGGTGTCGTTCTCCGGCTGTCCGGGACCCAAATAGTGATTTCCAGCCGTCTGGGTCCGAGAATGCGATTTCTGGCGGGGCAGTCGAAAAATCACGAGTTTCGGGCAGTTCTGGGCCTGAACAATGATTTTGGCCGGTCGGGGGCGGAATCGACATTTTTGGCTGTCCGACGGGCCGGTGTCGTTCTCAGGATGTTCGGAACCCAAATAGTGATTTCCAGCCGTCTGGGTCCGAAACAGCTATTTCTGGTGGGGCAGTCGAAAAATCACGTGTTTCAGGCAGTTCTGGGCCTGAACAATGATTTTGGCCGGTCGGGGGCGGAATCGACATTTTTGGCTGTCCGACGGGCTAGTGTCGTTCTCAGGATGTTCGAAACCCAAATAGTGATTTCCAGCCGTCTGGGTCTGAAACAGCTATTTCTGGTAGGGCAGTAAAAAAAACACGAGTTTCGAGCAGTTCCCGGACAGAATAGTGATTTTGGTCAGTCGGGGGCAGAATCGTCATTTTTGGCTGTCCGACGGGCCGGTGTCGTTCTCCGGCTGTCTGGGACCCAAATAGTGATTTCCAGCCGTCTGGGTCCGAGACCGCGATTTCTGGTGGGGCAGCCGAAAAATCACGAGTTTCGGGCAGTTCAGGGCTTGAACAATGATTTTGGCCGGTCGGGCGCGGAATCGACATTTTTGGCTGTCCGACGGGCTGGTGTCGTTCTCTGGATGACCTGGACACAAATAGCGATTTCCAGCCGTCTGGGTCCAAAACTGCTATTTCTGGTAGGGCGGCCAAAAAAACAAGAGTTTCGAGCAGTTCCCGGCCCGAACAGTGATTTTGTCCGGTCGGGGGCGGAATCGACATTTTTGCCTGTCCGACGGGCCGGTGTCATTCTCAGGATGTTCGGAACCCAAATAGTGATTTCCAGCCGTCTGGGTCCGAAACAGCTATTTCTGGTAGGGCAGTAAAAAAAACACGAGTTTCGAGCAGTTCCCGGACAGAACAGTGATTTTGGTCAGTCGGGGGCAGAATCGTCATTTTTGGCTGTCCGACGGGCCGGTGTCGTTCTCCGGCTGTCCGGGACCCAAATAGTGATTTCCAGCCGTCTGGGTCCGAGAATGCGATTTCTGGCGGGGCAGTCGAAAAATCACGAGTTTCGGGCAGTTCTGGGCCTGAACAATGATTTTGGCCGGTCGGGGGCGGAATCGACATTTTTGGCTGTCCGACGGGCCGGTGTCGTTCTCAGGATGTTCGGAACCCAAATAGTGATTTCCAGCCGTCTGGGTCCGAAACAGCTATTTCTGGTGGGGCAGTCGAAAAATCACGTGTTTCAGGCAGTTCTGGGCCTGAACAATGATTTTGGCCGGTCGGGGGCGGAATCGACATTTTTGGCTGTCCGACGGGCTAGTGTCGTTCTCAGGATGTTCGAAACCCAAATAGTGATTTCCAGCCGTCTGGGTCTGAAACAGCTATTTCTGGTAGGGCAGTAAAAAAAACACGAGTTTCGAGCAGTTCCCGGACAGAATAGTGATTTTGGTCAGTCGGGGGCAGAATCGTCATTTTTGGCTGTCCGACGGGCCGGTGTCGTTCTCCGGCTGTCTGGGACCCAAATAGTGATTTCCAGCCGTCTGGGTCCGAGACTGCGATTTCTGGTGGGGCAGCCGAAAAATCACGAGTTTCGGGCAGTTCAGGGCTTGAACAATGATTTTGGCCGGTCGGGCGCGGAATCGACATTTTTGGCTGTCCGACGGGCTGGTGTCGTTCTCTGGATGACCTGGACACAAATAGCGATTTCCAGCCGTTTGGGTCCAAAACTGCTATTTCTGGTAGGGCGGCCAAAAAAACAAGAGTTTCGAGCAGTTCCTGGCCCGAACAGTGATTTTGTCCGGTCGGGGGCAGAATCGACATTTTTGCCTGTCCGACGGGCCGGTGTCATTCTCAGGATGTTCGGAACCCAAATAGTGATTTCCAGCCGTCTGGGTCCGAAACAGCTATTTCTGGTAGGGCAGTAAAAAAAACACGAGTTTCGAGCAGTTCCCGGACAGAACAGTGATTTTGGTCAGTCGGGGGCAGAATCGTCATTTTTGGCTGTCCGACGGGCCGGTGTCGTTCTCCGGCTGTCCGGGACCCAAATAGTGATTTCCAGCCGTCTGGGTCCGAGAATGCGATTTCTGGCGGGGCAGTCGAAAAATCACGAGTTTCGGGCAGTTCTGGGCCTGAACAATGATTTTGGCCGGTCGGGGGCGGAATCGACATTTTTGGCTGTCCGACGGGCCGGTGTCGTTCTCAGGATGTTCGGAACCCAAATAGTGATTTCCAGCCGTCTGGGTCCGAAACAGCTATTTCTGGTGGGGCAGTCGAAAAATCACGTGTTTCAGGCAGTTCTGGGCCTGAACAATGATTTTGGCCGGTCGGGGGCGGAATCGACATTTTTGGCTGTCCGACGGGCTAGTGTCGTTCTCAGGATGTTCGAAACCCAAATAGTGATTTCCAGCCGTCTGGGTCTGAAACAGCTATTTCTGGTAGGGCAGTAAAAAAAACACGAGTTTCGAGCAGTTCCCGGACAGAATAGTGATTTTGGTCAGTCGGGGGCAGAATCGTCATTTTTGGCTGTCCGACGGGCCGGTGTCGTTCTCCGGCTGTCTGGGACCCAAATAGTGATTTCCAGCCGTCTGGGTCCGAGACTGCGATTTCTGGTGGGGCAGCCGAAAAATCACGAGTTTCGGGCAGTTCAGGGCTTGAACAATGATTTTGGCCGGTCGGGCGCGGAATCGACATTTTTGGCTGTCCGACGGGCTGGTGTCGTTCTCTGGATGACCTGGACACAAATAGCGATTTCCAGCCGTTTGGGTCCAAAACTGCTATTTCTGGTAGGGCGGCCAAAAAAACAAGAGTTTCGAGCAGTTCCCGGCCCGAACAGTGATTTTGTCCGGTCGGGGGCAGAATCGACATTTTTGCCTGTCCGACGGGCCGGTGTCATTCTCAGGATGTTCGGAACCCAAATAGTGATTTCCAGCCGTCTGGGTCCGAAACAGCTATTTCTGGTAGGGCAGTAAAAAAAACACGAGTTTCGAGCAGTTCCCGGACAGAACAGTGATTTTGGTCAGTCGGGGGCAGAATCGTCATTTTTGGCTGTCCGACGGGCCGGTGTCGTTCTCCGGCTGTCCGGGACCCAAATAGTGATTTCCAGCCGTCTGGGTCCGAGAATGCGATTTCTGGCGGGGCAGTCGAAAAATCACGAGTTTCGGGCAGTTCTGGGCCTGAACAATGATTTTGGCCGGTCGGGAGCGGAATCGACATTTTTGGCTGTCCGACGGGCCGGTGTCGTTCTCAGGATGTTCGGAACCCAAATAGTGATTTCCAGCCGTCTGGGTCCGAAACAGCTATTTCTGGTGGGGCAGTCGAAAAATCACGTGTTTCAGGCATTTCTGGGCCTGAACAATGATTTTGGCCGGTCGGGGGCGGAATCGACATTTTTGGCTGTCCGACGGGCTAGTGTCGTTCTCAGGATGTTCGAAACCCAAATAGTGATTTCCAGCCGTCTGGGTCTGAAACAGCTATTTCTGGTAGGGCAGTAAAAAAAACACGAGTTTCGAGCAGTTCCCGGACAGAATAGTGATTTTGGTCAGTCGGGGGCAGAATCGTCATTTTTGGCTGTCCGACGGGCCGGTGTCGTTCTCCGGCTGTCTGGGACCCAAATAGTGATTTCCAGCCGTCTGGGTCTGAGACTGCGATTTCTGGTGGGGCAGCCGAAAAATCACGAGTTTCGGGCAGTTCAGGGCTTGAACAATGATTTTGGCCGGTCGGGCGCGGAATCGACATTTTTGGCTGTCCGACGGGCCGGTGTCGTTCTCAGGATGTTCGGAACCCAAATAGTGATTTCCAGCCGTCTGGGTCCGAAACAGCTATTTCTGGTGGGGTAGTCGAAAAATCACGTGTTTCAGGCAGTTCTGGGCCTGAACAATGATTTTGGCCGGTCGGGGGCGGAATCGACATTTTTGGCTGTCCGACGGGCTAGTGTCGTTCTCAGGATGTTCGAAACCCAAATAGTGATTTCCAGCCGTCTGGGTCCGAAACAGCTATTTCTGGTAGGGCAGTAAAAAAAACACGAGTTTCGAGCAGTTCCCGGACAGAATAGTGATTTTGGTCAGTCGGGGGCAGAATCGTCATTTTTGGCTGTCCGACGGGCCGGTGTCGTTCTCCGGCTGTCTGGGACCCAAATAGTGATTTCCAGCCGTCTGGGTCCGAGACTGCGATTTCTGGTGGGGCAGCCGAAAAATCACGAGTTTCGGGCAGTTCAGGGCTTGAACAATGATTTTGGCCGGTCGGGCGCGGAATCGACATTTTTGGCTGTCCGACGGGCTGGTGTCGTTCTCTGGATGACCTGGACACAAATAGCGATTTCCAGCCGTTTGGGTCCAAAACTGCTATTTCTGGTAGGGCGGCCAAAAAAACAAGAGTTTCGAGCAGTTCCTGGCCCGAACAGTGATTTTGTCCGGTCGGGGGCAGAATCGACATTTTTGCCTGTCCGACGGGCCGGTGTCATTCTCAGGATGTTCGGAACCCAAATAGTGATTTCCAGCCGTCTGGGTCCGAAACAGCTATTTCTGGTAGGGCAGTAAAAAAAACACGAGTTTCGAGCAGTTCCCGGACAGAACAGTGATTTTGGTCAGTCGGGGGCAGAATCGTCATTTTTGGCTGTCCGACGGGCCGGTGTCGTTCTCCGGCTGTCCGGGACCCAAATAGTGATTTCCAGCCGTCTGGGTCCGAGAATGCGATTTCTGGCGGGGCAGTCGAAAAATCACGAGTTTCGGGCAGTTCTGGGCCTGAACAATGATTTTGGCCGGTCGGGGGCGGAATCGACATTTTTGGCTGTCCGACGGGCCGGTGTCGTTCTCAGGATGTTCGGAACCCAAATAGTGATTTCCAGCCGTCTGGGTCCGAAACAGCTATTTCTGGTGGGGCAGTCGAAAAATCACGTGTTTCAGGCAGTTCTGGGCCTGAACAATGATTTTGGCCGGTCGGGGGCGGAATCGACATTTTTGGCTGTCCGACGGGCTGGGGTCGTTCTCAGGATGTTCGAAACCCAAATAGTGATTTCCAGCTGTCTGGGTCCGAAACAGCTATTTCTGGTAGGGCAGTAAAAAAAACACGAGTTTCGAGCAGTTCCCGGACAGAATAGTGATTTTGGTCAGTCGGGGGCAGAATCGTCATTTTTGGCTGTCTGACGGGCTAGTGTCGTTCTCCGGCTGTCCGGGACCCAAATAGTGATTTCCAGCCGTCTGGGTCCGAGACTGCGATTTCTGGTGGGGCAGTCAAAAAATCACGAGTTTCGGGCAGTTTAGGGCTTGAACAATGATTTTGGCCGGTCGAGCGCGGAATCGACATTTCTTGGCTGTCCGACGGGCCGGTGTCGTTCTCAGGATGACCTGGACACAAATAGCGATTTCCAGCCGTCTGGGTCCGAAACTGCTATTTCTGGTAGGGCAGTCAAAAAAACACGAGTTTCGAGCAGTTCCCGGCCTGAACAGTGATTTTGGCCGGTCGGGGGCAGAATCGACATTTTTGCCTGTCGGACGGGCCGGTGTCATTCTCAGGATGTTCGAAACCCAAATAGCGATTTCCAGCCATCTGGGTCCGAAACAGCTATTTCTGGTAGGGCAGTAAAAAACACACGAGTTTCGAGCAGTTCCCGGACAGAACAGTGATTTTGGTCAGTCGGGGGCAGAATCGTCATTTTTGGCTGTCCGACGGGCCGGTGTCGTTCTCCGGCTGTCCGGGACCCAAATAGTGATTTCCAGTCGTCTGGGTCCGAGACTGCGATTTCTGGTGGGGCAGTCGAAAAATCACGAGTTTCGGGCAGTTCCGGGCCTGAACAATGATTTTGGCCGGTCGGGGGCGGAATCGACATTTTTGGCTGTCCGACGGGCCGGTGTCGTTCTCAGGATGTTCGAAACCCAAATAGTGATTTCCAGCCGTCAGGGTCCGAAACAGCTATTTCTGGTAGGGCAATAAAAAAAACACGAGTTTCGAGCAGTTCCTGGACTGAACAGTGATTTTGGTCAGTCGGGGGCAGAATCGTCATTTTTGGCTGTCCGACGGGCCGGTGTCGTTCTCCGGCTGTCCGGGACCCAAATAGTGATTTCCAGCCGTCTGGGTCCGAGACTGCGATTTCTGGTGGGGCAGTCGAAAAATCACATGTTTCAGGCAGTTCTGGGCCTGAACAATGATTTTGGCCGGTCGGGGGCGGAATCGACATTTTTGGCTGTCCGACGGGCTGGTGTCGTTCTCAGGATGTTCGAAACCCAAATAGTGATTTCCAGCCGTCTGGGTCCGAAACAGCTATTTCTGGTAGGGCAGTAAAAAAAACACGAGATTCGAGCAGTTCCCGGACAGAATAGTGATTTTGGTCAGTCGGGGGCAGAATCGTCATTTTTGGCTGTCTGACGGGCTAGTGTCGTTCTCCGGCTGTCCGGGACCCAAATAGTGATTTCCAGCCGTCTGGGTCCGAGACTGCGATTTCTGGTGGGGCAGTCGAAAAATCACGAGTTTCGGGCAGTTTAGGGCTTGAACAATGATTTTGGCCGGTCGGGCGCGGAATCGACATTTCTTGGCTGTCCGACGGGCCGGTGTCGTTCTCAGGATGACCTGGACACAAATAGCGATTTCCAGCCGTCTGGGTCCGAAACTGCTATTTCTGGTAGGGCAGTCAAAAAAACACGAGTTTCGAGCAGTTCCCGGCCTGAACAGTGATTTTGGCCGGTCGGGGGCAGAATCGACATTTTTGCCTGTCGGACGGGCCGGTGTCATTCTCAGGATGTTCGAAACCCAAATAGCGATTTCCAGCCGTCTGGGTCCGAAACAGCTATTTCTGGTAGGGCAGTAAAAAAAACACGAGTTTCGAGCAGTTCCCGGACAGAACAGTGATTTTGGTCAGTCGGGGGCAGAATCGTCATTTTTGGCTGTCCGACGGGCCAATGTCGTTCTCCGGCTGTCCGGGACCCAAATAGTGATTTCCAGCCGTCTGGGTCCAAAACTGCTATTTCTGGTAGGGCGGCTAAAAAAACACGAGTTTCAGGCAGTTCCCGGCCCGAACAGTGATTTTGTCCGGTCGGGGGCAGAATCGACATTTTTGCCTGTCCGACGGGCCGGTGTCATTCTCAGGATGTTCGGAACCCAAATAGTGATTTCCAGCCGTCTGGGTCCGAAACAGCTATTTCTGGTAGGGCAGTAAAAAAAACACGAGATTCGAGCAGTTCCCGGACAGAATAGTGATTTTGGTCCGTCGGGGGCAGAATCGTCATTTTTGGCTGTCCGACGGGCCGGTGTCGTTCTCCGGCTGTCCGGGACCCAAATAGTGATTTCCAGCCGTCTGGGTCCGAGACTGCGATTTCTGGTGGGGCAGTCGAAAAATCACAAGTTTCGGGCAGTTCTAGGCCTGAACAATGATTTTGGCCGGTCGGGGGCGGAATCGACATTTTTGGCTGTCCGACGGGCTGGTGTCGTTCTCAGGATGTTCGAAACCCAAATAGTGATTTCCAGCCGTCTGGGTCCGAAACAGCTATTTCTGGTAGGGCAGTAAAAAAAACACGAGTTTCGAGCAGTTCCCGGACAGAATAGTGATTTTGGTCAGTCGGGGGCAGAATCGTCATTTTTGGCTGTCCGACGGGCCAATGTCGTTCTCCGGCTGTCCGGGACCCAAATAGCGATTTCCAGCCGTCTGGGTCCGAGACTGCGATTTCTGGTGGGGCAGTCGAAAAATCACGAGTTTCGGGCAGTTCAGGGCTTGAACAATGATTTTGGCCGGTCGGGGGCGGAATCGACATTTTTGGCTGTCCGACGGGCCGGTGTCATTCTCAGGATGTTCGGAACCCAAATAGTGATTTCCAGCCGTCTGGGTCCGAAACAGCTATTTCTGGTAGGGCAGTAAAAAAAACACGAGTTTCGAGCAGTTCCCGGACAGAACAGTGATTTTGGTCAGTCGGGGGCAGAATCGTCATTTTTGGCTGTCCGACGGGCCGGTGTCGTTCTCCGGCTGTCCGGGACCCAAATAGTGATTTCCAGCCGTCTGGGTCCGAGACTGCGATTTCTGGTGGGGCAGTCGAAAAATCACGAGTTTCGGGCAGTTCTGGGCCTGAACAATGATTTTGGCCGGTCGGGGGCGGAATCGACATTTTTGGCTGTCTGACGGGCCGGTGTCGTTCTCAGGATGTTCGAAACCCAAATAGTGATTTCCAGCCGTCTGGGTCCGAAACAGCTATTTCTGGTAGGGCAGTAAAAAAAACACGAGTTTCGAGCAGTTCCTGGACAGAACAGTGATTTTGGTCAGTCGGGGGCAGAATCGTCATTTTTGGCTGTCCGACGGGCCGGTGTCGTTCTCCGGCTGCCCGGGACCCAAATAGTGATTTCCAGCCGTCTGGGTCCGAGACTGCGATTTCTGGTGGGGCAGTCGAAAAATCACATGTTTCAGGCAGTTCTGGGCCTGAACAATGATTTTGGCCGGTCGGGGGCGGAATCGACATTTTTGGCTGTCCGATGGGCTGGTGTCGTTCTCAGGATGTTCGAAACCCAAATAGTGATTTCCAGCTGTCTGGGTCCGAAACAGCTATTTCTGGTAGGGCAGTAAAAAAAACACGAGTTTCGAGCAGTTCCCGGACAGAACAGTGATTTTGGTCAGTCGGGGGCAGAATCGTCATTTTTGGCTGTCCGACGGGCCGGTGTCGTTCTCCGGCTGTCCGGGACCCAAATAGTGATTTCCAGCCGTCTGGGTCCGAGAATGCGATTTCTGGCGGGGCAGTCGAAAAATCACGAGTTTCGGGCAGTTCTGGGCCTGAACAATGATTTTGGCCGGTCGGGGGCGGAATCGACATTTTTGGCTGTCCGACGGGCCGGTGTCGTTCTCAGGATGTTCGGAACCCAAATAGTGATTTCCAGCCGTCTGGGTCCGAAACAGCTATTTCTGGTGGGGCAGTCGAAAAATCACGTGTTTCAGGCAGTTCTGGGCCTGAACAATGATTTTGGCCGGTCGGGGGCGGAATCGACATTTTTGGCTGTCCGACGGGCTGGGGTCGTTCTCAGGATGTTCGAAACCCAAATAGTGATTTCCAGCTGTCTGGGTCCGAAACAGCTATTTCTGGTAGGGCAGTAAAAAAAACACGAGTTTCGAGCAGTTCCCGGACAGAATAGTGATTTTGGTCAGTCGGGGGCAGAATCGTCATTTTTGGCTGTCTGACGGGCTAGTGTCGTTCTCCGGCTGTCCGGGACCCAAATAGTGATTTCCAGCCGTCTGGGTCCGAGACTGCGATTTCTGGTGGGGCAGTCAAAAAATCACGAGTTTCGGGCAGTTTAGGGCTTGAACAATGATTTTGGCCGGTCGAGCGCGGAATCGACATTTCTTGGCTGTCCGACGGGCCGGTGTCGTTCTCAGGATGACCTGGACACAAATAGCGATTTCCAGCCGTCTGGGTCCGAAACTGCTATTTCTGGTAGGGCAGTCAAAAAAACACGAGTTTCGAGCAGTTCCCGGCCTGAACAGTGATTTTGGCCGGTCGGGGGCAGAATCGACATTTTTGCCTGTCGGACGGGCCGGTGTCATTCTCAGGATGTTCGAAACCCAAATAGCGATTTCCAGCCATCTGGGTCCGAAACAGCTATTTCTGGTAGGGCAGTAAAAAACACACGAGTTTCGAGCAGTTCCCGGACAGAACAGTGATTTTGGTCAGTCGGGGGCAGAATCGTCATTTTTGGCTGTCCGACGGGCCGGTGTCGTTCTCCGGCTGTCCGGGACCCAAATAGTGATTTCCAGTCGTCTGGGTCCGAGACTGCGATTTCTGGTGGGGCAGTCGAAAAATCACGAGTTTCGGGCAGTTCCGGGCCTGAACAATGATTTTGGCCGGTCGGGGGCGGAATCGACATTTTTGGCTGTCCGACGGGCCGGTGTCGTTCTCAGGATGTTCGAAACCCAAATAGTGATTTCCAGCCGTCAGGGTCCGAAACAGCTATTTCTGGTAGGGCAATAAAAAAAACACGAGTTTCGAGCAGTTCCTGGACTGAACAGTGATTTTGGTCCGTCGGGGGCAGAATCGTCATTTTTGGCTGTCCGACGGGCCGGTGTCGTTCTCCGGCTGTCCGGGACCCAAATAGTGATTTCCAGCCGTCTGGGTCCGAGACTGCGATTTCTGGTGGGGCAGTCGAAAAATCACAAGTTTCGGGCAGTTCTAGGCCTGAACAATGATTTTGGCCGGTCGGGGGCGGAATCGACATTTTTGGCTGTCCGACGGGCTGGTGTCGTTCTCAGGATGTTCGAAACCCAAATAGTGATTTCCAGCCGTCTGGGTCCGAAACAGCTATTTCTGGTAGGGCAGTAAAAAAAACACGAGTTTCGAGCAGTTCCCGGACAGAATAGTGATTTTGGTCAGTCGGGGGCAGAATCGTCATTTTTGGCTGTCCGACGGGCCAATGTCGTTCTCCGGCTGTCCGGGACCCAAATAGCGATTTCCAGCCGTCTGGGTCCGAGACTGCGATTTCTGGTGGGGCAGTCGAAAAATCACGAGTTTCGGGCAGTTCAGGGCTTGAACAATGATTTTGGCCGGTCGGGGGCGGAATCGACATTTTTGCCTGTCGGACGGGCCGGTGTCATTCTCAGGATGTTCGAAACCCAAATAGCGATTTCCAGCCATCTGGGTCCGAAACAGCTATTTCTGGTAGGGCAGTAAAAAACACACGAGTTTCGAGCAGTTCCCGGACAGAACAGTGATTTTGGTCAGTCGGGGGCAGAATCGTCATTTTTGGCTGTCCGACGGGCCGGTGTCGTTCTCCGGCTGTCCGGGACCCAAATAGTGATTTCCAGCCGTCTGGGTCCGAGACTGCGATTTCTGGTGGGGCAGTCGAAAAATCACAAGTTTCGGGCAGTTCTAGGCCTGAACAATGATTTTGGCCGGTCGGGGGCGGAATCGACATTTTTGGCTGTCCGACGGGCTAGTGTCGTTCTCAGGATGTTCGAAACCCAAATAGTGATTTCCTGCCGTCTGGGTCCGAAACAGCTATTTCTGGTAGGGCAGTAAAAAAAACACGAGTTTCGAGCAGTTCCCGGACAGAATAGTGATTTTGGTCAGTCGGGGGCAGAATCGTCATTTTTGGCTGTCCGACGGGCCAGTGTCGTTCTCCGGCTGTCTGGGACCCAAATAGTGATTTCCAGCCGTCTGGGTCCGAGACTGCGATTTCTGGTGGGGCAGTCGAAAAATCACGAGTTTCGGGCAGTTCAGGGCTTGAACAATGATTTTGGCCGGTCGGGCGCGGAATCGACATTTTTGGCTGTCCGACGGGCTGGTGTCGTTCTCTGGATGACCTGGACACAAATAGCGATTTCCAGCCGTCTGGGTCCAAAACTGCTATTTCTGGTAGGGCGGCCAAAAAAACAAGAGTTTCGAGCAGTTCCCGGCCCGAACAGTGATTTTGTCCGGTCGGGGGCAGAATCGACATTTTTGCCTGTCCGACGGGCCGGTGTCATTCTCAGGATGTTCGGAACCCAAATAGTGATTTCCAGCCGTCTGGGTCCGAAACAGCTATTTCTGGTAGGGCAGTAAAAAAAACACGAGTTTCGAGCAGTTCCCGGACAGAACAGTGATTTTGGTCAGTCGGGGGCAGAATCGTCATTTTTGGCTGTCCGACGGGCCGGTGTCGTTCTCCGGCTGTCCGGGACCCAAATAGTGATTTCCAGCCGTCTGGGTCCGAGACTGCGATTTCTGGTGGGGCAGTCGAAAAATCACGAGTTTCGGGCAGTTCTGGGCCTGAACAATGATTTTGGCCGGTCGGGGGCGGAATCGACATTTTTGGCTGTCCGACGGGCCGGTGTCGTTCTCAGGATGTTCGAAACCCAAATAGTGATTTCCAGCCGTCAGGGTCCGAAACAGCTATTTCTGGTAGGGCAGTAAAAAAAACACGAGTTTCGAGCAGTTCCTGGACAGAACAGTGATTTTGGTCAGTCGGGGGCAGAATCGTCATTTTTGGCTGTCCGACGGGCCGGTGTCGTTCTCCGGCTGTCCGGGACCCAAATAGTGATTTCCAGCCGTCTGGGTCCGAGACTGCGATTTCTGGTGGGGCAGTCGAAAAATCACGAGTTTCGGGCAGTTTAGGGCTTGAACAATGATTTTGGCCGGTCGGGCGCGGAATCGACATTTTTTGGCTGTCCGACGGGCCGGTGTCGTTCTCAGGATGACCTGGACACAAATACCGATTTCCAGCCGTCTGGGTCCGAAACTGCTATTTCTGGTAGGGCAGTCAAAAAAACACGAGTTTCGAGCAGTTCCCGGCCTGAACAGTGATTTTGGCCGGTCGGGGGCAGAATCGACATTTTTGCCTGTCCGACGGGCCGGTGTCATTCTCAGGATGTTCGAAACCCAAATAGCGATTTCCAGCCGTCTGGGTCCGAAACAGCTATTTCTGGTAGGGCAGTAAAAAAAACACGAGTTTCGAGCAGTTCCTGGACAGAACAGTGATTTTGGTCAGTCGGGGGCAGAATCGTCATTTTTGGCTGTCCGACGGGCCGGTGTCGTTCTCCGGCTGTCCGGGACCCAAATAGTGATTTCCAGCCGTCTGGGTCCGAGACTGCGATTTCTGGTGGGGCAGTCGAAAAATCACATGTTTCGGGCAGTTCTGGGCCTGAACAATGATTTTGGCCAGTCGGGGGCGGAATCGACATTTTTGGCTGTCCGACAGGCTGGTGTCGTTCTCAGGATGTTCGAAACCCAAATAGTGATTTCCAGCTGTCTGGGTCCGAAACAGCTATTTCTGGTAGGGCAGTAAAAAAAACACGAGTTTCGAGCAGTTCCCGGACAGAATAGTGATTTTGGTCAGTCGGGGGCAGAATCGTCATTTTTGGCTATCTGACGGGCCAGTGTCGTTCTCCGGCTGTCCGGGACCCAAATAGTGATTTCCAGCCGTCTGGGTCCGAGACTGCGATTTCTGGTGGGGCAGTCGAAAAATCACGAGTTTCGGGCAGTTTAGGGCTTGAACAATGATTTTGGCCGGTCGGGCGCGGAATCGACTTTTTTTGGCTGTCCGACGGGCCGGTGTCGTTCTCAGGATGACCTGGACACAAATAGCGATTTCCAGCCGTCTGGGTCCGAAACTGCTATTTCTGGTAGGGCAGTCAAAAAAACACGAGTTTCGAGCAGTTCCCGGCCTGAACAGTGATTTTGGCTGGTCGGGGGCAGAATCGACATTTTTGGCTGTCCGACGGGCCGGTGTCATTCTCAGGATGTTCGAAACCCAAATAGCGATTTCCAGCCGTCTGGGTCCGAAACAGCTATTTCTGGTAGGGCAGTAAAAAAAACACGAGTTTCGAGCAGTTCCTGGACAGAACAGTGATTTTGGTCAGTCGGGGGCAGAATCGTCATTTTTGGCTGTCCGACGGGCCGGTGTCGTTCTCCGGCTGTCCGGGACCCAAATAGTGATTTCCAGCCGTCTGGGTCCGAGACTGCGATTTCTGGTGGGGCAGTCGAAAAATCACATGTTTCGGGCAGTTCTGGGCCTGAACAATGATTTTGGCCGGTCGGGGGCGGAATTGACATTTTTGGCTGTCCGACGGGCTGGTGTCGTTCTCAGGATGTTCGAAACCCAAATAGTGATTTCCAGCCGTCTGGGTCCGAAACAGCTATTTCTGGTAGGGCTGTAAAAAAAACACGAGTTTCGAGCAGTTCCCGGACAGAATAGTGATTTTGGTCAGTCGGGGGCAGAATCGTCATTTTTGGCTGTCCGACGGGCCAATGTCGTTCTCCGGCTGTCCGGGACCCAAATAGTGATTTCCAGCCGTCTGGGTCCGAGACTGCGATTTCTGGTGGGGCAGTCGAAAAATCACGAGTTTCGGGCAGTTCAGGGCTTGAACAATGATTTTGGCCGGTCGGGCGCGGAATCGACGTTTTTGGCTGTCCGACGGGCCGGTGTCGTTCTCTGGACGACCTGGACACAAATAGCGATTTCCAGCCGTCTAGGTCCAAAACTGCTATTTCTGTTAGGGCGGCCAAAAAAACACGAGTTTCGAGCAGTTCCCGGCCCGAACAGTGATTTTGTCCGGTCGGGGGCAGAATCGACATTTTTGCCTGTCCGACGGGCCGGTGTCATTCTCAGGATGTTCGGAACCCAAATAGTGATTTCCAGCCGTCTGGGTCCGAAACAGCTATTTCTGGTAGGGCAGTAAAAAAAACACGTGTTTCGAGCAGTTCCCGGACAGAACAGTGATTTTGGTCAGTCGGGGGCAGAATCGTCATTTTTGGCTGTCCGACGGGCCGGTGTCGTTCTCCGGCTGTCCGGGACCCAAATAGTGATTTCCAGCCGTCTGGGTCCGAGACTGCGATTTCTGGTGGGGCAGTCGAAAAATCACAAGTTTCGGGCAGTTCTAGGCCTGAACAATGATTTTGGCCGGTCGGGGGCGGAATCGACATTTTTGGCTGTCCGACGGGCTGGTGTCGTTCTCAGGATGTTCGAAACCCAAATAGTGATTTCCAGCCGTCTGGGTCCGAAACAGCTATTTCTGGTAGGGCAGTAAAAAAAACACGAGTTTCGAGCAGTTCCCGGACAGAATAGTGATTTTGGTCAGTCGGGGGCAGAATCGTCATTTTTGGCTGTCCGACGGGCCAATGTCGTTCTCCGGCTGTCCGGGACCCAAATAGTGATTTCCAGCCGTCTGGGTCCGAGACTGCGATTTCTGGTGGGGCAGTCGAAAAATCACATGTTTCGGGCAGTTCTGGGCCTGAACAATGATTTTGGCCGGTCGGGGGCGGAAACGACATTTTTGGCTGTCCGACGGGCTGGTGTCGTTCTCAGGATGTTCGAAACCCAAATAGTGATTTCCAGCCGTCTGGGTCCGAAACAGCTATTTCTGGTAGGGCAGTAAAAAAAACACGAGTTTCGAGCAGTTCCTGGACAGAACAGTGATTTTGGTCAGTCGGGGGCAGAATCGTCATTTTTGGCTGTCCGACGGGCCGGTGTCGTTCTCCGGCTGTCCGGGACCCAAATAGTGATTTCCAGCCGTCTGGGTCCGAGACTGCGATTTCTGGTGGGGCAGTCGAAAAATCACGAGTTTCGGGCAGTTTAGGGCTTGAACAATGATTTTGGCCGGTCGGGCGCGGAATCGACATTTTTTGGCTGTCCGACGGGCCGGTGTCGTTCTCAGGATGACCTGGACACAAATACCGATTTCCAGCCGTCTGGGTCCGAAACTGCTATTTCTGGTAGGGCAGTCAAAAAAACACGAGTTTCGAGCAGTTCCCGGCCTGAACAGTGATTTTGGCCGGTCGGGGGCAGAATCGACATTTTTGCCTGTCCGACGGGCCGGTGTCATTCTCAGGATGTTCGAAACCCAAATAGCGATTTCCAGCCGTCTGGGTCCGAAACAGCTATTTCTGGTAGGGCAGTAAAAAAAACACGAGTTTCGAGCAGTTCCTGGACAGAACAGTGATTTTGGTCAGTCGGGGGCAGAATCGTCATTTTTGGCTGTCCGACGGGCCGGTGTCGTTCTCCGGCTGTCCGGGACCCAAATAGTGATTTCCAGCCGTCTGGGTCCGAGACTGCGATTTCTGGTGGGGCAGTCGAAAAATCACATGTTTCGGGCAGTTCTGGGCCTGAACAATGATTTTGGCCGGTCGGGGGCGGAAACGACATTTTTGGCTGTCCGACGGGCTGGTGTCGTTCTCAGGATGTTCGAAACCCAAATAGTGATTTCCAGCCGTCTGGGTCCGAAACAGCTATTTCTGGTAGGGCAGTAAAAAAAACACGAGTTTCGAGCAGTTCCCGGACAGAATAGTGATTTTGGTCAGTCGGGGGCAGAATCGTCATTTTTGGCTGTCTGACGGGCCAGTGTCGTTCTCCGGCTGTCCGGGACCCAAATAGTGATTTCCAGCCGTCTGGGTCCGAGACTGCGATTTCTGGTGGGGCAGTCGAAAAATCACGAGTTTCGGGCAGTTTAGGGCTTGAACAATGATTTTGGCCGGTCGGGCGCGGAATCGACATTTTTTGGCTGTCCGACGGGCCGGTGTCGTTCTCAGGATGACCTGGACACAAATACCGATTTCCAGCCGTCTGGGTCCGAAACTGCTATTTCTGGTAGGGCAGTCAAAAAAACACGAGTTTCGAGCAGTTCCCGGCCTGAACAGTGATTTTGGCCGGTCGGGGGCAGAATCGACATTTTTGCCTGTCCGACGGGCCGGTGTCATTCTCAGGATGTTCGAAACCCAAATAGCGATTTCCAGCCGTCTGGGTCCGAAACAGCTATTTCTGGTAGGGCAGTAAAAAAAACACGAGTTTCGAGCAGTTCCTGGACAGAACAGTGATTTTGGTCAGTCGGGGGCAGAATCGTCATTTTTGGCTGTCCGACGGGCCGGTGTCGTTCTCCGGCTGTCCGGGACCCAAATAGTGATTTCCAGCCGTCTGGGTCCGAGACTGCGATTTCTGGTGGGGCAGTCGAAAAATCACATGTTTCGGGCAGTTCTGGGCCTGAACAATGATTTTGGCCGGTCGGGGGCGGAAACGACATTTTTGGCTGTCCGACGGGCTGGTGTCGTTCTCTGGATGTTCGAAACCCAAATAGTGATTTCCAGCCGTCTGGGTCCGAAACAGCTATTTCTGGTAGGGCAGTAAAAAAAACACGAGTTTCGAGCAGTTCCCGGACAGAATAGTGATTTTGGTCAGTCGGGGGCAGAATCGTCATTTTTGGCTGTCTGACGGGCCAGTGTCGTTCTCCGGCTGTCCGGGACCCAAATAGTGATTTCCAGCCGTCTGGGTCCGAGACTGCGATTTCTGGTGGGGCAGTCGAAAAATCACGAGTTTCGGGCAGTTTAGGGCTTGAACAATGATTTTGGCCGGTCGGGCGCGGAATCGACATTTTTTGGCTGTCCGACGGGCCGGTGTCGTTCTCAGGATGACCTGGACACAAATACCGATTTCCAGCCGTCTGGGTCCGAAACTGCTATTTCTGGTAGGGCAGTCAAAAAAACACGAGTTTCGAGCAGTTCCCGGCCTGAACAGTGATTTTGGCCGGTCGGGGGCAGAATCGACATTTTTGCCTGTCCGACGGGCCGGTGTCATTCTCAGGATGTTCGAAACCCAAATAGCGATTTCCAGCCGTCTGGGTCCGAAACAGCTATTTCTGGTAGGGCAGTAAAAAAAACACGAGTTTCGAGCAGTTCCTGGACAGAACAGTGATTTTGGTCAGTCGGGGGCAGAATCGTCATTTTTGGCTGTCCGACGGGCCGGTGTCGTTCTCCGGCTGTCCGGGACCCAAATAGTGATTTCCAGCCGTCTGGGTCCGAGACTGCGATTTCTGGTGGGGCAGTCGAAAAATCACATGTTTCGGGCAGTTCTGGGCCTGAACAATGATTTTGGCCGGTCGGGGGCGGAAACGACATTTTTGGCTGTCCGACGGGCTGGTGTCGTTCTCAGGATGTTCGAAACCCAAATAGTGATTTCCAGCCGTCTGGGTCCGAAACAGCTATTTCTGGTAGGGCAGTAAAAAAAACACGAGTTTCGAGCAGTTCCCGGACAGAATAGTGATTTTGGTCAGTCGGGGGCAGAATCGTCATTTTTGGCTGTCTGACGGGCCAGTGTCGTTCTCCGGCTGTCCGGGACCCAAATAGTGATTTCCAGCCGTCTGGGTCCGAGACTGCGATTTCTGGTGGGGCAGTCGAAAAATCACGAGTTTCGGGCAGTTTAGGGCTTGAACAATGATTTTGGCCGGTCGGGCGCGGAATCGACATTTTTTGGCTGTCCGACGGGCCGGTGTCGTTCTCAGGATGACCTGGACACAAATACCGATTTCCAGCCGTCTGGGTCCGAAACTGCTATTTCTGGTAGGGCAGTCAAAAAAACACGAGTTTCGAGCAGTTCCCGGCCTGAACAGTGATTTTGGCCGGTCGGGGGCAGAATCGACATTTTTGCCTGTCCGACGGGCCGGTGTCATTCTCAGGATGTTCGAAACCCAAATAGCGATTTCCAGCCGTCTGGGTCCGAAACAGCTATTTCTGGTAGGGCAGTAAAAAAAACACGAGTTTCGAGCAGTTCCTGGACAGAACAGTGATTTTGGTCAGTCGGGGGCAGAATCGTCATTTTTGGCTGTCCGACGGGCCGGTGTCGTTCTCCGGCTGTCCGGGACCCAAATAGTGATTTCCAGCCGTCTGGGTCCGAGACTGCGATTTCTGGTGGGGCAGTCGAAAAATCACATGTTTCGGGCAGTTCTGGGCCTGAACAATGATTTTGGCCGGTCGGGGGCGGAATCGACATTTTTGGCTGTCCGACGGGCTGGTGTCGTTCTCAGGATGTTCGAAACCCAAATAGTGATTTCCAGCCGTCTGGGTCTGAAACAGCTATTTCTGGTAGGGCAGTAAAAAAAACACGAGTTTCGAGCAGTTCCCGGACAGAATAGTGATTTTGGTCAGTCGGGGGCAGAATCGTCATTTTTGGCTGTCTGACGGGCCAGTGTCGTTCTCCGGCTGTCCGGGACCCAAATAGTGATTTCCAGCCGTCTGGGTCCGAGACTGCGATTTCTGGTGGGGCAGTCGACAAATCACGAGTTTCGGGCAGTTTAGGGCTTGAACAATGATTTTGGCCGGTCGGGCGCGGAATCGACATTTTTTGGCTGTCCGACGGGCCGGTGTCGTTCTCAGGATGACCTGGACACAAATAGCGATTTCCAGCCGTCTGGGTCCGAAACAGCTATTTCTGGTAGGGCAGTCAAAAAAACACGAGTTTCGAGCAGTTCCCGGCCTGAACAGTTATTTTGGCCGGTCGGGGGCAGAATCGACATTTTTGCCTGTCCGACGGGCCGGTGTCATTCTCAGGATGTTCGAAACCCAAATAGCGATTTCCAGCCGTCTGGGTCCGAAACAGCTATTTCTGGTAGGGCAGTAAAAAAAACACGAGTTTCGAGCAGTTCCTGGACAGAACAGTGATTTTGGTCAGTCGGGGGCAGAATCGTCATTTTTGGCTGTCCGACGGGCCGGTGTCGTTCTCCGGCTGCCCGGGACCCAAATAGTGATTTCCAGCCGTCTGGGTCCGAGACTGCGATTTCTGGTGGGGCAGTCGAAAAATCACATGTTTCGGGCAGTTCTGGGCCTGAACAATGATTTTGGCCGGTCGGGGGCGGAATCGACATTTTTGGCTGTCCGACGGGCTGGTGTCGTTCTCAGGATGTTCGAAACCCAAATAGTGATTTCCAGCCGTCTGGGTCCGAAACAGCTATTTCTGGTAGGGCAGTAAAAAAAACACGAGTTTCGAGCAGTTCCCGGACATAATAGTGATTTTGGTCAGTCGGGGGCAGAATCGTCATTTTTGGCTGTCTGACGGGCCAGTGTCGTTCTCCGGCTGTCCGGGACCCAAATAGTGATTTCCAGCCGTCTGGGTCCGAGACTGCGATTTCTGGTGGGGCAGTCGAAAAATCACGAGTTTCGGGCAGTTCAGGGCTTGAACAATGATTTTGGCCGGTCGGGCGCGGAATCGACATTTTTGGCTGTCCGACGGGCCGGTGTCGTTCTCCGGCTGTCCGGGACCCAAACAGTGATTTCCAGCCGTCTGGGTCCGAGCCTGCGATTTCTGGTGGGGCAGTCGAAAAATCACATGTTTCGGGCAGTTCTGGGCCTGAACAATGATTTTGGCCGGTCGGGGGCGGAATCGACATTTTTGGCTGTCCGACGGGCTGGTGTCGTTCTCAGGATGTTCGAAACCCAAATAGTGATTTCCAGCCGTCTGGGTCCGAAACAGCTATTTCTGGTAGGGCAGTAAAAAAAACACGAGTTTCGAGCAGTTCCCGGACAGAATAGTGATTTTGGTCAGTCGGGGGCAGAATCGTCATTTTTGGCTGTCTGACGGGCCAGTGTCGTTCTCCGGCTGTCCGGGACCCAAATAGTGATTTCCAGCCGTCTGGGTCCGAGACTGCGATTTCTGGTGGGGCAGTCGAAAAATCACGAGTTTCGGGCAGTTTAGGGCTTGAACAATGATTTTGGCCGGTCGGGCGCGGAATCGACATTTTTTGGCTGTCCGACGGGCCGGTGTCGTTCTCAGGATGACCTGGACACAAATAGCGATTTCCAGCCGTCTGGGTCCGAAACTGCTATTTCTGGTAGGGCAGTCAAAAAAACACGAGTTTCGAGCAGTTCCCGGCCTGAACAGTGATTTTGGCCGGTCGGGGGCAGAATCGACATTTTTGCCTGTCCGACGGGCCGGTGTCATTCTCAGGATGTTCGAAACCCAAATAGCGATTTCCAGCCGTCTGGGACCGAAACAGCTATTTCTGGTAGGGCAGTAAAAAAAACACGAGTTTCGAGCAGTTCCTGGACAGAACAGTGATTTTGGTCAGTCGGGGGCAGAATCGTCATTTTTGGCTGTCCGACGGGCCGGTGTCGTTCTCCGGCTGTCCGGGACCCAAATAGTGATTTCCAGCCGTCTGGGTCCGAGACTGCGATTTCTGGTGGGGCAGTCGAAAAATCACATGTTTCGGGCAGTTCTGGGCCTGAACAATGATTTTGGCCGGTCGGGGGCGGAATCGACATTTTTGGCTGTCCGACGGGCTGGTGTCGTTCTCAGGATGTTCGAAACCCAAATAGTGATTTCCAGCCGTCTGGGTCCGAAACAGCTATTTCTGGTAGGGCAGTAAAAAAAACACGTGTTTCGAGCAGTTCCCGGACAGAACAGTGATTTTGGTCAGTCGGGGGCAGAATCGTCATTTTTGGCTGTCCGACGGGCCGGTGTCGTTCTCCGGCTGTCCGGGACCCAAATAGTGATTTCCAGCCGTCTGGGTCCGAGACTGCGATTTCTGGTGGGGCAGTCGAAAAATCACGAGTTTCGGGCAGTTCAGGGCTTGAACAATGATTTTGGCCGGTCGGGCGCGGAATCGACATTTTTGGCTGTCCGACGGGCTGGTGTCGTTCTCAGGATGTTCGAAACCCAAATAGTGATTTCCAGCCGTCTGGGTCCGAAACAGCTATTTCTGGTAGGGCAGTAAAAAAAACACGAGTTTCGAGCAGTTCCCGGACAGAATAGTGATTTTGGTCAGTCGGTGGCAGAATCGTCATTTTTGGCTGTCCGACGGGCCAGTGTCGTTCTCCGGCTGTCCGGGACCCAAATAGTGATTTCCAGCCGTCTGGGTCCGAGACTGCGATTTCTGGTGGGGCAGTCGAAAAATCACGAGTTTCGGGCAGTTCAGGGCTTGAACAATGATTTTGGCCGGTCGGGCGCGGAATCGACATTTTTGGCTGTCCGACCGGCCGGTGTCGTTCTCAGGATGACCTGGACACAAATAGCGATTTCCAACCGTCTGGGACCGAAACTGCTATTTCTGGTAGGGCAGTCAAAAAAACACGAGTTTCGAGCAGTTCCCGGCCTGAACAGTGATTTTGGCCGGTCGGGGGCAGAATCGACATTTTTGGCTGTCCGACGGGCCGGGGTCATTCTCAGGATGTTCGGAACCCAAATAGTGATTTCCAGCCGTCTGGGTCCGAAACAGCTATTTCTGGTAGGGCAGTAAACAAAACACGAGTTTCGAGCAGTTCCCGGACAGAACAGTGATTTTGGTCAGTCGGGGGCAGAATCGTCATTTTTAGCTGTCCGACGGGCCGGTGTCGTTCTCCGGCTGTCCGGGACCCAAATAGTGATTTCCAGCCGTCTGGGTCCGAGACTGCGATTTCTGGTGGGGCAGTCGAAAAATCACGAGTTTCGGGCAGTTCAGGGCTTGAACAATGATTTTGGCCGGTCGGGCGCGGAATCGACATTTTTGGCTGCCCGACCGGCCGGTGTCGTTCTCAGGATGACCTGGACACAAATAGCGATTTCCAACCGTCTGGGACCGAAACTGCTATTTCTGGTAGGGCAGTCAAAAAAACACGAGTTTCGAGCAGTTCCCGGCCTGAACAGTGATTTTGGCCGGTCGGGGGCAGAATCGACATTTTTGGCTGTCCGACGGGCCGGGGTCATTCTCAGGATGTTCGGAACCCAAATAGTGATTTCCAGCCGTCTGGGTCCGAAACAGCTATTTCTGGTAGGGCAGTAAAAAAAACACGAGTTTCGAGCAGTTCCCGGACAGAACAGTGATTTTGGTCAGTCAGGGGCAGAATCGTCATTTTTGGCTGTCCGACGGGCCGGTGTCGTTCTCCGGCTGTCCGGGACCCAAATAGTGATTTCCAGCCGTCTGGGTCCGAGACTGCGATTTCTGGTGGGGCAGTCGAAAAATCACAAGTTTCGGGCAGTTCTAGGCCTGAACAATGATTTTGGCCGGTCGGGGGCGGAATCGACATTTTTGGTTGTCCGACGGGCTGGTGTCGTTCTCAGGATGTTCGAAACCCAAATAGTGATTTCCAGCCGTCTGGGTCCGAAACAGCTATTTCTGGTAGGGCAGTAAAAAAAACACGAGTTTCGAGCAGTTCCCGGACAGAATAGTGATTTTGGTCCGTCGGGGGCAGAATCGTCATTTTTGGCTGTCCGAAAGGCCGGTGTCGTTCTCCGGCTGTCCGGGACCCAAATAGTGATTTCCAGCCGTCTGGGTCCGAGACTGCGATTTCTGGTGGGGCAGTCGAAAAATCACGAGTTTCGGGCAGTTCAGGGCTTGAACAATGATTTTGGCCGGTCGGGCGCAGAATCGACATTTTTGGCTGTCCGACGGGCTAGTGTTGTTCTCAGGATGTTCGAAACCCAAATAGTGATTTCCAGCCGTCTGGGTCCGAAACAGCTATTTCTGGTAGGGCAGTAAAAAAAACACGAGTTTCGAGCAGTTCCCGGACAGAATAGTGATTTTGGTCAGTCGGTGGCAGAATCGTCATTTTTGGCTGTCCGACGGGCCGGTGTCGTTCTCCGGCTGTCCGGGACCCAAATAGTGATTTCCAGCCGTCTGGGTCCGAGACTGCGATTTCTGGTGGGGCAGTCGAAAAATCACGAGTTTCGGGCAGTTCAGGGCTTGAACAATGATTTTGGCTGGTCGGGCGCGGAATCGACATTTATGGCTGTCCGACGGGCCGGTGTCGTTCTCAGGATGACCTGGACACAAATAGCGATTTCCAGCCGTCTGGGTCCAAAACTGCTATTTCTGGTAGGGCGGCCAAAAAAACACGAGTTTCGAGCAGTTCCCGGCCCGAACAGTGATTTTGTCCGGTCGGGGGCTGAATCGACATTTTTGCCTGTCCGACGGGCCGGTGTCATTCTCAGGATGTTCGGAACCCAAATAGTGATTTCCAGCCGTCTGGGTCCGAAACAGCTATTTCTGGTAGGGCAGTAAAAAAAACACGTGTTTCGAGCAGTTCCCGGACAGAACAGTGATTTTGGACCGTCGGGGGCAGAATCGTCATTTTTGGCTGTCCGACGGGCCGGTGTCGTTCTCCGGCTGTCCGGGACCCAAATAGTGATTTCCAGCCGTCTGGGTCCGAGACTGCGATTTCTGGTGGGGCAGTCGAAAAATCACGAGTTTCGGGCAGTTCAGGGCTTGAACAATGATTTTGGCCGGTCGGGCGCGGAATCGACATTTATGGCTGTCCGACGGGCCGGTGTCGTTCTCAGGATGACCTGGACACAAATAGCGATTTCCAGCCGTCTGGGTCCAAAACTGCTATTTCTGGTAGGGCGGCCAAAAAAACACGAGTTTCGAGCAGTTCCCGGCCCGAACAGTGATTTTGTCCGGTCGGGGGCTGAATCGACATTTTTGCCTGTCCGACGGGCCGGTGTCATTCTCAGGATGTTCGGAACCCAAATAGTGATTTCCAGCCGTCTGGGTCCGAAACAGCTATTTCTGGTAGGGCAGTAAAAAAAACACGTGTTTCGAGCAGTTCCCGGACAGAACAGTGATTTTGGACCGTCGGGGGCAGAATCGTCATTTTTGGCTGTCCGACGGGCCGGTGTCGTTCTCCGGCTGTCCGGGACCCAAATAGTGATTTCCAGCCGTCTGGGTCCGAGACTGCGATTTCTGGTGGGGCAGTCGAAAAATCACGAGTTTCGGGCAGTTCTGGGCCTGAACAATGATTTTGGCCGGTCGGGGGCGGAATCGACATTTTTGGCTGTCCGACGGGCTGGTGTCGTTCTCAGGATGTTCGAAACCCAAATAGTGATTTCCAGCCGTCTGGGTCCGAAACAGCTAATTCTGGTAGGGCAGTAAAAAAAACACGAGTTTCGAGCAGTTCCCGGACAGAATAGTGATTTTGGTCAGTCGGGGGCAGAATCGTCATTTTTGGCTGTCCGACGGGTCGGTGTCGTTCTCCGGCTGTCCGGGACCCGAATAGTGATTTCCAGCCGTCTGGGTCCGAGACTGCGATTTCTGGTGGGGCAGTCGAAAAATCACGAGTTTCGGGCAGTTCAGGGCTTGAACAATGATTTTGGCCGGTCGGGCGCGGAATCGACATTTATGGCTGTCCGACGGGCCGGTGTCGTTCTCAGGATGACCTGGACACAAATAGCGATTTCCAGCCGTCTGGGTCCAAAACTGCTATTTCTGGTAGGGCGGCCAAAAAAACACGAGTTTCGAGCAGTTCCCGGCCCGAACAGTGATTTTGTCCGGTCGGGGGCAGAATCGACATTTTTGCCTGTCCAACGGGCCGGTGTCATTCTCAGGATGTTCGGAACCCAAATAGTGATTTCCAGCCGTCTGGGTCCGAAACAGCTATTTCTGGTAGGGCAGTAAAAAAAACAAGTGTTTCGAGCAGTTCCCGGACAGAACAGTGATTTTGGTCAGTCGGGGGCAGAATCGTCATTTTTGGCTGTCCGACGGGCCGGTGTCGTTCTCCGGCTGTCCGGGACCCAAATAGTGATTTCCAGCCGTCTGGGTCCGAGACTGCGATTTCTGGTGGGGCAGTCGAAAAATCACGAGTTTCGGGCAGTTCTGGGCCTGAACAATGATTTTGGCCGGTCGGGGGCGGAATCGACATTTTTGGCTGTCCGACGGGCTGGTGTCGTTCTCAGGATGTTCGAAACCCAAATAGTGATTTCCTGCCGTCTGGGTCCGAAACAGCTATTTCTAGTTGGGCAGTCAAAAAAACACGAGTTTCGAGCAGTTCCCGGACAGAACAGTGATTTTGGTCAGTCGGGGGCAGAATCGTCATTTTTGGCTGTCCGACGGGCCGGTGTCGTTCTCCGGCTGTCCGGGACCCAAATAGTGATTTCCAGCCGTCTGGGTCCGAGACTGCGATTTCTGGTGGGGCAGTCGAAAAATCACGAGTTTCGGGCAGTTCTGGGCCTGAACAATGATTTTGGCCGGTCGGGGGCGGAATCGACATTTTTGGCTGTCCGACGGGCTGGTGTCGTTCTCAGGATGTTCGAAACCCAAATAGTGATTTCCAGCCGTCTGGGTCCGAAACAGCTATTTCTGGTAGGGCAGTAAAAAAAACACGAGTTTCGAGCAGTTCCCGGACAGAATAGTGATTTTGGTCAGTCGGTGGCAGAATCGTCATTTTTGGCTGTCCGACGGGCCGGTGTCATTCTCCGGCTGTCCGGGACCCAAATAGTGATTTCCAGCCGTCTGGGTCCGAGACTGCGATTTCTGGTGGGGCAGTCGAAAAATCACGAGTTTCGGGCAGTTCAGGGCTTGAACAATGATTTTGGCCGGTCGGGCGCGGAATCGACATTTTTGGCTGTCCGACCGGCCGGTGTCGTTCTCAGGATGACCTGGACACAAATAGCGATTTCCAACCGTCTGGGTCCGAAACTGCTATTTCTGGTAGGGCAGTCAAAAAAACACGAGTTTCGAGCAGTTCCCGGCCTGAACAGTGATTTTGGCCGATCGGGGGCGGAATCGACATTTTTGGCTGTCCGACGGGCCGGGGTCATTCTCAGGATGTTCGGAACCCAAATAGTGATTTCCAGCCGTCTGGGTCCGAAACAGCTATTTCTGGTATGGCAGTAAAAAAAACACGAGTTTCGAGCAGTTCCCGGACAGAACAGTGATTTTGGTCAGTCGGGGGCAGAATCGTCATTTTTGGCTGTCCGACGGGCCGGTGTCGTTCTCCTGCTGTCCGGGACCCAAATAGTGATTTCCAGCCGTCTGGGTCCGAGACTGCGATTTATGGTGGGGCAGTCGAAAAATCACGAGTTTCGGGCAGTTCAGGGCTTGAACAATGATTTTGGCCGGTCGGGCGCGGAATCGACATTTTTGGCTGTCCGACCGGCCGGTGTCGTTCTCAGGATGACCTGGACACAAATAGCGATTTCCAACCGTCTGGGTCCGAAACTGCTATTTCTGGTAGGGCAGTCAAAAAAACACGAGTTTCGAGCAGTTCCCGGCCTGAACAGTGATTTTGGCCGGTCGGGGGCAGAATCGACATTTTTGGCTGTCCGACGGGCCGGGGTCATTCTCAGGATGTTCGGAACCCAAATAGTGATTTCCAGCCGTCTGGGTCCGAAACAGCTATTTCTGGTAGGGCAGTAAAAAAAACACGAGTTTCGAGCAGTTCCCGGACAGAACAGTGATTTTGGTCAGTCGGGGGCAGAATCGTCATTTTTGGCTGTCCGACGGGCCGGTGTCGTTCTCCGGCTGTCCGGGACCCAAATAGTGATTTCCAGCCGTCTGGGTCCGAGACTGCGATTTCTGGTGGGGCAGTCGAAAAATCACGAGTTTCGGGCAGTTCTGGGCCTGAACAATGATTTTGGCCGGTCGGGGGCGGAATCGACATTTTTGGCTGTCCGACGGGCTGGTGTCGTTCTCAGGATGTTCGAAACCCAAATAGTGATTTCCAGCCGTCTGGGTCCGAAACAGCTATTTCTGGTAGGGCAGTAAAAAAAACACGAGTTTCGAGCAGTTCCCGGACAGAATAGTGATTTTGGTCAGTCGGTGGCAGAATCGTCATTTTTGGCTGTCCGACGGGCCAGTGTCGTTCTCCGGCTGTCCGGGACCCAAATAGTGATTTCCAGCCGTCTGGGTCCGAGACTGCGATTTATGGTGGGGCAGTCGAAAAATCACGAGTTTCGGGCAGTTCAGGGCTTGAACAATGATTTTGGCCGGTCAGGCGCGGAATCGACATTTTTGGCTGTCCGACCGGCCGGTGTCGTTCTCAGGATGACCTGGACACAAATAGCGATTTCCAGCCGTCTGGGTCCAAAACTGCTATTTCTGGTAGGGCGGCCAAAAAAACACGAGTTTCGTGCAGTTCCCGGCCCGAACAGTGATTTTGTCCGGTCGGGGGCAGAATCGACATTTTTGCCTGTCCGACGGGCCGGTGTCATTCTCAGGATGTTCGGAACCCAAATAGTGATTTCCAGCCGTCTGGGTCCGAAACAGCTACTTCTGGTAGGGCAGTAAAAAAAACACGAGTTTCGAGCAGTTCCCGGACAGAACAGTGATTTTGGTCAGTCGGGGGCAGAATCGTCATTTTTGGCTGTCCGACGGGCCGGTGTCGTTCTCCGGCTGTCCGGGACCCAAATAGTGATTTCCAGCCGTCTGGGTCCGAGACTGCGATTTCTGGTGGGGCAGTCGAAAAATCACGAGTTTCGGGCAGTTCTGGGCCTGAATAATGATTTTGGCCGGTCGGGGGCGGAATCGACATTTTTGGCTGTCCGACGGGCCGGTGTCGTTCTCAGGATGTTCGAAACCCAAATAGTGATTTCCAGCCGTCTGGGTCCGAAACAGCTATTTCTGGTAGGGCAGTAAAAAAAACACGTGTTTCGAGCAGTTCCCGGACAGAACAGTGATTTCGGTCAGTCGGGGGCAGAATCGTCATTTTTGGCTGTCCGACGGGCCGGTGTCGTTCTCCGGCTGTCCGGGACCCAAATAGTGATTTCCAGCCGTCTGGGTCCGAGACTGCGATTTCTGGTGGGGCAGTCGAAAAATCACGAGTTTCGGGCAGTTCAGGGCTTGAACAATGATTTTGGCCGGTCGGGCGCGGAATCGACATTTATGGCTGTCCGACGGGACGGTGTCATTCTCAGGATGACCTGGACACAAATAGCGATTTCCAGCCGTCTGGGTCCAAAACTGCTATTTCTGGTAGGGCGGCCAAAAAAACACGAGTTTCGAGCAGTTCCCGGCCCGAACAGTGATTTTGTCAGGTCGGGGGCTGAATCGACATTTTTGCCTGTCCGACGGGCCGGTGTCATTCTCAGGATGTTCGGAACCCAAATAGTGATTTCCAGCCGTCTGGGTCCGAAACAGCTATTTCTGGTAGGGCAGTAAAAAAAACACGTGTTTCGAGCAGTTCCCGGACAGAACAGTGATTTTGGACCGTCGGGGGCAGAATCGTCATTTTTGGCTGTCCGACGGGCCGGTGTCGTTCTCCGGCTGTCCGGGACCCAAATAGTGATTTCCAGCCGTCTGGGTCCGAGACTGCGATTTCTGGTGGGGCAGTCGAAAAATCACGAGTTTCGGGCAGTTCAGGGCTTGAACAATGATTTTGGCCGGTCGGGCGCGGAATCGACATTTATGGCTGTCCGACGGGCCGGTGTCGTTCTCAGGATGACCTGGACACAAATAGCGATTTCCAGCCGTCTGGGACCAAAACTGCTATTTCTGGTAGGGCGGCCAAAAAAACACGAGTTTCGAGCAGTTCCCGGCCCGAACAGTGATTTTGTCCGGTCGGGGGCAGAATCGACATTTTTGCCTGTCCAACGGGCCGGTGTCATTCTCAGGATGTTCGGAACCCAAATAGTGATTTCCAGCCGTCTGGGTCCGAAACAGCTATTTCTGGTAGGGCAGTAAAAAAAACACGTGTTTCGAGCAGTTCCCGGACAGAACAGTGATTTTGGTCAGTCGGGGGCAGAATCGTCATTTTTGGCTGTCCGACGGGCCGGTGTCGTTCTCCGGCTGTCCGGGACCCAAATAGTGATTTCCAGCCGTCTGGGTCCGAGACTGCGATTTCTGGTGGGGCAGTCGAAAAATCACGAGTTTCGGGCAGTTCTGGGCCTGAACAATGATTTTGGCCGGTCGGGGGCGGAATCGACATTTTTGGCTGTCCGACAGGCTGGTGTCGTTCTCAGGATGTTCGAAACCCAAATAGTGATTTCCAGCCGTCTGGGTCCGAAACAGCTATTTCTGGTAGGGCAGTAAAAAAAACACGAGTTTCGAGCAGTTCCCGGACAGAATAGTGATTTTGGTCAGTCGGTGGCAGAATCGTCATTTTTGGCTGTCCGACGGGTCGGTGTCGTTCTCCGGCTGTCCGGGACCCGAATAGTGATTTCCAGCCGTCTGGGTCCGAGACTGCGATTTCTGGTGGGGCAGTCGAAAAATCACGAGTTTCGGGCAGTTCAGGGCTTGAACAATGATTTTGGCCGGTCGGGCGCGGAATCGACATTTATGGCTGTCCGACGGGCCGGTGTCGTTCTCAGGATGACCTGGACACAAATAGCGATTTCCAGCCGTCTGGGTCCAAAACTGCTATTTCTGGTAGGGCGGCCAAAAAAACACGAGTTTCGAGCAGTTCCCGGCCCGAACAGTGATTTTGTCCGGTCGGGGGCAGAATCGACATTTTTGCCTGTCCAACGGGCCGGTGTCATTCTCAGGATGTTCGGAACCCAAATAGTGATTTCCAGCCGTCTGGGTCCGAAACAGCTATTTCTGGTAGGGCAGTAAAAAAAACACGTGTTTCGAGCAGTTCCCGGACAGAACAGTGATTTTGGTCAGTCGGGGGCAGAATCGTCATTTTTGGCTGTCCGACGGGCCGGTGTCGTTCTCCGGCTGTCCGGGACCCAAATAGTGATTTCCAGCCGTCTGGGTCCGAGACTGCGATTTCTGGTGGGGCAGTCGAAAAATCACGAGTTTCGGGCAGTTCTGGGCCTGAACAATGATTTTGGCCGGTCGGGGGCGGAATCGACATTTTTGGCTGTCCGACAGGCTGGTGTCGTTCTCAGGATGTTCGAAACCCAAATAGTGATTTCCAGCCGTCTGGGTCCGAAACAGCTATTTCTGGTAGGGCAGTAAAAAAAACACGAGTTTCGAGCAGTTCCCGGACAGAATAGTGATTTTGGTCAGTCGGTGGCAGAATCGTCATTTTTGGCTGTCCGACGGGTCGGTGTCGTTCTCCGGCTGTCCGGGACCCGAATAGTGATTTCCAGCCGTCTGGGTCCGAGACTGCGATTTCTGGTGGGGCAGTCGAAAAATCACGAGTTTCGGGCAGTTCAGGGCTTGAACAATGATTTTGGCCGGTCGGGCGCGGAATCGACATTTATGGCTGTCCGACGGGCCGGTGTCGTTCTCAGGATGACCTGGACACAAATAGCGATTTCCAGCCGTCTGGGTCCAAAACTGCTATTTCTGGTAGGGCGGCCAAAAAAACACGAGTTTCGAGCAGTTCCCGGCCCGAACAGTGATTTTGTCCGGTCGGGGGCAGAATCGACATTTTTGCCTGTCCAACGGGCCGGTGTCATTCTCAGGATGTTCGGAACCCAAATAGTGATTTCCAGCCGTCTGGGTCCGAAACAGCTATTTCTGGTAGGGCAGTAAAAAAAACACGTGTTTCGAGCAGTTCCCGGACAGAACAGTGATTTTGGTCAGTCGGGGGCAGAATCGTCATTTTTGGCTGTCCGACGGGCCGGTGTCGTTCTCCGGCTGTCCGGGACCCAAATAGTGATTTCCAGCCGTCTGGGTCCGAGACTGCGATTTCTGGTGGGGCAGTCGAAAAATCACGAGTTTCGGGCAGTTCTGGGCCTGAACAATGATTTTGGCCGGTCGGGGGCGGAATCGACATTTTTGGCTGTCCGACGGGCTGGTGTCGTTCTCAGGATGTTCGAAACCCAAATAGTGATTTCCAGCCGTCTGGGTCCGAAACAGCTATTTCTGGTAGGGCAGTAAAAAAAACACGAGTTTCGAGCAGTTCCCGGACAGAATAGTGATTTTGGTCAGTCGGTGGCAGAATCGTCATTTTTGGCTGTCCGACGGGCCGGTGTCGTTCTCCGGCTGTCCGGGACCCAAATAGTGATTTCCAGCCGTCTGGGTCCGAGACTGCGATTTATGGTGGGGCAGTCGAAAAATCACGAGTTTCGGGCAGTTCAGGGCTTGAACAATGATTTTGGCCGGTCGGGCGCGGAATCGACATTTTTGGCTGTCCGACCGGCCGGTGTCGTTCTCAGGATGACCTGGACACAAATAGCGATTTCCAACCGTCTGGGTCCGAAACTGCTATTTCTGGTAGGGCAGTCAAAAAAACACGAGTTTCGAGCAGTTCCCGGCCTGAACAGTGATTTTGGCCGGTCGGGGGCAGAATCGACATTTTTGGCTGTCCGACGGGCCGGGGTCATTCTCAGGATGTTCGGAACCCAAATAGTGATTTCCAGCCGTCTGGGTCCGAAACAGCTATTTCTGGTAGGGCAGTAAAAAAAACACGAGTTTCGAGCAGTTCCCGGACAGAACAGTGATTTTGGTCAGTCGGGGGCAGAATCGTCATTTTTGGCTGTCCGACGGGACGGTGTCGTTCTCCGGCTGTCCGGGACCCAAATAGTGATTTCCAGCCGTCTGGGTCCGAGACTGCGATTTCTGGTGGGGCAGTCGAAAAATCACGAGTTTCGGGCAGTTCTGGGCCTGAACAATGATTTTGGCCGGTCGGGGGCGGAATCGACATTTTTGGCTGTCCGACGGGCTGGTGTCGTTCTCAGGATGTTCGAAACCCAAATAGTGATTTCCAGCCGTCTGGGTCCGAAACAGCTATTTCTGGTAGGGCAGTAAAAAAAACACGAGTTTCGAGCAGTTCCCGGACAGAATAGTGATTTTGGTCAGTCGGTGGCAGAATCGTCATTTTTGGCTGTCCGACGGGCCAGTGTCGTTCTCCGGCTGTCCGGGACCCGAATAGTGATTTCCAGCCGTCTGGGTCCGAGACTGCGATTTATGGTGGGGCAGTCGAAAAATCACGAGTTTCGGGCAGTTCAGGGCTTGAACAATGATTTTGGCCGGTCGGGCGCGGAATCGACATTTTTGGCTGTCCGACCGGCCGGTGTCGTTCTCAGGATGACCTGGACACAAATAGCGATTTCCAACCGTCTGGGTCCGAAACTTCTATTTCTGGTAGGGCAGTCAAAAAAACACGAGTTTCGAGCAGTTCCCGGCCTGAACAGTGATTTTGGCCGATCGGGGGCGGAATCGACATTTTTGGCTGTCCGACGGGCCGGGGTCATTCTCAGGATGTTCGGAACCCAAATAGTGATTTCCAGCCGTCTGGGTCCGAAACAGCTATTTCTGGTATGGCAGTAAAAAAAACACGAGTTTCGAGCAGTTCCCGGACAGAACAGTGATTTTGGTCAGTCGGGGGCAGAATCGTCATTTTTGGCTGTCCGACGGGCCGGTGTCGTTCTCCGGCTGTCCGGGACCCAAATAGTGATTTCCAGCCGTCTGGGTCCGAGACTGCGATTTCTGGTGGGGCAGTCGAAAAATCACGAGTTTCGGGCAGTTCTGGGCCTGAACAATGATTTTGGCCGGTCGGGGGCGGAATCGACATTTTTGGCTGTCCGACGGGCTGGTGTCGTTCTCAGGATGTTCGAAACCCAAATAGTGCTTTCCAGCCGTCTGGGTCCGAAACAGCTATTTCTGGTAGGGCAGTAAAAAAAACACGAGTTTCGAGCAGTTCCCGGACAGAATAGTGATTTTGGTCAGTCGGTGGCAGAATCGTCATTTTTGGCTGTCCGACGGGCCAGTGTCGTTCTCCGGCTGTCCGGGACCCAAATAGTGATTTCCAGCCGTCAAGGTCCGAGACTGCGATTTATGGTGGGGCAGTCGAAAAATCACGAGTTTCGGGCAGTTCAGGGCTTGAACAATGATTTTGGCCGGTCGGGCGCGGAATCGACATTTTTGGCTGTCCGACCGGCCGGTGTCGTTCTCAGGATGACCTGGACACAAATAGCGATTTCCAACCGTCTGGGTCCGAAACTTCTATTTCTGGTAGGGCAGTCAAAAAAACACGAGTTTCGAGCAGTTCCCGGCCTGAACAGTGATTTTGGCCGATCGGGGGCGGAATCGACATTTTTGGCTGTCCGACGGGCCGGGGTCATTCTCAGGATGTTCGGAACCCAAATAGTGATTTCCAGCCGTCTGGGTCCGAAACAGCTATTTCTGGTATGGCAGTAAAAAAAACACGAGTTTCGAGCAGTTCCCGGACAGAACAGTGATTTTGGTCAGTCGGGGGCAGAATCGTCATTTTTGGCTGTCCGACGGGCCGGTGTCGTTCTCCGGCTGTCCGGGACCCAAATAGTGATTTCCAGCCGTCTGGGTCCGAGACTGCGATTTCTGGTGGGGCAGTCGAAAAATCACGAGTTTCGGGCCGTTCTGGGCCTGAACAATGATTTTGGCCGGTCGGGGGCGGAATCGACATTTTTGGCTGTCCGACGGGCTGGTGTCGTTCTCAGGATGTTCGAAACCCAAATAGTGATTTCCAGCCGTCTGGGTCCGAAACAGCTATTTCTGGTAGGGCAGTAAAAAAAACACGAGTTTCGAGCAGTTCCCGGACAGAATAGTGATTTTGGTCAGTCGGTGGCAGAATCGTCATTTTTGGCTGTCCGACGGGCCAGTGTCGTTCTCCGGCTGTCCGGGACCCAAATAGTGATTTCCAGCCGTCAAGGTCCGAGACTGCGATTTATGGTGGGGCAGTCGAAAAATCACGAGTTTCGGGCAGTTCAGGGCTTGAACAATGATTTTGGCCGGTCGGGCGCGGAATCGACATTTTTGGCTGTCCGACCGGCTGGTGTCGTTCTCAGGATGACCTGGACACAAATAGCGATTTCCAACCGTCTGGGTCCGAAACTTCTATTTCTGGTAGGGCAGTCAAAAAAACACGAGTTTCGAGCAGTTCCCGGCCTGAACAGTGATTTTGGCCGATCGGGGGCGGAATCGACATTTTTGGCTGTCCGACGGGCCGGGGTCATTCTCAGGATGTTCGGAACCCAAATAGTGATTTCCAGCCGTCTGGGTCCGAAACAGCTATTTCTGGTATGGCAGTAAAAAAAACACGAGTTTCGAGCAGTTCCCGGACAGAACAGTGATTTTGGTCAGTCGGGGGCAGAATCGTCATTTTTGGCTGTCCGACGGGCCGGTGTCGTTCTCCGGCTGTCCGGGACCCAAATAGTGATTTCCAGCCGTCTGGGTCCGAGACTGCGATTTCTGGTGGGGCAGTCGAAAAATCACGAGTTTCGGGCAGTTCTGGGCCTGAACAATGATTTTGGCCGGTCGGGGGCGGAATCGACATTTTTGGCTGTCCGACGGGCTGGTGTCGTTCTCAGGATGTTCGAAACCCAAATAGTGATTTCCAGCCGTCTGGGTCCGAAACAGCTATTTCTGGTAGGGCAGTAAAAAAAACACGAGTTTCGAGCAGTTCCCGGACAGAATAGTGATTTTGGTCAGTCGGTGGCAGAATCGTCATTTTTGGCTGTCCGACGGGCCAGTGTCGTTCTCCGGCTGTCCGGGACCCAAATAGTGATTTCCAGCCGTCAAGGTCCGAGACTGCGATTTATGGTGGGGCAGTCGAAAAATCACGAGTTTCGGGCAGTTCAGGGCTTGAACAATGATTTTGGCCGGTCGGGCGCGGAATCGACATTTTTGGCTGTCCGACCGGCCGGTGTCGTTCTCAGGATGACCTGGACACAAATAGCGATTTCCAGGCGTCTGGGTCCAAAACTGCTATTTCTGGTAGGGCGGCCAAAAAAACACGAGTTTCGTGCAGTTCCCGGCCCGAACAGTGATTTTGTCCGGTCGGGGGCAGAATCGACATTTTTGCCTGTCCGACGGGCCGGTGTCATTCTCAGGATGTTCGGAACCCAAATAGTGATTTCCAGCCGTCTGGGTCCGAAACAGCTATTTCTGGTAGGGCAGTAAAAAAAACACGAGTTTCGAGCAGTTCCCGGACAGAACAGTGATTTTGGTCAGTCGGGGGCAGAATCGTCATTTTTGGCTGTCCGACGGGCTGGTGTCGTTCTCCGGCTGTCCGGGACCCAAATAGTGATTTCCAGCCGTCTGGGTCCGAGACTGCGATTTCTGGGGGGGCAGTCGAAAAATCACGAGTTTCGGGCAGTTCTGGGCCTGAACAATGATTTTGGCCGGTCGGGGGCGGAATCGACATTTTTGGCTGTCCGACGGGCTGGTGTCGTTCTCAGGATGTTCGAAACCCAAATAGTGATTTCCAGCCGTCTGGGTCCGAAACAGCTATTTCTGGTAGGGCAGTAAAAAAAACACGAGTTTCGAGCAGTTCCCGGACAGAACAGTGATTTTGGTCAGTCGGGGGCAGAATCGTCATTTTTGGCTGTCCGACGGGCCGGTGTCGTTCTCCGGCTGTCCGGGACCCAAATAGTGATTTCCAGCCGTCTGGGTCCGAGACTGCGATTTCTGGTGGGGCAGTCGAAAAATCACAAGTTTCGGGCAGTTCTGGGCCTGAACAATGATTTTGGCCGGTCGGGGGCGGAATCGACATTTTTGGCTGTCCGACGGGCTGGTGTCGTTCTCAGGATGTTCGAAACCCAAATAGTGATTTCCAGCCGTCTGGGTCCGAAACAGCTATTTCTGGTAGGGCAGTAAAAAAAACACGAGTTTCGAGCAGTTCCCGGACAGAATAGTGATTTTGGTCGGTCGGGGGCAGAATCGTCATTTTTGGCTGTCCGACGGGCCAATGTCGTTCTCCGGCTGTCCGGGACCCAAATAGTGATTTCCAGCCGTCTGGGTCCGAGACTGCGATTTCTGGTGGGGCAGTCAAAAAATCATGAGTTTCGGGCAGTTCAGGGCTTGAACAATGATTTTGGCCGGTCGGGCGCGGAATCGACATTTTTGGCTGTCCGACGGGCCGGTGTCGTTCTCTGGACGACCTGGACACAAATAGCGACTTCCAGCCGTCTGGGTCCAAAACTGCTATTTCTGGTAGGGCGGCCAAAAAAACACGAGTTTCGAGCAGTTCCCGGCCCGAACAGTGATTTTGTCCGGTTGGGGGCAGAATCGACATTTTTGCCTGTCCGACGGGCCGGTGTCATTCTCAGGTTGTTCGGAACCCAAATAGTGATTTCCAGCCGTCTGGGTCCGAAACAGCTATTTCTGGTAGGGCAGTAAAAAAAACACGAGTTTCGAGCAGTTCCCGGACAGAACAGTGATTTTGGTCAGTCGGGGGCAGAATCGTCATTTTTGGCTGTCCGACGGGCCGGTGTCGTTCTCCGGCTGTCCGGGACCCAAATAGTGATTTCCAGCCGTCTGGGTCCGAGACTGCGATTTCTGGTGGGGCAGTCGAAAAATCACGAGTTTCGGGCAGTTCTGGGCCTGAATAATGATTTTGGCCGGTCGGGGGCGGAATCGACATTTTTGGCTGTCCGACGGGCCGGTGTCGTTCTCAGGATGTTCGAAACCCAAATAGTGATTTCCAGCCGTCTGGGTCCGAAACAGCTATTTCTGGTAGGGCAGTAAAAAAAACACGAGTTTCGAGCAGTTCCCGGACAGAATAGTGATTTTGGTCAGTCGGGGGCAGAATCGTCATTTTTGGCTGTCTGACGGGCCAGTGTCGTTCTCCGGCTGTCCGGGACCCAAATAGTGATTTCCAGCCGTCTGGGTCCGAGACTGCGATTTCTGGTGGGGCAGTCGAAAAATCATGAGTTTCGGGCAGTTCAGGGCTTGAACAATGATTTTGGCCGGTCGGGCGCGGAATCGACATTTTTGGCTGTCCGACGGGCCGGTGTCGTTCTCTGGATGACCAGGACACAAATAGCGATTTCCAACCGTCTGGGTCCGAAACTGCTATTTCTGGTAGGGCAGTCAAAAAAACACGAGTTTCGAGCAGTTCCCGGCCTGAACAGTGATTTTGGCCGGTCGGGGGCAGAACCGACATTTTTGGCTGTCCGACGGGCCGGGGTCATTCTCAGGATGTTCGGAACCCAAATAGTGATTTCCAGCCGTCTGGGTCCGAAACAGCTATTTCTGGTAGGGCAGTAAAAAAAACACGAGTTTCGAGCAGTTCCCGGCCCGAACAGTGATTTTGTCCGGTCGGGGGCAGAATCGTCATTTTTGGCTGTCCGACGGGCCGGTGTCGTTCTCCGGCTGTCCGGGACCCAAATAGTGATTTCCAGCCGTCTGGGTCCGAGACTGCGATTTCTGGTGGGGCAGTCGAAAAATCACAAGTTTCGGGCAGTTCTGGGCCTGAACAATGATTTTGGCCGGTCGGGGGCGGAATCGACATTTTTGGCTGTCCGACGGGCTGGTGTCGTTCTCAGGATGTTCGAAACCCAAATAGTGATTTCCAGCCGTCTGGGTCCGAAACAGCTATTTCTGGTAGGGCAGTAAAAAAAACACGAGTTTCGAGCAGTTCCCGGACAGAACAGTGATTTTGGTCAGTCGGGGGCAGAATCGTCATTTTTGGCTGTCCGACGGGCCGGTGTCGTTCTCCGGCTGTCCGGGACCCAAATAGTGATTTCCAGCCGTCTGGGTCCGAGACTGCGATTTCTGGTGGGGCAGTCGAAAAATCACGAGTTTCGGGCAGTTCTGGGCCTGAATAATGATTTTGGCCGGTCGGGGGCGGAATCGACATTTTTGGCTGTCCGACGGGCCGGTGTCGTTCTCAGGATGTTCGAAACCCAAATAGTGATTTCCAGCCGTCTGGGTCCGAAACAGCTATTTCTGGTAGGGCAGTAAAAAAAACACGAGTTTCGAGCAGTTCCCGGACAGAATAGTGATTTTGGTCAGTCGGGGGCAGAATCGTCATTTTTGGCTGTCTGACGGGCCAGTGTCGTTCTCCGGCTGTCCGGGACCCAAATAGTGATTTCCAGCCGTCTGGGTCCGAGACTGCGATTTCTGGTGGGGCAGTCGAAAAATCATGAGTTTCGGGCAGTTCAGGGCTTGAACAATGATTTTGGCCGGTCGGGCGCGGAATCGACATTTTTGGCTGTCCGACGGGCCGGTGTCGTTCTCTGGATGACCAGGACACAAATAGCGATTTCCAACCGTCTGGGTCCGAAACTGCTATTTCTGGTAGGGCAGTCAAAAAAACACGAGTTTCGAGCAGTTCCCGGCCTGAACAGTGATTTTGGCCGGTCGGGGGCAGAACCGACATTTTTGGCTGTCCGACGGGCCGGGGTCATTCTCAGGATGTTCGGAACCCAAATAGTGATTTCCAGCCGTCTGGGTCCGAAACAGCTATTTCTGGTAGGGCAGTAAAAAAAACACGAGTTTCGAGCAGTTCCCGGCCCGAACAGTGATTTTGTCCGGTCGGGGGCAGAATCGTCATTTTTGGCTGTCCGACGGGCCGGTGTCGTTCTCCGGCTGTCCGGGACCCAAATAGTGATTTCCAGCCGTCTGGGTCCGAGACTGCGATTTCTGGTGGGGCAGTCGAAAAATCACAAGTTTCGGGCAGTTCTGGGCCTGAACAATGATTTTGGCCGGTCGGGGGCGGAATCGACATTTTTGGCTGTCCGACGGGCTGGTGTCGTTCTCAGGATGTTCGAAACCCAAATAGTGATTTCCAGCCGTCTGGGTCCGAAACAGCTATTTCTGGTAGGGCAGTAAAAAAAACACGAGTTTCGAGCAGTTCCCGGACAGAACAGTGATTTTGGTCAGTCGGGGGCAGAATCGTCATTTTTGGCTGTCCGACGGGCCGGTGTCGTTCTCCGGCTGTCCGGGACCCAAATAGTGATTTCCAGCCGTCTGGGTCCGAGACTGCGATTTCTGGTGGGGCAGTCGAAAAATCACAAGTTTCGGGCAGTTCTGGGCCTGAACAATGATTTTGGCCGGTCGGGGGCGGAATCGACATTTTTGGCTGTTCGACGGGCCGGTGTCGTTCTCAGGATGTTCGAAACCCAAATAGTGATTTCCAGCCGTCTGGGTCCGAAACAGCTATTTCTGGTAGGGCAGTAAAAAAAACACGTGTTTCGAGCAGTTCCCGGACAGAACAGTGATTTCGGTCAGTCGGGGGCAGAATCGTCATTTTTGGCTGTCCGACGGGCCGGTGTCGTTCTCCGGCTGTCCGGGACCCAAATAGTGATTTCCAGCCGTCTGGGTCCGAGACTGCGATTTCTGGTGGGGCAGTCGAAAAATCACGAGTTTCGGGCAGTTCAGGGCTTGAACAATGATTTTGGCCGGTCGGGCGCGGAATCGACATTTTTGGCTGTCCGAACGGCCGGTGTCGTTCTCAGGATGACCTGGACACAAATAGCGATTTCCAGCCGTCTGGGTCCAAAACTGCTATTTCTGGTAGGGCGGCCAAAAAAACACGAGTTTCGTGCAGTTCCCGGCCCGAACTGTGATTTTGTCCGGTCGGGGGCAGAATCGACATTTTTGGCTGTCCGACGGGCCGGTGTCATTCTCAGGATGTTCGGAACCCAAATAGTGATTTCCAGCCGTCTGGGTCCGAAACAGCTATTTCTGGTAGGGCAGTAAAAAAAACACGAGTTTCGAGCAGTTCCCGGACAGAACAGTGATTTTGGTCAGTCGGGGGCAGAATCGTCATTTTTGGCTGTCCGACGGGCTGGTGTCGTTCTCCGGCTGTCCGGGACCCAAATAGTGATTTCCAGCCGTCTGGGTCCGAGACTGCGATTTCTGGTGGGGCAGTCGAAAAATCACGAGTTTCGGGCAGTTCTGGGCCTGAACAATGATTTTGGCCGGTCGGGGGCGGAATCGACATTTTTGGCTGTCCGACGGGCTGGTGTCGTTCTCAGGATGTTCGAAACCCAAATAGTGATTTCCAGCCGTCTGGGTCCGAAACAGCTATTTCTGGTAGGGCAGTAAAAAAAACACGAGTTTCGAGCAGTTCCCGGACAGAACAGTGATTTTGGTCAGTCGGGGGCAGAATCGTCATTTTTGGCTGTCCGACGGGCCGGTGTCGTTCTCCGGCTGTCCGGGACCCAAATAGTGATTTCCAGCCGTCTGGGTCCGAGACTGCGATTTCTGGTGGGGCAGTCGAAAAATCACGAGTTTCGGGCAGTTCTGGGCCTGAACAATGATTTTGGCCGGTCGGGGGCGGAATCGACATTTTTGGCTGTCCGACGGGCTGGTGTCGTTCTCAGGATGTTCGAAACCCAAATAGTGATTTCCAGCCGTCTGGGTCCGAAACAGCTATTTCTGGTAGGGCAGTAAAAAAAACACGAGTTTCGAGCAGTTCCCGGACAGAATAGTGATTTTGGTCGGTCGGGGGCAGAATCGTCATTTTTGGCTGTCCGACGGGCCAATGTCGTTCTCCGGCTGTCCGGGACCCAAATAGTGATTTCCAGCCGTCTGGGTCCGAGACTGCGATTTCTGGTGGGGCAGTCGAAAAATCATGAGTTTCGGGCAGTTCAGGGCTTGAACAATGATTTTGGCCGGTCGGGCGCGGAATCGACATTTTTGGCTGTCCGACGGGCCGGTGTCGTTCTCTGGACGACCTGGACACAAATAGCGACTTCCAGCCGTCTGGGTCCAAAACTGCTATTTCTGGTAGGGCGGCCAAAAAAACACGAGTTTCGAGCAGTTCCCGGCCCGAACAGTGATTTTGTCCGGTTGGGGGCAGAATCGACATTTTTGCCTGTCCGACGGGCCGGTGTCATTCTCAGGTTGTTCAGAACCCAAATAGTGATTTCCAGCCGTCTGGGTCCGAAACAGCTATTTCTGGTAGGGCAGTAAAAAAAACACGAGTTTCGAGCAGTTCCCGGACAGAACAGTGATTTTGGTCAGTCGGGGGCAGAATCGTCATTTTTGGCTGTCCGACGGGCCGGTGTCGTTCTCCGGCTGTCCGGGACCCAAATAGTGATTTCCAGCCGTCTGGGTCCGAGACTGCGATTTCTGGTGGGGCAGTCGAAAAATCACGAGTTTCGGGCAGTTCTGGGCCTGAATAATGATTTTGGCCGGTCGGGGGCGGAATCGACATTTTTGGCTGTCCGACGGGCCGGTGTCGTTCTCAGGATGTTCGAAACCCAAATAGTGATTTCCAGCCGTCTGGGTCCGAAACAGCTATTTCTGGTAGGGCAGTAAAAAAAACACGAGTTTCGAGCAGTTCCCGGACAGAATAGTGATTTTGGTCAGTCGGGGGCAGAATCGTCATTTTTGGCTGTCTGACGGGCCAGTGTCGTTCTCCGGCTGTCCGGGACCCAAATAGTGATTTCCAGCCGTCTGGGTCCGAGACTGCGATTTCTGGTGGGGCAGTCGAAAAATCATGAGTTTCGGGCAGTTCAGGGCTTGAACAATGATTTTGGCCGGTCGGGCGCGGAATCGACATTTTTGGCTGTCCGACGGGCCGGTGTCGTTCTCTGGATGACCAGGACACAAATAGCGATTTCCAACCGTCTGGGTCCGAAACTGCTATTTCTGGTAGGGCAGTCAAAAAAACACGAGTTTCGAGCAGTTCCCGGCCTGAACAGTGATTTTGGCCGGTCGGGGGCAGAACCGACATTTTTGGCTGTCCGACGGGCCGGGGTCATTCTCAGGATGTTCGGAACCCAAATAGTGATTTCCAGCCGTCTGGGTCCGAAACAGCTATTTCTGGTAGGGCAGTAAAAAAAACACGAGTTTCGAGCAGTTCCCGGCCCGAACAGTGATTTTGTCCGGTCGGGGGCAGAATCGTCATTTTTGGCTGTCCGACGGGCCGGTGTCGTTCTCCGGCTGTCCGGGACCCAAATAGTGATTTCCAGCCGTCTGGGTCCGAGACTGCGATTTCTGGTGGGGCAGTCGAAAAATCACAAGTTTCGGGCAGTTCTGGGCCTGAACAATGATTTTGGCCGGTCGGGGGCGGAATCGACATTTTTGGCTGTCCGACGGGCTGGTGTCGTTCTCAGGATGTTCGAAACCCAAATAGTGATTTCCAGCCGTCTGGGTCCGAAACAGCTATTTCTGGTAGGGCAGTAAAAAAAACACGAGTTTCGAGCAGTTCCCGGACAGAACAGTGATTTTGGTCAGTCGGGGGCAGAATCGTCATTTTTGGCTGTCCGACGGGCCGGTGTCGTTCTCCGGCTGTCCGGGACCCAAATAGTGATTTCCAGCCGTCTGGGTCCGAGACTGCGATTTCTGGTGGGGCAGTCGAAAAATCACGAGTTTCGGGCAGTTCAGGGCTTGAACAATGATTTTGGCCGGTCGGGCGCGGAATCGACATTTTTGGCTGTCCGACCGGCCGGTGTCGTTCTCAGGATGACCTGGACACAAATAGCGATTTCCAGCCGTCTGGGTCCAAAACTGCTATTTCTGGTAGGGCGGCCAAAAAAACACGAGTTTCGTGCAGTTCCCGGCCCGAACTGTGATTTTGTCCGGTCGGGGGCAGAATCGACATTTTTGGCTGTCCGACGGGCCGGTGTCATTCTCAGGATGTTCGGAACCCAAATAGTGATTTCCAGCCGTCTGGGTCCGAAACAGCTATTTCTGGTAGGGCAGTAAAAAAAACACGAGTTTCGAGCAGTTCCCGGACAGAACAGTGATTTTGGTCAGTCGGGGGCAGAATCGTCATTTTTGGCTGTCCGACGGGCTGGTGTCGTTCTCCGGCTGTCCGGGACCCAAATAGTGATTTCCAGCCGTCTGGGTCCGAGACTGCGATTTCTGGTGGGGCAGTCGAAAAATCACGAGTTTCGGGCAGTTCTGGGCCTGAACAATGATTTTGGCCGGTCGGGGGCGGAATCGACATTTTTGGCTGTCCGACGGGCTGGTGTCGTTCTCAGGATGTTCGAAACCCAAATAGTGATTTCCAGCCGTCTGGGTCCGAAACAGCTATTTCTGGTAGGGCAGTAAAAAAAACACGAGTTTCGAGCAGTTCCCGGACAGAACAGTGATTTTGGTCAGTCGGGGGCAGAATCGTCATTTTTGGCTGTCCGACGGGCCGGTGTCGTTCTCCGGCTGTCCGGGACCCAAATAGTGATTTCCAGCCGTCTGGGTCCGAGACTGCGATTTCTGGTGGGGCAGTCGAAAAATCACGAGTTTCGGGCAGTTCTGGGCCTGAACAATGATTTTGGCCGGTCGGGGGCGGAATCGACATTTTTGGCTGTCCGACGGGCTGGTGTCGTTCTCAGGATGTTCGAAACCCAAATAGTGATTTCCAGCCGTCTGGGTCCGAAACAGCTATTTCTGGTAGGGCAGTAAAAAAAACACGAGTTTCGAGCAGTTCCCGGACAGAATAGTGATTTTGGTCGGTCGGGGGCAGAATCGTCATTTTTGGCTGTCCGACGGGCCAATGTCGTTCTCCGGCTGTCCGGGACCCAAATAGTGATTTCCAGCCGTCTGGGTCCGAGACTGCGATTTCTGGTGGGGCAGTCGAAAAATCATGAGTTTCGGGCAGTTCAGGGCTTGAACAATGATTTTGGCCGGTCGGGCGCGGAATCGACATTTTTGGCTGTCCGACGGGCCGGTGTCGTTCTCTGGACGACCTGGACACAAATAGCGACTTCCAGCCGTCTGGGTCCAAAACTGCTATTTCTGGTAGGGCGGCCAAAAAAACACGAGTTTCGAGCAGTTCCCGGCCCGAACAGTGATTTTGTCCGGTTGGGGGCAGAATCGACATTTTTGCCTGTCCGACGGGCCGGTGTCATTCTCAGGTTGTTCGGAACCCAAATAGTGATTTCCAGCCGTCTGGGTCCGAAACAGCTATTTCTGGTAGGGCAGTAAAAAAAACACGAGTTTCGAGCAGTTCCCGGACAGAACAGTGATTTTGGTCAGTCGGGGGCAGAATCGTCATTTTTGGCTGTCCGACGGGCCGGTGTCGTTCTCCGGCTGTCCGGGACCCAAATAGTGATTTCCAGCCGTCTGGGTCCGAGACTGCGATTTCTGGTGGGGCAGTCGAAAAATCACGAGTTTCGGGCAGTTCTGGGCCTGAATAATGATTTTGGCCGGTCGGGGGCGGAATCGACATTTTTGGCTGTCCGACGGGCCGGTGTCGTTCTCAGGATGTTCGAAACCCAAATAGTGATTTCCAGCCGTCTGGGTCCGAAACAGCTATTTCTGGTAGGGCAGTAAAAAAAACACGAGTTTCGAGCAGTTCCCGGACAGAATAGTGATTTTGGTCAGTCGGGGGCAGAATCGTCATTTTTGGCTGTCTGACGGGCCAGTGTCGTTCTCCGGCTGTCCGGGACCCAAATAGTGATTTCCAGCCGTCTGGGTCCGAGACTGCGATTTCTGGTGGGGCAGTCGAAAAATCATGAGTTTCGGGCAGTTCAGGGCTTGAACAATGATTTTGGCCGGTCGGGCGCGGAATCGACATTTTTGGCTGTCCGACGGGCCGGTGTCGTTCTCTGGATGACCAGGACACAAATAGCGATTTCCAACCGTCTGGGTCCGAAACTGCTATTTCTGGTAGGGCAGTCAAAAAAACACGAGTTTCGAGCAGTTCCCGGCCTGAACAGTGATTTTGGCCGGTCGGGGGCAGAACCGACATTTTTGGCTGTCCGACGGGCCGGGGTCATTCTCAGGATGTTCGGAACCCAAATAGTGATTTCCAGCCGTCTGGGTCCGAAACAGCTATTTCTGGTAGGGCAGTAAAAAAAACACGAGTTTCGAGCAGTTCCCGGCCCGAACAGTGATTTTGTCCGGTCGGGGGCAGAATCGTCATTTTTGGCTGTCCGACGGGCCGGTGTCGTTCTCCGGCTGTCCGGGACCCAAATAGTGATTTCCAGCCGTCTGGGTCCGAGACTGCGATTTCTGGTGGGGCAGTCGAAAAATCACAAGTTTCGGGCAGTTCTGGGCCTGAACAATGATTTTGGCCGGTCGGGGGCGGAATCGACATTTTTGGCTGTCCGACGGGCTGGTGTCGTTCTCAGGATGTTCGAAACCCAAATAGTGATTTCCAGCCGTCTGGGTCCGAAACAGCTATTTCTGGTAGGGCAGTAAAAAAAACACGAGTTTCGAGCAGTTCCCGGACAGAACAGTGATTTTGGTCAGTCGGGGGCAGAATCGTCATTTTTGGCTGTCCGACGGGCCGGTGTCGTTCTCCGGCTGTCCGGGACCCAAATAGTGATTTCCAGCCGTCTGGGTCCGAGACTGCGATTTCTGGTGGGGCAGTCGAAAAATCACAAGTTTCGGGCAGTTCTGGGCCTGAACAATGATTTTGGCCGGTCGGGGGCGGAATCGACATTTTTGGCTGTTCGACGGGCCGGTGTCGTTCTCAGGATGTTCGAAACCCAAATAGTGATTTCCAGCCGTCTGGGTCCGAAACAGCTATTTCTGGTAGGGCAGTAAAAAAAACACGTGTTTCGAGCAGTTCCCGGACAGAACAGTGATTTCGGTCAGTCGGGGGCAGAATCGTCATTTTTGGCTGTCCGACGGGCCGGTGTCGTTCTCCGGCTGTCCGGGACCCAAATAGTGATTTCCAGCCGTCTGGGTCCGAGACTGCGATTTCTGGTGGGGCAGTCGAAAAATCACGAGTTTCGGGCAGTTCAGGGCTTGAACAATGATTTTGGCCGGTCGGGCGCGGAATCGACATTTTTGGCTGTCCGACCGGCCGGTGTCGTTCTCAGGATGACCTGGACACAAATAGCGATTTCCAGCCGTCTGGGTCCAAAACTGCTATTTCTGGTAGGGCGGCCAAAAAAACACGAGTTTCGTGCAGTTCCCGGCCCGAACTGTGATTTTGTCCGGTCGGGGGCAGAATCGACATTTTTGGCTGTCCGACGGGCCGGTGTCATTCTCAGGATGTTCGGAACCCAAATAGTGATTTCCAGCCGTCTGGGTCCGAAACAGCTATTTCTGGTAGGGCAGTAAAAAAAACACGAGTTTCGAGCAGTTCCCGGACAGAACAGTGATTTTGGTCAGTCGGGGGCAGAATCGTCATTTTTGGCTGTCCGACGGGCTGGTGTCGTTCTCCGGCTGTCCGGGACCCAAATAGTGATTTCCAGCCGTCTGGGTCCGAGACTGCGATTTCTGGTGGGGCAGTCGAAAAATCACGAGTTTCGGGCAGTTCTGGGCCTGAACAATGATTTTGGCCGGTCGGGGGCGGAATCGACATTTTTGGCTGTCCGACGGGCTGGTGTCGTTCTCAGGATGTTCGAAACCCAAATAGTGATTTCCAGCCGTCTGGGTCCGAAACAGCTATTTCTGGTAGGGCAGTAAAAAAAACACGAGTTTCGAGCAGTTCCCGGACAGAACAGTGATTTTGGTCAGTCGGGGGCAGAATCGTCATTTTTGGCTGTCCGACGGGCCGGTGTCGTTCTCCGGCTGTCCGGGACCCAAATAGTGATTTCCAGCCGTCTGGGTCCGAGACTGCGATTTCTGGTGGGGCAGTCGAAAAATCACGAGTTTCGGGCAGTTCTGGGCCTGAACAATGATTTTGGCCGGTCGGGGGCGGAATCGACATTTTTGGCTGTCCGACGGGCTGGTGTCGTTCTCAGGATGTTCGAAACCCAAATAGTGATTTCCAGCCGTCTGGGTCCGAAATAGCTATTTCTGGTAGGGCAGTAAAAAAAACACGAGTTTCGAGCAGTTCCCGGACAGAATAGTGATTTTGGTCGGTCGGGGGCAGAATCGTCATTTTTGGCTGTCCGACGGGCCAATGTCGTTCTCCGGCTGTCCGGGACCCAAATAGTGATTTCCAGCCGTCTGGGTCCGAGACTGCGATTTCTGGTGGGGCAGTCGAAAAATCATGAGTTTCGGGCAGTTCAGGGCTTGAACAATGGTTTTGGCCGGTCGGGCGCGGAATCGACATTTTTGGCTGTCCGACGGGCCGGTGTCGTTCTCTGGACGACCTGGACACAAATAGCGACTTCCAGCCGTCTGGGTCCAAAACTGCTATTTCTGGTAGGGCGGCCAAAAAAACACGAGTTTCGAGCAGTTCCCGGCCCGAACAGTGATTTTGTCCGGTTGGGGGCAGAATCGACATTTTTGCCTGTCCGACGGGCCGGTGTCATTCTCAGGTTGTTCGGAACCCAAATAGTGATTTCCAGCCGTCTGGGTCCGAAACAGCTATTTCTGGTAGGGCAGTAAAAAAAACACGAGTTTCGAGCAGTTCCCGGACAGAACAGTGATTTTGGTCAGTCGGGGGCAGAATCGTCATTTTTGGCTGTCCGACGGGCCGGTGTCGTTCTCCGGCTGTCCGGGACCCAAATAGTGATTTCCAGCCGTCTGGGTCCGAGACTGCGATTTCTGGTGGGGCAGTCGAAAAATCACGAGTTTCGGGCAGTTCTGGGCCTGAATAATGATTTTGGCCGGTCGGGGGCGGAATCGACATTTTTGGCTGTCCGACGGGCCGGTGTCGTTCTCAGGATGTTCGAAACCCAAATAGTGATTTCCAGCCGTCTGGGTCCGAAACAGCTATTTCTGGTAGGGCAGTAAAAAAAACACGAGTTTCGAGCAGTTCCTGGACAGAATAGTGATTTTGGTCGGTCGGGGGCAGAATCGTCATTTTTGGCTGTCCGACGGGCCAATGTCGTTCTCCGGCTGTCCGGGACCCAAATAGTGATTTCCAGCCGTCTGGGTCCGAGACTGCGATTTCTGGTGGGGCAGTCGAAAAATCATGAGTTTCGGGCAGTTCAGGGCTTGAACAATGATTTTGGCCGGTCGGGCGCGGAATCGACATTTTTGGCTGTCCGACGGGCCGGTGTCGTTCTCTGGATGACCAGGACACAAATAGCGATTTCCAACCGTCTGGGTCCGAAACTGCTATTTCTGGTAGGGCAGTCAAAAAAACACGAGTTTCGAGCAGTTCCCGGCCTGAACAGTGATTTTGGCCGGTCGGGGGCAGAACCGACATTTTTGGCTGTCCGACGGGCCGGGGTCATTCTCAGGATGTTCGGAACCCAAATAGTGATTTCCAGCCGTCTGGGTCCGAAACAGCTATTTCTGGTAGGGCAGTAAAAAAAACACGAGTTTCGAGCAGTTCCCGGCCCGAACAGTGATTTTGTCCGGTCGGGGGCAGAATCGTCATTTTTGGCTGTCCGACGGGCCGGTGTCGTTCTCCGGCTGTCCGGGACCCAAATAGTGATTTCCAGCCGTCTGGGTCCGAGACTGCGATTTCTGGTGGGGCAGTCGAAAAATCACAAGTTTCGGGCAGTTCTGGGCCTGAACAATGATTTTGGCCGGTCGGGGGCGGAATCGACATTTTTGGCTGTCCGACGGGCTGGTGTCGTTCTCAGGATGTTCGAAACCCAAATAGTGATTTCCAGCCGTCTGGGTCCGAAACAGCTATTTCTGGTAGGGCAGTAAAAAAAACACGAGTTTCGAGCAGTTCCCGGACAGAATAGTGATTTTGGTCAGTCGGGGGCAGAATCGTCATTTTTGGCTGTCTGACGGGCCAGTGTCGTTCTCCGGCTGTCCGGGACCCAAATAGTGATTTCCAGCCGTCTGGGTCCGAGACTGCGATTTCTGGTGGGGCAGTCGAAAAATCACGAGTTTCGGGCAGTTCAGGGCTTGAACAATGATTTTGGCCGGTCGGGCGCGGAATCGACATTTTTGGCTGTCCGACGGGCCGGTGTCGTTCTCCGGATGACCAGGACACAAATAGCGATTTCCAACCGTCTGGGTCCGAAACTGCTATTTCTGGTAGGGCAGTCAAAAAAACACGAGTTTCGAGCAGTTCCCGGCCTGAACAGTGATTTTGGCCGGTCGGGGGCAGAACCGACATTTTTGGCTGTCCGACGGGCCGGGGTCATTCTCAGGATTTTCGGAACCCAAATAGTGATTTCCAGCCGTCTGGGTCCGAAACAGCTATTTCTGGTAGGGCAGTAAAAAAAACACGAGTTTCGAGCAGTTCCCGGCCCGAACAGTGATTTTGTCCGGTCGGGGGCAGAATCGTCATTTTTGGCTGTCCGACGGGCCGGTGTCGTTCTCCGGCTGTCCGGGACCCAAATAGTGATTTCCAGCCGTCTGGGTCCGAGACTGCGATTTCTGGTGGGGCAGTCGAAAAATCACGAGTTTCGGGCAGTTCTGGGCCTGAACAATGATTTTGGCCGGTCGGGGGCGGAATCGACATTTTTGGCTGTCCGACGGGCTGGTGTCGTTCTCAGGATGTTCGAAACCCAAATAGTGATTTCCAGCCGTCTGGGTCCGAAACAGCTATTTCTGGTAGGGCAGTAAAAAAAACACGAGTTTCGAGCAGTTCCCGGACAGAACAGTGATTTTGGTCAGTCGGGGGCAGAATCGTCATTTTTGGCTGTCCGACGGGCCGGTGTCGTTCTCCGGCTGTCCGGGACCCAAATAGTGATTTCCAGCCGTCTGGGTCCGAGACTGCGATTTCTGGTGGGGCAGTCGAAAAATCATGAGTTTCGGGCAGTTCAGGGCTTGAACAATGATTTTGGCCGGTCGGGCGCGGAATCGACGTTTTTGGCTGTCCGACGGGCCGGTGTCGTTCTCTGGACGACCTGGACACAAATAGCGATTTCCAGCCGTCTGGGTCCAAAACTGCTATTTCTGGTAGGGCGGCCAAAAAAACACGAGTTTCGAGCAGTTCCCGGCCCGAACAGTGATTTTGTCCGGTCGGGGGCAGAATCGACATTTTTGCCTGTCCGACGGGCCGGTGTCATTCTCAGGATGTTCGGAACCCAAATAGTGATTTCCAGCCGTCTGGGTCCGAAACAGCTATTTCTGGTAGGGCAGTAAAAAAAACACGAGTTTCGAGCAGTTCCCGGACAGAACAGTGATTTTGGTCAGTCGGGGGCAGAATCGTCATTTTTGGCTGTCCGACGGGCCGGTGTCGTTCTCCGGCTGTCCGGGACCCAAATAGTGATTTCCAGCCGTCTGGGTCCGAGACTGCGATTTCTGGTGGGGCAGTCGAAAAATCACGAGTTTCGGGCAGTTCTGGGCCTGAATAATGATTTTGGCCGGTCGGGGGCGGAATCGACATTTTTGGCTGTCCGACGGGCCGGTGTCGTTCTCAGGATGTTCGAAACCCAAATAGTGATTTCCAGCCGTCTGGGTCCGAAACAGCTATTTCTGGTAGGGCAGTAAAAAAAACACGAGTTTCGAGCAGTTCCCGGACAGAATAGTGATTTTGGTCAGTCGGGGGCAGAATCGTCATTTTTGGCTGTCCGACGGGCCAATGTCGTTCTCCGGCTGTCCGGGACCCAAATAGTGATTTCCAGCCGTCTGGGTCCGAGACTGCGATTTCTGGTGGGGCAGTCGAAAAATCATGAGTTTCGGGCAGTTCAGGGCTTGAACAATGATTTTGGCCGGTCGGGCGCGGAATCGACATTTTTGGCTGTCCGACGGGCCGGTGTCGTTCTCTGGACGACCTGGACACAAATAGCGATTTCCAGCCGTCTGGGTCCAAAACTGCTATTTCTGGTAGGGCGGCCAAAAAAACACGAGTTTCGAGCAGTTCCCGGCCCGAACAGTGATTTTGTCCGGTCGGGGGCAGAATCGACATTTTTGCCTGTCCGACGGGCCGGTGTCATTCTCAGGATGTTCGGAACCCAAATAGTGATTTCCAGCCGTCTGGGTCCGAAACAGCTATTTCTGGTAGGGCAGTAAAAAAAACACGAGTTTCGAGCAGTTCCCGGACAGAACAGTGATTTTGGTCTGTCGGGGGCAGAATCGTCATTTTTGGCTGTCCGACGGGCCGGTGTCGTTCTCCGGCTGTCCGGGACCCAAATAGTGATTTCCAGCCGTCTGGGTCCGAGACTGCGATTTCTGGTGGGGCAGTCGAAAAATCACGAGTTTCGGGCAGTTCTGGGCCTGAATAATGATTTTGGCCGGTCGGGGGCGGAATCGACATTTTTGGCTGTCCGACGGGCCGGTGTCGTTCTCAGGATGTTCGAAACCCAAATAGTGATTTCCAGCCGTCTGGGTCCGAAACAGCTATTTCTGGTAGGGCAGTAAAAAAAACACGAGTTTCGAGCAGTTCCCGGACAGAATAGTGATTTTGGTCAGTCGGGGGCAGAATCGTCATTTTTGGCTGTCTGACGGGCCAGTGTCGTTCTCCGGCTGTCCGGGACCCAAATAGTGATTTCCAGCCGTCTGGGTCCGAGACTGCGATTTCTGGTGGGGCAGTCGAAAAATCACAAGTTTCGGGCAGTTCAGGGCTTGAACAATGATTTTGGCCGGTCGGGCGCGGAATCGACATTTTTGGCTGTCCGACGGGCCGGTGTCGTTCTCTGGATGACCAGGACACAAATAGCGATTTCCAACCGTCTGGGTCCGAAACTGCTATTTCTGGTAGGGCAGTCAAAAAAACACGAGTTTCGAGCAGTTCCCGGCCTGAACAGTGATTTTGGCCGGTCGGGGGCAGAACCGACATTTTTGGCTGTCCGACGGGCCGGGGTCATTCTCAGGATGTTCGGAACCCAAATAGTGATTTCCAGCCGTCTGGGTCCGAAACAGCTATTTCTGGTAGGGCAGTAAAAAAAACACGAGTTTCGAGCAGTTCCCGGACAGAACAGTGATTTTGGTCAGTCGGGGGCAGAATCGTCATTTTTGGCTGTCCGGCGGGCCGGTGTCGTTCTCCGGCTGTCCGGGACCCAAATAGTGATTTCCAGCCATCTGGGTCCGAGACTACGATTTCTGGTGGGGCAGTCGAAAAATCACGAGTTTCGGGCAGTTCTGGGCCTGAATAATGATTTTGGCCGGTCGGGGGCGGAATCGACATTTTTGGCTGTCCGACGGGCCGGTGTCGTTCTCAGGATGTTCGAAACCCAAATAGTGATTTCCAGTCGTCTGGGTCCGAAACAGCTATTTCTGGTAGGGCAGTAAAAAAAACACGAGTTTCGAGCAGTTCCCGGACAGAAGAGTGATTTTGGTCAGTCGGGGGCAGAATCGTCATTTTTGGCTGTCTGACGGGCCAGTGTCGTTCTCCGGCTGTCCGGGACCCAAATAGTGATTTCCAGCCGTCTGGGTCCGAGACTGCAATTTCTGGTGGGGCAGTCGAAAAATCACGAGTTTCGGGCAGTTCTGGGCTTGAACAATGATTTTGGCCGGTCGGGCGCGGAATCGACATTTTTGGCTGTCCGACGGGCCGGTGTCGTTCTCTGGATGACCAGGACACAAATAGCGATTTCCAACCGTCTGGGTCCGAAACTGCTATTTCTGGTAGGGCAGTAAAAAAAACACGAGTTTCGAGCAGTTCCCGGACAGAACAGTGATTTTGGTCAGTCGGGGGCAGAATCGTCATTTTTGGCTGTCCGACGGGCCGGTGTCGTTCTCCGGCTGTCCGGGACCCAAATAGTGATTTCCAGCCGTCTGGGTCCGAGACTGCGATTTCTGGTGGGGCAGTCGAAAAATCACAAGTTTCGGGCAGTTCTAGGCCTGAACAATGATTTTGGCCGGTCGGGGGCGGAATCGACATTTTTGGCTGTCCGACGGGCTGGTGTCGTTCTCAGGATGTTCGAAACCCAAATAGTGATTTCCAGCCGTCTGGGTCCGAAACAGCTATTTCTGGTAGGGCAGTAAAAAAAACACGAGTTTCGAGCAGTTCGCGGACAGAATAGTGATTTTGGTCAGCCGGGGGCAGAATCGTCATTTTTGGCTGTCCGACGGGCCAGTGTCGTTCTCCGGCTGTCCGGGACCCAAATAGTGATTCCCAGCCGTCTGGGTCCGAGACTGCGATTTCTGGTGGGGCAGTCGAAAAATCACGAGTTTCGGGCAGTTCAGGGCTTGAACAATGATTTTGGCCGGTCGGGCGCGGAATCGACATTTTTGGCTGTCTGACGGGCCGGTGTCGTTCTCTGGATGACCTGGACACAAATAGCGATTTCCAGCCGTCTGGGTCCAAAACTGCTATTTCTGGTAGGGCGGCCAAAAAAACACGAGTTTCGAGCAGTTCCCGGCCCGAACAGTGATTTTGTCCGGTCGGGGGCAGAATCGACATTTTTGCCTGCCCGACGGGCCGGTGTCATTCTCAGGATGTTCGGAACCCAAATAGTGATTTCCAGCCGTCTGGGTCCGAAACAGCTATTTCTGGTAGGGCAGTAAAAAAAACACGAGTTTCGAGCAGTTCCCGGACAGAACAGTGATTTTGGTCAGTCGGGGGCAGAATCGTCATTTTTGGCTGTCCGACGAGCCGGTGTCGTTCTCCGGCTGTCCGGGACCCAAATATTGATTTCCAGCCGTCTGGGTCCGAGACTGCGATTTCTGGTGGGGCAGTCGAAAAATCACGAGTTTCGGGCAGTTCTGGGCCTGAACAATGATTTTGGCCGGTCGGGGGCGGAATCGACATTTTTGGCTGTCCGACGGGCTGGTGTCGTTCTCAGGATGTTCGAAACCCAAATAGTGATTTCCAGCCGTCTGGGTCCGAAACAGCTATTTCTGGTAGGGCAGTAAAAAAAACACGTGTTTCGAGCAGTTCCCGGACAGAATAGTGATTTTGGTCAGTCGGGGGCAGAATCGTCATTTTTGGCTGTCCGACGGGCCGGTGTCGTTCTCTGGCTGTCCGGGACCCAAATAGTGATTTCCAGCCGTCTGGGTCTGAGACTGCGATTTCTGGTGGGGCAGTCGAAAAATCACGAGTTTCGGGCAGTTCAGGGCTTGAACAATGATTTTGGCCGGTCGGGCGCGGAATCGACATTTTTGGCTGTCCGACGGGCTGGTGTCGTTCTCAGGATGACCTGGACACAAATAGCGATTTCCAGCCGTCTGGGTCCAAAACTGCTATTTCTGGTAGGGCGTCCAAAAAAACACGAGTTTCGAGCAGTTCCCGGCCCGAACAGTGATTTTGTCCGGTCGGGGGCAGAATCGACATTTTTGGCTGTCCGACGGGCCGGGGTCATTCTCAGGATGTTCGGAACCCAAATAGTGATTTCCAGCCGTCTGGGTCCGAAACAGCTATTTCTGGTAGGGCAGTAAAAAAAACACGAGTTTCGAGCAGTTCCCGGACAGAACAGTGATTTTGGTCAGTCGGGGGCAGAATCGTCATTTTTGGCTGTCCGACGGGCCGGTGTCGTTCTCCGGCTGTCCGGGACCCAAATAGTGATTTCCAGCCATCTGGGTCCGAGACTGCGATTTCGGGTGGGGCAGTCGAGAAATCACGAGTTTCGGGCAGTTCTGGGCCTGAATAATGATTTTGGCCGGTCGGGGGCGGAATCGACATTTTTGGCTGTCCGACGGGCCGGTGTCGTTCTCAGGATGTTCGAAACCCAAATAGTGATTTCCAGCCGTCTGGGTCCGAAACAGCTATTTCTGGTAGGGCAGTAAAAAAAACACGAGTTTCGAGCAGTTCCCGGACAGAATAGTGATTTTGGTCAGCCGGGGGCAGAATCGTCATTTTTGGCTGTCCGACGGGCCAGTGTCGTTCTCCGGCTGTCCGGGACCCAAATAGTGATTCCCAGCCGTCTGGGTCCGAGGCTGCGATTTCTGGTGGGGCAGTCGAAAAATCACGAGTTTCGGGCAGTTCAGGGCTTGAACAATGATTTTGGCCGGTCGGGCGCGGAATCGACATTTTTGGCTGTCAGACGGGCCGGTGTCGTTCTCTGGATGACCTGGACACAAATAGCGATTTCCAGCCGTCTGGGTCCAAAACTGCTATTTCTGGTAGGGCGGCCAAAAAAACACGAGTTTCGAGCAGTTCCCGGCCCGAACAGTGATTTTGTCCGGTCGGGGGCAGAATCGACATTTTTGCCTGTCCGACGGGCCGGTGTCATTCTCAGGATGTTCGGAACCCAAATAGTGATTTCCAGCCGTCTGGGTCCGAAACAGCTATTTCTGGTAGGGCAGTAAAAAAAACACGAGTTTCGAGCAGTTCCCGGACAGAACAGTGATTTTGGTCCGTCGGGGGCAGAATCGTCATTTTTGGCTGTCCGACGGGCCGGTGTCGTTCTCCGGCTGTCCGGGACCCAAATAGTGATTTCCAGCCGTCTGGGTCCGAGACTGCGATTTCTGGTGGGGCAGTCGAAAAATCACAAGTTTCGGGCAGTTCTAGGCCTGAACAATGATTTTGGCCGGTCGGGGGCGGAATCGACATTTTTGGTTGTCCGACGGGCTGGTGTCGTTCTCAGGATGTTCGAAACCCAAATAGTGATTTCCAGCCGTCTGGGTCCGAAACAGCTATTTCTGGTAGGGCAGTAAAAAAAACACGAGTTTCGAGCAGTTCCCGGACAGAATAGTGATTTTGGTCCGTCGGGGGCAGAATCGTCATTTTTGGCTGTCCGAAAGGCCGGTGTCGTTCTCCGGCTGTCCGGGACCCAAATAGTGATTTCCAGCCGTCTGGGTCCGAGACTGCGATTTCTGGTGGGGCAGTCGAAAAATCACGAGTTTCGGGCAGTTCAGGGCTTGAACAATGATTTTGGCCGGTCGGGCGCAGAATCGACATTTTTGGCTGTCCGACGGGCTAGTGTTGTTCTCAGGATGTTCGAAACCCAAATAGTGATTTCCAGCCGTCTGGGTCCGAAACAGCTATTTCTGGTAGGGCAGTAAAAAAAACACGAGTTTCGAGCAGTTCCCGGACAGAATAGTGATTTTGGTCAGTCGGTGGCAGAATCGTCATTTTTGGCTGTCCGACGGGCCGGTGTCGTTCTCCGGCTGTCCGGGACCCAAATAGTGATTTCCAGCCGTCTGGGTCCGAGACTGCGATTTCTGGTGGGGCAGTCGAAAAATCACGAGTTTCGGGCAGTTCAGGGCTTGAACAATGATTTTGGCTGGTCGGGCGCGGAATCGACATTTATGGCTGTCCGACGGGCCGGTGTCGTTCTCAGGATGACCTGGACACAAATAGCGATTTCCAGCCGTCTGGGTCCAAAACTGCTATTTCTGGTAGGGCGGCCAAAAAAACACGAGTTTCGAGCAGTTCCCGGCCCGAACAGTGATTTTGTCCGGTCGGGGGCTGAATCGACATTTTTGCCTGTCCGACGGGCCGGTGTCATTCTCAGGATGTTCGGAACCCAAATAGTGATTTCCAGCCGTCTGGGTCCGAAACAGCTATTTCTGGTAGGGCAGTAAAAAAAACACGTGTTTCGAGCAGTTCCCGGACAGAACAGTGATTTTGGACCGTCGGGGGCAGAATCGTCATTTTTGGCTGTCCGACGGGCCGGTGTCGTTCTCCGGCTGTCCGGGACCCAAATAGTGATTTCCAGCCGTCTGGGTCCGAGACTGCGATTTCTGGTGGGGCAGTCGAAAAATCACGAGTTTCGGGCAGTTCAGGGCTTGAACAATGATTTTGGCCGGTCGGGCGCGGAATCGACATTTATGGCTGTCCGACGGGCCGGTGTCGTTCTCAGGATGACCTGGACACAAATAGCGATTTCCAGCCGTCTGGGTCCAAAACTGCTATTTCTGGTAGGGCGGCCAAAAAAACACGAGTTTCGAGCAGTTCCCGGCCCGAACAGTGATTTTGTCCGGTCGGGGGCTGAATCGACATTTTTGCCTGTCCGACGGGCCGGTGTCATTCTCAGGATGTTCGGAACCCAAATAGTGATTTCCAGCCGTCTGGGTCCGAAACAGCTATTTCTGGTAGGGCAGTAAAAAAAACACGTGTTTCGAGCAGTTCCCGGACAGAACAGTGATTTTGGACCGTCGGGGGCAGAATCGTCATTTTTGGCTGTCCGACGGGCCGGTGTCGTTCTCCGGCTGTCCGGGACCCAAATAGTGATTTCCAGCCGTCTGGGTCCGAGACTGCGATTTCTGGTGGGGCAGTCGAAAAATCACGAGTTTCGGGCAGTTCTGGGCCTGAACAATGATTTTGGCCGGTCGGGGGCGGAATCGACATTTTTGGCTGTCCGACGGGCTGGTGTCGTTCTCAGGATGTTCGAAACCCAAATAGTGATTTCCAGCCGTCTGGGTCCGAAACAGCTAATTCTGGTAGGGCAGTAAAAAAAACACGAGTTTCGAGCAGTTCCCGGACAGAATAGTGATTTTGGTCAGTCGGGGGCAGAATCGTCATTTTTGGCTGTCCGACGGGTCGGTGTCGTTCTCCGGCTGTCCGGGACCCGAATAGTGATTTCCAGCCGTCTGGGTCCGAGACTGCGATTTCTGGTGGGGCAGTCGAAAAATCACGAGTTTCGGGCAGTTCAGGGCTTGAACAATGATTTTGGCCGGTCGGGCGCGGAATCGACATTTTTGGCTGTCCGACGGGCCGGTGTCGTTCTCAGGATGTTCGAAACCCAAATAGTGATTTCCAGCCGTCTGGGTCCGAAACAGCTATTTCTGGTAGGGCAGTAAAAAAAACACGTGTTTCGAGCAGTTCCCGGACAGAACAGTGATTTTGGTCAGTCGGGGGCAGAATCGTCATTTTTGGCTGTCCGACGGGCCGGTGTCGTTCTCCGGCTGTCCGGGACCCAAATAGTGATTTCCAGCCGTCTGGGTCCGAGACTGCGATTTCTGGTGGGGCAGTCGAAAAATCACGAGTTTCGGGCAGTTCAGGGCTTGAACAATGATTTTGGCCGGTCGGGCGCGGAATCGACATTTTTGGCTGTCCGACGGGCCGGTGTCGTTCTCAGGATGACCTGGACACAAATAGCGATTTCCAGCCGTCTGGGTCCAAAACTGCTATTTCTGGTAGGGCGGCCAAAAAAACACGAGTTTCGAGCAGTTCCCGGCCCGAACAGTGATTTTGTCCGGTCGGGGGCAGAATCGACATTTTTGGCTGTCCGACGGGCCGGGGTCATTCTCAGGATGTTCGGAACCCAAATAGTGATTTCCAGCCGTCTGGGTCCGAAACAGCTATTTCTGGTAGGGCAGTAAAAAAAACACGAGTTTCGAGCAGTTCCCGGACAGAATAGTGATTTTGGTCAGCCGGGGGCAGAATCGTCATTTTTGGCTGTCCGACGGGCCGGTGTCGTTCTCCGGCTGTCCGGGACCCAAATAGTGATTTCCAGCCGTCTGGGTCCGAGACTGCGATTTCTGGTGGGGCAGTCGAAAAATCACGAGTTTCGGGCAGTTCAGGGCTTGAACAATGATTTTGGCCGGTCGGGCGCGGAATCGACATTTTTGGCTGTCCGACGGGCCGGTGTCGTTCTCAGGATGACCTGGACACAAATAGCGATTTCCAGCCGTCTGGGTCCAAAACTGCTATTTCTGGTAGGGCGGCCAAAAAAACACGAGTTTCGAGCAGTTCCCGGCCCGAACAGTGATTTTGTCCGGTCGGGGGCAGAATCGACATTTTTGCCTGTCCGACGGGCCGGGGTCATTCTCAGGATGTTCGGAACCCAAATAGTGATTTCCAGCCGTCTGGGTCCGAAACAGCTATTTCTGGTAGGGCAGTAAAAAAAACACGAGTTTCGAGCAGTTCCCGGACAGAACAGTGATTTTGGTCAGTCGGGGGCAGAATCGTCATTTTTGGCTGTCCGACGAGCCGGTGTCGTTCTCCGGCTGTCCGGGACCCAAATAGTGATTTCCAGCCGTCTGGGTCCGAGACTGCGATTTCTGGTGGGGCAGTCGAAAAATCACGAGTTTCGGGCAGTTCTGGGCCTGAACAATGATTTTGGCCGGTCGGGGGCGGAATCGACATTTTTGGCTGTCCGACGGGTCGGTGTCGTTCTCAGGATGTTCGAAACCCAAATAGTGATTTCCAGCCGTCTGGGTCCGAAACAGCTATTTCTGGTAGGGCAGTAAAAAAAACACGTGTTTCGAGCAGTTCCCGGACAGAACAGTGATGTTGGTCAGTCGGGGGCAGAATCGTCATTTTTGGCTGTCCGACAGGCCGGTGTCGTTCTTCGGCTGTCCGGGACCCAAATAGTGATTTCCAGCCGTCTGGGTCCGAGACTGCGATTTCTGGTGGGGCAGTCGAAAAATCACGAGTTTCGGGCAGTTCAGGGCTTGAACAATGATTTTGGCCGGTCGGGCGCGGAATCGACATTTTTGGCTGTCCGACGGGCCGGTGTCGTTCTCAGGATGTTCGAAACCCAAATAGTGATTTCCAGCCGTCTGGGTCCGAAACAGCTATTTCTGGTAGGGCAGTAAAAAAAACACGTGTTTCGAGCAGTTCCCGGACAGAACAGTGATTTTGGTCAGTCGGGGGCAGAATCGTCATTTTTGGCTGTCCGACGGGCCGGTGTCGTTCTCCGGCTGTCCGGGACCCAAATAGTGATTTCCAGCCGTCTGGGTCCGAGACTGCGATTTCTGGTGGGGCAGTCGAAAAATCACGAGTTTCGGGCAGTTCAGGGCTTGAACAATGATTTTGGCCGGTCGGGCGCGGAATCGACATTTTTGGCTGTCCGACGGGCCGGTGTCGTTCTCAGGATGACCTGGACACAAATAGCGATTTCCAGCCGTCTGGGTCCAAAACTGCTATTTCTGGTAGGGCGGCCAAAAAAACACGAGTTTCGAGCAGTTCCCGGCCCGAACAGTGATTTTGTCCGGTCGGGGGCAGAATCGACATTTTTGGCTGTCCGACGGGCCGGGGTCATTCTCAGGATGTTCGGAACCCAAATAGTGATTTCCAGCCGTCTGGGTCCGAAACAGCTATTTCTGGTAGGGCAGTAAAAAAAACACGAGTTTCGAGCAGTTCCCGGACAGAATAGTGATTTTGGTCAGCCGGGGGCAGAATCGTCATTTTTGGCTGTCCGACGGGCCGGTGTCGTTCTCCGGCTGTCCGGGACCCAAATAGTGATTTCCAGCCGTCTGGGTCCGAGACTGCGATTTCTGGTGGGGCAGTCGAAAAATCACGAGTTTCGGGCAGTTCAGGGCTTGAACAATGATTTTGGCCGGTCGGGCGCGGAATCGACATTTTTGGCTGTCCGACGGGCCGGTGTCGTTCTCAGGATGACCTGGACACAAATAGCGATTTCCAGCCGTCTGGGTCCAAAACTGCTATTTCTGGTAGGGCGGCCAAAAAAACACGAGTTTCGAGCAGTTCCCGGCCCGAACAGTGATTTTGTCCGGTCGGGGGCAGAATCGACATTTTTGGCTGTCCGACGGGCCGGGGTCATTCTCAGGATGTTCGGAACCCAAATAGTGATTTCCAGCCGTCTGGGTCCGAAACAGCTATTTCTGGTAGGGCAGTAAAAAAAACACGTGTTTCGAGCAGTTCCCGGACAGAACAGTGATTTTGGTCAGTCGGGGGCAGAATCGTCATTTTTGGCTGTCCGACGGGCCGGTGTCGTTCTCCGGCTGTCCGGGACCCAAATAGTGATTTCCAGCCGTCTGGGTCCGAGACTGCGATTTCTGGTGGGGCAGTCGAAAAATCACGAGTTTCGGGCAGTTCAGGGCTTGAACAATGATTTTGGCCGGTCGGGCGCGGAATCGACATTTTTGGCTGTCCGACGGGCCGGTGTCGTTCTCAGGATGTTCGAAACCCAAATAGTGATTTCCAGCCGTCTGGGTCCGAAACAGCTATTTCTGGTAGGGCAGTAAAAAAAACACGTGTTTCGAGCAGTTCCCGGACAGAACAGTGATTTTGGTCAGTCGGGGGCAGAATCGTCATTTTTGGCTGTCCGACGGGCCGGTGTCGTTCTCCGGCTGTCCGGGACCCAAATAGTGATTTCCAGCCGTCTGGGTCCGAGACTGCGATTTCTGGTGGGGCAGTCGAAAAATCACGAGTTTCGGGCAGTTCAGGGCTTGAACAATGATTTTGGCCAGTCGGGCGCGGAATCGACATTTTTGGCTGTCCGACGGGCCGGTGTCGTTCTCAGGATGACCTGGACACAAATAGCGATTTCCAGCCGTCTGGGTCCAAAACTGCTATTTCTGGTAGGGCGGCCAAAAAAACACGAGTTTCGAGCAGTTCCCGGCCCGAACAGTGATTTTGTCCGGTCGGGGGCAGAATCGACATTTTTGGCTGTCCGACGGGCCGGGGTCATTCTCAGGATGTTCGGAACCCAAATAGTGATTTCCAGCCGTCTGGGTCCGAAACAGCTATTTCTGGTAGGGCAGTAAAAAAAACACGAGTTTCGAGCAGTTCCCGGACAGAATAGTGATTTTGGTCAGCCGGGGGCAGAATCGTCATTTTTGGCTGTCCGACGGGCCGGTGTCGTTCTCCGGCTGTCCGGGACCCAAATAGTGATTTCCAGCCGTCTGGGTCCGAGACTGCGATTTCTGGTGGGGCAGTCGAAAAATCACGAGTTTCGGGCAGTTCAGGGCTTGAACAATGATTTTGGCCGGTCGGGCGCGGAATCGACATTTTTGGCTGTCCGACGGGCCGGTGTCGTTCTCAGGATGACCTGGACACAAATAGCGATTTCCAGCCGTCTGGGTCCAAAACTGCTATTTCTGGTAGGGCAGCCAAAAAAACACGAGTTTCGAGCAGTTCCCGGCCCGAACAGTGATTTTGTCCGGTCGGGGGCAGAATCGACATTTTTGGCTGTCCGACGGGCCGGGGTCATTCTCAGGATGTTCGGAACCCAAATAGTGATTTCCAGCCGTCTGGGTCCGAAACAGCTATTTCTGGTAGGGCAGTAAAAAAAACACGAGTTTCGAGCAGTTCCCGGACAGAATAGTGATTTTGGTCAGCCGGGGGCAGAATCGTCATTTTTGGCTGTCCGACGGGCCAGTGTCGTTCTCCGGCTGTCCGGGACCCAAATAGTGATTTCCAGCCGTCTGGGTCCGAGACTGCGATTTCTGGTGGGGCAGTCGAAAAATCACGAGTTTCGGGCAGTTCAGGGCTTGAACAATGATTTTGGCCAGTCGGGCGCGGAATCGACATTTTTGGCTGTCAGACGGGCCGGTGTCGTTCTCTGGATGACCTGGACACAAATAGCGATTTCCAGCCGTCTGGGTCCAAAACTGCTATTTCTGGTAGGGCGGCCAAAAAAACACGAGTTTCGAGCAGTTCCCGGCCCGAACAGTGATTTTGTCCGGTCGGGGGCAGAATCGACATTTTTGCCTGTCCGACGGGCCGGTGTCATTCTCAGGATGTTCGGAACCCAAATAGTGATTTCCAGCCGTCTGGGTCCGAAACAGCTATTTCTGGTAGGGCAGTAAAAAAAACACGTGTTTCGAGCAGTTCCCGGACAGAACAGTGATTTTGGTCAGTCGGGGGCAGAATCGTCATTTTTGGCTGTCCGAAAGGCCGGTGTCGTTCTTCGGCTGTCCGGGACCCAAATAGTGATTTCCAGCCGTCTGGGTCCGAGACTGCGATTTCTGGTGGGGCAGTCGAAAAATCACGAGTTTCGGGCAGTTCAGGGCTTGAACAATGATTTTGGCCGGTCGGGCGCGGAATCGACATTTTTGGCTGTCCGACGGGCCGGTGTCGTTCTCAGGATGTTCGAAACCCAAATACTGATTTCCAGCCGTCTGGGTCCGAAACAGCTATTTCTGGTAGGGCAGTAAAAAAAACACGTGTTTCGAGCAGTTCCCGGACAGAACAGTGATTTTGGTCAGTCGGGGGCAGAATCGTCATTTTTGGCTGTCCGACGGGCCGGTGTCGTTCTCCGGCTGTCCGGGACCCAAATAGTGATTTCCAGCCGTCTGGGTCCGAGACTGCGATTTCTGGTGGGGCAGTCGAAAAATCACGAGTTTCGGGCAGTTCAGGGCTTGAACAATGATTTTGGCCAGTCGGGCGCGGAATCGACATTTTTGGCTGTCCGACGGGCCGGTGTCGTTCTCAGGATGACCTGGACACAAATAGCGATTTCCAGCCGTCTGGGTCCAAAACTGATATTTCTGGTAGGGCGGCCAAAAAAACACGAGTTTCGAGCAGTTCCCGGCCCGAACAGTGATTTTGTCCGGTCGGGGGCAGAATCGACATTTTTGGCTGTCCGACGGGCCGGGGTCATTCTCAGGATGTTCGGAACCCAAATAGTGATTTCCAGCCGTCTGGGTCCGAAACAGCTATTTCTGGTAGGGCAGTAAAAAAAACACGAGTTTCGAGCAGTTCCCGGACAGAATAGTGATTTTGGTCAGCCGGGGGCAGAATCGTCATTTTTGGCTGTCCGACGGGCCGGTGTCGTTCTCCGGCTGTCCGGGACCCAAATAGTGATTTCCAGCCGTCTGGGTCCGAGACTGCGATTTCTGGTGGGGCAGTCAAAAAATCACGAGTTTCGGGCAGTTCAGGGCTTGAACAATGATTTTGGCCGGTCGGGCGCGGAATCGACATTTTTGGCTGTCCGACGGGCCGGTGTCGTTCTCAGGATGACCTGGACACAAATAGCGATTTCCAGCCGTCTGGGTCCAAAACTGCTATTTCTGGTAGGGCAGCCAAAAAAACACGAGTTTCGAGCAGTTCCCGGCCCGAACAGTGATTTTGTCCGGTCGGGGGCAGAATCGACATTTTTGGCTGTCCGACGGGCCGGGGTCATTCTCAGGATGTTCGGAACCCAAATAGTGATTTCCAGCCGTCTGGGTCCGAAACAGCTATTTCTGGTAGGGCAGTAAAAAAAACACGAGTTTCGAGCAGTTCCCGGACAGAATAGTGATTTTGGTCAGCCGGGGGCAGAATCGTCATTTTTGGCTGTCCGACGGGCCAGTGTCGTTCTCCGGCTGTCCGGGACCCAAATAGTGATTTCCAGCCGTCTGGGTCCGAGACTGCGATTTCTGGTGGGGCAGTCGAAAAATCACGAGTTTCGGGCAGTTCAGGGCTTGAACAATGATTTTGGCCAGTCGGGCGCGGAATCGACATTTTTGGCTGTCCGACGGGCCGGTGTCGTTCTCAGGATGTTCGAAACCCAAATACTGATTTCCAGCCGTCTGGGTCCGAAACAGCTATTTCTGGTAGGGCAGTAAAAAAAACACGTGTTTCGAGCAGTTCCCGGACAGAACAGTGATTTTGGTCAGTCGGGGGCAGAATCGTCATTTTTGGCTGTCCGACGGGCCGGTGTCGTTCTCCGGCTGTCCGGGACCCAAATAGTGATTTCCAGCCGTCTGGGTCCGAGACTGCGATTTCTGGTGGGGCAGTCGAAAAATCACGAGTTTCGGGCAGTTCAGGGCTTGAACAATGATTTTGGCCAGTCGGGCGCGGAATCGACATTTTTGGCTGTCCGACGGGCCGGTGTCGTTCTCAGGATGACCTGGACACAAATAGCGATTTCCAGCCGTCTGGGTCCAAAACTGCTATTTCTGGTAGGGCGGCCAAAAAAACACGAGTTTCGAGCAGTTCCCGGCCCGAACAGTGATTTTGTCCGGTCGGGGGCAGAATCGACATTTTTGGCTGTCCGACGGGCCGGGGTCATTCTCAGGATGTTCGGAACCCAAATAGTGATTTCCAGCCGTCTGGGTCCGAAACAGCTATTTCTGGTAGGGCAGTAAAAAAAACACGAGTTTCGAGCAGTTCCCGGACAGAATAGTGATTTTGGTCAGCCGGGGGCAGAATCGTCATTTTTGGCTGTCCGACGGGCCGGTGTCGTTCTCCGGCTGTCCGGGACCCAAATAGTGATTTCCAGCCGTCTGGGTCCGAGACTGCGATTTCTGGTGGGGCAGTCGAAAAATCACGAGTTTCGGGCAGTTCAGGGCTTGAACAATGATTTTGGCCGGTCGGGCGCGGAATCGACATTTTTGGCTGTCCGACGGGCCGGTGTCGTTCTCAGGATGACCTGGACACAAATAGCGATTTCCAGCCGTCTGGGTCCAAAACTGCTATTTCTGGTAGGGCAGCCAAAAAAACACGAGTTTCGAGCAGTTCCCGGCCCGAACAGTGATTTTGTCCGGTCGGGGGCAGAATCGACATTTTTGGCTGTCCGACGGGCCGGGGTCATTCTCAGGATGTTCGGAACCCAAATAGTGATTTCCAGCCGTCTGGGTCCGAAACAGCTATTTCTGGTAGGGCAGTAAAAAAAACACGAGTTTCGAGCAGTTCCCGGACAGAATAGTGATTTTGGTCAGCCGGGGGCAGAATCGTCATTTTTGGCTGTCCGACGGGCCAGTGTCGTTCTCCGGCTGTCCGGGACCCAAATAGTGATTTCCAGCCGTCTGGGTCCGAGACTGCGATTTCTGGTGGGGCAGTCGAAAAATCACGAGTTTCGGGCAGTTCAGGGCTTGAACAATGATTTTGGCCAGTCGGGCGCGGAATCGACATTTTTGGCTGTCAGACGGGCCGGTGTCGTTCTCTGGATGACCTGGACACAAATAGCGATTTCCAGCCGTCTGGGTCCAAAACTGCTATTTCTGGTAGGGCGGCCAAAAAAACACGAGTTTCGAGCAGTTCCCGGCCCGAACAGTGATTTTGTCCGGTCGGGGGCAGAATCGACATTTTTGCCTGTCCGACGGGCCGGTGTCATTCTCAGGATGTTCGGAACCCAAATAGTGATTTCCAGCCGTCTGGGTCCGAAACAGCTATTTCTGGTAGGGCAGTAAAAAAAACACGTGTTTCGAGCAGTTCCCGGACAGAACAGTGATTTTGGTCAGTCGGGGGCAGAATCGTCATTTTTGGCTGTCCGAAAGGCCGGTGTCGTTCTTCGGCTGTCCGGGACCCAAATAGTGATTTCCAGCCGTCTGGGTCCGAGACTGCGATTTCTGGTGGGGCAGTCGAAAAATCACGAGTTTCGGGCAGTTCAGGGCTTGAACAATGATTTTGGCCGGTCGGGCGCGGAATCGACATTTTTGGCTGTCCGACGGGCCGGTGTCGTTCTCAGGATGTTCGAAACCCAAATAGTGATTTCCAGCCGTCTGGGTCCGAAACAGCTATTTCTGGTAGGGCAGTAAAAAAAACACGTGTTTCGAGCAGTTCCCGGACAGAACAGTGATTTTGGTCAGTCGGGGGCAGAATCGTCATTTTTGGCTGTCCGACGGGCCGGTGTCGTTCTCCGGCTGTCCGGGACCCAAATAGTGATTTCCAGCCGTCTGGGTCCGAGACTGCGATTTCTGGTGGGGCAGTCGAAAAATCACGAGTTTCGGGCAGTTCAGGGCTTGAACAATGATTTTGGCCGGTCGGGCGCGGAATCGACATTTTTGGCTGTCCGACGGGCCGGTGTCGTTCTCAGGATGACCTGGACACAAATAGCGATTTCCAGCCGTCTGGGTCCAAAACTGCTATTTCTGGTAGGGCGGCCAAAAAAACACGAGTTTCGAGCAGTTCCCGGCCCGAACAGTGATTTTGTCCGGTCGGGGGCAGAATCGACATTTTTGGCTGTCCGACGGGCTGGGGTCATTCTCAGGATGTTCGGAACCCAAATAGTGATTTCCAGCCGTCTGGGTTCGAAACAGCTATTTCTGGTAGGGCAGTAAAAAAAACACGAGTTTCGAGCAGTTCCCGGACAGAATAGTGATTTTGGTCAGCCGGGGGCAGAATCGTCATTTTTGGCTGTCCGACGGGCCAGTGTCGTTCTCCGGCTGTCCGGGACCCAAATAGTGATTTCCAGCCGTCTGGGTCCGAGACTGCGATTTCTGGTGGGGCAGTCGAAAAATCACGAGTTTCGGGCAGTTCAGGGCTTGAACAATGATTTTGGCCGGTCGGGCGCGGAATCGACATTTTTGGCTGTCAGACGGGCCGGTGTCGTTCTCAGGATGACCTGGACACAAATAGCGATTTCCAGCCGTCTGGGTCCAAAACTGCTATTTCTGGTAGGGCGGCCAAAAAAACACGAGTTTCGAGCAGTTCCCGGCCCGAACAGTGATTTTGTCCGGTCGGGGGCAGAATCGACATTTTTGGCTGTCCGACGGGCCGGGGTCATTCTCAGGATGTTCGGAACCCAAATAGTGATTTCCAGCCGTCTGGGTCCGAAACAGCTATTTCTGGTAGGGCAGTAAAAAAAACACGAGTTTCGAGCAGTTCCCGGACAGAATAGTGATTTTGGTCAGCCGGGGGCAGAATCGTCATTTTTGGCTGTCCGACGGGCCAGTGTCGTTCTCCGGCTGTCCGGGACCCAAATAGTGATTTCCAGCCGTCTGGGTCCGAGACTGCGATTTCTGGTGGGGCAGTCGAAAAATCACGAGTTTCGGGCAGTTCAGGGCTTGAACAATGATTTTGGCCGGTCGGGCGCGGAATCGACATTTTTGGCTGTCCGACGGGCCGGTGTCGTTCTCAGGATGTTCGAAACCCAAATAGTGATTTCCAGCCGTCTGGGTCCGAAACAGCTATTTCTGGTAGGGCAGTAAAAAAAACACGTGTTTCGAGCAGTTCCCGGACAGAACAGTGATTTTGGTCAGTCGGGGGCAGAATCGTCATTTTTGGCTGTCCGACAGGCCGGTGTCGTTCTTCGGCTGTCCGGGACCCAAATAGTGATTTCCAGCCGTCTGGGTCCGAGACTGCGATTTCTGGTGGGGCAGTCGAAAAATCACGAGTTTCGGGCAGTTCAGGGCTTGAACAATGATTTTGGCCGGTCGGGCGCGGAATCGACATTTTTGGCTGTCCGACGGGCCGGTGTCGTTCTCAGGATGACCTGGACACAAATAGCGATTTCCAGCCGTCTGGGTCCAAAACTGCTATTTCTGGTAGGGCGGCCAAAAAAACACGAGTTTCGAGCAGTTCCCGGCCCGAACAGTGATTTTGTCCGGTCGGGGGCAGAATCGACATTTTTGGCTGTCCGACGGGCTGGGGTCATTCTCAGGATGTTCGGAACCCAAATAGTGATTTCCAGCCGTCTGGGTTCGAAACAGCTATTTCTGGTAGGGCAGTAAAAAAAACACGAGTTTCGAGCAGTTCCCGGACAGAATAGTGATTTTGGTCAGCCGGGGGCAGAATCGTCATTTTTGGCTGTCCGACGGGCCAGTGTCGTTCTCCGGCTGTCCGGGACCCAAATAGTGATTTCCAGCCGTCTGGGTCCGAGACTGCGATTTCTGGTGGGGCAGTCGAAAAATCACGAGTTTCGGGCAGTTCAGGGCTTGAACAATGATTTTGGCCGGTCGGGCGCGGAATCGACATTTTTGGCTGTCAGACGGGCCGGTGTCGTTCTCAGGATGACCTGGACACAAATAGCGATTTCCAGCCGTCTGGGTCCAAAACTGCTATTTCTGGTAGGGCGGCCAAAAAAACACGAGTTTCGAGCAGTTCCCGGCCCGAACAGTGATTTTGTCCGGTCGGGGGCAGAATCGACATTTTTGGCTGTCCGACGGGCCGGGGTCATTCTCAGGATGTTCGGAACCCAAATAGTGATTTCCAGCCGTCTGGGTCCGAAACAGCTATTTCTGGTAGGGCAGTAAAAAAAACACGAGTTTCGAGCAGTTCCCGGACAGAATAGTGATTTTGGTCAGCCGGGGGCAGAATCGTCATTTTTGGCTGTCCGACGGGCCAGTGTCGTTCTCCGGCTGTCCGGGACCCAAATAGTGATTTCCAGCCGTCTGGGTCCGAGACTGCGATTTCTGGTGGGGCAGTCGAAAAATCACGAGTTTCGGGCAGTTCAGGGCTTGAACAATGATTTTGGCCGGTCGGGCGCGGAATCGACATTTTTGGCTGTCCGACGGGCCGGTGTCGTTCTCAGGATGTTCGAAACCCAAATAGTGATTTCCAGCCGTCTGGGTCCGAAACAGCTATTTCTGGTAGGGCAGTAAAAAAAACACGTGTTTCGAGCAGTTCCCGGACAGAACAGTGATTTTGGTCAGTCGGGGGCAGAATCGTCATTTTTGGCTGTCCGACAGGCCGGTGTCGTTCTTCGGCTGTCCGGGACCCAAATAGTGATTTCCAGCCGTCTGGGTCCGAGACTGCGATTTCTGGTGGGGCAGTCGAAAAATCACGAGTTTCGGGCAGTTCAGGGCTTGAACAATGATTTTGGCCGGTCGGGCGCGGAATCGACATTTTTGGCTGTCCGACGGGCCGGTGTCGTTCTCAGGATGTTCGAAACCCAAATAGTGATTTCCAGCCGTCTGGGTCCGAAACAGCTATTTCTGGTAGGGCAGTAAAAAAAACACGTGTTTCGAGCAGTTCCCTGACAGAACAGTGATTTTGGTCAGTCGGGGGCAGAATCGTCATTTTTGGCTGTCCGACGGGCCGGTGTCGTTCTCCGGCTGTCCGGGACCCAAATAGTGATTTCCAGCCGTCTGGGTCCGAGACTGCGATTTCTGGTGGGGCAGTCGAAAAATCACGAGTTTCGGGCAGTTCAGGGCTTGAACAATGATTTTGGCCGGTCAGGCGCGGAATCGACATTTTTGGCTGTCCGACGGGCCGGTGTCGTTCTCAGGATGACCTGGACACAAATAGCGATTTCCAGCCGTCTGGGTCCAAAACTGCTATTTCTGGTAGGGCGGCCAAAAAAACACGAGTTTCGAGCAGTTCCCGGCCCGAACAGTGATTTTGTCCGGTCGGGGGCAGAATCGACATTTTTGGCTGTCCGACGGGCCGGGGTCATTCTCAGGATGTTCGGAACCCAAATAGTGATTTCCAGCCGTCTGGGTCCGAAACAGCTATTTCTGGTAGGGCAGTAAAAAAAACACGAGTTTCGAGCAGTTCCCAGACAGAACAGTGATTTTGGTCAGTCGGGGGCAGAATCGTCATTTTTGGCTGTCCGACGGGCCGGTGTCGTTCTCCGGCTGTCCGGGACCCAAATAGTGATTTCCAGCCGTCTGGGTCCGAGACTGCGATTTCTGGTGGGGCAGTCGAAAAATCACGAGTTTCGGGCAGTTCTGGGCCTGAACAATGATTTTGGCCGGTCGGGGGCGGAATCGACATTTTTGGCTGTCCGACGGGCCGGTGTCGTTCTCAGGATGTTCGAAACCCAAATAGTGATTTCCAGCCGTCTGGGTCCGAAACAGCTATTTCTGGTAGGGCAGTAAAAAAAACACGAGTTTCGAGCAGTTCCCGGACAGAACAGTGATTTTGGTCAGTCGGGGGCAGAATCGTCATTTTTGGCTGTCCGACGAGCCGGTGTCGTTCTCCGGCTGTCCGGGACCCAAATAGTGATTTCCAGCCGTCTGGGTCCGAGACTGCGATTTCTGGTGGGGCAGTCGGAAAATCACGAGTTTCGGGCAGTTCTGGGCCTGAACAATGATTTTGGCCGGTCGGGGGCGGAATCGACATTTTTGGCTGTCCGACGGGCCGGTGTCGTTCTCAGGATGTTCGAAACCCAAATAGTGATTTCCAGCCATCTGGGTCCGAAACAGCTATTTCTGGTAGGGCAGTAAAAAAAACACGTGTTTCGAGCAGTTCCCGGACAGAACAGTGATTTTGGTCAGTCGGGGGCAGAATCGTCATTTTTGGCTGTCCGACAGGCCGGTGTCGTTCTTCGGCTGTCCGGGACCCAAATAGTGATTTCCTGCCGTCTGGGTCCGAGACTGCGATTTCTGGTGGGGCAGTCGAAAAATCACGAGTTTCGGGCAGTTCAGGGCTTGAACAATGATTTTGGCCGGTCGGGCGCGGAATCGACATTTTTGGCTGTCCGACGGGCCGGTGTCGTTCTCAGGATGTTCGAAACCCAAATAGTGATTTCCAGCCGTCTGGGTCCGAAACAGCTATTTCTGGTAGGGCAGTAAAAAAAACACGAGTTTCGAGCAGTTCCCGGACAGAACAGTGATTTTGGTCAGTCGGGGGCAGAATCGTCATTTTTGGCTGTCCGACGGGCCGGTGTCGTTCTCCGGCTGTCCGGGACCCAAATAGTGATTTCCAGCCGTCTGGGTCCGAGACTGCGATTTCTGGTGGGGCAGTCGAAAAATCACGAGTTTCGGGCAGTTCAGGGCTTGAACAATGATTTTGGCCGGTCGGGCGCGGAATCGACATTTTTGGCTGTCCGACGGGCCGGTGTCGTTCTCAGGATGACCTGGACACAAATAGCGATTTCCAGCCGTCTGGGTCCAAAACTGCTATTTCTGGTAGGGCGGCCAAAAAAACACGAGTTTCGAGCAGTTCCCGGCCCGAACAGTGATTTTGTCCGGTCGGGGGCAGAATCGACATTTTTGGCTGTCCGACGGGCCGGGGTCATTCTCAGGATGTTCGGAACCCAAATAGTGATTTCCAGCCGTCTGGGTCCGAAACAGCTATTTCTGGTAGGGCAGTAAAAAAAACACGAGTTTCGAGCAGTTCCCAGACAGAACAGTGATTTTGGTCAGTCGGGGGCAGAATCGTCATTTTTGGCTGTCCGACGGGCCGGTGTCGTTCTCCGGCTGTCCGGGACCCAAATAGTGATTTCCAGCCGTCTGGGTCCGAGACTGCGATTTCTGGTGGGGCAGTCGAAAAATCACGAGTTTCGGGCAGTTCTGGGCCTGAACAATGGTTTTGGCCGGTCGGGGGCGGAATCGACATTTTTGGCTGTCCGACGGGCCGGTGTCGTTCTCAGGATGTTCGAAACCCAAATAGTGATTTCCAGCCGTCTGGGTCCGAAACAGCTATTTCTGGTAGGGCAGTAAAAAAAACACGAGTTTCGAGCAGTTCCCGGACAGAACAGTGATTTTGGTCAGTCGGGGGCAGAATCGTCATTTTTGGCTGTCCGACGAGCCGGTGTCGTTCTCCGGCTGTCCGGGACCCAAATAGTGATTTCCAGCCGTCTGGGTCCGAGACTGCGATTTCTGGTGGGGCAGTCGAAAAATCACGAGTTTCGGGCAGTTCTGGGCCTGAACAATGATTTTGGCCGGTCGGGGGCGGAATCGACATTTTTGGCTGTCCGACGGGCCGGTGTCGTTCTCAGGATGTTCGAAACCCAAATAGTGATTTCCAGCCGTCTGGGTCCGAAACAGCTATTTCTGGTAGGGCAGTAAAAAAAACACGTGTTTCGAGCAGTTCCCGGACAGAACAGTGATTTTGGTCAGTCGGGGGCAGGATCGTCATTTTTGGCTGTCCGACAGGCCGGTGTCGTTCTTCGGCTGTCCGGGACCCAAATAGTGATTTCCAGCCGTCTGGGTCCGAGACTGCGATTTCTGGTGGGGCAGTCGAAAAATCACGAGTTTCGGGCAGTTCAGGGCTTGAACAATGATTTTGGCCGGTCGGGCGCGGAATCGACATTTTTGGCTGTCCGACGGGCCGGTGTCGTTCTCAGGATGTTCGAAACCCAAATAGTGATTTCCAGCCGTCTGGGTCCGAAACAGCTATTTCTGGTAGGGCAGTAAAAAAAACACGAGTTTCGAGCAGTTCCCGGACAGAACAGTGATTTTGGTCAGTCGGGGGCAGAATCGTCATTTTTGGCTGTCCGACGAGCCGGTGTCGTTCTCCGGCTGTCCGGGACCCAAATAGTGATTTCCAGCCGTCTGGGTCCGAGACTGCGATTTCTGGTGGGGCAGTCGAAAAATCACGAGTTTCGGGCAGTTCTGGGCCTGAACAATGATTTTGGCCGGTCGGGGGCGGAATCGACATTTTTGGCTGTCCGACGGGCCGGTGTCGTTCTCAGGATGTTCGAAACCCAAATAGTGATTTCCAGCCGTCTGGGTCCGAAACAGCTATTTCTGGTAGGGCAGTAAAAAAAACACGTGTTTCGAGCAGTTCCCGGACAGAACAGTGATTTTGGTCAGTCGGGGGCAGAATCGTCATTTTTGGCTGTCCGACAGGCCGGTGTCGTTCTTCGGCTGTCCGGGACCCAAATAGTGATTTCCAGCCGTCTGGGTCCGAGACTGCGATTTCTGGTGGGGCAGTCGAAAAATCACGAGTTTCGGGCAGTTCAGGGCTTGAACAATGATTTTGGCCGGTCGGGCGCGGAATCGACATTTTTGGCTGTCCGACGGGCCGGTGTCGTTCTCAGGATGTTCGAAACCCAAATAGTGATTTCCAGCCGTCTGGGTCCGAAACAGCTATTTCTGGTAGGGCAGTAAAAAAAACACGTGTTTCGAGCAGTTCCCGGACAGAACAGTGATTTTGGTCAGTCGGGGGCAGGATCGTCATTTTTGGCTGTCCGACAGGCCGGTGTCGTTCTTCGGCTGTCCGGGACCCAAATAGTGATTTCCAGCCGTCTGGGTCCGAGACTGCGATTTCTGGTGGGGCAGTCGAAAAATCACGAGTTTCGGGCAGTTCAGGGCTTGAACAATGATTTTGGCCGGTCGGGCGCGGAATCGACATTTTTGGCTGTCCGACGGGCCGGTGTCGTTCTCAGGATGTTCGAAACCCAAATAGTGATTTCCAGCCGTCTGGGTCCGAAACAGCTATTTCTGGTAGGGCAGTAAAAAAAACACGAGTTTCGAGCAGTTCCCGGACAGAACAGTGATTTTGGTCAGTCGGGGGCAGAATCGTCATTTTTGGCTGTCCGACGAGCCGGTGTCGTTCTCCGGCTGTCCGGGACCCAAATAGTGATTTCCAGCCGTCTGGGTCCGAGACTGCGATTTCTGGTGGGGCAGTCGAAAAATCACGAGTTTCGGGCAGTTCTGGGCCTGAACAATGATTTTGGCCGGTCGGGGGCGGAATCGACATTTTTGGCTGTCCGACGGGCCGGTGTCGTTCTCAGGATGTTCGAAACCCAAATAGTGATTTCCAGCCGTCTGGGTCCGAAACAGCTATTTCTGGTAGGGCAGTAAAAAAAACACGTGTTTCGAGCAGTTCCCGGACAGAACAGTGATTTTGGTCAGTCGGGGGCAGAATCGTCATTTTTGGCTGTCCGACAGGCCGGTGTCGTTCTTCGGCTGTCCGGGACCCAAATAGTGATTTCCAGCCGTCTGGGTCCGAGACTGCGATTTCTGGTGGGGCAGTCGAAAAATCACGAGTTTCGGGCAGTTCAGGGCTTGAACAATGATTTTGGCCGGTCGGGCGCGGAATCGACATTTTTGGCTGTCCGACGGGCCGGTGTCGTTCTCAGGATGTTCGAAACCCAAATAGTGATTTCCAGCCGTCTGGGTCCGAAACAGCTATTTCTGGTAGGGCAGTAAAAAAAACACGTGTTTCGAGCAGTTCCCTGACAGAACAGTGATTTTGGTCAGTCGGGGGCAGAATCGTCATTTTTGGCTGTCCGACGGGCCGGTGTCGTTCTCCGGCTGTCCGGGACCCAAATAGTGATTTCCAGCCGTCTGGGTCCGAGACTGCGATTTCTGGTGGGGCAGTCGAAAAATCACGAGTTTCGGGCAGTTCAGGGCTTGAACAATGATTTTGGCCGGTCGGGCGCGGAATCGACATTTTTGGCTGTCCGACGGGCCGGTGTCGTTCTCAGGATGACCTGGACACAAATAGCGATTTCCAGCCGTCTGGGTCCAAAACTGCTATTTCTGGTAGGGCGGCCAAAAAAACACGAGTTTCGAGCAGTTCCCGGCCCGAACAGTGATTTTGTCCGGTCGGGGGCAGAATCGACATTTTTGGCTGTCCGACGGGCCGGGGTCATTCTCAGGATGTTCGGAACCCAAATAGTGATTTCCAGCCGTCTGGGTCCGAAACAGCTATTTCTGGTAGGGCAGTAAAAAAAACACGAGTTTCGAGCAGTTCCCAGACAGAACAGTGATTTTGGTCAGTCGGGGGCAGAATCGTCATTTTTGGCTGTCCGACGGGCCGGTGTCGTTCTCCGGCTGTCCGGGACCCAAATAGTGATTTCCAGCCGTCTGGGTCCGAGACTGCGATTTCTGGTGGGGCAGTCGAAAAATCACGAGTTTCGGGCAGTTCTGGGCCTGAACAATGATTTTGGCCGGTCGGGGGCGGAATCGACATTTTTGGCTGTCCGACGGGCCGGTGTCGTTCTCAGGATGTTCGAAACCCAAATAGTGATTTCCAGCCGTCTGGGTCCGAAAAAGCTATTTCTGGTAGGGCAGTAAAAAAAACACGAGTTTCGAGCAGTTCCCGGACAGAACAGTGATTTTGGTCAGTCGGGGGCAGAATCGTCATTTTTGGCTGTCCGACGAGCCGGTGTCGTTCTCCGGCTGTCCGGGACCCAAATAGTGATTTCCAGCCGTCTGGGTCCGAGACTGCGATTTCTGGTGGGGCAGTCGAAAAATCACGAGTTTCGGGCAGTTCTGGGCCTGAACAATGATTTTGGCCGGTCGGGGGCGGAATCGACATTTTTGGCTGTCCGACGGGCCGGGGTCGTTCTCAGGATGTTCGAAACCCAAATAGTGATTTCCAGCCGTCTGGGTCCGAAACAGCTATTTCTGGTAGGGCAGTAAAAAAAACACGTGTTTCGAGCAGTTCCCGGACAGAACAGTGATTTTGGTCAGTCGGGGGCAGAATCGTCATTTTTGGCTGTCCGACAGGCCGGTGTCGTTCTTCGGCTGTCCGGGACCCAAATAGTGATTTCCAGCCGTCTGGGTCCGAGACTGCGATTTCTGGTGGGGCAGTCGAAAAATCACGAGTTTCGGGCAGTTCAGGGCTTGAACAATGATTTTGGCCGGTCGGGCGCGGAATCGACATTTTTGGCTGTCCGACGGGCCGGTGTCGTTCTCAGGATGTTCGAAACCCAAATAGTGATTTCCAGCCGTCTGGGTCCGAAACAGCTATTTCTGGTAGGGCAGTAAAAAAAACACGTGTTTCGAGCAGTTCCCGGACAGAACAGTGATTTTGGTCAGTCGGGGGCAGAATCGTCATTTTTGGCTGTCCGACGGGCCGGTGTCGTTCTCCGGCTGTCCGGGACCCAAATAGTGATTTCCAGCCGTCTGGGTCCGAGACTGCGATTTCTGGTGGGGCAGTCGAAAAATCACGAGTTTCGGGCAGTTCAGGGCTTGAACAATGATTTTGGCCGGTCGGGCGCGGAATCGACATTTTTGGCTGTCCGACGGGCCGGTGTCGTTCTCAGGATGACCTGGACACAAATAGCGATTTCCAGCCGTCTGGGTCCAAAACTGCTATTTCTGGTAGGGCGGCCTAAAAAACACGAGTTTCGAGCAGTTCCCGGCCCGAACAGTGATTTTGTCTGGTCGGGGGCAGAATCGACATTTTTGGCTGTCCGACGGGCCGGGGTCATTCTCAGGATGTTCGAAACCCAAATAGTGATTTCCAGCCGTCTGGGTCCGAAACAGCTATTTCTGGTAGGGCAGTAAAAAAAACACGTGTTTCGAGCAGTTCCCGGACAGAACAGTGATTTTGGTCAGTCGGGGGCAGAATCGTCATTTTTGGCTGTCCGACGGGCCGGTGTCGTTCTCCGGCTGTCCGGGACCCAAATAGTGATTTCCAGCCGTCTGGGTCCGAGACTGCGATTTCTGGTGGGGCAGTCGAAAAATCACGAGTTTCGGGCAGTTCTGGGCCTGAACAATGATTTTGGCCGGTCGGGGGCGGAATCGACATTTTTGGCTGTCCGACGGGCCGGTGTCGTTCTCAGGATGTTCGAAACCCAAATAGTGATTTCCAGCCGTCTGGGTCCGAAACAGCTATTTCTGGTAGGGCAGTAAAAAAAACACGAGTTTCGAGCAGTTCCCGGACAGAACAGTGATTTTGGTCAGTCGGGGGCAGAATCGTCATTTTTGGCTGTCCGACGAGCCGGTGTCGTTCTCAGGATGACCTGGACACAAATAGCGATTTCCAGCCGTCTGGGTCCAAAACTGCTATTTCTGGTAGGGCGGCCAAAAAAACACGAGTTTCGAGCAGTTCCCGGCCCGAACAATGATTTTGTCCGGTCGGGGGCAGAATCGACATTTTTGGCTGTCCGGCGGGCCGGGGTCATTCTCAGGATGTTCGGAACCCAAATAGTGATTTCCAGCCGTCTGGGTCCGAAACAGCTATTTCTGGTAGGGCAGTAAAAAAAACACGTGTTTCGAGCAGTTCCCGGACTGAACAGTGATTTTGGTCAGTCGAGGGCAGAATCGTCATTTTTGGCTGTCCGACGGGCCGGTGTCGTTCTCCGGCTGTCCGGGACCCAAATAGTGATTTCCAGCCGTCTGGGTCCGAGACTGCGATTTCTGGTGGGGCAGTCGAAAAATCACGAGTTTCGGGCAGTTCAGGGCTTGAACATTGATTTTGGCCGGTCGGGCGCGGAATCGACATTTTTGGCTGTCCGACGGGCCGGTGTCGTTCTCTGGATGACCTGGACACAAATAGCGATTTCCAGCCGTCTGGGTCCAAAACTGCTATTTCTGGTAGGGCGGCCAAAAAAACACGAGTTTCGAGCAGTTCCCGGCCCGAACAGTGATTTTGTCCGGTCGGGGGCAGAATCGACATTTTTGGCTGTCCGACGGGCCGGGGTCATTCTCAGGATGTTCGGAACCCAAATAGTGATTTCCAGCCGTCTGGGTCCGAAACAGCTATTTCTGGTAGGGCAGTAAAAAAAACACGAGTTTCGAGCAGTTCCCAGACAGAACAGTGATTTTGGTCAGTCGGGGGCAGAATCGTCATTTTTGGCTGTCCGACGGGCCGGTGTCGTTCTCCGGCTGTCCGGGACCCAAATAGTGATTTCCAGCCGTCTGGGTCCGAGACTGCGATTTCTGGTGGGGCAGTTGAAAAATCACGAGTTTCGGGCAGTTCAGGGCTTGAACAATGATTTTGGCCGGTCGGGCGCGGAATCGACATTTTTGGCTGTCCGACGGGCCGGTGTCGTTCTCAGGATGACCTGGACACAAATAGCGATTTCCAGCCGTCTGGGTCCAAAACTGCTATTTCTGGTAGGGCGGCCAAAAAAACACGAGTTTCGAGCAGTTCCCGGCCCGAACAGTGATTTTGTCCGGTCGGGGGCAGAATCGACATTTTTGGCTGTCCGACGGGCCGGGGTCATTCTCAGGATGTTCGGAACCCAAATAGTGATTTCCAGCCGTCTGGGTCCGAAACAGCTATTTCTGGTAGGGCAGTAAAAAAAACACGAGTTTCGAGCAGTTCCCAGACAGAACAGTGATTTTGGTCAGTCGGGGGCAGAATCATCATTTTTGGCTGTCCGACGGGCCGGTGTCGTTCTCCGGCTGTCCGGGACCCAAATAGTGATTTCCAGCCGTCTGGGTCCGAGACTGCGATTTCTGGTGGGGCAGTCGAAAAATCACGAGTTTCGGGCAGTTCTGGGCCCGAACAATGATTTTGGCCGGTCGGGGGCGGAATCGACATTTTTGGCTGTCCGACGGGCCGGTGTCGTTCTCAGGATGTTCGAAACCCAAATAGTGATTTCCAGCCGTCTGGGTCCGAAACAGCTATTTCTGGTAGGGCAGTAAAAAAAACACGAGTTTCGAGCAGTTCCCGGACAGAATAGTGATTTTGGTCAGTCGGGGGCAGAATCGTCATTTTTGGCTGTCTGACGGGCCAGTGTCGTTCTCCGGCTGTCCGGGACCCAAATAGTGATTTCCAGCCGTCTGGGTCCGAGACTGCGATTTCTGGTGGGGCAGTCGAAAAATCACGAGTTTCGGGCTGTTCAGGGCTTGAACAACGATTTTGGTCGGTCGGGCGCGGAATCGACATTTTTGGCTGTCCGACGGGCCGGTGTCGTTCTCTGGATGACCTGGACACAAATAGCGATTTCCAGCCGTCTGGGTCCAAAACTGCTGTTTCTGGTAGGGCGGCCAAAAAAACACGAGTTTCGAGCAGTTCCCGGCCCGAACAGTGATTTTGTCCGGTCGGGGGCAGAATCGACATTTTTGGCTGTCCGACGGGCCGGGGTCATTCTCAGGATGTTCGGAACCCAAATAGTGATTTCCAGCCGTCTGGGTCCGAAACAGCTATTTCTGGTAGGGCAGTAAAAAAAACACGAGTTTCGAGCAGTTCCCAGACAGAATAGTGATTTTGGTCAGTCGGGGGCAGAATCGTCATTTTTGGCTGTCCGACGGGCCGGTGTCGTTCTCCGGCTGTCCGGGACCCAAATAGTGATTTCCAGCCGTCTGGGTCCGAGACTGCGATTTCTGGTGGGGCAGTCGAAAAATCACGAGTTTCGGGCAGTTCTGGGCCCGAACAATGATTTTGGCCGGTCGGGGGCGGAATCGACATTTTTGGCTGTCCGACGGGCCGGTGTCGTTCTCAGGATGTTCGAAACCCAAATAGTGATTTCCAGCCGTCTGGGTCCGAAACAGCTATTTCTGGTAGGGCAGTAAAAAAAACACGAGTTTCGAGCAGTTCCCGGACAGAATAGTGATTTTGGTCAGTCGGGGGCAGAATCGTCATTTTTGGCTGTCTGACGGGCCAGTGTCGTTCTCCGGCTGTCCGGGACCCAAATAGTGATTTCCAGCCGTCTGGGTCCGAGACTGCGATTTCTGGTGGGGCAGTCGAAAAATCACGAGTTTCGGGCTGTTCAGGGCTTGAACAACGATTTTGGTCGGTCGGGCGCGGAATCGACATTTTTGGCTGTCCGACGGGCCGGTGTCGTTCTCTGGATGACCTGGACACAAATAGCGATTTCCAGCCGTCTGGGTCCAAAACTGCTGTTTCTGGTAGGGCGGCCAAAAAAACACGAGTTTCGAGCAGTTCCCGGCCCGAACAGTGATTTTGTCCGGTCGGGGGCAGAATCGACATTTTTGGCTGTCCGACGGGCCGGGGTCATTCTCAGGATGTTCGGAACCCAAATAGTGATTTCCAGCCGTCTGGGTCCGAAACAGCTATTTCTGGTAGGGCAGTAAAAAAAACACGAGTTTCGAGCAGTTCCCAGACAGAATAGTGATTTTGGTCAGTCGGGGGCAGAATCGTCATTTTTGGCTGTCCGACGGGCCGGTGTCGTTCTCCGGCTGTCCGGGACCCAAATAGTGATTTCCAGCCGTCTGGGTCCGAGACTGCGATTTCTGGTGGGGCAGTCGAAAAATCACGAGTTTCGGGCAGTTCTGGGCCCGAACAATGATTTTGGCCGGTCGGGGGCGGAATCGACATTTTTGGCTGTCCGACGGGCCGGTGTCGTTCTCAGGATGTTCGAAACCCAAATAGTGATTTCCAGCCGTCTGGGTCCGAAACAGCTATTTCTGGTAGGGCAGTAAAAAAAACACGAGTTTCGAGCAGTTCCCGGACAGAATAGTGATTTTGGTCAGTCGGGGGCAGAATCGTCATTTTTGGCTGTCTGACGGGCCAGTGTCGTTCTCCGGCTGTCCGGGACCCAAATAGTGATTTCCAGCCGTCTGGGTCCGAGACTGCGATTTCTGGTGGGGCAGTCGAAAAATCACGAGTTTCGGGCTGTTCAGGGCTTGAACAACGATTTTGGTCGGTCGGGCGCGGAATCGACATTTTTGGCTGTCCGACGGGCCGGTGTCGTTCTCTGGATGACCTGGACACAAATAGCGATTTCCAGCCGTCTGGGTCCAAAACTGCTGTTTCTGGTAGGGCGGCCAAAAAAACACGAGTTTCGAGCAGTTCCCGGCCCGAACAGTGATTTTGTCCGGTCGGGGGCAGAATCGACATTTTTGCCTGCCCGACGGGCCGGGGTCATTCTCAGGATGTTCGGAACCCAAATAGTGATTTCCAGCCGTCTCGGTCCGAAACAGCTATTTCTGGTAGGGCAGTAAAAAAAACACGAGTTTCGAGCAGTTCCCGGACAGAACAGTGATTTTGGTCAGTCGGGGGCAGAATCGTCATTTTTGGCTGTCCGACGGGCCGGTGTCGTTCTCCGGCTGTCCGGGACCCAAATAGTGATTTCCAGCCGTCTGGGTCCGAGACTGCGATTTCTGGTGGGGCAGTCGAAAAATCACGAGTTTCGGGCAGTTCTGGGCCCGAACAATGATTTTGGCCGGTCGGGGGCGGAATCGACATTTTTGGCTGTCCGACGGGCCGGTGTCGTTCTCAGGATGTTCGGAACCCAAATAGTGATTTCCAGCCGTCTGGGTCCGAAACAGCTATTTCTGGTAGGGCAGTAAAAAAAACACGAGTTTCGAGCAGTTCCCAGACAGAACAGTGATTTTGGTCAGTCGGGGGCAGAATCGTCATTTTTGGCTGTCCGACGGGCCGGTGTCGTTCTCCGGCTGTCCGGGACCCAAATAGTGATTTCCAGCCGTCTGGGTCCGAGACTGCGATTTCTGGTGGGGCAGTCGAAAAATCACGAGTTTCGGGCTGTTCAGGGCTTGAACAACGATTTTGGTCGGTCGGGCGCGGAATCGACATTTTTGGCTGTCCGACGGGCCGGTGTCGTTCTCTGGATGACCTGGACACAAATAGCGATTTCCAGCCGTCTGGGTCCAAAACTGCTGTTTCTGGTAGGGCGGCCAAAAAAACACGAGTTTCGAGCAGTTCCCGGCCCGAACAGTGATTTTGTCCGGTCGGGGGCAGAATCGACATTTTTGGCTGTCCGACGGGCCGGGGTCATTCTCAGGATGTTCGAAACCCAAATAGTGATTTCCAGCCGTCTGGGTCCGAAACAGCTATTTCTGGTAGGGCAGTAAAAAAAACACGAGTTTCGAGCAGTTCCCAGACAGAACAGTGATTTTGGTCAGTCGGGGGCAGAATCGTCATTTTTGGCTGTCCGACGGGCCGGTGTCGTTCTCCGGCTGTCCGGGACCCAAATAGTGATTTCCAGCCGTCTGGGTCCGAGACTGCGATTTCTGGTGGGGCAGTCGAAAAATCACGAGTTTCGGGCAGTTCTGGGCCCGAACAATGATTTTGGCCGGTCGGGGGCGGAATCGACATTTTTGGCTGTCCGACGGGCCGGTGTCGTTCTCAGGATGTTCGAAACCCAAATAGTGATTTCCAGCCGTCTGGGTCCGAAACAGCTATTTCTGGTAGGGCAGTAAAAAAAACACGAGTTTCGAGCAGTTCCCGGACAGAATAGTGATTTTGGTCAGTCGGGGGCAGAATCGTCATTTTTGGCTGTCTGACGGGCCAGTGTCGTTCTCCGGCTGTCCGGGACCCAAATAGTGATTTCCAGCCGTCTGGGTCCGAGACTGCGATTTCTGGTGGGGCAGTCGAAAAATCACGAGTTTCGGGCTGTTCAGGGCTTGAACAACGATTTTGGTCGGTCGGGCGCGGAATCGACATTTTTGGCTGTCCGACGGGCCGGTGTCGTTCTCTGGATGACCTGGACACAAATAGCGATTTCCAGCCGTCTGGGTCCAAAACTGCTGTTTCTGGTAGGGCGGCCAAAAAAACACGAGTTTCGAGCAGTTCCCGGCCCGAACAGTGATTTTGTCCGGTCGGGGGCAGAATCGACATTTTTGGCTGTCCGACGGGCCGGGGTCATTCTCAGGATGTTCGGAACCCAAATAGTGATTTCCAGCCGTCTGGGTCCGAAACAGCTATTTCTGGTAGGGCAGTAAAAAAAACACGAGTTTCGAGCAGTTCCCAGACAGAATAGTGATTTTGGTCAGTCGGGGGCAGAATCGTCATTTTTGGCTGTCCGACGGGCCGGTGTCGTTCTCCGGCTGTCCGGGACCCAAATAGTGATTTCCAGCCGTCTGGGTCCGAGACTGCGATTTCTGGTGGGGCAGTCGAAAAATCACGAGTTTCGGGCAGTTCTGGGCCCGAACAATGATTTTGGCCGGTCGGGGGCGGAATCGACATTTTTGGCTGTCCGACGGGCCGGTGTCGTTCTCAGGATGTTCGAAACCCAAATAGTGATTTCCAGCCGTCTGGGTCCGAAACAGCTATTTCTGGTAGGGCAGTAAAAAAAACACGAGTTTCGAGCAGTTCCCGGACAGAATAGTGATTTTGGTCAGTCGGGGGCAGAATCGTCATTTTTGGCTGTCTGACGGGCCAGTGTCGTTCTCCGGCTGTCCGGGACCCAAATAGTGATTTCCAGCCGTCTGGGTCCGAGACTGCGATTTCTGGTGGGGCAGTCGAAAAATCACGAGTTTCGGGCTGTTCAGGTCTTGAACAACGATTTTGGTCGGTCGGGCGCGGAATCGACATTTTTGGCTGTCCGACGGGCCGGTGTCGTTCTCTGGATGACCTGGACACAAATAGCGATTTCCAGCCGTCTGGGTCCAAAACTGCTGTTTCTGGTAGGGCGGCCAAAAAAACACGAGTTTCGAGCAGTTCCCGGCCCGAACAGTGATTTTGTCCGGTCGGGGGCAGAATCGACATTTTTGCCTGCCCGACGGGCCGGGGTCATTCTCAGGATGTTCGGAACCCAAATAGTGATTTCCAGCCGTCTCGGTCCGAAACAGCTATTTCTGGTAGGGCAGTAAAAAAAACACGAGTTTCGAGCAGTTCCCGGACAGAACAGTGATTTTGGTCAGTCGGGGGCAGAATCGTCATTTTTGGCTGTCCGACGGGCCGGTGTCGTTCTCCGGCTGTCCGGGACCCAAATAGTGATTTCCAGCCGTCTGGGTCCGAGACTGCGATTTCTGGTGGGGCAGTCGAAAAATCACGAGTTTCGGGCAGTTCTGGGCCCGAACAATGATTTTGGCCGGTCGGGGGCGGAATCGACATTTTTGGCTGTCCGACGGGCCGGTGTCGTTCTCAGGATGTTCGGAACCCAAATAGTGATTTCCAGCCGTCTGGGTCCGAAACAGCTATTTCTGGTAGGGCAGTAAAAAAAACACGAGTTTCGAGCAGTTCCCAGACAGAACAGTGATTTTGGTCAGTCGGGGGCAGAATCGTCATTTTTGGCTGTCCGACGGGCCGGTGTCGTTCTCCGGCTGTCCGGGACCCAAATAGTGATTTCCAGCCGTCTGGGTCCGAGACTGCGATTTCTGGTGGGGCAGTCGAAAAATCACGAGTTTCGGGCTGTTCAGGGCTTGAACAACGATTTTGGTCGGTCGGGCGCGGAATCGACATTTTTGGCTGTCCGACGGGCCGGTGTCGTTCTCTGGATGACCTGGACACAAATAGCGATTTCCAGCCGTCTGGGTCCAAAACTGCTGTTTCTGGTAGGGCGGCCAAAAAAACACGAGTTTCGAGCAGTTCCCGGCCCGAACAGTGATTTTGTCCGGTCGGGGGCAGAATCGACATTTTTGGCTGTCCGACGGGCCGGGGTCATTCTCAGGATGTTCGAAACCCAAATAGTGATTTCCAGCCGTCTGGGTCCGAAACAGCTATTTCTGGTAGGGCAGTAAAAAAAACACGAGTTTCGAGCAGTTCCCAGACAGAACAGTGATTTTGGTCAGTCGGGGGCAGAATCGTCATTTTTGGCTGTCCGACGGGCCGGTGTCGTTCTCCGGCTGTTCGGGACCCAAATAGTGATTTCCAGCCGTCTGGGTCCGAGACTGCGATTTCTGGTGGGGCAGTCGAAAAATCACGAGTTTCGGGCAGTTCTGGGCCCGAACAATGATTTTGGCCGGTCGGGGGCGGAATCGACATTTTTGGCTGTCCGACGGGCCGGTGTCGTTCTCAGGATGTTCGAAACCCAAATAGTGATTTCCAGCCGTCTGGGTCCGAAACAGCTATTTCTGGTAGGGCAGTAAAAAAAACACGAGTTTCGAGCAGTTCCCGGACAGAATAGTGATTTTGGTCAGTCGGGGGCAGAATCGTCATTTTTGGCTGTCTGACGGGCCAGTGTCGTTCTCCGGCTGTCCGGGACCCAAATAGTGATTTCCAGCCGTCTGGGTCCGAGACTGCGATTTCTGGTGGGGCAGTCGAAAAATCACGAGTTTCGGGCAGTTCAGGGCTTGAACAACGATTTTGGTCGGTCGGGCGCGGAATCGACATTTTTGGCTGTCCGACGGGCCGGTGTCGTTCTCTGGATGACCTGGACACAAATAGCGATTTCCAGCCGTCTGGGTCCAAAACTGCTGTTTCTGGTAGGGCGGCCAAAAAAACACGAGTTTCGAGCAGTTCCCGGCCCGAACAGTGATTTTGTCCGGTCGGGGGCAGAATCGACATTTTTGCCTGCCCGACGGGCCGGGGTCATTCTCAGGATGTTCGGAACCCAAATAGTGATTTCCAGCCGTCTCGGTCCGAAACAGCTATTTCTGGTAGGGCAGTAAAAAAAACACGAGTTTCGAGCAGTTCCCGGACAGAACAGTGATTTTGGTCAGTCGGGGGCAGAATCGTCATTTTTGGCTGTCCGACGGGCCGGTGTCGTTCTCCGGCTGTCCGGGACCCAAATAGTGATTTCCAGCCGTCTGGGTCCGAGACTGCGATTTCTGGTGGGGCAGTCGAAAAATCACGAGTTTCGGGCAGTTCTGGGCCCGAACAATGATTTTGGCCGGTCGGGGGCGGAATCGACATTTTTGGCTGTCCGACGGGCCGGTGTCGTTCTCAGGATGTTCGAAACCCAAATAGTGATTTCCAGCCGTCTGGGTCCGAAACAGCTATTTCTGGTAGGGCAGTAAAAAAAACACGAGTTTCGAGCAGTTCCCGGACAGAATAGTGATTTTGGTCAGTCGGGGGCAGAATCGTCATTTTTGGCTGTCTGACGGGCCAGTGTCGTTCTCCGGCTGTCCGGGACCCAAATAGTGATTTCCAGCCGTCTGGGTCCGAGACTGCGATTTCTGGTGGGGCAGTCGAAAAATCACGAGTTTCGGGCAGTTCAGGGCTTGAACAACGATTTTGGTCGGTCGGGCGCGGAATCGACATTTTTGGCTGTCCGACGGGCCGGTGTCGTTCTCTGGATGACCTGGACACAAATAGCGATTTCCAGCCGTCTGGGTCCAAAACTGCTGTTTCTGGTAGGGCGGCCAAAAAAACACGAGTTTCGAGCAGTTCCCGGCCCGAACAGTGATTTTGTCCGGTCGGGGGCAGAATCGACATTTTTGCCTGCCCGACGGGCCGGGGTCATTCTCAGGATGTTCGGAACCCAAATAGTGATTTCCAGCCGTCTCGGTCCGAAACAGCTATTTCTGGTAGGGCAGTAAAAAAAACACGAGTTTCGAGCAGTTCTCGGACAGAACAGTGATTTTGGTCAGTCGGGGGCAGAATCGTCATTTTTGGCTGTCCGACGGGCCGGTGTCGTTCTCCGGCTGTCCGGGACCCAAATAGTGATTTCCAGCCGTCTGGGTCCGAGACTGCGATTTCTGGTGGGGCAGTCGAAAAATCACGAGTTTCGGGCAGTTCTGGGCCCGAACAATGATTTTGGCCGGTCGGGGGCGGAATCGACATTTTTGGCTGTCCGACGGGCCGGTGTCGTTCTCAGGATGTTCGAAACCCAAATAGTGATTTCCAGCCGTCTGGGTCCGAAACAGCTATTTCTGGTAGGGCAGTAAAAAAAACACGAGTTTCGAGCAGTTCCCGGACAGAATAGTGATTTTGGTCAGTCGGGGGCAGAATCGTCATTTTTGGCTGTCTGACGGGCCAGTGTCGTTCTCCGGCTGTCCGGGACCCAAATAGTGATTTCCAGCCGTCTGGGTCCGAGACTGCGATTTCTGGTGGGGCAGTCGAAAAATCACGAGTTTCGGGCAGTTCAGGGCTTGAACAACGATTTTGGTCGGTCGGGCGCGGAATCGACATTTTTGGCTGTCCGACGGGCCGGTGTCGTTCTCTGGATGACCTGGACACAAATAGCGATTTCCAGCCGTCTGGGTCCAAAACTGCTGTTTCTGGTAGGGCGGCCAAAAAAACACGAGTTTCGAGCAGTTCCCGGCCCGAACAGTGATTTTGTCCGGTCGGGGGCAGAATCGACATTTTTGCCTGCCCGACGGGCCGGGGTCATTCTCAGGATGTTCGGAACCCAAATAGTGATTTCCAGCCGTCTCGGTCCGAAACAGCTATTTCTGGTAGGGCAGTAAAAAAAACACGAGTTTCGAGCAGTTCCCGGACAGAATAGTGATTTTGGTCAGTCGGGGGCAGAATCGTCATTTTTGGCTGTCTGACGGGCCAGTGTCGTTCTCCGGCTGTCCGGGACCCAAATAGTGATTTCCAGCCGTCTGGGACCGAGACTGCGATTTCTGGTGGGGCAGTCGAAAAATCACGAGTTTCGGGCAGTTCAGGGCTTGAACAACGATTTTGGTCGGTCGGGCGCGGAATCGACATTTTTGGCTGTCCGACGGGCCGGTGTCGTTCTCTGGATGACCTGGACACAAATAGCGATTTCCAGCCGTCTGGGTCCAAAACTGCTGTTTCTGGTAGGGCGGCCAAAAAAACACGAGTTTCGAGCAGTTCCCGGCCCGAACAGTGATTTTGTCCGGTCGGGGGCAGAATCGACATTTTTGGCTGTCCGACGGGCCGGGGTCATTCTCAGGATGTTCGAAACCCAAATAGTGATTTCCAGCCGTCTGGGTCCGAAACAGCTATTTCTGGTAGGGCAGTAAAAAAAACACGAGTTTCGAGCAGTTCCCAGACAGAACAGTGATTTTGGTCAGTCGGGGGCAGAATCGTCATTTTTGGCTGTCCGACGGGCCGGTGTCGTTCTCCGGCTGTCCGGGACCCAAATAGTGATTTCCAGCCGTCTGGGTCCGAGACTGCGATTTCTGGTGGGGCAGTCGAAAAATCACGAGTTTCGGGCAGTTCTGGGCCCGAACAATGATTTTGGCCGGTCGGGGGCGGAATCGACATTTTTGGCTGTCCGACGGGCCGGTGTCGTTCTCAGGATGTTCGAAACCCAAATAGTGATTTCCAGCCGTCTGGGTCCGAAACAGCTATTTCTGGTAGGGCAGTAAAAAAAACACGAGTTTCGAGCAGTTCCCGGACAGAATAGTGATTTTGGTCAGTCGGGGGCAGAATCGTCATTTTTGGCTGTCTGACGGGCCAGTGTCGTTCTCCGGCTGTCCGGGACCCAAATAGTGATTTCCAGCCGTCTGGGACCGAGACTGCGATTTCTGGTGGGGCAGTCGAAAAATCACGAGTTTCGGGCAGTTCAGGGCTTGAACAACGATTTTGGTCGGTCGGGCGCGGAATCGACATTTTTGGCTGTCCGACGGGCCGGTGTCGTTCTCTGGATGACCTGGACACAAATAGCGATTTCCAGCCGTCTGGGTCCAAAACTGCTGTTTCTGGTAGGGCGGCCAAAAAAACACGAGTTTCGAGCAGTTCCCGGCCCGAACAGTGATTTTGTCCGGTCGGGGGCAGAATCGACATTTTTGGCTGTCCGACGGGCCGGGGTCATTCTCAGGATGTTCGAAACCCAAATAGTGATTTCCAGCCGTCTGGGTCCGAAACAGCTATTTCTGGTAGGGCAGTAAAAAAAACACGAGTTTCGAGCAGTTCCCAGACAGAACAGTGATTTTGGTCAGTCGGGGGCAGAATCGTCATTTTTGGCTGTCCGACGGGCCGGTGTCGTTCTCCGGCTGTCCGGGACCCAAATAGTGATTTCCAGCCGTCTGGGTCCGAGACTGCGATTTCTGGTGGGGCAGTCGAAAAATCACGAGTTTCGGGCAGTTCAGGGCTTGAACAACGATTTTGGTCGGTCGGGCGCGGAATCGACATTTTTGGCTGTCCGACGGGCCGGTGTCGTTCTCTGGATGACCTGGACACAAATAGCGATTTCCAGCCGTCTGGGTCCAAAACTGCTGTTTCTGGTAGGGCGGCCAAAAAAACACGAGTTTCGAGCAGTTCCCGGCCCGAACAGTGATTTTGTCCGGTCGGGGGCAGAATCGACATTTTTGCCTGCCCGACGGGCCGGGGTCATTCTCAGGATGTTCGGAACCCAAATAGTGATTTCCAGCCGTCTCGGTCCGAAACAGCTATTTCTGGTAGGGCAGTAAAAAAAACACGAGTTTCGAGCAGTTCTCGGACAGAACAGTGATTTTGGTCAGTCGGGGGCAGAATCGTCATTTTTGGCTGTCCGACGGGCCGGTGTCGTTCTCCGGCTGTCCGGGACCCAAATAGTGATTTCCAGCCGTCTGGGTCCGAGACTGCGATTTCTGGTGGGGCAGTCGAAAAATCACGAGTTTCGAGCAGTTCCCGGCCCGAACAGTGATTTTGTCCGGTCGGGGGCAGAATCGACATTTTTGCCTGCCCGACGGGCCGGGGTCATTCTCAGGATGTTCGGAACCCAAATAGTGATTTCCAGCCGTCTCGGTCCGAAACAGCTATTTCTGGTAGGGCAGTAAAAAAAACACGAGTTTCGAGCAGTTCTCGGACAGAACAGTGATTTTGGTCAGTCGGGGGCAGAATCGTCATTTTTGGCTGTCCGACGGGCCGGTGTCGTTCTCCGGCTGTCCGGGACCCAAATAGTGATTTCCAGCCGTCTGGGTCCGAGACTGCGATTTCTGGTGGGGCAGTCGAAAAATCACGAGTTTCGGGCAGTTCTGGGCCCGAACAATGATTTTGGCCGGTCGGGGGCGGAATCGACATTTTTGGCTGTCCGACGGGCCGGTGTCGTTCTCAGGATGTTCGAAACCCAAATAGTGATTTCCAGCCGTCTGGGTCCGAAACAGCTATTTCTGGTAGGGCAGTAAAAAAAACACGAGTTTCGAGCAGTTCCCGGACAGAATAGTGATTTTGGTCAGTCGGGGGCAGAATCGTCATTTTTGGCTGTCTGACGGGCCAGTGTCGTTCTCCGGCTGTCCGGGACCCAAATAGTGATTTCCAGCCGTCTGGGTCCGAGACTGCGATTTCTGGTGGGGCAGTCGAAAAATCACGAGTTTCGGGCAGTTCTGGGCTTGAACAACGATTTTGGTCGGTCGGGCGCGGAATCGACATTTTTGGCTGTCCGACGGGCCGGTGTCGTTCTCTGGATGACCTGGACACAAATAGCGATTTCCAGCCGTCTGGGTCCAAAACTGCTGTTTCTGGTAGGGCGGCCAAAAAAACACGAGTTTCGAGCAGTTCCCGGCCCGAACAGTGATTTTGTCCGGTCGGGGGCAGAATCGACATTTTTGCCTGCCCGACGGGCCGGGGTCATTCTCAGGATGTTCGGAACCCAAATAGTGATTTCCAGCCGTCTCGGTCCGAAACAGCTATTTCTGGTAGGGCAGTAAAAAAAACACGAGTTTCGAGCAGTTCTCGGACAGAACAGTGATTTTGGTCAGTCGGGGGCAGAATCGTCATTTTTGGCTGTCCGACGGGCCGGTGTCGTTCTCCGGCTGTCCGGGACCCAAATAGTGATTTCCAGCCGTCTGGGTCCGAGACTGCGATTTCTGGTGGGGCAGTCGAAAAATCACGAGTTTCGGGCAGTTCTGGGCCCGAACAATGATTTTGGCCGGTCGGGGGCGGAATCGACATTTTTGGCTGTCCGACGGGCCGGTGTCGTTCTCAGGATGTTCGAAACCCAAATAGTGATTTCCAGCCGTCTGGGTCCGAAACAGCTATTTCTGGTAGGGCAGTAAAAAAAACACGAGTTTCGAGCAGTTCCCGGACAGAATAGTGATTTTGGTCAGTCGGGGGCAGAATCGTCATTTTTGGCTGTCTGACGGGCCAGTGTCGTTCTCCGGCTGTCCGGGACCCAAATAGTGATTTCCAGCCGTCTGGGTCCGAGACTGCGATTTCTGGTGGGGCAGTCGAAAAATCACGAGTTTCGGGCAGTTCAGGGCTTGAACAACGATTTTGGTCGGTCGGGCGCGGAATCGACATTTTTGGCTGTCCGACGGGCCGGTGTCGTTCTCTGGATGACCTGGACACAAATAGCGATTTCCAGCCGTCTGGGTCCAAAACTGCTGTTTCTGGTAGGGCGGCCAAAAAAACACGAGTTTCGAGCAGTTCCCGGCCCGAACAGTGATTTTGTCCGGTCGGGGGCAGAATCGACATTTTTGCCTGCCCGACGGGCCGGGGTCATTCTCAGGATGTTCGGAACCCAAATAGTGATTTCCAGCCGTCTCGGTCCGAAACAGCTATTTCTGGTAGGGCAGTAAAAAAAACACGAGTTTCGAGCAGTTCCCGGACAGAACAGTGATTTTGGTCAGTCGGGGGCAGAATCGTCATTTTTGGCTGTCCGACGGGCCGGTGTCGTTCTCCGGCTGTCCGGGACCCAAATAGTGATTTCCAGCCGTCTGGGTCCGAGACTGCGATTTCTGGTGGGGCAGTCGAAAAATCACGAGTTTCGGGCAGTTCTGGGCCCGAACAATGATTTTGGCCGGTCGGGGGCGGAATCGACATTTTTGGCTGTCCGACGGGCCGGTGTCGTTCTCAGGATGTTCGAAACCCAAATAGTGATTTCCAGCCGTCTGGGTCCGAAACAGCTATTTCTGGTAGGGCAGTAAAAAAAACACGAGTTTCGAGCAGTTCCCGGACAGAATAGTGATTTTGGTCAGTCGGGGGCAGAATCGTCATTTTTGGCTGTCTGACGGGCCAGTGTCGTTCTCCGGCTGTCCGGGACCCAAATAGTGATTTCCAGCCGTCTGGGTCCGAGACTGCGATTTCTGGTGGGGCAGTCGAAAAATCACGAGTTTCGGGCAGTTCTGGGCTTGAACAACGATTTTGGTCGGTCGGGCGCGGAATCGACATTTTTGGCTGTCCGACGGGCCGGTGTCGTTCTCTGGATGACCTGGACACAAATAGCGATTTCCAGCCGTCTGGGTCCAAAACTGCTGTTTCTGGTAGGGCGGCCAAAAAAACACGAGTTTCGAGCAGTTCCCGGCCCGAACAGTGATTTTGTCCGGTCGGGGGCAGAATCGACATTTTTGCCTGCCCGACGGGCCGGGGTCATTCTCAGGATGTTCGGAACCCAAATAGTGATTTCCAGCCGTCTCGGTCCGAAACAGCTATTTCTGGTAGGGCAGTAAAAAAAACACGAGTTTCGAGCAGTTCCCGGACAGAACAGTGATTTTGGTCAGTCGGGGGCAGAATCGTCATTTTTGGCTGTCCGACGGGCCGGTGTCGTTCTCCGGCTGTCCGGGACCCAAATAGTGATTTCCAGCCGTCTGGGTCCGAGACTGCGATTTCTGGTGGGGCAGTCGAAAAATCACGAGTTTCGGGCAGTTCTGGGCCCGAACAATGATTTTGGCCGGTCGGGGGCGGAATCGACATTTTTGGCTGTCCGACGGGCCGGTGTCGTTCTCAGGATGTTCGAAACCCAAATAGTGATTTCCAGCCGTCTGGGTCCGAAACAGCTATTTCTGGTAGGGCAGTAAAAAAAACACGAGTTTCGAGCAGTTCCCGGACAGAATAGTGATTTTGGTCAGTCGGGGGCAGAATCGTCATTTTTGGCTGTCTGACGGGCCAGTGTCGTTCTCCGGCTGTCCGGGACCCAAATAGTGATTTCCAGCCGTCTGGGTCCGAGACTGCGATTTCTGGTGGGGCAGTCGAAAAATCACGAGTTTCGGGCAGTTCTGGGCTTGAACAACGATTTTGGTCGGTCGGGCGCGGAATCGACATTTTTGGCTGTCCGACGGGCCGGTGTCGTTCTCTGGATGACCTGGACACAAATAGCGATTTCCAGCCGTCTGGGTCCAAAACTGCTGTTTCTGGTAGGGCGGCCAAAAAAACACGAGTTTCGAGCAGTTCCCGGCCCGAACAGTGATTTTGTCCGGTCGGGGGCAGAATCGACATTTTTGCCTGCCCGACGGGCCGGGGTCATTCTCAGGATGTTCGGAACCCAAATAGTGATTTCCAGCCGTCTCGGTCCGAAACAGCTATTTCTGGTAGGGCAGTAAAAAAAACACGAGTTTCGAGCAGTTCCCGGACAGAACAGTGATTTTGGTCAGTCGGGGGCAGAATCGTCATTTTTGGCTGTCCGACGGGCCGGTGTCGTTCTCCGGCTGTCCGGGACCCAAATAGTGATTTCCAGCCGTCTGGGTCCGAGACTGCGATTTCTGGTGGGGCAGTCGAAAAATCACGAGTTTCGGGCAGTTCTGGGCCCGAACAATGATTTTGGCCGGTCGGGGGCGGAATCGACATTTTTGGCTGTCCGACGGGCCGGTGTCGTTCTCAGGATGTTCGAAACCCAAATAGTGATTTCCAGCCGTCTGGGTCTGAAACAGCTATTTCTGGTAGGGCAGTAAAAAAAACACGAGTTTCGAGCAGTTCCCGGACAGAATAGTGATTTTGGTCAGTCGGGGGCAGAATCGTCATTTTTGGCTGTCTGACGGGCCAGTGTCGTTCTCCGGCTGTCCGGGACCCAAATAGTGATTTCCAGCCGTCTGGGTCCGAGACTGCGATTTCTGGTGGGGCAGTCGAAAAATCACGAGTTTCGGGCAGTTCAGGGCTTGAACAACGATTTTGGTCGGTCGGGCGCGGAATCGACATTTTTGGCTGTCCGACGGGCCGGTGTCGTTCTCTGGATGACCTGGACACAAATAGCGATTTCCAGCCGTCTGGGTCCAAAACTGCTGTTTCTGGTAGGGCGGCCAAAAAAACACGAGTTTCGAGCAGTTCCCGGCCCGAACAGTGATTTTGTCCGGTCGGGGGCAGAATCGACATTTTTGCCTGCCCGACGGGCCGGGGTCATTCTCAGGATGTTCGGAACCCAAATAGTGATTTCCAGCCGTCTCGGTCCGAAACAGCTATTTCTGGTAGGGCAGTAAAAAAAACACGAGTTTCGAGCAGTTCCCGGACAGAACAGTGATTTTGGTCAGTCGGGGGCAGAATCGTCATTTTTGGCTGTCCGACGGGCCGGTGTCGTTCTCCGGCTGTCCGGGACCCAAATAGTGATTTCCAGCCGTCTGGGTCCGAGACTGCGATTTCTGGTGGGGCAGTCGAAAAATCACGAGTTTCGGGCAGTTCTGGGCCTGAACAATGATTTTGGCCGGTCGGGGGCGGAATCGACATTTTTGGCTGTCCGACGGGCCGGTGTCGTTCTCAGGATGTTCGAAACCCAAATAGTGATTTCCAGCCGTCTCGGTCCGAAACAGCTATTTCTGGTAGGGCAGTAAAAAAAACACGAGTTTCGAGCAGTTCCCGGACAGAACAGTGATTTTGGTCAGTCGGGGGCAGAATCGTCATTTTTGGCTGTCCGACGGGCCGGTGTCGTTCTCCGGCTGTCCGGGACCCAAATAGTGATTTCCAGCCGTCTGGGTCCGAGACTGCGATTTCTGGTGGGGCAGTCGAAAAATCACGAGTTTCGGGCAGTTCTGGGCCCGAACAATGATTTTGGCCGGTCGGGGGCGGAATCGACATTTTTGGCTGTCCGACGGGCCGGTGTCGTTCTCAGGATGTTCGAAACCCAAATAGTGATTTCCAGCCGTCTGGGTCTGAAACAGCTATTTCTGGTAGGGCAGTAAAAAAAACACGAGTTTCGAGCAGTTCCCGGACAGAATAGTGATTTTGGTCAGTCGGGGGCAGAATCGTCATTTTTGGCTGTCTGACGGGCCAGTGTCGTTCTCCGGCTGTCCGGGACCCAAATAGTGATTTCCAGCCGTCTGGGTCCGAGACTGCGATTTCTGGTGGGGCAGTCGAAAAATCACGAGTTTCGGGCAGTTCAGGGCTTGAACAACGATTTTGGTCGGTCGGGCGCGGAATCGACATTTTTGGCTGTCCGACGGGCCGGTGTCGTTCTCTGGATGACCTGGACACAAATAGCGATTTCCAGCCGTCTGGGTCCAAAACTGCTGTTTCTGGTAGGGCGGCCAAAAAAACACGAGTTTCGAGCAGTTCCCGGCCCGAACAGTGATTTTGTCCGGTCGGGGGCAGAATCGACATTTTTGCCTGCCCGACGGGCCGGGGTCATTCTCAGGATGTTCGGAACCCAAATAGTGATTTCCAGCCGTCTCGGTCCGAAACAGCTATTTCTGGTAGGGCAGTAAAAAAAACACGAGTTTCGAGCAGTTCCCGGACAGAATAGTGATTTTGGTCAGTCGGGGGCAGAATCGTCATTTTTGGCTGTCCGACGGGCCGGTGTCGTTCTCCGGCTGTCCGGGACCCAAATAGTGATTTCCAGCCGTCTGGGTCCGAGACTGCGATTTCTGGTGGGGCAGTCGAAAAATCACGAGTTTCGGGCAGTTCTGGGCCTGAACAATGATTTTGGCCGGTCGGGGGCGGAATCGACATTTTTGGCTGTCCGACGGGCCGGTGTCGTTCTCAGGATGTTCGAAACCCAAATAGTGATTTCCAGCCGTCTCGGTCCGAAACAGCTATTTCTGGTAGGCAGTAAAAAAAACACGAGTTTCGAGCAGTTCCCGGACAGAACAGTGATTTTGGTCAGTCGGGGGCAGAATCGTCATTTTTGGCTGTCCGACGGGCCGGTGTCGTTCTCCGGCTGTCCGGGACCCAAATAGTGATTTCCAGCCGTCTGGGTCCGAGACTGCGATTTCTGGTGGGGCAGTCGACAAATCACGAGTTTCGGGCAGTTCTGGGCCTGAACAATGATTTTGGCCGGTCGGGGGCGGAATCGACATTTTTGGCTGTCCGACGGGCCGGTGTCGTTCTCAGGATGTTCGAAACCCAAATAGTGATTTCCAGCCGTCTGGGTCCGAAACAGCTATTTCTGGTAGGGCAGTAAAAAAAACACGAGTTTCGAGCAGTTCCCGGACAGAACAGTGATTTTGGTCAGTCGGGGGCAGAATCGTCATTTTTGGCTGTCCGACGGGCCGGTGTCGTTCTCCGGCTGTCCGGGACCCAAATAGTGATTTCCAGCCGTCTGGGTCCGAGACTGCGATTTCTGGTGGGGCAGTCGAAAAATCACGAGTTTCGGGCAGTTCTGGGCTTGAACAATGATTTTGGCCGGTCGGGCGCGGAATCGACATTTTTGGCTGTCCGACAGGCCGGTGTCGTTCTCAGGATGACCTGGACACAAATAGCGATTTCCAGCCGTCTGGGTCCAAAACTGCTGTTTCTGGTAGGGCGGCCAAAAAAACACGAGTTTCGAGCAGTTCCCGGCCCGAACAGTGATTTTGTCCGGTCGGGGGCAGAATCGACATTTTTGCCTGCCCGACGGGCCGGGGTCATTCTCAGGATGTTCGGAACCCAAATAGTAATTTCCAGCCGTCTCGGTCCGAAACAGCTATTTCTGGTAGGGCAGTAAAAAAAACACGAGTTTCGAGCAGTTCCCGGACAGAACAGTGATTTTGGTCAGTCGGGGGCAGAATCGTCATTTTTGGCTGTCCGACGGGCCGGTGTCGTTCTCCGGCTGTCCGGGACCCAAATAGTGATTTCCAGCCGTCTGGGTCCGAGACTGCGATTTCTGGTGGGGCAGTCGAAAAATCACGAGTTTCGGGCAGTTCTGGGCCCGAACAATGATTTTGGCCGGTCGGGGGCGGAATCGACATTTTTGGCTGTCCGACGGGCCGGTGTCGTTCTCAGGATGTTCGAAACCCAAATAGTGATTTCCAGCCGTCTGGGTCCGAAACAGCTATTTCTGGTAGGGCAGTAAAAAAAACACGAGTTTCGAGCAGTTCCCGGACAGAACAGTGATTTTGGTCAGTCGGGGGCAGAATCGTCATTTTTGGCTGTCCGACGGGCCGGTGTCGTTCTCCGGCTGTCCGGGACCCAAATAGTGATTTCCAGCCGTCTGGGTCCGAGACTGCGATTTCTGGTGGGGCAGTCGAAAAATCACGAGTTTCGGGCAGTTCAGGGCTTGAACAATGATTTTGGCCGGTCGGGCGCGGAATCGACATTTTTGGCTGTCCGACAGGCCGGTGTCGTTCTCAGGATGACCTGGACACAAATAGCGATTTCCAGCCGTCTGGGTCCAAAACTGCTGTTTCTGGTAGGGCGGCCAAAAAAACACGAGTTTCGAGCAGTTCCCGGCCCGAACAGTGATTTTGTCCGGTCGGGGGCAGAATCGACATTTTTGCCTGCCCGACGGGCCGGGGTCATTCTCAGGATGTTCGGAACCCAAATAGTGATTTCCAGCCGTCTCGGTCCGAAACAGCTATTTCTGGTAGGGCAGTAAAAAAAACACGAGTTTCGAGCAGTTCCCGGACAGAACAGTGATTTTGGTCAGTCGGGGGCAGAATCGTCATTTTTGGCTGTCCGACGGGCCGGTGTCGTTCTCCGGCTGTCCGGGACCCAAATAGTGATTTCCAGCCGTCTGGGTCCGAGACTGCGATTTCTGGTGGGGCAGTCGAAAAATCACGAGTTTCGGGCAGTTCTGGGCCCGAACAATGATTTTGGCCGGTCGGGGGCGGAATCGACATTTTTGGCTGTCCGACGGGCCGGTGTCGTTCTCAGGATGTTCGAAACCCAAATAGTGATTTCCAGCCGTCTGGGTCCGAAACAGCTATTTCTGGTAGGGCAGTAAAAAAAACACGAGTTTCGAGCAGTTCCCGGACAGAATAGTGATTTTGGTCAGTCGGGGGCAGAATCGTCATTTTTGGCTGTCTGACGGGCCAGTGTCGTTCTCCGGCTGTCCGGGACCCAAATAGTGATTTCCAGCCGTCTGGGTCCGAGACTGCGATTTCTGGTGGGGCAGTCAAAAAATCACGAGTTTCGGGCAGTTCAGGGCTTGAACAACGATTTTGGTCGGTCGGGCGCGGAATCGACATTTTTGGCTGTCCGACGGGCCGGTGTCGTTCTCTGGATGACCTGGACACAAATAGCGATTTCCAGCCGTCTGGGTCCAAAACTGCTGTTTCTGGTAGGGCGGCCAAAAAAACACGAGTTTCGAGCAGTTCCCGGCCCGAACAGTGATTTTGTCCGGTCGGGGGCAGAATCGACATTTTTGCCTGCCCGACGGGCCGGGGTCATTCTCAGGATGTTCGGAACCCAAATAGTGATTTCCAGCCGTCTCGGTCCGAAACAGCTATTTCTGGTAGGGCAGTAAAAAAAACACGAGTTTCGAGCAGTTCCCGGACAGAACAGTGATTTTGGTCAGTCGGGGGCAGAATCGTCATTTTTGGCTGTCCGACGGGCCGGTGTCGTTCTCCGGCTGTCCGGGACCCAAATAGTGATTTCCAGCCGTCTGGGTCCGAGACTGCGATTTCTGGTGGGGCAGTCGAAAAATCACGAGTTTCGGGCAGTTCAGGGCTTGAACAACGATTTTGGTCGGTCGGGCGCGGAATCGACATTTTTGGCTGTCCGACGGGCCGGTGTCGTTCTCTGGATGACCTGGACACAAATAGCGATTTCCAGCCGTCTGGGTCCAAAACTGCTGTTTCTGGTAGGGCGGCCAAAAAAACACGAGTTTCGAGCAGTTCCCGGCCCGAACAGTGATTTTGTCCGGTCGGGGGCAGAATCGACATTTTTGCCTGCCCGACGGGCCGGGGTCATTCTCAGGATGTTCGGAACCCAAATAGTGATTTCCAGCCGTCTCGGTCCGAAACAGCTATTTCTGGTAGGGCAGTAAAAAAAACACGAGTTTCGAGCAGTTCCCGGACAGAACAGTGATTTTGGTCAGTCGGGGGCAGAATCGTCATTTTTGGCTGTCCGACGGGCCGGTGTTGTTCTCCGGCTGTCCGGGACCCAAATAGTGATTTCCAGCCGTCTGGGTCCGAGACTGCGATTTCTGGTGGGGCAGTCGAAAAATCACGAGTTTCGGGCAGTTCTGGGCCTGAACAATGATTTTGGCCGGTCGGGGGCGGAATCGACATTTTTGGCTGTCCGACGGGCCGGTGTCGTTCTCAGGATGTTCGAAACCCAAATAGTGATTTCCAGCCGTCTCGGTCCGAAACAGCTATTTCTGGTAGGGCAGTAAAAAAAACACGAGTTTCGAGCAGTTCCCGGACAGAACAGTGATTTTGGTCAGTCGGGGGCAGAATCGTCATTTTTGGCTGTCCGACGGGCCGGTGTCGTTCTCCGGCTGTCCGGGACCCAAATAGTGATTTCCAGCCGTCTGGGTCCGAGACTGCGATTTCTGGTGGGGCAGTCGAAAAATCACGAGTTTCGGGCAGTTCTGGGCCCGAACAATGATTTTGGCCGGTCGGGGGCGGAATCGACATTTTTGGCTGTCCGACGGGCCGGTGTCGTTCTAAGGATGTTCGAAACCCAAATAGTGATTTCCAGCCGTCTGGGTCCGAAACAGCTATTTCTGGTAGGGCAGTAAAAAAAACACGAGTTTCGAGCAGTTCCCGGACAGAATAGTGATTTTGGTCAGTCGGGGGCAGAATCGTCATTTTTGGCTGTCTGACGGGCCAGTGTCGTTCTCCGGCTGTCCGGGACCCAAATAGTGATTTCCAGCCGTCTGGGTCCGAGACTGCGATTTCTGGTGGGGCAGTCGAAAAATCACGAGTTTCGGGCAGTTCAGGGCTTGAACAACGATTTTGGTCGGTCGGGCGCGGAATCGACATTTTTGGCTGTCCGACGGGCCGGTGTCGTTCTCTGGATGACCTGGACACAAATAGCGATTTCCAGCCGTCTGGGTCCAAAACTGCTGTTTCTGGTAGGGCGGCCAAAAAAACACGAGTTTCGAGCAGTTCCCGGCCCGAACAGTGATTTTGTCCGGTCGGGGGCAGAATCGACATTTTTGCCTGCCCGACGGGCCGGGGTCATTCTCAGGATGTTCGGAACCCAAATAGTGATTTCCAGCCGTCTCGGTCCGAAACAGCTATTTCTGGTAGGGCAGTAAAAAAAACACGAGTTTCGAGCAGTTCCCGGACAGAACAGTGATTTTGGTCAGTCGGGGGCAGAATCGTCATTTTTGGCTGTCCGACGGGCCGGTGTTGTTCTCCGGCTGTCCGGGACCCAAATAGTGATTTCCAGCCGTCTGGGTCCGAGACTGCGATTTCTGGTGGGGCAGTCGAAAAATCACGAGTTTCGGGCAGTTCTGGGCCTGAACAATGATTTTGGCCGGTCGGGGGCGGAATCGACATTTTTGGCTGTCCGACGGGCCGGTGTCGTTCTCAGGATGTTCGAAACCCAAATAGTGATTTCCAGCCGTCTCGGTCCGAAACAGCTATTTCTGGTAGGGCAGTAAAAAAAACACGAGTTTCGAGCAGTTCCCGGACAGAACAGTGATTTTGGTCAGTCGGGGGCAGAATCGTCATTTTTGGCTGTCCGACGGGCCGGTGTCGTTCTCCGGCTGTCCGGGACCCAAATAGTGATTTCCAGCCGTCTGGGTCCGAGACTGCGATTTCTGGTGGGGCAGTCGAAAAATCACGAGTTTCGGGCAGTTCAGGGCTTGAACAATGATTTTGGCCGGTCGGGCGCGGAATCGACATTTTTGGCTGTCCGACAGGCCGGTGTCGTTCTCAGGATGACCTGGACACAAATAGCGATTTCCAGCCGTCTGGGTCCAAAACTGCTATTTCTGGTAGGGCGGCCAAAAAAACACGAGTTTCGAGCAGTTCCCGGCCCGAACAGTGATTTTGTCCGGTCGGGGGCAGAATCGACATTTTTGGCTGTCCGACGGGCCGGGGTCATTCTCAGGATGTTCGGAACCCAAATAGTGATTTCCAGCCGTCTGGGTCCGAAACAGCTATTTCTGGTAGGGCAGTAAAAAAAACACAAGTTTCGAGCAGTTCCCAGACAGAACAGTGATTTTGGTCAGTCGGGGGCAGAATCGTCATTTTTGGCTGTCCGACGGGCCGGTGTCGTTCTCCGGCTGTCTGGGACCCAAATAGTGATTTCCAGCCGTCTGGGTCCGAGACTGCGATTTCTGGTGGGGCAGTCGAAAAATCACGAGTTTCGGGCAGTTCAGGGCTTGAACAATGATTTTGGCCGGTCGGGCGCGGAATCGACATTTTTGGCTGTCCGACGGGCCGGTGTCGTTCTCAGGATGACCTGGACACAAATAGCGATTTCCAGCCGTCTGGGTCCAAAACTGCTATTTCTGGTAGGGCGGCCAAAAAAACACGAGTTTCGAGCAGTTCCCGGCCCGAACAGTGATTTTGTCCGGTCGGGGGCAGAATCGACATTTTTGGCTGTCCGACGGGCCGGGGTCATTCTCAGGATGTTCGGAACCCAAATAGTGATTTCCAGCCGTCTGGGTCCGAAACAGCTATTTCTGGTAGGGCAGTAAAAAAAACACGAGTTTCGAGCAGTTCCCAGACAGAACAGTGATTTTGGTCAGTCGGGGGCAGAATCATCATTTTTGGCTGTCCGACGGGCCGGTGTCGTTCTCCGGCTGTCCGGGACCCAAATAGTGATTTCCAGCCGTCTGGGTCCGAGACTGCGATTTCTGGTGGGGCAGTCGAAAAATCACGAGTTTCGGGCAGTTCTGGGCCTGAACAATGATTTTGGCCGGTCGGGGGCGGAATCGACATTTTTGGCTGTCCGACGGGCCGGTGTCGTTCTCAGGATGTTCGAAACCCAAATAGTGATTTCCAGCCGTCTGGGTCCGAAACAGCTATTTCTGGTAGGGCAGTAAAAAAAACACGAGTTTCGAGCAGTTCCCGGACAGAACAGTGATTTTGGTCAGTCGGGGGCAGAATCGTCATTTTTGGCTGTCCGACGGGCCGGTGTCGTTCTCCGGCTGTCCGGGACCCAAATAGTGATTTCCAGCCGTCTGGGTCCGAGACTGCGATTTCTGGTGGGGCAGTCGAAAAATCACGAGTTTCGGGCAGTTCAGGGCTTGAACAATGATTTTGGCCGGTCGGGCGCGGAATCGACATTTTTGGCTGTCCGACGGGCCGGTGTCGTTCTCAGGATGACCTGGACACAAATAGCGATTTCCAGCCGTCTGGGTCCAAAACTGCTATTTCTGGTAGGGCGGCCAAAAAAACACGAGTTTCGAGCAGTTCCCGGCCCGAACAGTGATTTTGTCCGGTCGGGGGCAGAATCGACATTTTTGGCTGTCCGACGGGCCGGGGTCATTCTCAGGATGTTCGGAACCCAAATAGTGATTTCCAGCCGTCTGGGTCCGAAACAGCTATTTCTGGTAGGGCAGTAAAAAAAACACGAGTTTCGAGCAGTTCCCAGACAGAACAGTGATTTTGGTCAGTCGGGGGCAGAATCGTCATTTTTGGCTGTCCGACGGGCCGGTGTCGTTCTCCGGCTGTCCGGGACCCAAATAGTGATTTCCAGCCGTCTGGGTCCGAGACTGCGATTTCTGGTGGGGCAGTCGAAAAATCACGAGTTTCGGGCAGTTCAGGGCTTGAACAATGATTTTGGCCGGTCGGGCGCGGAATCGACATTTTTGGCTGTCCGACGGGCCGGTGTCGTTCTCAGGATGACCTGGACACAAATAGCGATTTCCAGCCGTCTGGGTCCAAAACTGCTATTTCTGGTAGGGCGGCCAAAAAAACACGAGTTTCGAGCAGTTCCCGGCCCGAACAGTGATTTTGTCCGGTCGGGGGCAGAATCGACATTTTTGGCTGTCCGACGGGCCGGGGTCATTCTCAGGATGTTCGGAACCCAAATAGTGATTTCCAGCCGTCTGGGTCCGAAACAGCTATTTCTGGTAGGGCAGTAAAAAAAACACGAGTTTCGAGCAGTTCCCAGACAGAACAGTGATTTTGGTCAGTCGGGGGCAGAATCATCATTTTTGGCTGTCCGACGGGCCGGTGTCGTTCTCCGGCTGTCCGGGACCCAAATAGTGATTTCCAGCCGTCTGGGTCCGAGACTGCGATTTCTGGTGGGGCAGTCGAAAAATCACGAGTTTCGGGCAGTTCTGGGCCTGAACAATGATTTTGGCCGGTCGGGGGCGGAATCGACATTTTTGGCTGTCCGACGGGCCGGTGTCGTTCTCAGGATGTTCGAAACCCAAATAGTGATTTCCAGCCGTCTGGGTCCGAAACAGCTATTTCTGGTAGGGCAGTAAAAAAAACACGAGTTTCGAGCAGTTCCCGGACAGAACAGTGATTTTGGTCAGTCGGGGGCAGAATCGTCATTTTTGGCTGTCCGACGGGCCGGTGTCGTTCTCCGGCTGTCCGGGACCCAAATAGTGATTTCCAGCCGTCTGGGTCCGAGACTGCGATTTCTGGTGGGGCAGTCGAAAAATCACGAGTTTCGGGCAGTTCAGGGCTTGAACAATGATTTTGGCCGGTCGGGCGCGGAATCGACATTTTTGGCTGTCCGACGGGCCGGTGTCGTTCTCAGGATGACCTGGACACAAATAGCGATTTCCAGCCGTCTGGGTCCAAAACTGCTATTTCTGGTAGGGCGGCCAAAAAAACACGAGTTTCGAGCAGTTCCCGGCCCGAACAGTGATTTTGTCCGGTCGGGGGCAGAATCGACATTTTTGGCTGTCCGACGGGCCGGGGTCATTCTCAGGATGTTCGGAACCCAAATAGTGATTTCCAGCCGTCTGGGTCCGAAACAGCTATTTCTGGTAGGGCAGTAAAAAAAACACGAGTTTCGAGCAGTTCCCAGACAGAACAGTGATTTTGGTCAGTCGGGGGCAGAATCGTCATTTTTGGCTGTCCGACGGGCCGGTGTCGTTCTCCGGCTGTCCGGGACCCAAATAGTGATTTCCAGCCGTCTGGGTCCGAGACTGCGATTTCTGGTGGGGCAGTCGAAAAATCACGAGTTTCGGGCAGTTCAGGGCTTGAACAATGATTTTGGCCGGTCGGGCGCGGAATCGACATTTTTGGCTGTCCGACGGGCCGGTGTCGTTCTCAGGATGACCTGGACACAAATAGCGATTTCCAGCCGTCTGGGTCCAAAACTGCTATTTCTGGTAGGGCGGCCAAAAAAACACGAGTTTCGAGCAGTTCCCGGCCCGAACAGTGATTTTGTCCGGTCGGGGGCAGAATCGACATTTTTGGCTGTCCGACGGGCCGGGGTCATTCTCAGGATGTTCGGAACCCAAATAGTGATTTCCAGCCGTCTGGGTCCGAAACAGCTATTTCTGGTAGGGCAGTAAAAAAAACACGAGTTTCGAGCAGTTCCCAGACAGAACAGTGATTTTGGTCAGTCGGGGGCAGAATCATCATTTTTGGCTGTCCGACGGGCCGGTGTCGTTCTCCGGCTGTCCGGGACCCAAATAGTGATTTCCAGCCGTCTGGGTCCGAGACTGCGATTTCTGGTGGGGCAGTCGAAAAATCACGAGTTTCGGGCAGTTCTGGGCCTGAACAATGATTTTGGCCGGTCGGGGGCGGAATCGACCTTTTTGGCAGTCCGACGGGCCGGTGTCATTCTCAGGATGTTCGAAACCCAAATAGTGGTTTCCAGCCGTCTGGGTCCGAAACAGCTATTTCTGGTGGGGCAGTCGAAAAATCACGAGTTTCGGGCAGTTCTGGGCCCGAACAATGATTTTGGCCGGTCGGGGGCGGAATCGACATTTTTGGCTGTCCGACGGGCCGGTGTCGTTCTCAGGATGTTCGAAACCCAAATAGTGATTTCCAGCCGTCTGGGTCCGAAACAGCTATTTCTGGTAGGGCAGTAAAAAAAACACGAGTTTCGAGCAGTTCCCGGACAGAATAGTGATTTTGGTCAGTCGGGGGCAGAATCGTCATTTTTGGCTGTCTGACGGGCCAGTGTCGTTCTCCGGCTGTCCGGGACCCAAATAGTGATTTCCAGCCGTCTGGGTCCGAGACTGCGATTTCTGGTGGGGCAGTCGAAAAATCACGAGTTTCGGGCAGTTCAGGGCTTGAACAATGATTTTGGCCGGTCGGGCGCGGAATCGACATTTTTGGCTGTCCGACGGGCCGGTGTCGTTCTCAGGATGACCTGGACACAAATAGCGATTTCCAGCCGTCTGGGTCCAAAACTGCTATTTCTGGTAGGGCGGCCAAAAAAACACGAGTTTCGAGCAGTTCCCGGCCCGAACAGTGATTTTGTCCGGTCGGGGGCAGAATCGACATTTTTGGCTGTCCGACGGGCCGGGGTCATTCTCAGGATGTTCGGAACCCAAATAGTGATTTCCAGCCGTCTGGGTCCGAAACAGCTATTTCTGGTAGGGCAGTAAAAAAAACACGAGTTTCGAGCAGTTCCCGGCCCGAACAGTGATTTTGGTCAGTCGGGGGCAGAATCATCATTTTTGGCTGTCCGACGGGCCGGTGTCGTTCTCCGGCTGTCCGGGACCCAAATAGTGATTTCCAGCCGTCTCGGTCCGAAACAGCTATTTCTGGTAGGGCAGTAAAAAAAACACGAGTTTCGAGCAGTTCCCGGACAGAACAGTGATTTTGGTCAGTCGGGGGCAGAATCGTCATTTTTGGCTGTCCGACGGGCCGGTGTCATTCTCAGGATGTTCGAAACCCAAATAGTGGTTTCCAGCCGTCTGGGTCCGAAACAGCTATTTCTGGTGGGGCAGTCGAAAAATCACGAGTTTCGGGCAGTTCTGGGCCTGAACAATGATTTTGGCCGGTCGGGGGCGGAATCGACATTTTTGGCAGTCCGACGGGCCGGTGTCATTCTCAGGATGTTCGAAACCCAAATAGTGGTTTCCAGCCGTCTGGGTCCGAAACAGCTATTTCTGGTGGGGCAGTCGAAAAATCACGAGTTTCGGGCAGTTCTGGGCCCGAACAATGATTTTGGCCGGTCGGGGGCGGAATCGACATTTTTGGCTGTCCGACGGGCCGGTGTCGTTCTCAGGATGTTCGAAACCCAAATAGTGATTTCCAGCCGTCTGGGTCCGAAACAGCTATTTCTGGTAGGGCAGTAAAAAAAACACGAGTTTCGAGCAGTTCCCGGACAGAATAGTGATTTTGGTCAGTCGGGGGCAGAATCGTCATTTTTGGCTGTCTGACGGGCCAGTGTCGTTCTCCGGCTGTCCGGGACCCAAATAGTGATTTCCAGCCGTCTGGGTCCGAGACTGCGATTTCTGGTGGGGCAGTCGACAAATCACGAGTTTCGGGCAGTTCTGGGCCTGAACAATGATTTTGGCCGGTCGGGGGCGGAATCGACATTTTTGGCTGTCCGACGGGCCGGTGTCGTTCTCAGGATGTTCGAAACCCAAATAGTGATTTCCAGCCGTCTGGGTCCGAAACAGCTATTTCTGGTAGGGCAGTAAAAAAAACACGAGTTTCGAGCAGTTCCCGGACAGAACAGTGATTTTGGTCAGTCGGGGGCAGAATCGTCATTTTTGGCTGTCCGACGGGCCGGTGTCGTTCTCCGGCTGTCCGGGACCCAAATAGTGATTTCCAGCCGTCTGGGTCCGAGACTGCGATTTCTGGTGGGGCAGTCGAAAAATCACGAGTTTCGGGCAGTTCTGGGCCTGAACAATGATTTTGGCCGGTCGGGGGCGGAATCGACATTTTTGGCTGTCCGACGGGCCGGTGTCGTTCTCAGGATGTTCGAAACCCAAATAGTGATTTCCAGCCGTCTGGGTCCGAAACAGCTATTTCTGGTAGGGCAGTAAAAAAAACACGAGTTTCGAGCAGTTCCCGGACAGAACAGTGATTTTGGTCAGTCGGGGGCAGAATCGTCATTTTTGGCTGTCCGACGGGCCGGAGTCGTTCTCCGGCTGTCCGGGACCCAAATAGTGATTTCCAGCCATCTGGGTCCGAGACTGCGATTTCTGGTGGGGCAGTCGAAAAATCACGAGTTTCGGGCAGTTCTGGGCCTGAACAATGATTTTGGCCGGTCGGGGGCGGAATCGACATTTTTGGCTGTCCGACGGGCCGGTGTCGTTCTCAGGATGTTCGAAACCCAAATAGTGGTTTCCAGCCGTCTGGGTCCGAAACAGCTATTTCTGGTGGGGCAGTCGAAAAATCACGAGTTTCGGGCAGTTCTGGGCCTGAACAATGATTTTGGCCGGTCGGGGGCGGAATCGACATTTTTGGCTGTCCGACGGGCCGGTGTCGTTCTCAGGATGTTCGAAACCCAAATAGTGATTTCCAGCCGTCTGGGTCCGAAACAGCTATTTCTGGTAGGGCAGTAAAAAAAACACGAGTTCCGAGCAGTTCCCGGACAGAATAGTGATTTTGGTCAGTCGGGGGCAGAATCGTCATTTTTGGCTGTCTGACGGGCCAGTGTCGTTCTCCAGCTGTCCGGGGCCCAAATAGTGATTTCCAGCCGTCTGGGTCCGAGACTGCGATTTCTGGTGGGGCAGTCGAAAAATAACAAGTTTCGGGCAGTTCAGGGCTTGAACAATGATTTTGGTCGGTCGGGCGCGGAATCGACATTTTTGGCTGTCCGACGGGCCGGTGTCGTTCTCTGGATGACCTGGACACAAATAGCGATTTCCAGCCGTCTGGGTCCAAAACTGCTATTTCTGGTAGGGCGGCCAAAAAAACACGAGTTTCGAGCAGTTCCCGGCCCGAACAGTGATTTTGTCCGGTCGGGGGCAGAATTGACATTTTTGCCTGTCCGACGGGCCGGTGTCATTCTCAGGATGTTCGGAACCCAAATAGTGATTTCCAGCCGTCTGGGTCCGAAACAGCTATTTCTGGTAGGGCAGTAAAAAAAACACGAGTTTCGAGCAGTTCCCGGACAGAACAGTGATTTTGGTCAGTCGGGGGCAGAATCGTCTTTTTTGGCTGTCCGACGGGCCGGTGTCGTTCTCCGGCTGTCCGGGACCCAAATAGTGATTTCCAGCCGTCTGGGTCCGAGACTGCGATTTCTGGTGGGGCAGTCGAAAAATCACGAGTTTCGGGCAGTTCTGGGCCTGAACAATGATTTTGGCCGGTCGGGGGCGGAATCGACATTTTTGGCTGTCCGACGGGCCGGTGTCGTTCTCAGGATGTTCGAAACCCAAATAGTGATTTCCAGCCGTCTGGGTCCGAAACAGCTATTTCTGGTAGGGCAGTAAAAAAAACACGAGTTTCGAGCAGTTCCCGGACAGAACAGTGATTTCGGTCAGTCGGGGGCAGAATCGTCATTTTTGGCTGTCCGACGGGCCGGTGTCGTTCTCCGGCTGTCCGGGACCCAAATAGTGATTTCCAGCCGTCTGGGTCCGAGACTGCGATTTCTGGTGGGGCAGTCGAAAAATCACGAGTTTCGGGCAGTTCTGGGCTTGAACAATGATTTTGGCCGGTCGGGCCCGGAATCGACATTTTTGGCTGTCCGACGGGCCGGTGTCGTTCTCTGGATGACCTGGACGCAAATAGCGATTTCCAGCCGTCTGGGTCCAAAACTGCTATTTCTGGTAGGGCGGCCAAAAAAACACGAGTTTCGAGCAGTTCCCGGCCCGAACAGTGATTTTGTCCGGTCGGGGGCAGAATCGACATTTTTGCCTGTCCGACGGGCCGGTGTCATTCTCAGGATGTTCGGAACCCAAATAGTGATTTCCAGCCGTCTGGGTCTGAAACGGCTATTTCTGGTAGGGCAGTAAAAAAAACACGTGTTTCGAGCAGTTCCCGGACAGAACAGTGATTTTGGTCAGTCGGGGGCAGAATCGTCATTTTTGGCTGTCCGACGGGCCGGTGTCGTTCTCCGGCTGTCCGGGACCCAAATAGTGATTTCCAGCCGTCTGGGTCCGAGACTGCGATTTCTGGTGGGGCAGTCGAAAAATCACGAGTTTCGGGCAGTTTAGGGCTTGAACAATGATTTTGGTCGGCCGGGCGCGGAATCGACATTTTTGGCTGTCCGACGGGCCGGTGTCGTTCTCTGGATGACCTGGACACAAATAGCGATTTCCAGCCATCTGGGTCCAAAACTGCTATTTCTGGTAGGGCGGCCAAAAAAACACGAGTTTCGAGCAGTTCCCGGCCCGAACAGTGATTTTGTCCGGTCGGGGGCAGAATCGACATTTTTGCCTGTCCGACGGGCCGGTGTCATTCTCAGGATGTTCGGAACCCAAATAGTGATTTCCAGCCGTCTGGGTCCGAAACAGCTATTTCTGGTAGGGCAGTAAAAAAAACACGAGTTTCGAGCAGTTCCCGGACAGAACAGTGATTTTGGTCAGTCGGGGGCAGAATCGTCTTTTTTGGCTGTCCGACGGGCCGGTGTCGTTCTCCGGCTGTCCGGGACCCAAATAGTGATTTCCAGCCGTCTGGGTCCGAGACTGCGATTTCTGGTGGGGCAGTCGAAAAATCACGAGTTTCGGGCAGTTCTGGGCCTGAACAATGATTTTGGCCGGTCGGGGGCGGAATCGACATTTTTGGCTGTCCGACGGGCCGGTGTCGTTCTCAGGATGTTCGAAACCCAAATAGTGATTTCCAGCCGTCTGGGTCCGAAACAGCTATTTCTGGTAGGGCAGTAAAAAAAACACGAGTTTCGAGCAGTTCCCGGACAGAACAGTGATTTCGGTCAGTCGGGGGCAGAATCGTCATTTTTGGCTGTCCGACGGGCCGGTGTCGTTCTCCGGCTGTCCGGGACCCAAATAGTGATTTCCAGCCGTCTGGGTCCGAGACTGCGATTTCTGGTGGGGCAGTCGAAAAATCACGAGTTTCGGGCAGTTCTGGGCTTGAACAATGATTTTGGCCGGTCGGGCCCGGAATCGACATTTTTGGCTGTCCGACGGGCCGGTGTCGTTCTCTGGATGACCTGGACGCAAATAGCGATTTCCAGCCGTCTGGGTCCAAAACTGCTATTTCTGGTAGGGCGGCCAAAAAAACACGAGTTTCGAGCAGTTCCCGGCCCGAACAGTGATTTTGTCCGGTCGGGGGCAGAATCGACATTTTTGCCTGTCCGACGGGCCGGTGTCATTCTCAGGATGTTCGGAACCCAAATAGTGATTTCCAGCCGTCTGGGTCTGAAACGGCTATTTCTGGTAGGGCAGTAAAAAAAACACGTGTTTCGAGCAGTTCCCGGACAGAACAGTGATTTTGGTCAGTCGGGGGCAGAATCGTCATTTTTGGCTGTCCGACGGGCCGGTGTCGTTCTCCGGCTGTCCGGGACCCAAATAGTGATTTCCAGCCGTCTGGGTCCGAGACTGCGATTTCTGGTGGGGCAGTCGAAAAATCACGAGTTTCGGGCAGTTTAGGGCTTGAACAATGATTTTGGTCGGCCGGGCGCGGAATCGACATTTTTGGCTGTCCGACGGGCCGGTGTCGTTCTCTGGATGACCTGGACACAAATAGCGATTTCCAGCCGTCTGGGTCCAAAACTGCTATTTCTGGTAGGGCGGCCAAAAAAACACGAGTTTCGAGCAGTTCCCGGCCCGAACAGTGATTTTGTCCGGTCGGGGGCAGAATCGACATTTTTGCCTGTCCGACGGGCCGGTGTCATTCTCAGGATGTTCGGAACCCAAATAGTGATTTCCAGCCGTCTGGGTCCGAAACAGCTATTTCTGGTAGGGCAGTAAAAAAAACACGAGTTTCGAGCAGTTCCCGGACAGAACAGTGATTTTGGTCAGTCGGGGGCAGAATCGTCTTTTTTGGCTGTCCGACGGGCCGGTGTCGTTCTCCGGCTGTCCGGGACCCAAATAGTGATTTCCAGCCGTCTGGGTCCGAGACTGCGATTTCTGGTGGGGCAGTCGAAAAATCACGAGTTTCGGGCAGTTCTGGGCCTGAACAATGATTTTGGCCGGTCGGGGGCGGAATCGACATTTTTGGCTGTCCGACGGGCCGGTGTCGTTCTCTGGATGACCTGGACACAAATAGCGATTTCCAGCCGTCTGGGTCCAAAACTGCTATTTCTAGTAGGGCGGCCAAAAAAACACGAGTTTCGAGCAGTTCCCGGCCCGAACAGTGATTTTGTCCGGTCGGGGGCAGAATCGACATTTTTGCCTGTCCGACGGGCCGGTGTCATTCTCAGGATGTTCGGAACCCAAATAGTGATTTCCAGCCGTCTGGGTCCGAAAGAGCTATTTCTGGTAGGGCAGTAAAAAAAACACGAGTTTCGAGCAGTTCCCGGACAGAATAGTGATTTTGGTCAGTCGGGGGCAGAATCGTCATTTTTGGCTGTCCGACGGGCCAGTGTCGTTCTCCGGCTGTCCGGGACCCAAATAGTGATTTCCAACCATCTGGGTCCGAAACTGCTATTTCTTGTAGGGCAGTCAAAAAAACACGAGTTTCGAGCAGTTCCCGGCCTGAACAGTGATTTTGGTCGGTCGGGGGCAGAATCGACATTTTTGCCTGTCCGACGGGCCGGGGTCATTCTCAGGATGTTCGGAACCCAAATAGTGATTTCCAGCCGTCTGGGTCCGAAACTGCTATTTCTAGTAGGGCAGTAAAAAAAACACGAGTTTCGAGCAGTTCCCGAACAGAACAGTGATTTTGGTCAGTCGGGGGCAGAATCGTCATTTTTGGCTGTCCGACGGGCCGGTGTCGTTCTCAGGCTGTCTAGGACCCAAATAGTGATTTCCAGCCGTCTGGGTCCGAGACTGCGATTTCTGGTGCGGCAGTCGAAAAATCACGTGTTTCGGGCAGTTTTGGGCCTGAACAATGATTTTGGCCGGTCGGGGGCGGAATCGACATTTTTGGCTGTCCGACGGGCTGGTGTCGTTCTCAGGATGTTCGAAACCCAAATAGTGATTTCCAGCCGTCTGGGTCCGAAACAGCTATTTCTGGTAGGGCAGTAAAAAAAACCCGAGTTTCGAGCAGTTCCCGGACAGAATAGTGATTTTGGTCTGTCGGGGGTAGAATCGTCATTTTTGGCTGTCCGACGGGCCAGTGTCGTTCTCCGGCTGTCCGGGACCCAAATAGTGATTTCCAGCCGTCTGGGTCCGAGACTGCGATTTCTGGTGGGGCAGTCGAAAAATCACGTGTTTCGGGCAGGTCTGGGCCTGAACAATGATTTTGGTCGGTCGGGGGCGGAATCGACATTTTTGGCTGTCCGACGGGCCGGTGTCGTTCTCAGGATGTTCGAAACCCAAATAGTGATTTCCAGCCGTCTGGGTCCGAAACAGCTATTTCTGGTAGGGCAGTAAAAAAAACACGAGTTTCGAGCAGTTCCCGGACAGAATAGTGATTTTGGTCAGTCGGGGGCAGAATCGTCATTTTTGGCTGTCCGACGGGCCAGTGTCGTTCTCCGGCTGTCCGGGACCCAAATAGTGATTTCCAACCATCTGGGTCCGAAACTGCTATTTCTTGTAGGGCAGTCAAAAAAACACGAGTTTCGAGCAGTTCCCGGCCTGAACAGTGATTTTGGTCGGTCGGGGGCAGAATTGACATTTTTGCCTGTCCGACGGGCCGGGGTCATTCTCAGGATGTTCGGAACCCAAATAGTGATTTCCAGCCGTCTGGGTCCGAAACTGCTATTTCTAGTAGGGCAGTAAAAAAAACACGAGTTTCGAGCAGTTCCCGAACAGAACAGTGATTTTGGTCAGTCGGGGGCAGAATCGTCATTTTTGGCTGTCCGACGGGCCGGTGTCGTTCTCAGGCTGTCTAGGACCCAAATAGTGATTTCCAGCCGTCTGGGTCCGAGACTGCGATTTCTGGTGCGGCAGTCGAAAAATCACGTGTTTCGGGCAGTTTTGGGCCTGAACAATGATTTTGGCCGGTCGGGGGCGGAATCGACATTTTTGGCTGTCCGACGGGCTGGTGTCGTTCTCAGGATGTTCGAAACCCAAATAGTGATTTCCAGCCGTCTGGGTCCGAAACAGCTATTTCTGGTAGGGCAGTAAAAAAAACCCGAGTTTCGAGCAGTTCCCGGACAGAATAGTGATTTTGGTCTGTCGGGGGTAGAATCGTCATTTTTGGCTGTCCGACGGGCCAGTGTCGTTCTCCGGCTGTCCGGGACCCAAATAGTGATTTCCAGCCGTCTGGGTCCGAGACTGCGATTTCTGGTGGGGCAGTCGAAAAATCACGTGTTTCGGGCAGGTCTGGGCCTGAACAATGATTTTGGTCGGTCGGGGGCGGAATCGACATTTTTGGCTGTCCGACGGGCCGGTGTCGTTCTCAGGATGTTCGAAACCCAAATAGTGATTTCCAGCCGTCTGGGTCCGAAACAGCTATTTCTGGTAGGGCAGTAAAAAAAACACGAGTTTCGAGCAGTTCCCGGACAGAATAGTGATTTTGGTCAGTCGGGGGCAGAATCGTCATTTTTGGCTGTCCGACGGGCCAGTGTCGTTCTCCGGCTGTCCGGGACCCAAATAGTGATTTCCAACCATCTGGGTCCGAAACTGCTATTTCTTGTAGGGCAGTCAAAAAAACACGAGTTTCGAGCAGTTCCCGGCCTGAACAGTGATTTTGGTCGGTCGGGGGCAGAATCGACATTTTTGCCTGTCCGACGGGCCGGGGTCATTCTCAGGATGTTCGGAACCCAAATAGTGATTTCCAGCCGTCTGGGTCCGAAACTGCTATTTCTAGTAGGGCAGTAAAAAAAACACGAGTTTCGAGCAGTTCCCGAACAGAACAGTGATTTTGGTCAGTCGGGGGCAGAATCGTCATTTTTGGCTGTCCGACGGGCCGGTGTCGTTCTCAGGCTGTCTGGGACCCAAATAGTGATTTCCAGCCGTCTGGGTCCGAGACTGCGATTTCTGGTGCGGCTGTCGAAAAATCACGTGTTTCGGGCAGTTTTGGGCCTGAACAATGATTTTGGCCGGTCGGGGGCGGAATCGACATTTTTGGCTGTCCGACGGGCTGGTGTCGTTCTCAGGATGTTCGAAACCCAAATAGTGATTTCCAGCCATCTGGGTCCGAAACAGCTATTTCTGGTAGGGCAGTAAAAAAAACCCGAGTTTCGAGCAGTTCCCGGACAGAATAGTGATTTTGGTCTGTCGGGGGTAGAATCGTCATTTTTGGCTGTCCGACGGGCCAGTGTCGTTCTCCGGCTGTCCGGGACCCAAATAGTGATTTCCAGCCGTCTGGGTCCGAGACTGCGATTTCTGGTGGGGCAGTCGAAAAATCACGTGTTTCGGGCAGTTCTGGGCCTGAACAATGATTTTGGTCGGTCGGGGGCGGAATCGACATTTTTGGCTGTCCGACGGGCCGGTGTCGTTCTCAGGATGTTTGAAACCCAAATAGTGATTTCCAGCCGTCTGGGTCCGAAACAGCTATTTCTGGTAGGGCAGTAAAAAAAACACGAGTTTCGAGCAGTTCCCGGACAGAATAGTGATTTTGGTCAGTCGGGGGCAGAATCGTCATTTTTGGCTGTCCGACGGGCCAGTGTCGTTCTCCGGCTGTCCGGGACCCAAATAGTGATTTCCAACCATCTGGGTCCGAAACTGCTATTTCTTGTAGGGCAGTCAAAAAAACACGAGTTTCGAGCAGTTCCCGGCCTGAACAGTGATTTTGGTCGGTCGGGGGCAGAATCGACATTTTTGCCTGTCCGACGGGCCGGGGTCATTCTCAGGATGTTCGGAACCCAAATAGTGATTTCCAGCCGTCTGGGTCCGAAACTGCTATTTCTAGTAGGGCAGTAAAAAAAACACGAGTTTCGAGCAGTTCCCGAACAGAACAGTGATTTTGGTCAGTCGGGGGCAGAATCGTCATTTTTGGCTGTCCGACGGGCCGGTGTCGTTCTCAGGCTGTCTGGGACCCAAATAGTGATTTCCAGCCGTCTGGGTCCGAGACTGCGATTTCTGGTGCGGCTGTCGAAAAATCACGTGTTTCGGGCAGTTTTGGGCCTGAACAATGATTTTGGCCGGTCGGGGGCGGAATCGACATTTTTGGCTGTCCGACGGGCTGGTGTCGTTCTCAGGATGTTCGAAACCCAAATAGTGATTTCCAGCCATCTGGGTCCGAAACAGCTATTTCTGGTAGGGCAGTAAAAAAAACCCGAGTTTCGAGCAGTTCCCGGACAGAATAGTGATTTTGGTCTGTCGGGGGTAGAATCGTCATTTTTGGCTGTCCGACGGGCCAGTGTCGTTCTCCGGCTGTCCGGGACCCAAATAGTGATTTCCAGCCGTCTGGGTCCGAGACTGCGATTTCTGGTGGGGCAGTCGAAAAATCACGTGTTTCGGGCAGTTCTGGGCCTGAACAATGATTTTGGTCGGTCGGGGGCGGAATCGACATTTTTGGCTGTCCGACGGGCCGGTGTCGTTCTCAGGATGTTTGAAACCCAAATAGTGATTTCCAGCCGTCTGGGTCCGAAACAGCTATTTCTGGTAGGGCAGTAAAAAAAACACGAGTTTCGAGCAGTTCCCGGACAGAATAGTGATTTTGGTCAGTCGGGGGCAGAATCGTCATTTTTGGCTGTCCGACGGGCCAGTGTCGTTCTCCGGCTGTCCGGGACCCAAATAGTGATTTCCAGCCGTCTGGGTCCGAGACTGCAATTTCTGGTGGGGCAGTCGAAAAATCACGAGTTTCGGGCAGTTCAGGGCTTGAACAATGATTTTGGCCGGTCGGGCGCGGAATCGACATTTTTGGCTGTCCGACGGGCCGGTGTCGTTCTCTGGATGACCAGGACACAAATAGCGATTTCCAGCCGTCTGGGTCCAAAACTGCTATTTCTAGTAGGGCGGCCAAAAAAACACGAGTTTCGAGCAGTTCCCGGCCCGAACAGTGATTTTGTCCGGTCGGGGGCAGAATCGACATTTTTGCCTGTCCGACGGGCCGGTGTCATTCTCAGGATGTTCGGAACCCAAATAGTGATTTCCAGCCGTCTGGGTCCGAAAGAGCTATTTCTGGTAGGGCAGTAAAAAAAACACGAGTTTCGAGCAGTTCCCGGACAGAATTGTGATTTTGGTCAGTCGGGGGCAGAATCGTCATTTTTGGCTGTCTGACGGGCCAGTGTCGTTCTCCGGCTGTCCGGGACCCAAATAGTGATTTCCAACCATCTGGGTCCGAAACTGCTATTTCTTGTAGGGCAGTCAAAAAAACACGAGTTTCGAGCAGTTCCCGGCCTGAACAGTGATTTTGTCCGGTCGGGGGCAGAATCGACATTTTTGCCTGTCCGACGGGCCGGGGTCATTCTCAGGATGTTCGGAACCCAAATAGTGATTTCCAGCCGTCTGGGTCCGAAACTGCTATTTCTAGTAGGGCAGTAAAAAAAACACGAGTTTCGAGCAGTTCCCGAACAGAACAGTGATTTTGGTCAGTCGGGGGCAGAATCGTCATTTTTGGCTGTCCGACGGGCCGGTGTCGTTCTCAGGCTGTCTGGGACCCAAATAGTGATTTCCAGCCGTCTGGGTCCGAGACTGCGATTTCTGGTGCGGCAGTCGAAAAATCACGTGTTTCGGGCAGTTTTGGGCCTGAACAATGATTTTGGCCGGTCGGGGGCGGAATCGACATTTTTGGCTGTCCGACGGGCTGGTGTCGTTCTCAGGATGTTCGAAACCCAAATAGTGATTTCCAGCCGTCTGGGTCCGAAACAGCTATTTCTGGTAGGGCAGTAAAAAAAACCCGAGTTTCGAGCAGTTCCCGGACAGAATAGTGATTTTGGTCTGTCGGGGGTAGAATCGTCATTTTTGGCTGTCCGACGGGCCAGTGTCGTTCTCCGGCTGTCCGGGACCCAAATAGTGATTTCCAGCCGTCTGGGTCCGAGACTGCGATTTCTGGTGGGGCAGTCGAAAAATCACGTGTTTCGGGCAGTTCTGGGCCTGAACAATGATTTTGGTCGGTCGGGGGCAGAATCGACATTTTTGCCTGTCCGACGGGCCGGGGTCATTCTCAGGATGTTCGGAACCCAAATAGTGATTTCCAGCCGTCTGGGTCCGAAACTGCTATTTCTAGTAGGGCAGTAAAAAAAACACGAGTTTCGAGCAGTTCCCGAACAGAACAGTGATTTTGGTCAGTCGGGGGCAGAATCGTCATTTTTGGCTGTCCGACGGGCCGGTGTCGTTCTCCGGCTGTCCGGGACCCAAATAGTGATTTCCAGCCGTCTGGGTCTGGGACTGCGATTTCTGGTGGGGCAGTCGAAAAATCACGAGTTTCGGTCTGTTCCGGGCCTGAACAGGGATTTTGGCCGGTCGGGGGCGGAATCGACATTTTTGGCTGTCCGACGGGCTGGTGTTGTTCTCAGGATGTTCGAAACCCAAATAGTGATTTCCAGCCGTCTGGGTCCGAAACAGCTATTTTTGGTAGGGCAGTAAAAAAAACACGAGTTTCGAGCAGTTCCCGGACAGAATAGTGATTTTGGTCAGTCGGGGGCAGAATCGTCATTTTTGGCTGTCTGACGGGCCAGTGTCGTTCTCCGGCTGTCCGGGACCCAAATAGTGATTTCCAACCATCTGGGTCCGAAACTGCTATTTCTGGTAGGGCAGTCAAAAAAACACGAGTTTCGAGCAGTTCCCGGCCTGAACAGTGATTTTGGTCGGTCGGGGGCAGAATCGACATTTTTGGCTGTCCGACGGGCCGGGGTCATTCTCAGGATGTTCGGAACCCAAATAGTGATTTCCAGCCGTCTGGGTCCGAAACTGCTATTTCTAGTAGGGCAGTAAAAAAAACACGAGTTTCGAGCAGTTCCCGAACAGAACAGTGATTTTGGTCAGTCGGGGGCAGAATCGTCATTTTTGGCTGTCCGACGGGCCGGTGTCGTTCTCCGGCTGTCCGGGACCCAAATAGTGATTTCCAGCCGTCTGGGTCTGGGACTGCGATTTCTGGTGGGGCAGTCGAAAAATCACGAGTTTCGGTCTGTTCCGGGCCAGAACAGGGATTTTGGCCGGTCGGGGGCGGAATCGACATTTTTGGCTGTCCGACGGGCTGGTGTTGTTCTCAGGATGTTCGAAACCCAAATAGTGATTTCCAGCCGTCTGGGTCCGAAACTGCTATTTCTAGTAGGGCAGTAAAAAAAACACGAGTTTCGAGCAGTTCCCGAACAGAACAGTGATTTTGGTCAGTCGGGGGCAGAATCGTCATTTTTGGCTGTCCGACGGGCCAGTGTCGTTCTCCGGCTGTCCGGGACCCAAATAGTGATTTCCAATCATCTGGGTCCGAAACTGCTATTTCTGGTAGGGCAGTCAAAAAAACACGAGTTTCGAGCAGTTCCCGGCCCGAACAGTGATTTTGTCCGGTCGGGGGCAGAATCGACATTTTTGCCTGTCCGACGGGCCGGTGTCGTTCTCAGGATGTTCGAAACCCAAATAGTGATTTCCAGCCGTCTGGGTCCGAAACATCTATTTCTAGTAGGGCAGTAAAAAAAACCCGAGTTTCGAGCAGTTCCCGGACAGAATAGTGATTTTGGTCTGTCGGGGGTAGAATCGTCATTTTTGGCAGTCCGACGGGCCGGTGTCGTTCTCCGGCTGTCCGGGACCCAAATAGTGATTTCCAGCCGTCTGGGTCCGAGACTGCGATTTCTGGTGGGGCAGTCGAAAAATCACGAGTTTCGGGCAGTTCAGGGCTTGAACAATGATTTTGGCCGGTCGGGCGTGGAATCGACATTTTTGGCTGTCCGACGGGCCAGTGTCGTTCTCTGGATGACCAGGACACAAATAGCGATTTCCAGCCGTCTGGGTCCAAAACTGCTATTTCTGGTAGGGCGGCCAAAAAAACACGAGTTTCGAGCAGTTCCCGGCCCGAACAGTGATTTTGTCCGGTCGGGGGCAGAATCGACATTTTTGCCTGTCCGACGGGCCGGTGTCATTCTCAGGATGTTCGGAACCCAAATAGTGATTTCCAGCCGTCTGGGTCCGAAACAGCTATTTCTGGTAGGGCAGTAAAAAAAACCCGAGTTTCGAGCAGTTCCCGGACAGAATAGTGATTTTGGTCAGTCGGGGGCAGAATCGTCATTTTTGGCTGTCTGACGGGCCAGTGTCGTTCTCCGGCTGTCCGGGACCCAAATAGAGATTTCCAACCATCTGGGTCCGAAACTGCTATTTCTGGTAGGGCAGTCAAAAAAACACGAGTTTCGAGCAGTTCCCGGCCTGAACAGTGATTTTGGTCGGTCGGGGGCAGAATCGACATTTTTGGCTGTCCGACGGGCCGGGGTCATTCTCAGGATGTTCGGAACCCAAATAGTGATTTCCAGCCGTCTGGGTCCGAAACTGCTATTTCTAGTAGGGCAGTAAAAAGAACACGAGTTTCGAGCAGTTCCCGAACAGAACAGTGATTTTGGTCAGTCGGGGGCAGAATCGTCATTTTTGGCTGTCCGACGGGCCGGTGTCGTTCTCAGGCTGTCCGGGACCCAAATAGTGATTTCCAGCCGTCTGGGTCCGAGACTGCGATTTCTGGTGCGGCAGTCGAAAAATCACGAGTTTCGGTCTGTTCCGGGCCTGAACAGGGATTTTGGCCGGTCGGGGGCGGAATCGACATTTTTGGCTGTCCGACGAGCTGGTGTCGTTCTCAGGATGTTCGGAACCCAAATAGTGATTTCCAGCCGTCTGGGTCCGAAACAGCTATTTCTGGTAGGGCAGTAAAAAAAACCCGAGTTTCGAGCAGTTCCCGGACAGAATAGTGATTTTGGTCAGTCGGGGGCAGAATGGTCATTTTTGGCAGTCTGACGGGCCAGTGTCGTTCTCCGGCTGTCCGGGACCCAAATAGAGATTTCCAACCATCTGGGTCCGAAACTGCTATTTCTGGTAGGGCAGTCAAAAAAACACGAGTTTCGAGCAGTTCCCGGCCTGAACAGTGATTTTGGTCGGTCGGGGGCAGAATCGACATTTTTGGCTGTCCGACGGGCCGGGGTCATTCTCAGGATGTTCGGAACCCAAATAGTGATTTCCAGCCGTCTGGGTCCGAAACTGCTATTTCTAGTAGGGCAGTAAAAAGAACACGAGTTTCGAGCAGTTCCCGAACAGAACAGTGATTTTGGTCAGTCGGGGGCAGAATCGTCATTTTTGGCTGTCCGACGGGCCGGTGTCGTTCTCAGGCTGTCCGGGACCCAAATAGTGATTTCCAGCCGTCTGGGTCCGAGACTGCGATTTCTGGTGCGGCAGTCGAAAAATCACGAGTTTCGGTCTGTTCCGGGCCTGAACAGGGATTTTGGCCGGTCGGGGGCGGAATCGACATTTTTGGCTGTCCGACGAGCTGGTGTCGTTCTCAGGATGTTCGAAACCCAAATAGTGATTTCCAGCCGTCTGGGTCCGAAACAGCTATTTCTGGTAGGGCAGTAAAAAAAACACGAGTTTCGAGCAGTTCCCGGACAGAACAGTGATTTTGGTCAGTCGGGGGCAGAATCGTCATTTTTGGCTGTCCGACGGGCCGGTGTCGTTCTCCGGCTGTCCGGGACCCAAATAGTGATTTCCAGCCGTCTGGGTCCGGGACTGCGATTTCTGGTGCGGCAGTCGAAAAATCACGAGTTTCGGTCTGTTCCGGGCCTGAACAGGGATTTTGGCCGGTCGGGGGCGGAATCGACATTTTTGGCTGTCCGACGGGCTGGTGTTGTTCTCAGGATGTTCGAAACCCAAATAGTGATTTCCAGCCGTCTGGGTCCGAAACAGCTATTTTTGGTAGGGCAGTAAAAAAAACACGAGTTTCGAGCAGTTCCCGGACAGAATAGTGATTTTGGTCAGTCGGGGGCAGAATCGTCATTTTTGGCTGTCCGACGGGCCGGTGTCGTTCTCCGGCTGTCCGGGACCCAAATAGTGATTTCCAGCCGTCTGGGTCCGGGACTGCGATTTCTGCTGGGGCAGTCGAAAAATCACGAGTTTCGGTCTGTTCCGGGCCTGAACAGGGATTTTGGCCGGTCGGGGGCGGAATCGACATTTTTGGCTGTCCGACGGGCTGGTGTTGTTCTCAGGATGTTCGAAACCCAAATAGTGATTTCCAGCCATCTGGGTCCGAAACAGCTATTTTTGGTAGGGCAGTAAAAAAAACACGAGTTTCGAGCAGTTCCCGGACAGAATAGTGATTTTGGTCAGTCGGGGGCAGAATCGTCATTTTTGCCTGTCTGACGGGCCAGTGTCGTTCTCCGGCTGTCCGGGACCCAAATAGTGATTTCCAACCATCTGGGTCCGAAACTGCTATTTCTGGTAGGGCAGTCAAAAAAACACGAGTTTCGAGCAGTTCCCGGCCTGAACAGTGATTTTGGTCGGTCGGGGGCAGAATCGACATTTTTGGCTGTCCGACGGGCCGGGGTCATTCTCAGGATGTTCGGAACCCAAATAGTGATTTCCAGCCGTCTGGGTCCGAAACTGCTATTTCTAGTAGGGCAGTAAAAAAAACACGAGTTTCGAGCAGTTCCCGAACAGAACAGTGATTTTGGACAGTCGGGGGCAGAATCGTCATTTTTGGCTGTCCGACGGGCCGGTGTCGTTCTTAGGCTGTCCGGGACCCAAATAGTGATTTCCAGCCGTCTGGGTCCGAGACTGCGATTTCTGGTGCGGCAGTCGAAAAATCACGTATTTCGGGCAGTTTTGGGCCTGAACAATGATTTTGGCCGGTCGGGGGCGGAATCGACATTTTTGGCTGTCCGACGGGCTGGTGTCGTTCTCAGGATGTTCGAAACCCAAATAGTGATTTCCAGCCGTCTGGGTCCGAAACAGCTATTTTTGGTAGGGCAGTAAAAAAAACACGAGTTTCGAGCAGTTCCCGGACAGAATAGTGATTTTGGTCAGTCGGGGGCAGAATCGTCATTTTTGGCTGTCTGACGGGCCAGTGTCGTTCTCCGGCTGTCCGGGACCCAAATAGTGATTTCCAACCATCTGGGTCCGAAACTGCTATTTCTGGTAGGGCAGTCAAAAAAACACGAGTTTCGAGCAGTTCCCGGCCTGAACAGTGATTTTGGTCGGTCGGGGGCAGAATCGACATTTTTGGCTGTCCGACGGGCCGGGGTCATTCTCAGGATGTTCGGAACCCAAATAGTGATTTCCAGCCGTCTGGGTCCGAAACTGCTATTTCTAGTAGGGCAGTAAAAAAAACACGAGTTTCGAGCAGTTCCCGGACAGAACAGTGATTTTGGTCAGTCGGGGGCAGAATCGTCATTTTTGGCTGTCCGACGGGCCGGTGTCGTTCTCCGGCTGTCCGGGACCCAAATAGTGATTTCCAGCCGTCTGGGTCCGGGACTGCGATTTCTGGTGGGGCAGTCGAAAAATCACGAGTTTCGGTCTGTTCCGGGCCTGAACAGGGATTTTGGCCGGTCGGGGGCGGAATCGACATTTTTGGCTGTCCGACGGGCTGGTGTTGTTCTCAGGATGTTCGAAACCCAAATAGTGATTTCCAGCCGTCTGGGTCCGAAACAGCTATTTTTGGTAGGGCAGTAAAAAAAACACGAGTTTCGAGCAGTTCCCGGACAGAATAGTGATTTTGGTCAGTCGGGGGCAGAATCGTCATTTTTGGCTGTCTGACGGGCCAGTGTCGTTCTCCGGCTGTCCGGGACCCAAATAGTGATTTCCAACCATCTGGGTCCGAAACTGCTATTTCTGGTAGGGCAGTCAAAAAAACACGAGTTTTGAGCAGTTCCCGGCCTGAACAGTGATTTTGGTCGGTCGGGGGCAGAATCGACATTTTTGGCTGTCCGACGGGCCGGGGTCATTCTCAGGATGTTCGGAACCCAAATAGTGATTTCCAGCCGTCTGGGTCCGAAACTGCTATTTCTAGTAGGGCAGTAAAAAAAACACGAGTTTCGAGCAGTTCCCGGACAGAACAGTGATTTTGGTCAGTCGGGGGCAGAATCGTCATTTTTGGCTGTCCGACGGGCCGGTGTCGTTCTCCGGCTGTCCGGGACCCAAATAGTGATTTCCAGCCGTCTGGGTCCGGGACTGCGATTTCTGGTGGGGCAGTCGAAAAATCACGAGTTTCGGTCTGTTCCGGGCCTGAACAGGGATTTTGGCCGGTCGGGGGCGGAATCGACATTTTTGGCTGTCCGACGGGCTGGTGTTGTTCTCAGGATGTTCGAAACCCAAATAGTGATTTCCAGCCGTCTGGGTCCGAAACAGCTATTTTTGGTAGGGCAGTAAAAAAAACACGAGTTTCGAGCAGTTCTCGGACAGATCAGTGATTTTGGTCAGTCGGGGGCAGAATCGTCATTTTTGGCTGTCCGACGGGCCGGTGTCGTTCTCCGGCTGTCCGGGTCCCAAATAGTGATTTCCAGCCGTCTGGGTCCGAGACTGCGATTTCTGGTGGGGTAGTCGAAAAATCACGAGTTTCGGGCAGTTCAGGGCTTGAACAATGATTTTGGCCGGTCGGGCGCGGAATCGACATTTTTGGCTGTCCGACGGGCCGGTGTCGTTCTCTGGATGACCTGGACACAAATAGCGATTTCCAGCCGTCTGGGTCCAAAACTGCTATTTCTGGTAGGGCGGCCAAAAAAACCCGAGTTTCGAGCAGTTCCCGGCCCGAACAGTGATTTTGTCCGGTCGGGGGCAGAATCGACATTTTTGCCTGTCCGACGGGCCGGGGTCATTCTCAGGATGTTCGGAACCCAAATAGTGATTTCCAGCCGTCTGGGTCCGAAACAGCTATTTCTGGTAGGGCAGTAAAAAAAACACGAGTTTCGAGCAGTTCCCGGACAGAACAGTGATTTTGGTCAGTCGGGGGCAGAATCGTCATTTTTGGCTGTCCGACGGGCCGGTGTCGTTCTCCGGCTGTCCGGGTCCCAAATAGTGATTTCCAGCCGTCTGGGTCCGAGACTGCGATTTCTGGTGGGGTAGTCGAAAAATCACGAGTTTCGGACTGTTCTGGGCCTGAACAATGATTTTGGCCGGTCGGGGGCGGAATCGACATTTTTGGCTGTCCGACGAGCTGGTGTCGTTCTCAGGATGTTCGAAACCCAAATAGTGATTTCCAGCCGTCTGGGTCCGAAACAGCTATTTCAGGTAGGGCAGTAAAAAAAACACGAGTTTCGAGCAGTTCTCGGACAGAACAGTGATTTTGGTCAGTCGGGGGCAGAATCATCATTTTTGGCTGTCCGACGGGCTGGTGTCGTTCTCCGGCTGTCCGGAACCCAAATAGTGATTTCCAGCCGCCTGGGTCCGAAACAGCTATTTCTGGTAGGGCAGTAAAAAAAACACGAGTTTCGAGCAGTTCCCGGACAGAACAGTGATTTTGGTCAGTCGGGGGCAGAATCGTCATTTTTGGCTGTCCGACGGGCCGGTGTCGTTCTCCGGCTGTCCGGGAACCAAATAGTGATTTCCAGCCGTCTGGGTCCGAGACTGCAATTTCTGGTGGGGTAGTCGAAAAATCACGAGTTTCGGACTGTTCTGGGCCTGAACAATGATTTTGGCCGGTCGGGGGCGGAATCGACATTTTTGGCTGTCCGACGAGCTGGTGTCGTTCTCAGGATGTTCGAAACCCAAATAGTGATTTCCAGCCGTCTGGGTCCGAAACAGCTATTTTTGGTAGGGCAGTAAAAAAAACACGAGTTTCGAGCAGTTCTCGGACAGAACAGTGATTTTGGTCAGTCGGGGGCAGAATCATCATTTTTGGCTGTCCGACGGGCTGGTGTCGTTCTCCGGCTGTCCGGAACCCAAATAGTGATTTCCAGCCGCCTGGGTCCGAAACAGCTATTTCTGGTAGGGCAGTAAAAAAAACACGAGTTTCGAGCAGTTCCCGGACAGAACAGTGATTTTGGTCAGTCGGGGGCAGAATCGTCATTTTTGGCTGTCCGACGGGCCGGTGTCGTTCTCCGGCTGTCCGGGAACCAAATAGTGATTTCCAGCCGTCTGGGTCCGAGACTGCAATTTCTGGTGGGGTAGTCGAAAAATCACGAGTTTCGGACTGTTCTGGGCCTGAACAATGATTTTGGCCGGTCGGGGGCGGAATCGACATTTTTGGCTGTCCGACGAGCTGGTGTCGTTCTCAGGATGTTCGAAACCCAAATAGTGATTTCCAGCCGTCTGGGTCCGAAACAGCTATTTCAGGTAGGGCAGTAAAAAAAACACGAGTTTCGAGCAGTTCTCGGACAGAACAGTGATTTTGGTCAGTCGGGGGCAGAATCATCATTTTTGGCTGTCCGACGGGCTGGTGTCGTTCTCCGGCTGTCCGGAACCCAAATAGTGATTTCCAGCCGCCTGGGTCCGAAACAGCTATTTCTGGTAGGGCAGTAAAAAAAACACGAGTTTCGAGCAGTTCCCGGACAGAACAGTGATTTTGGTCAGTCGGGGGCAGAATCGTCATTTTTGGCTGTCCGACGGGCCGGTGTCGTTCTCCGGCTGTCCGGGAACCAAATAGTGATTTCCAGCCGTCTGGGTCCGAGACTGCAATTTCTGGTGGGGTAGTCGAAAAATCACGAGTTTCGGACTGTTCTGGGCCTGAACAATGATTTTGGCCGGTCGGGGGCGGAATCGACATTTTTGGCTGTCCGACGAGCTGGTGTCGTTCTCAGGATGTTCGAAACCCAAATAGTGATTTCCAGCCGTCTGGGTCCGAAACAGCTATTTTTGGTAGGGCAGTAAAAAAAACACGAGTTTCGAGCAGTTCTCGGACAGAACAGTGATTTTGGTCAGTCGGGGGCAGAATCATCATTTTTGACTGTCCGACGGGCTGGTGTCGTTCTCCGGCTGTCCGGAACCCAAATAGTGATTTCCAGCCGCCTGGGTCCGAAACAGCTATTTCTGGTAGGGCAGTAAAAAAAACACGAGTTTCGAGCAGTTCCCGGACAGAACAGTGATTTTGGTCAGTCGGGGGCAGAATCGTCATTTTTGGCTGTCCGACGGGCCGGTGTCGTTCTCCGGCTGTCCGGGAACCAAATAGTGATTTCCAGCCGTCTGGGTCCGAGACTGCAATTTCTGGTGGGGTAGTCGAAAAATCACGAGTTTCGGACTGTTCTGGGCCTGAACAATGATTTTGGCCGGTCGGGGGCGGAATCGACATTTTTGGCTGTCCGACGAGCTGGTGTCGTTCTCAGGATGTTCGAAACCCAAATAGTGATTTCCAGCCGTCTGGGTCCGAAACAGCTATTTTTGGTAGGGCAGTAAAAAAAACACGAGTTTCGAGCAGTTCTCGGACAGAACAGTGATTTTGGTCAGTCGGGGGCAGAATCGTCATTTTTGGCTGTCCGACGGGCCAGTGTCGATCTCCGGCTGTCCGGGACCCGAATAGTGATTTCCAGCCGTCTGAGTCCGAGACTGCGATTTCTGGTGGGGCAGTCGAAAAATCACGAGTTTCGGGCAGTTCTGGGCTTGAACAATGATTTTGGCCGGTCGGGCGCGGAATCGACATTTTTGGCTGTCCGACGGGCCGGTGTCGTTCTCTGGATGACCTGGACACAAATAGCGATTTCCAGCCGTCTGGGTCCAAAACTGCTATTTCTGGTAGGGCGGCCAAAAAAACCCGAGTTTCGAGCAGTTCCCGGCCCGAACAGTGATTTTGTCCGGTCGGGGGCAGAATCGACATTTATGCCTGTCCGACGGGCCGGTGTCATTCTCAGGATGTTCGGAACCCAAATAGTGATTTCCAGCCGCCTGGGTCCGAAACAGCTATTTCTGGTAGGGTAGTAAAAAAAACACGAGTTTCGAGCAGTTCCCGGACAGAACAGTGATTTTGGTCAGTCGGGGGCAGAATCGTCATTTTTGGCTGTCCGACGGGCCGGTGTCGTTCTCCGGCTGTCCGGGACCCAAATAGTGATTTCCAGCCGTCTGGGTCCGAGACTGCGATTTCTGGTGGGGCAGTCGAAAAATCACGAGTTTCGGGCAGTTCTGGGCCTGAACAATGATTTTGGCCGGCCGTGGGCGGAATCGACATTTTTGGCTGTCCGACGAGCTGGTGTCGTTCTCAGGATGTTCGAAACCCAAATAGTGATTTCCAGCCGTCTGGGTCCGAAACAGCTGTTTTTGGTAGGGCAGTAAAAAAAACACGAGTTTCGAGCAGTTCCCGGACAGAATAGTGATTTTGGTCAGTCGGGGGCAGAATCGTCATTTTTGGCTGTCCGACGGGCCGGTGTCGTTCTCTGGATGACCTGGACACAAATAGCGATTTCCAGCCGTCTGGGTCCAAAACTGCTATTTCTGGTAGGGCGGCCAAAAAAACCCGAGTTTCGAGCAGTTCCCGGCCCGAACAGTGATTTTGTCCGGTCGGGGGCAGAATCGACATTTTTGCCTGTCCGACGGGCCGGGGTCATTCTCAGGATGTTCGGAACCCAAATAGTGATTTCCAGCCGTCTGGGTCCGAAACAGCTATTTCTGGTAGGGCAGTAAAAAAAACACGAGTTTCGAGCAGTTCCCGGACAGAACAGTGATTTTGGTCAGTCGGGGGCAGAATCGTCATTTTTGGCTGTCCGACGGGCCGGTGTCGTTCTCCGGCTGTCCGGGTCCCAAATAGTGATTTCCAGCCGTCTGGGTCCGAGACTGCGATTTCTGGTGGGGTAGTCGAAAAATCACGAGTTTCGGACTGTTCTGGGCCTGAACAATGATTTTGGCCGGTCGGGCGCAGAATCGACATTTTTGGCTGTCCGACGGGCCGGTGTCGTTCTCTGGATGACCTGGACACAAATAGCGATTTCCAGCCGTCTGGGTCCAAAACTGCTATTTCTGGTAGGGCGGCCAAAAAAACACGAGTTTCGAGCAGTTCCCGGCCCGAACAGTGATTTTGTCCTGTCGGGGGCAGAATCGACATTTTTGCCTGTCCGACGGGCCGGTGTCATTCTCAGGATGTTCGGAACCCAAATAGTGATTTCCAGCCGTCTGGGTCCGAAACAGCTATTTCTGGTAGGGTAGTAAAAAAAACACGAGTTTCGAGCAGTTCCCGGACAGAACAGTGATTTTGGTCAGTCGGGGGCAGAATCGTCATTTTTGGCTGTCCGACGGGCCAGTGTCGTTCTCCGGCTGTCCGGGACCCAAATAGTGATTTCCAGCCGTCTGGGTCCGAGACTGCGATTTCTGGTGGGGCAGTCGAAAAATCACGAGTTTCGGGCAGTTCAGGGCTTGAACAATGATTTTGGCCGGTCGGGCGCGGAATCGACATTTTTGGCTGTCCGACGGGCCGGTGTCGTTCTCAGGATGACCTGGGCACAAATAGCGATTTCCAGCCGTCTGGGTCCAAAACTGCTATTTCTGGTAGGGCGGCCAAAAAAACACGAGTTTCGAGCAGTTCCCGGCCCGAACAGTGATTTTGGCCGGTCGGGGGCAGAATCGACATTTTTGGCTGTCCGACGGGCCGGGGTCATTCTCAGGATGTTCGGAACCCAAATAGTGATTTCCAGCCGTCTGGGTCCGAAACTGCTATTTCTAGTAGGGCAGTAAAAAAAACACGAGTTTCGAGCAGTTCCCGAACAGAACAGTGATTTTGGTCAGTCGGGGGCAGAATCGTCATTTTTGGCTGTCCGACGGGCCGGTGTCGTTCTCAGGCTGTCCGGGACCCAAATAGTGATTTCCAGCCGTCTGGGTCCTGGACTGCGATTTCTGGTGGGGCAGTCGAAAAATCACGAGTTTCGGTCTGTTCCGGGCCTGAACAGGGATTTTGGCCGGTCGGGGGCGGAATCGACATTTTTGGCTGTCCGACGGGCTGGTGCTGTTCTCAGGATGTTCGAAACCCAAATAGTGATTTCCAGCCGTCTGGGTCCGAAACAGCTATTTCTGGTAGGGCAGTAAAAAAAACACGAGTTTCGAGCAGTTCCCGGACAGAACAGTGATTTTGGTCAGTCGGGGGCAGAATCGTCATTTTTGGCTGTCCGACGGGCCGGTGTCGTTCTCCGGCTGTCCGGGAACCAAATAGTGATTTCCAGCCGTCTGGGTCCGAGACTGCAATTTCTGGTGGGGTAGTCGAAAAATCACGAGTTTCGGACTGTTCTGGGCCTGAACAATGATTTTGGCCGGTCGGGGGCGGAATCGACATTTTTGGCTGTCCGACGAGCTGGTGTCGTTCTCAGGATGTTCGAAACCCAAATAGTGATTTCCAGCCGTCTGGGTCCGAAACAGCTATTTTTGGTAGGGCAGTAAAAAAAACACGAGTTTCGAGCAGTTCTCGGACAGAACAGTGATTTTGGTCAGTCGGGGGCAGAATCGTCATTTTTGGCTGTCCGACGGGCCAGTGTCGATCTCCGGCTGTCCGGGACCCGAATAGTGATTTCCAGCCGTCTGAGTCCGAGACTGCGATTTCTGGTGGGGCAGTCGAAAAATCACGAGTTTCGGGCAGTTCTGGGCTTGAACAATGATTTTGGCCGGTCGGGCGCGGAATCGACATTTTTGGCTGTCCGACGGGCCGGTGTCGTTCTCTGGATGACCTGGACACAAATAGCGATTTCCAGCCGTCTGGGTCCAAAACTGCTATTTCTGGTAGGGCGGCCAAAAAAACCCGAGTTTCGAGCAGTTCCCGGCCCGAACAGTGATTTTGTCCGGTCGGGGGCAGAATCGACATTTATGCCTGTCCGACGGGCCGGTGTCATTCTCAGGATGTTCGGAACCCAAATAGTGATTTCCAGCCGCCTGGGTCCGAAACAGCTATTTCTGGTAGGGTAGTAAAAAAAACACGAGTTTCGAGCAGTTCCCGGACAGAACAGTGATTTTGGTCAGTCGGGGGCAGAATCGTCATTTTTGGCTGTCCGACGGGCCGGTGTCGTTCTCCGGCTGTCCGGGACCCAAATAGTGATTTCCAGCCGTCTGGGTCCGAGACTGCGATTTCTGGTGGGGCAGTCGAAAAATCACGAGTTTCGGGCAGTTCTGGGCCTGAACAATGATTTTGGCCGGCCGTGGGCGGAATCGACATTTTTGGCTGTCCGACGAGCTGGTGTCGTTCTCAGGATGTTCGAAACCCAAATAGTGATTTCCAGCCGTCTGGGTCCGAAACAGCTGTTTTTGGTAGGGCAGTAAAAAAAACACGAGTTTCGAGCAGTTCCCGGACAGAATAGTGATTTTGGTCAGTCGGGGGCAGAATCGTCATTTTTGGCTGTCCGACGGGCCGGTGTCGTTCTCTGGATGACCTGGACACAAATAGCGATTTCCAGCCGTCTGGGTCCAAAACTGCTATTTCTGGTAGGGCGGCCAAAAAAACCCGAGTTTCGAGCAGTTCCCGGCCCGAACAGTGATTTTGTCCGGTCGGGGGCAGAATCGACATTTTTGCCTGTCCGACGGGCCGGGGTCATTCTCAGGATGTTCGGAACCCAAATAGTGATTTCCAGCCGTCTGGGTCCGAAACAGCTATTTCTGGTAGGGCAGTAAAAAAAACACGAGTTTCGAGCAGTTCCCGGACAGAACAGTGATTTTGGTCAGTCGGGGGCAGAATCGTCATTTTTGGCTGTCCGACGGGCCGGTGTCGTTCTCCGGCTGTCCGGGTCCCAAATAGTGATTTCCAGCCGTCTGGGTCCGAGACTGCGATTTCTGGTGGGGTAGTCGAAAAATCACGAGTTTCGGACTGTTCTGGGCCTGAACAATGATTTTGGCCGGTCGGGCGCAGAATCGACATTTTTGGCTGTCCGACGGGCCGGTGTCGTTCTCTGGATGACCTGGACACAAATAGCGATTTCCAGCCGTCTGGGTCCAAAACTGCTATTTCTGGTAGGGCGGCCAAAAAAACACGAGTTTCGAGCAGTTCCCGGCCCGAACAGTGATTTTGTCCTGTCGGGGGCAGAATCGACATTTTTGCCTGTCCGACGGGCCGGTGTCATTCTCAGGATGTTCGGAACCCAAATAGTGATTTCCAGCCGTCTGGGTCCGAAACAGCTATTTCTGGTAGGGTAGTAAAAAAAACACGAGTTTCGAGCAGTTCCCGGACAGAACAGTGATTTTGGTCAGTCGGGGGCAGAATCGTCATTTTTGGCTGTCCGACGGGCCAGTGTCGTTCTCCGGCTGTCCGGGACCCAAATAGTGATTTCCAGCCGTCTGGGTCCGAGACTGCGATTTCTGGTGGGGCAGTCGAAAAATCACGAGTTTCGGGCAGTTCAGGGCTTGAACAATGATTTTGGCCGGTCGGGCGCGGAATCGACATTTTTGGCTGTCCGACGGGCCGGTGTCGTTCTCAGGATGACCTGGGCACAAATAGCGATTTCCAGCCGTCTGGGTCCAAAACTGCTATTTCTGGTAGGGCGGCCAAAAAAACACGAGTTTCGAGCAGTTCCCGGCCCGAACAGTGATTTTGGCCGGTCGGGGGCAGAATCGACATTTTTGGCTGTCCGACGGGCCGGGGTCATTCTCAGGATGTTCGGAACCCAAATAGTGATTTCCAGCCGTCTGGGTCCGAAACTGCTATTTCTAGTAGGGCAGTAAAAAAAACACGAGTTTCGAGCAGTTCCCGAACAGAACAGTGATTTTGGTCAGTCGGGGGCAGAATCGTCATTTTTGGCTGTCCGACGGGCCGGTGTCGTTCTCAGGCTGTCCGGGACCCAAATAGTGATTTCCAGCCGTCTGGGTCCTGGACTGCGATTTCTGGTGGGGCAGTCGAAAAATCACGAGTTTCGGTCTGTTCCGGGCCTGAACAGGGATTTTGGCCGGTCGGGGGCGGAATCGACATTTTTGGCTGTCCGACGGGCTGGTGCTGTTCTCAGGATGTTCGAAACCCAAATAGTGATTTCCAGCCGTCTGGGTCCGAAACAGCTATTTCTGGTAGGGCAGTAAAAAAAACACGAGTTTCGAGCAGTTCCCGGACAGAATAGTGATTTTGGTCAGTCGGGGGCAGAATCGTCATTTTTGGCTGTCCGACGGGCCAGTGTCGTTCTCCGGCTGTCCGGGACCCAAATAGTGATTTCCAGCCGTCTGGGTCCGAGACTGCGATTTCTGGTGGGGCAGTCGAAAAATCACGAGTTTCGGGCAGTTCAGGGCTTGAACAATGATTTTGGCCGGTCGGGCGCGGAATCGACATTTTTGGCTGTCCGACGGGCCGGTGTCGTTCTCTGGATGACCTGGACACAAATAGCGATTTCCAGCCGTCTGGGTCCAAAACTGCTATTTCTGGTAGGGCGGCCAAAAAATCACGAGTTTCGAGCAGTTCCCGGCCTGAACAGTGATTTTGTCCGGTCGGGGGCGGAATCGACATTTTTGCCTGTCCGACGGGCCGGTGTCATTCTCAGGATGTTCGGAACCCAAATAGTGATTTCCAGCCGTCTGGGTCCGAAACAGCTATTTCTGGTAGGGTAGTAAAAAAAACACGAGTTTCGAGCAGTTCCCGGACAGAATAGTGATTTTGGTCAGTCGGGGGCAGAATCGTCATTTTTGGCTGTCCGACGGGCCGGTGTCGTTCTCCGGCTGTCCGGGACCCAAATAGTGATTTCCAGCCGTCTGGGTCCGAGACTGCGATTTCTGGTGGGGCAGTCGAAAAATCACGAGTTTCGGGCAGTTCAGGGCTTGAACAATGATTTTGGCCGGTCGGGCGCGGAATCGACATTTTTGGCTGTCCGACGGGCCGGTGTCGTTCTCAGGATGACCTGGACACAAATAGCGATTTCCAGCCGTCTGGGTCCAAAACTGCTATTTCTGGTAGGGCGGCCAAAAAAACACGAGTTTCGAGCAGTTCCCGGCCCGAACTGTGATTTTGGCCGGTCGGGGGCAGAATCGACATTTTTGGCTGTCCGACGGGCCGGGGCCATTCTCAGGATGTTCGGAACCCAAATAGTGATTTCCAGCCGTCTGGGTCCGAAACTGCTATTTCTAGTAGGGCAGTAAAAAAAACACGAGTTTCGAGCAGTTCCCGAACAGAACAGTGATTTTGGTCAGTCGGGGGCAGAATCGTCATTTTTGGCTGTCCGACGGGCCGGTGTCGTTCTCAGGCTGTCCGGGACCCAAATAGTGATTTCCAGCCGTCTGGGTCCTGGACTGCGATTTCTGGTGGGGCAGTCGAAAAATCACGAGTTTCGGTCTGTTCCGGGCCTGAACAGGGATTTTGGCCGGTCGGGGGCGGAATCGACATTTTTGGCTGTCCGACGGGCTGGTGCTGTTCTCAGGATGTTCGAAACCCAAATAGTGATTTCCAGCCGTCTGGGTCCGAAACAGCTATTTCTGGTAGGGCAGTAAAAAAAACACGAGTTTCGAGCAGTTCCCGGACAGAATAGTGATTTTGGTCAGTCGGGGGCAGAATCGTCATTTTTGGCTGTCCGACGGGCCGGTGTCGTTCTCCGGCTGTCCGGGACCCAAATAGTGATTTCCAGCCGTCTGGGTCCGAGACTGCGATTTCTGGTGGGGCAGTCGAAAAATCACGAGTTTCGGGCAGTTCAGGGCTTGAACAATGATTTTGGCCGGTCGGGCGCGGAATCGACATTTTTGGCTGTCCGACGGGCCGGTGTCGTTCTCAGGATGACCTGGACACAAATAGCGATTTCCAGCCGTCTGGGTCCAAAACTGCTATTTCTGGTAGGGCGGCCAAAAAAACACGAGTTTCGAGCAGTTCCCGGCCCGAACAGTGATTTTGGCCGGTCGGGGGCAGAATTGACATTTTTGCCAGTCCGACAGGCCGGGGTCATTCTCAGGATGTTCGGAACCCAAATAGCGATTTCCAGCCGTCTGGGTCCAAAACTGCTATTTCTGGTAGGGCGGCCAAAAAAACACGAGTTTCGAGCAGTTCCCGGCCCGAACAGTGATTTTGGTCAGTCGGGGGCAGAATCGTCATTTTTGGCTGTCCGACGGGCCGGTGTCGTTCTCCGGCTGTCCGGGACCCAAATAGTGATTTCCAGCCGTCTGGGTCCTGGACTGCGATTTCTGGTGGGGCAGTCGAAAAATCACGAGTTTCGGTCTGTTCCGGGCCTGAACAGGGATTTTGGCCGGTCGGGGGCGGAATCGACATTTTTGGCTGTCCGACGGGCTGGTGCTGTTCTCAGGATGTTCGAAACCCAAATAGTGATTTCCAGCCGTCTGGGTCCGAAACAGCTATTTCTGGTAGGGCAGTAAAAAAAACACGAGTTTCGAGCAGTTCCCGGACAGAATAGTGATTTTGGTCAGTCGGGGGCAGAATCGTCATTTTTGGCTGTCCGACGGGCCGGTGTCGTTCTCCGGCTGTCCGGGACCCAAATAGTGATTTCCAGCCGCCTAGGTCCGAGACTGCGATTTCTGGTGGGGCAGTCGAAAAATCACGAGTTTCGGGCAGTTCAGGGCTTGAACAATGATTTTGGCCGGTCGGGCGCGGAATCGACATTTTTGGCTGTCCGACGGGCCGGTGTCGTTCTCTGGATGACCTGGACACAAATAGCGATTTCCAGCCGTCTGGGTCCAAAACTGCTATTTCTGGTAGGGCGGCCAAAAAAACCCGAGTTTCGAGCAGTTCCCGGCCCGAACAGTGATTTTGTCCGGTCGGGGGCAGAATCGACATTTTTGCCTGTCCGACGGGCCGGTGTCATTCTCAGGATGTTCGGAACCCAAATAGTGATTTCCAGCCGTCTGGGTCCGAAACAGCTATTTCTGGTAGGGCAGTAAAAAAAACACGAGTTTCGAGCAGTTCCCGGACAGAATAGTGATTTTGGTCACTCGGGGGCAGAATCGTCATTTTTGGCTGTCCGACGGGCCAGGGTCATTCTCCGGCTGTCCGGCACCCAAATAGTGATTTCCAGCCGCCTAGGTCCGAGACTGCGATTTCTGGTGGGGCAGTCGAAAAATCACGAGTTTCGGGCAGTTCAGGGCTTGAACAATGATTTTGGCCGGTCGGGCGCGGAATCGACATTTTTGGCTGTCCGACGGGCCGGTGTCGTTCTCTGGATGACCTGGACACAAATAGCGATTTCCAGCCGTCTGGGTCCAAAACTGCTATTTCTGGTAGGGCGGCCAAAAAAACACGAGTTTCGAGCAGTTCCCGGCCCGAACAGTGATTTTGGCCGGTCGGGGGCAGAATCGACATTTTTGGCTGTCCGACGGGCCGGGGTCATTCTCAGGATGTTCGGAACCCAAATAGTGATTTCCAGCCGTCTGGGTCCGAAACTGCTATTTCTAGTAGGGCAGTAAAAAAAACACGAGTTTCGAGCAGTTCCCGAACAGAACAGTGATTTTGGTCAGTCGGGGGCAGAATCGTCATTTTTGGCTGTCCGACGGGCCGGTGTCGTTCTCAGGCTGTCCGGGACCCAAATAGTGATTTCTAGCCGTCTGGGTCCGGGACTGCGATTTCTGGTGGGGCAGTCGAAAAATCACGAGTTTCGGTCTGTTCCGGGCCTGAACAGGGATTTTGGCCGGTCGGGGGCGGAATCGACATTTTTGGCTGTCCGACGGGCTGGTGCTGTTCTCAGGATGTTCGAAACCCAAATAGTGATTTCCAGCCGTCTGGGTCCGAAGCAGCTATTTCTGGTAGGGCAGTAAAAAAAACACGAGTTTCGAGCAGTTCCCGGACAGAATAGTGATTTTGGTCAGTCGGGGGCAGAATCGTCATTTTTGGCTGTCCGACGGGCCAGGGTCGTTCTCCGGCTGTCCGGAACCCAAATAGTGATTTCCAGCCGCCTAGGTCCGAGACTGCGATTTCTGGTGGGGCAGTCGAAAAATCACGAGTTTCGGTCTGTTCCGGGCCTGAACAGGGATTTTGGCCGGTCGGGGGCGGAATCGACATTTTTGGCTGTCCGACGGGCTGGTGCTGTTCTCAGGATGTTCGAAACCCAAATAGTGATTTCCAGCCGTCTGGGTCCGAAACAGCTATTTCTGGTAGGGCAGTAAAAAAAACACGAGTTTCGAGCAGTTCCCGGACAGAATAGTGATTTTGGTCAGTCGGGGGCAGAATCGTCATTTTTGGCTGTCCGACGGGCCAGGGTCGTTCTCCGGCTGTCCGGCACCCAAATAGTGATTTCCAGCCGCCTAGGTCCGAGACTGCGATTTCTGGTGGGGCAGTCGAAAAATCACGAGTTTCGGTCTGTTCCGGGCCTGAACAGGGATTTTGGCCGGTCGGGGGCGGAATCGACATTTTTGGCTGTCCGACGGGCTGGTGCTGTTCTCAGGATGTTCGAAACCCAAATAGTGATTTCCAGCCGTCTGGGTCCGAAACAGCTATTTCTGGTAGGGCAGTAAAAAAAACACGAGTTTCGAGCAGTTCCCGGACAGAATAGTGATTTTGGTCAGTCGGGGGCAGAATCGTCATTTTTGGCTGTCCGACGGGCCAGGGTCGTTCTCCGGCTGTCCGGCACCCAAATAGTGATTTCCAGCCGCCTAGGTCCGAGACTGCGATTTCTGGTGGGGCAGTCGAAAAATCACGAGTTTCGGTCTGTTCCGGGCCTGAACAGGGATTTTGGCCGGTCGGGGGCGGAATCGACATTTTTGGCTGTCCGACGGGCTGGTGCTGTTCTCAGGATGTTCGAAACCCAAATAGTGATTTCCAGCCGTCTGGGTCCGAAACAGCTATTTCTGGTAGGGCAGTAAAAAAAACACGAGTTTCGAGCAGTTCCCGGACAGAATAGTGATTTTGGTCAGTCGGGGGCAGAATCGTCATTTTTGGCTGTCTGACGGGCCAGGGTCGTTCTCCGGCTGTCCGGCACCCAAATAGTGATTTCCAGCCGTCTGGGTCCGAGACTGCGATTTCTGGTGGGGCAGTCGAAAAATCACGAGTTTCGGGCAGTTCAGGGCTTGAACAATGATTTTGGCCGGTCGGGCGCGGAATCGACATTTTTGGCTGTCCGACGGGCCGGTGTCGTTCTCAGGATGACCTGGACACAAATAGCGATTTCTAGCCGTCTGGGTCCAAAACTGCTATTTCTGGTAGGGCGGCCAAAAAAACACGAGTTTCGAGCAGTTCCCGGCCCGAACAGTGATTTTGGCCGGTCGGGGGCAGAATCGACATTTTTGCCAGTCCGACAGGCCGGGGTCATTCTCAGGATGTTCGGAACCCAAATAGCGATTTCCAGCCGTCTGGGTCCAAAACTGCTATTTCTGGTAGGGCGGCCAAAAAAACACGAGTTTCGAGCAGTTCCCGGCCCGAACAGTGATTTTGGTCAGTCGGGGGCAGAATCGTCATTTTTGGCTGTCCGACGGGCCGGTGTCGTTCTCCGGCTGTCCGGGACCCAAATAGTGATTTCCAGCCGTCTGGGTCCTGGACTGCGATTTCTGGTGGGGCAGTCGAAAAATCACGAGTTTCGGTCTGTTCCGGGCCTGAACAGGGATTTTGGCCGGTCGGGGGCGGAATCGACATTTTTGGCTGTCCGACGGGCTGGTGCTGTTCTCAGGATGTTCGAAACCCAAATAGTGATTTCCAGCCGTCTGGGTCCGAAACAGCTATTTCTGGTAGGGCAGTAAAAAAAACACGAGTTTCGAGCAGTTCCCGGACAGAATAGTGATTTTGGTCAGTCGGGGGCAGAATCGTCATTTTTGGCTGTCCGACGGGCCGGTGTCGTTCTCCGGCTGTCCGGGACCCAAATAGTGATTTCCAGCCGCCTAGGTCCGAGACTGCGATTTCTGGTGGGGCAGTCGAAAAATCACGAGTTTCGGGCAGTTCAGGGCTTGAACAATGATTTTGGCCGGTCGGGCGCGGAATCGACATTTTTGGCTGTCCGACGGGCCGGTGTCGTTCTCTGGATGACCTGGACACAAATAGCGATTTCCAGCCGTCTGGGTCCAAAACTGCTATTTCTGGTAGGGCGGCCAAAAAAACCCGAGTTTCGAGCAGTTCCCGGCCCGAACAGTGATTTTGTCCGGTCGGGGGCAGAATCGACATTTTTGCCTGTCCGACGGGCCGGTGTCATTCTCAGGATGTTCGGAACCCAAATAGTGATTTCCAGCCGTCTGGGTCCGAAACAGCTATTTCTGGTAGGGCAGTAAAAAAAACACGAGTTTCGAGCAGTTCCCGGACAGAATAGTGATTTTGGTCACTCGGGGGCAGAATCGTCATTTTTGGCTGTCCGACGGGCCAGGGTCATTCTCCGGCTGTCCGGCACCCAAATAGTGATTTCCAGCCGCCTAGGTCCGAGACTGCGATTTCTGGTGGGGCAGTCAAAAAATCACGAGTTTCGGGCAGTTCAGGGCTTGAACAATGATTTTGGCCGGTCGGGCGCGGAATCGACATTTTTGGCTGTCCGACGGGCCGGTGTCGTTCTCTGGATGACCTGGACACAAATAGCGATTTCCAGCCGTCTGGGTCCAAAACTGCTATTTCTGGTAGGGCGGCCAAAAAAACACGAGTTTCGAGCAGTTCCCGGCCCGAACAGTGATTTTGGCCGGTCGGGGGCAGAATCGACATTTTTGGCTGTCCGACGGGCCGGGGTCATTCTCAGGATGTTCGGAACCCAAATAGTGATTTCCAGCCGTCTGGGTCCGAAACTGCTATTTCTAGTAGGGCAGTAAAAAAAACACGAGTTTCGAGCAGTTCCCGAACAGAACAGTGATTTTGGTCAGTCGGGGGCAGAATCGTCATTTTTGGCTGTCCGACGGGCCGGTGTCGTTCTCAGGCTGTCCGGGACCCAAATAGTGATTTCTAGCCGTCTGGGTCCGGGACTGCGATTTCTGGTGGGGCAGTCGAAAAATCACGAGTTTCGGTCTGTTCCGGGCCTGAACAGGGATTTTGGCCGGTCGGGGGCGGAATCGACATTTTTGGCTGTCCGACGGGCTGGTGCTGTTCTCAGGATGTTCGAAACCCAAATAGTGATTTCCAGCCGTCTGGGTCCGAAGCAGCTATTTCTGGTAGGGCAGTAAAAAAAACACGAGTTTCGAGCAGTTCCCGGACAGAATAGTGATTTTGGTCAGTCGGGGGCAGAATCGTCATTTTTGGCTGTCCGACGGGCCAGGGTCGTTCTCCGGCTGTCCGGAACCCAAATAGTGATTTCCAGCCGCCTAGGTCCGAGACTGCGATTTCTGGTGGGGCAGTCGAAAAATCACGAGTTTCGGTCTGTTCCGGGCCTGAACAGGGATTTTGGCCGGTCGGGGGCGGAATCGACATTTTTGGCTGTCCGACGGGCTGGTGCTGTTCTCAGGATGTTCGAAACCCAAATAGTGATTTCCAGCCGTCTGGGTCCGAAATAGCTATTTCTGGTAGGGCAGTAAAAAAAACACGAGTTTCGAGCAGTTCCCGGACAGAATAGTGATTTTGGTCAGTCGGGGGCAGAATCGTCATTTTTGGCTGTCCGACGGGCCAGGGTCGTTCTCCGGCTGTCCGGCACCCAAATAGTGATTTCCAGCCGCCTAGGTCCGAGACTGCGATTTCTGGTGGGGCAGTCGAAAAATCACGAGTTTCGGTCTGTTCCGGGCCTGAACAGGGATTTTGGCCGGTCGGGGGCGGAATCGACATTTTTGGCTGTCCGACGGGCTGGTGCTGTTCTCAGGATGTTCGAAACCCAAATAGTGATTTCCAGCCGTCTGGGTCCGAAACAGCTATTTCTGGTAGGGCAGTAAAAAAAACACGAGTTTCGAGCAGTTCCCGGACAGAATAGTGATTTTGGTCAGTCGGGGGCAGAATCGTCATTTTTGGCTGTCCGACGGGCCAGGGTCGTTCTCCGGCTGTCCGGCACCCAAATAGTGATTTCCAGCCGCCTAGGTCCGAGACTGCGATTTCTGGTGGGGCAGTCGAAAAATCACGAGTTTCGGTCTGTTCCGGGCCTGAACAGGGATTTTGGCCGGTCGGGGGCGGAATCGACATTTTTGGCTGTCCGACGGGCTGGTGCTGTTCTCAGGATGTTCGAAACCCAAATAGTGATTTCCAGCCGTCTGGGTCCGAAACAGCTATTTCTGGTAGGGCAGTAAAAAAAACACGAGTTTCGAGCAGTTCCCGGACAGAATAGTGATTTTGGTCAGTCGGGGGCAGAATCGTCATTTTTGGCTGTCCGACGGGCCAGGGTCGTTCTCCGGCTGTCCGGCACCCAAATAGTGATTTCCAGCCGTCTGGGTCCGAGACTGCGATTTCTGGTGGGGCAGTCGAAAAATCACGAGTTTCGGGCAGTTCAGGGCTTGAACATTGATTTTGGCCGGTCGGGCGCGGAATCGACATTTTTGGCTGTCCGACGGGCCGGTGTCGTTCTCTGGATGACCTGGACACAAATAGCGATTTCCAGCCGTCTGGGTCCAAAACTGCTATTTCTGGTAGAGCGGCCAAAAAAACACGAGTTTCGAGCAGTTCCCGGCCCGAACAGTGATTTTGGCCGGTCGGGGGCAGAATCGACATTTTTGGCTGTCCGACGGGCCGGGGTCATTCTCAGGATGTTCGGAACCCAAATAGTGATTTCCAGCTGTCTGGGTCCGAAACTGCTATTTCTAGTAGGGCAGTCAAAAAAACAAGAGTTTCGAGCAGTTCCCGGACAGAATAGTGATTTTGGTCAGTCGGGGGCAGAATCGTCATTTTTGGCTGTCCGACGGGCCAGGGTCGTTCTCCGGCTGTCCGGCACCCAAATAGTGATTTCCAGCCGCCTAGGTCCGAGACTGCGATTTCTGGTGGGGCAGTCGAAAAATCACGAGTTTCGGTCTGTTCCGGGCCTGAACAGGGATTTTGGCCGGTCGGGGGCGGAATCGACATTTTTGGCTGTCCGACGGGCTGGTGCTGTTCTCAGGATGTTCGAAACCCAAATAGTGATTTCCAGCCGTCTGGGTCCGAAACAGCTATTTCTGGTAGGGCAGTAAAAAAAACACGAGTTTCGAGCAGTTCCCGGACAGAATAGTGATTTTGGTCAGTCGGGGGCAGAATCGTCATTTTTGGCTGTCCGACGGGCCAGGGTCGTTCTCCGGCTGTCCGGCACCCAAATAGTGATTTCCAGCCGCCTAGGTCCGAGACTGCGATTTCTGGTGGGGCAGTCGAAAAATCACGAGTTTCGGTCTGTTCCGGGCCTGAACAGGGATTTTGGCCGGTCGGGGGCGGAATCGACATTTTTGGCTGTCCGACGGGCTGGTGCTGTTCTCAGGATGTTCGAAACCCAAATAGTGATTTCCAGCCGTCTGGGTCCGAAACAGCTATTTCTGGTAGGGCAGTAAAAAAAACACGAGTTTCGAGCAGTTCCCGGACAGAATAGTGATTTTGGTCAGTCGGGGGCAGAATCGTCATTTTTGGCTGTCCGACGGGCCAGGGTCGTTCTCCGGCTGTCCGGCACCCAAATAGTGATTTCCAGCCGTCTGGGTCCGAGACTGCGATTTCTGGTGGGGCAGTCGAAAAATCACGAGTTTCGGGCAGTTCAGGGCTTGAACATTGATTTTGGCCGGTCGGGCGCGGAATCGACATTTTTGGCTGTCCGACGGGCCGGTGTCGTTCTCTGGATGACCTGGACACAAATAGCGATTTCCAGCCGTCTGGGTCCAAAACTGCTATTTCTGGTAGAGCGGCCAAAAAAACACGAGTTTCGAGCAGTTCCCGGCCCGAACAGTGATTTTGGCCGGTCGGGGGCAGAATCGACATTTTTGGCTGTCCGACGGGCCGGGGTCATTCTCAGGATGTTCGGAACCCAAATAGTGATTTCCAGCTGTCTGGGTCCGAAACTGCTATTTCTAGTAGGGCAGTCAAAAAAACAAGAGTTTCGAGCAGTTCCCGGACAGAATAGTGATTTTGGTCAGTCGGGGGCAGAATCGTCATTTTTGGCTGTCCGACGGGCCAGGGTCGTTCTCCGGCTGTCCGGCACCCAAATAGTGATTTCCAGCCGCCTAGGTCCGAGACTGCGATTTCTGGTGGGGCAGTCGAAAAATCACGAGTTTCGGTCTGTTCCGGGCCTGAACAGGGATTTTGGCCGGTCGGGGGCGGAATCGACATTTTTGGCTGTCCGACGGGCTGGTGCTGTTCTCAGGATGTTCGAAACCCAAATAGTGATTTCCAGCCGTCTGGGTCCGAAACAGCTATTTCTGGTAGGGCAGTAAAAAAAACACGAGTTTCGAGCAGTTCCCGGACAGAATAGTGATTTTGGTCAGTCGGGGGCAGAATCGTCATTTTTGGCTGTCCGACGGGCCAGGGTCGTTCTCCGGCTGTCCGGCACCCAAATAGTGATTTCCAGCCGCCTAGGTCCGAGACTGCGATTTCTGGTGGGGCAGTCGAAAAATCACGAGTTTCGGTCTGTTCCGGGCCTGAACAGGGATTTTGGCCGGTCGGGGGCGGAATCGACATTTTTGGCTGTCCGACGGGCTGGTGCTGTTCTCAGGATGTTCGAAACCCAAATAGTGATTTCCAGCCGTCTGGGTCCGAAACAGCTATTTCTGGTAGGGCAGTAAAAAAAAACACGAGTTTCGAGCAGTTCCCGGACAGAATAGTGATTTTGGTCAGTCGGGGGCAGAATCGTCATTTTTGGCTGTCCGACGGGCCAGGGTCGTTCTCCGGCTGTCCGGCACCCAAATAGTGATTTCCAGCCGCCTAGGTCCGAGACTGCGATTTCTGGTGGGGCAGTCGAAAAATCACGAGTTTCGGGCAGTTCAGGGCTTGAACAATGATTTTGGCCGGTCGGGCGCGGAATCGACATTTTTGGCTGTCCGACGGGCCGGTGTCGTTCTCTGGATGACCTGGACACAAATAGCGATTTCCAGCCGTCTGGGTCCAAAACTGCTATTTCTGGTAGGGCGGCCAAAAAAACACGAGTTTCGAGTAGTTCCCGGCCCGAACAGTGATTTTGGCCGGTCGGGGGCAGAATCGACATTTTTGGCTGTCCGACGGGCCGGGGTCATTCTCAGGATGTTCGGAACCCAAATAGTGATTTCCAGCCGTCTGGGTCCGAAACTGCTATTTCTAGTAGGGCAGTAAAAAAAACACGAGTTTCGAGCAGTTCCCGAACAGAACAGTGATTTTGGTCAGTCGGGGGCAGAATCGTCGTTTTTGGCTGTCCGACGGGCCGGTGTCGTTCTCAGGCTGTCCGGGACCCAAATAGTGATTTCCAGCCGTCTGGGTCCGGGACTGCGATTTCTGGTGGGGCAGTCGAAAAATCACGAGTTTCGGTCTGTTCCGGGCCTGAACAGGGATTTTGGCCGGTCGGGGGCAGAATCGACATTTTTGGCTGTCCGACGGGCTGGTGCTGTTCTCAGGATGTTCGAAACCCAAATAGTGATTTCCAGCCGTCTGGGTCCGAAACAGCTATTTCTGGTAGGGCAGTAAAAAAAACACGAGTTTCGAGCAGTTCCCGGACAGAATAGTGATTTTGGTCAGTCGGGGGCAGAATCGTCATTTTTGGCTGTCCGACGGGCCAGGGTCGTTCTCCGGCTGTCCGGCACCCAAATAGTGATTTCCAGCCGCCTAGGTCCGAGACTGCGATTTCTGGTGGGGCAGTCGAAAAATCACGAGTTTCGGTCTGTTCCGGGCCTGAACAGGGATTTTGGCCGGTCGGGGGCGGAATCGACATTTTTGGCTGTCCGACGGGCTGGTGCTGTTCTCAGGATGTTCGAAACTCAAATAGTGATTTCCAGCCGTCTGGGTCCGAAACAGGTATTTCTGGTAGGGCAGTAAAAAAAACACGAGTTTCGAGCAGTTCCCGGACAGAATAGTGATTTTGGTCAGTCGGGGGCAGAATCGTCATTTTTGGCTGTCCGACGGGCCAGGGTCGTTCTCCGGCTGTCCGGCACCCAAATAGTGATTTCCAGCCGCCTAGGTCCGAGACTGCGATTTCTGGTGGGGCAGTCGAAAAATCACGAGTTTCGGGCAGTTCAGGGCTTGAACAATGATTTTGGCCGGTCGGGCGCGGAATCGACATTTTTGGCTGTCCGACGGGCCGGTGTCATTCTCTGGATGACCTGGACACAAATAGCGATTTCCAGCCGTCTGGGTCCAAAACTGCTATTTCTGGTAGGGCGGCCAAAAAAACACGAGTTTCGAGCAGTTCCCGGCCCGAACAGTGATTTTGGCCGGTCGGGGGCAGAATCGACATTTTTGGCTGTCCGACGGGCCGGGGTCATTCTCAGGATGTTCGGAACCCAAATAGTGATTTCCAGCCGTCTGGGTCCGAAACTGCTATTTCTAGTAGGGCAGTAAAAAAAACACGAGTTTCGAGCAGTTCCCGAACAGAACAGTGATTTTGGTCAGTCGGGGGCAGAATCGTCGTTTTTGGCTGTCCGACGGGCCGGTGTCGTTCTCAGGCTGTCCGGGACCCAAATAGTGATTTCCAGCCGTCTGGGTCCGGGACTGCGATTTCTGGTGGGGCAGTCGAAAAATCACGAGTTTCGGTCTGTTCCGGGCCTGAACAGGGATTTTGGCCGGTCGGGGGCGGAATCGACATTTTTGGCTGTCCGACGGGCTGGTGCTGTTCTCAGGATGTTCGAAACCCAAATAGTGATTTCCAGCCGTCTGGGTCCGAAACAGCTATTTCTGGTAGGGCAGTAAAAAAAACACGAGTTTCGAGCAGTTCCCGGACAGAATAGTGATTTTGGTCAGTCGGGGGCAGAATCGTCATTTTTGGCTGTCCGACGGGCTAGGGTCGTTCTCCGGCTGTCCGGCACCCAAATAGTGATTTCCAGCCGCCTAGGTCCGAGACTGCGATTTCTGGTGGGGCAGTCGAAAAATCACGAGTTTCGGGCAGTTCAGGGCTTGAACAATGATTTTGGCCGGTCGGGCGCGGAATCGACATTTTTGGCTGTCCGACGGGCCGGTGTCGTTCTCTGGATGACCTGGACACAAATAGCGATTTCCAGCCGTCTAGGTCCAAAACTGCTATTTCTGGTAGGGCGGCCAAAAAAACACGAGTTTCGAGCAGTTCCCGGCCCGAACAGTGATTTTGGCCGGTCGGGGGCAGAATCGACATTTTTGGCTGTCCGACGGGCCGGGGTCATTCTCAGGATGTTCGGAACCCAAATAGTGATTTCCAGCCGTCTGGGTCCGAAACTGCTATTTCTAGTAGGGCAGTAAAAAAAACACGAGTTTCGAGCAGTTCCCGAACAGAACAGTGATTTTGGTCAGTCGGGGGCAGAATCGTCGTTTTTGGCTGTCCGACGGGCCGGTGTCGTTCTCAGGCTGTCCGGGACCCAAATAGTGATTTCCAGCCGTCTGGGTCCGGGACTGCGATTTCTGGTGGGGCAGTCGAAAAATCACGAGTTTCGGTCTGTTCCGGGCCTGAACAGGGATTTTGGCCGGTCGGGGGCGGAATCGACATTTTTGGCTGTCCGACGGGCTGGTGCTGTTCTCAGGATGTTCGAAACCCAAATAGTGATTTCCAGCCGTCTGGGTCCGAAACAGCTATTTCTGGTAGGGCAGTAAAAAAAACACGAGTTTCGAGCAGTTCCCGGACAGAATAGTGATTTTGGTCAGTCGGGGGCAGAATCGTCATTTTTGGCTGTCCGACGGGCTAGGGTCGTTCTCCGGCTGTCCGGCACCCAAATAGTGATTTCCAGCCGCCTAGGTCCGAGACTGCGATTTCTGGTGGGGCAGTCGAAAAATCACGAGTTTCGGGCAGTTCAGGGCTTGAACAATGATTTTGGCCGGTCGGGCGCGGAATCGACATTTTTGGCTGTCCGACGGGCCGGTGTCGTTCTCTGGATGACCTGGACACAAATAGCGATTTCCAGCCGTCTAGGTCCAAAACTGCTATTTCTGGTAGGGCGGCCAAAAAAACACGAGTTTCGAGCAGTTCCCGGCCCGAACAGTGATTTTGGCCGGTCGGGGGCAGAATCGGCATTTTTGGCTGTCCGACGGGCCGGGGTCATTCTCAGGATGTTCGGAACCCAAATAGTGATTTCCAGCCGTCTGGGTCCGAAACTGCTATTTCTAGTAGGGCAGTCAAAAAAACCCGAGTTTCGAGCAGTTCCCGAACAGAACAGTGATTTTGGTCAGTTGGGGGCAGAATCGTCGTTTTTGGCTGTCCGACGGGCCGGTGTCGTTCTCAGGCTGTCCGGGACCCAAATAGTGATTTCCAGCCATCTGGGTCCGGGACTGCGATTTCTGGTGGGGCAGTCGAAAAATCACGAGTTTCGGTCTGTTCCGGGCCTGAACAGGGATTTTGGCCGGTCGGGGGCGGAATCGACATTTTTGGCTGTACGACGGGCTGGTGCTGTTCTCAGGATGTTCGAAACCCAAATAGTGATTTCCTGCCGTCTGGGTCCGAAACAGCTATTTCTGGTAGGGCAGTAAAAAAAACACGAGTTTCGAGCAGTTCCCGGACAGAATAGTGATTTTGGTCAGTCGGGGGCAGAATCGTCATTTTTGGCTGTCCGACGGGCCGGGGTCATTCTCAGGATGTTCGGAACCCAAATTGTGATTTCCAGCCGTCTGGGTCTGAAACTGCTATTTCTAGTAGGGCAGTAAAAAAAACACGAGTTTCGAGCAGTTCCCGAACAGAATAGTGATTTTGGTCAGTCGGGGGCAGAATCGTCATTTTTGGCTGTCCGACGGGCCGGGGTCATTCTCAGGATGTTCGGAACCCAAATAGTGATTTCCAGCCGTCTGGGTCCGAAACTGCTATTTCTAGTAGGGCAGTAAAAAAAACACGAGTTTCGAGCAGTTCCCGAACAGAACAGTGATTTTGGTCAGTCGGGGGCAAAATCGTCGTTTTTGGCTGTCCGACGGGCCGGTGTCGTTCTCAGGCTGTCCGGGACCCAAATAGTGATTTCCAGCCGTCTGGGTCCGGGACTGCGATTTCTGGTGGGGCAGTCGAAAAATCACGAGTTTCGGTCTGTTCCGGGCCTGAACAGGGATTTTGGCCGGTCGGGGGCGGAATCGACATTTTTGGCTGTCCGACGGGCTGGTGCTGTTCTCAGGATGTTCGAAACCCAAATAGTGATTTCCAGCCGTCTGGGTCCGAAACAGCTATTTCTGGTACGGCAGTAAAAAAAACACGAGTTTCGAGCAGTTCCCGGACAGAATAGTGATTTTGGTCAGTCGGGGGCAGAATCGTCATTTTTGGCTGTCCGACGGGCCAGGGTCATTCTCCGGCTGTCCGGCACCCAAATAGTGATTTCCAGCCGCCAAGGTCCGAGACTGCGATTTCTGGTGGGGCAGTCGAAAAATCACGAGTTTCGGGCAGTTCAGGGCTTGAACAATGATTTTGGCCGGTCGGGCGCGGAATCGACATTTTTGGCTGTCCGACGGGCCGGTGTCGTTCTCAGGATGACCTAGACACAAATAGCGATTTCCAGCCGTCTGGGTCCAAAACTGCTATTTCTGGTAGGGCGGCCAAAAAAACACGAGTTTCGAGCAGTTCCCGGCCCGAACAGTGATTTGGGCCGGTCGGGGGCAGAATCGACATTTTTGGCTATCCGACGGGCCGGGGTCATTCTCAGGATGTTCGGAACCCAAATAGTGATTTCCAGCCGTCTGGGTCCGAAACTGCTATTTCTAGTAGGGCAGTAAAAAAAACACGAGTTTCGAGCAGTTCCCGAACAGAACAGTGATTTTGGTCAGTCGGGGGCAGAATCGTCATTTTTGGCTGTCCGACGGGCCGGTGTCGTTCTCAGGCTGTCCCGGACCCAAATAGTGATTTCTAGCCGTCTGGGTCCGGGACTGCGATTTCTGGTGGGGCAGTCGAAAAATCACGAGTTTCGGTCTGTTCCGGGCCTGAACAGGGATTTTGGCCGGTCGGGGGCGGAATCGACATTTTTGGCTGTCCGACGGGCTGGTGCTGTTCTCAGGATGTTCGAAACCCAAATAGTGATTTCCAGCCGTCTGGGTCCGAAACAGCTATTTCTGGTAGGGCAGTAAAAAAAACACGAGTTTCGAGCAGTTCCCGGACAGAATAGTGATTTTGGTCAGTCGGGGGCAGAATCGTCATTTTTGGCTGTCCGACGGGCCAGGGTCATTCTCCGGCTGTCCGGCACCCAAATAGTGATTTCCAGCCGCCTAGGTCCGAGACTGCGATTTCTGGTGGGGCAGTCGAAAAATCACGAGTTTCGGGCAGTTCAGGGCTTGAACAATGATTTTGGCCGGTCGGGCGCGGAATCGACATTTTTGGCTGTCCGACGGGCCGGTGTCGTTCTCAGGATGACCTAGACACAAATAGCGATTTCCAGCCGTCTGGGTCCAAAACTGCTATTTCTGGTAGGGCGGCCAAAAAAACACGAGTTTCGAGCAGTTCCCGGCCCGAACAGTGATTTGGGCCGGTCGGGGGCAGAATCGACATTTTTGGCTATCCGACGGGCCGGGGTCATTCTCAGGATGTTCGGAACCCAAATAGTGATTTCCAGCCGTCTGGGTCCGAAACTGCTATTTCTAGTAGGGCAGTAAAAAAAACACGAGTTTCGAGCAGTTCCCGAACAGAACAGTGATTTTGGTCAGTCGGGGGCAGAATCGTCATTTTTGGCTGTCCGACGGGCCGGTGTCGTTCTCAGGCTGTCCGGGACCCAAATAGTGATTTCTAGCCGTCTGGGTCCGGGACTGCGATTTCTGGTGGGGCAGTCGAAAAATCACGAGTTTCGGTCTGTTCCGGGCCTGAACAGGGATTTTGGCCGGTCGGGGGCGGAATCGACATTTTTGGCTGTCCGACGGGCTGGTGCTGTTCTCAGGATGTTCGAAACCCAAATAGTGATTTCCAGCCGTCTGGGTCCGAAACAGCTATTTCTGGTAGGGCAGTAAAAAAAACACGAGTTTCGAGCAGTTCCCGGACAGAATAGTGATTTTGGTCAGTCGGGGGCAGAATCGTCATTTTTGGCTGTCCGACGGGCCAGGGTCGTTCTCCGGCTGTCCGGCACCCAAATAGTGATTTCCAGCCGCCTAGGTCCGAGACTGCGATTTCTGGTGGGGCAGTCGAAAAATCACGAGTTTCGGTCTGTTCCGGGCCTGAACAGGGATTTTGGCCGGTCGGGGGCGGAATCGACATTTTTGGCTGTACGACGGGCTGGTGCTGTTCTCAGGATGTTCGAAACCCAAATAGTGATTTCCAGCCGTCTGGGTCCGAAACAGCTATTTCTGGTAGGGCAGTAAAAAAAACACGAGTTTCGAGCAGTTCCCGGACAGAATAGTGATTTTGGTCAGTCGGGGGCAGAATCGTCATTTTTGGCTGTCCGACGGGCCAGGGTCGTTCTCGGGCTGTCCGGCACCCAAATAGTGATTTCCAGCCGCGTAGGTCCGAGACTGCGATTTCTGGTGGGGCAGTCGAAAAATCACGAGTTTCGGGCAGTTCAGGGCTTGAACAATGATTTTGGCCGGTCGGGCGCGAAATCGACATTTTTGGCTGTCCGACGGGCCGGTGTCGTTCTCTGGATGACCTGGACACAAATAGCGATTTCCAGCCGTCTGGGTCCAAAACTGCTATTTCTGGTAGGGCGGCCAAAAAAACACGAGTTTCGAGCAGTTCCCGGCCCGAACAGTGATTTTGTCCGGTCGGGGGCAGAATCGACATTTTTGCCTGTCCGACGGGCCGGTGTCATTCTCAGGATGTTCGGAACCCAAATAGTGATTTCCAGCCGTCTGGGTCCGAAACAGCTATTTCTGGTAGGGCAGTAAAAAAAACACGAGTTTCGAGCAGTTCCCGAACAGAACAGTGATTTTGGTCAGTCGGGGGCAGAATCGTCATTTTTGGCTGTCCGACGGGCCGGTGTCGTTCTCAGGCTGTCCGGGACCCAAATAGTGATTTCTAGCCGTCTGGGTCCGGGACTGCGATTTCTGGTGGGGCAGTCGAAAAATCACGAGTTTCGGTCTGTTCCGGGCCTGAACAGGGATTTTGGCCGGTCGGGGGCGGAATCGACATTTTTGGCTGTACGACGGGCTGGTGCTGTTCTCAGGATGTTCGAAACCCAAATAGTGATTTCCTGCCGTCTGGGTCCGAAACAGCTATTTCTGGTAGGGCAGTAAAAAAAACACGAGTTTCGAGCAGTTCCCGGACAGAATAGTGATTTTGGTCAGTCGGGGGCAGAATCGTCATTTTTGGCTGTCCGACGGGCCGGGGTCATTCTCAGGATGTTCGGAACCCAAATTGTGATTTCCAGCCGTCTGGGTCTGAAACTGCTATTTCTAGTAGGGCAGTAAAAAAAACACGAGTTTCGAGCAGTTCCCGAACAGAATAGTGATTTTGGTCAGTCGGGGGCAGAATCGTCATTTTTGGCTGTCCGACGGGCCGGGGTCATTCTCAGGATGTTCGGAACCCAAATAGTGATTTCCAGCCGTCTGGGTCCGAAACTGCTATTTCTAGTAGGGCAGTAAAAAAAACACGAGTTTCGAGCAGTTCCCGAACAGAACAGTGATTTTGGTCAGTCGGGGGCAAAATCGTCGTTTTTGGCTGTCCGACGGGCCGGTGTCGTTCTCAGGCTGTCCGGGACCCAAATAGTGATTTCCAGCCGTCTGGGTCCGGGACTGCGATTTCTGGTGGGGCAGTCGAAAAATCACGAGTTTCGGTCTGTTCCGGGCCTGAACAGGGATTTTGGCCGGTCGGGGGCGGAATCGACATTTTTGGCTGTCCGACGGGCTGGTGCTGTTCTCAGGATGTTCGAAACCCAAATAGTGATTTCCAGCCGTCTGGGTCCGAAACAGCTATTTCTGGTACGGCAGTAAAAAAAACACGAGTTTCGAGCAGTTCCCGGACAGAATAGTGATTTTGGTCAGTCGGGGGCAGAATCGTCATTTTTGGCTGTCCGACGGGCCAGGGTCATTCTCCGGCTGTCCGGCACCCAAATAGTGATTTCCAGCCGCCAAGGTCCGAGACTGCGATTTCTGGTGGGGCAGTCGAAAAATCACGAGTTTCGGGCAGTTCAGGGCTTGAACAATGATTTTGGCCGGTCGGGCGCGGAATCGACATTTTTGGCTGTCCGACGGGCCGGTGTCGTTCTCAGGATGACCTAGACACAAATAGCGATTTCCAGCCGTCTGGGTCCAAAACTGCTATTTCTGGTAGGGCGGCCAAAAAAACACGAGTTTCGAGCAGTTCCCGGCCCGAACAGTGATTTGGGCCGGTCGGGGGCAGAATCGACATTTTTGGCTATCCGACGGGCCGGGGTCATTCTCAGGATGTTCGGAACCCAAATAGTGATTTCCAGCCGTCTGGGTCCGAAACTGCTATTTCTAGTAGGGCAGTAAAAAAAACACGAGTTTCGAGCAGTTCCCGAACAGAACAGTGATTTTGGTCAGTCGGGGGCAGAATCGTCATTTTTGGCTGTCCGACGGGCCGGTGTCGTTCTCAGGCTGTCCCGGACCCAAATAGTGATTTCTAGCCGTCTGGGTCCGGGACTGCGATTTCTGGTGGGGCAGTCGAAAAATCACGAGTTTCGGTCTGTTCCGGGCCTGAACAGGGATTTTGGCCGGTCGGGGGCGGAATCGACATTTTTGGCTGTCCGACGGGCTGGTGCTGTTCTCAGGATGTTCGAAACCCAAATAGTGATTTCCAGCCGTCTGGGTCCGAAACAGCTATTTCTGGTAGGGCAGTAAAAAAAACACGAGTTTCGAGCAGTTCCCGGACAGAATAGTGATTTTGGTCAGTCGGGGGCAGAATCGTCATTTTTGGCTGTCCGACGGGCCAGGGTCATTCTCCGGCTGTCCGGCACCCAAATAGTGATTTCCAGCCGCCTAGGTCCGAGACTGCGATTTCTGGTGGGGCAGTCGAAAAATCACGAGTTTCGGGCAGTTCAGGGCTTGAACAATGATTTTGGCCGGTCGGGCGCGGAATCGACATTTTTGGCTGTCCGACGGGCCGGTGTCGTTCTCAGGATGACCTAGACACAAATAGCGATTTCCAGCCGTCTGGGTCCAAAACTGCTATTTCTGGTAGGGCGGCCAAAAAAACACGAGTTTCGAGCAGTTCCCGGCCCGAACAGTGATTTGGGCCGGTCGGGGGCAGAATCGACATTTTTGGCTATCCGACGGGCCGGGGTCATTCTCAGGATGTTCGGAACCCAAATAGTGATTTCCAGCCGTCTGGGTCCGAAACTGCTATTTCTAGTAGGGCAGTAAAAAAAACACGAGTTTCGAGCAGTTCCCGAACAGAACAGTGATTTTGGTCAGTCGGGGGCAGAATCGTCATTTTTGGCTGTCCGACGGGCCGGTGTCGTTCTCAGGCTGTCCGGGACCCAAATAGTGATTTCTAGCCGTCTGGGTCCGGGACTGCGATTTCTGGTGGGGCAGTCGAAAAATCACGAGTTTCGGTCTGTTCCGGGCCTGAACAGGGATTTTGGCCGGTCGGGGGCGGAATCGACATTTTTGGCTGTCCGACGGGCTGGTGCTGTTCTCAGGATGTTCGAAACCCAAATAGTGATTTCCAGCCGTCTGGGTCCGAAACAGCTATTTCTGGTAGGGCAGTAAAAAAAACACGAGTTTCGAGCAGTTCCCGGACAGAATAGTGATTTTGGTCAGTCGGGGGCAGAATCGTCATTTTTGGCTGTCCGACGGGCCAGGGTCGTTCTCCGGCTGTCCGGCACCCAAATAGTGATTTCCAGCCGCCTAGGTCCGAGACTGCGATTTCTGGTGGGGCAGTCGAAAAATCACGAGTTTCGGTCTGTTCCGGGCCTGAACAGGGATTTTGGCCGGTCGGGGGCGGAATCGACATTTTTGGCTGTACGACGGGCTGGTGCTGTTCTCAGGATGTTCGAAACCCAAATAGTGATTTCCAGCCGTCTGGGTCCGAAACAGCTATTTCTGGTAGGGCAGTAAAAAAAACACGAGTTTCGAGCAGTTCCCGGACAGAATAGTGATTTTGGTCAGTCGGGGGCAGAATCGTCATTTTTGGCTGTCCGACGGGCCAGGGTCGTTCTCGGGCTGTCCGGCACCCAAATAGTGATTTCCAGCCGCGTAGGTCCGAGACTGCGATTTCTGGTGGGGCAGTCGAAAAATCACGAGTTTCGGGCAGTTCAGGGCTTGAACAATGATTTTGGCCGGTCGGGCGCGAAATCGACATTTTTGGCTGTCCGACGGGCCGGTGTCGTTCTCTGGATGACCTGGACACAAATAGCGATTTCCAGCCGTCTGGGTCCAAAACTGCTATTTCTGGTAGGGCGGCCAAAAAAACACGAGTTTCGAGCAGTTCCCGGCCCGAACAGTGATTTTGTCCGGTCGGGGGCAGAATCGACATTTTTGCCTGTCCGACGGGCCGGTGTCATTCTCAGGATGTTCGGAACCCAAATAGTGATTTCCAGCCGTCTGGGTCCGAAACAGCTATTTCTGGTAGGGCAGTAAAAAAAACACGAGTTTCGAGCAGTTCCCGAACAGAACAGTGATTTTGGTCAGTCGGGGGCAGAATCGTCATTTTTGGCTGTCCGACGGGCCGGTGTCGTTCTCAGGCTGTCCGGGACCCAAATAGTGATTTCTAGCCGTCTGGGTCCGGGACTGCGATTTCTGGTGGGGCAGTCGAAAAATCACGAGTTTCGGTCTGTTCCGGGCCTGAACAGGGATTTTGGCCGGTCGGGGGCGGAATCGACATTTTTGGCTGTCCGACGGGCTGGTGCTGTTCTCAGGATGTTCGAAACCCAAATAGTGATTTCCAGCCGTCTGGGTCCGAAACAGCTATTTCTGGTAGGGCAGTAAAAAAAACACGAGTTTCGAGCAGTTCCCGGACAGAATAGTGATTTTGGTCAGTCGGGGGCAGAATCGTCATTTTTGGCTGTCCGACGGGCCAGGGTCGTTCTCCGGCTGTCCGGCACCCAAATAGTGATTTCCAGCCGCCTAGGTCCGAGACTGCGATTTCTGGTGGGGCAGTCGAAAAATCACGAGTTTCGGTCTGTTCCGGGCCTGAACAGGGATTTTGTCCGGTCGGGGGCGGAATCGACATTTTTGGCTGTACGACGGGCTGGTGCTGTTCTCAGGATGTTCGAAACCCAAATAGTGATTTCCAGCCGTCTGGGTCCGAAACAGCTATTTCTGGTAGGGCAGTAAAAAAAACACGAGTTTCGAGCAGTTCCCGGACAGAATAGTGATTTTGGTCAGTCGGGGGCAGAATCGTCATTTTTGGCTGTCCGACGGGCCAGGGTCGTTCTCGGGCTGTCCGGCACCCAAATAGTGATTTCCAGCCGCGTAGGTCCGAGACTGCGATTTCTGGTGGGGCAGTCGAAAAATCACGAGTTTCGGGCAGTTCAGGGCTTGAACAATGATTTTGGCCGGTCGGGCGCGAAATCGACATTTTTGGCTGTCCGACGGGCCGGTGTCGTTCTCTGGATGACCTGGACACAAATAGCGATTTCCAGCCGTCTGGGTCCAAAACTGCTATTTCTGGTAGGGCGGCCAAAAAAACACGAGTTTCGAGCAGTTCCCGGCCCGAACAGTGATTTTGTCCGGTCGGGGGCAGAATCGACATTTTTGCCTGTCCGACGGGCCGGTGTCATTCTCAGGATGTTCGGAACCCAAATAGTGATTTCCAGCCGTCTGGGTCCGAAACAGCTATTTCTGGTAGGGCAGTAAAAAAAACCCGAGTTTCGAGCAGTTCCCGGACAGAACAGTGATTTTGGTCAGTCGGGGGCAGATTCGTCATTTTTGGCTGTCCGACGGGCCAGGGTCGTTCTCCGGCTGTCCGGCACCCAAATAGTGATTTCCAGCCGCCTAGGTCCGAGACTGCGATTTCTGGTGGGGCAGTCGAAAAATCACGAGTTTCGGGCAGTTCAGGGCTTGAACAATGATTTTGGCCGGTCGGGCGCGGAATCGACATTTTTGGCTGTCCGACGGGCCGGTGTCGTTCTCAGGATGACCTAGACACAAATAGCGATTTCCAGCCGTCTGGGTCCAAAACTGCTATTTCTGGTAGGGCGGCCAAAAAAACACGAGTTTCGAGCAGTTCCCGGCCCGAACAGTGATTTGGGCCGGTCGGGGGCAGAATCGACATTTTTGGCTATCCGACGGGCCGGGGTCATTCTCAGGATGTTCGGAACCCAAATAGTGATTTCCAGCCGTCTGGGTCCGAAACTGCTATTTCTAGTAGGGCAGTAAAAAAAACGCTAGTTTCGAGCAGTTCCCGAACAGAACAGTGATTTTGGTCAGTCGGGGGCAGAATCGTCATTTTTGGCTGTCCGACGGGCCGGTGTCGTTCTCAGGCTGTCCAGGACCCAAATAGTGATTTCTAGCCGTCTGGGTCCGGGACTGCTATTTCTGGTGGGGCAGTCGAAAAATCACGAGTTTCGGTCTGTTCCGGGCCAGAACAGGGATTTTGGCCGGTCGGGGGCGGAATCGACATTTTTGGCTGTCCGACGGGCTGGTGCTGTTCTCAGGATGTTCGAAACCCAAATAGTGATTTCCAGCCGTCTGGGTCCGAAACAGCTATTTCTGGTAGGGCAGTAAAAAAAACACGAGTTTCGAGCAGTTCCCGGACAGAATAGTGATTTTGGTCAGTCGGGGGCAGAATCGTCATTTTTGGCTGTCCGACGGGCTAGGGTCGTTCTCCGGCTGTCCGGCACCCAAATAGTGATTTCCAGCCGCCTAGGTCCGAGACTGCGATTTCTGGTGGGGCAGTCGAAAAATCACGAGTTTCGGTCTGTTCCGGGCCTGAACAGGGATTTTGGCCGGTCGGGGGCGGAATCGACATTTTTGGCTGTACGACGGGCTGGTGCTGTTCTCAGGATGTTCGAAACCCAAATAGTGATTTCCTGCCGTCTGGGTCCGAAACAGCTATTTCTGGTAGGGCAGTAAAAAAAACACGAGTTTCGAGCAGTTCCCGGACAGAATAGTGATTTTGGTCAGTCGGGGGCAGAATCGTCATTTTTGGCTGTCCGACGGGCCGGGGTCATTCTCAGGATGTTCGGAACCCAAATAGTGATTTCCAGCCGTCTGGGTCCGAAACTGCTATTTCTAGTAGGGCAGTAAAAAAAACACGAGTTTCGAGCAGTTCCCGAACAGAACAGTGATTTTGGTCAGTCGGGGGCAGAATCGTCGTTTTTGGCTGTCCGACGGGCCGGTGTCGTTCTCAGGCTGTCCGGGACCCAAATAGTGATTTCCAGCCGTCTGGGTCCGGGACTGCGATTTCTGGTGGGGCAGTCGAAAAATCACGAGTTTCGGTCTGTTCCGGGCCTGAACAGGGATTTTGGCCGGTCGGGGGCGGAATCGACATTTTTGGCTGTCCGACGGGCTGGTGCTGTTCTCAGGATGTTCGAAACCCAAATAGTGATTTCCAGCCGTCTGGGTCCGAAACAGCTATTTCTGGTAGGGCAGTAAAAAAAACACGAGTTTCGAGCAGTTCCCGGACAGAATAGTGATTTTGGTCAGTCGGGGGCAGAATCGTCATTTTTGGCTGTCCGACGGGCCAGGGTCGTTCTCCGGCTGTCCGGCACCCAAATAGTGATTTCCAGCCGCCTAGGTCCGAGACTGCGATTTCTGGTGGGGCAGTCGAAAAATCACGAGTTTCGGGCAGTTCAGGGCTTGAACAATGATTTTGGCCGGTCGGGCGCGGAATCGACATTTTTGGCTGTCCGACGGGCCGGTGTCGTTCTCAGGATGACCTAGACACAAATAGCGATTTCCAGCCGTCTGGGTCCAAAACTGCTATTTCTGGTAGGGCGGCCAAAAAAACACGAGTTTCGAGCAGTTCCCGGCCCGAACAGTGATTTGGGCCGGTCGGGGGCAGAATCGACATTTTTGGCTATCCGACGGGCCGGGGTCATTCTCAGGATGTTCGGAACCCAAATAGTGATTTCCAGCCGTCTGGGTCCGAAACTGCTATTTCTAGTAGGGCAGTAAAAAAAACACGAGTTTCGAGCAGTTCCCGAACAGAACAGTGATTTTGGTCAGTCGGGGGCAGAATCGTCATTTTTGGCTGTCCGACGGGCCGGTGTCGTTCTCAGGCTGTCCGGGACCCAAATAGTGATTTCTAGCCGTCTGGGTCCGGGACTGCGATTTCTGGTGGGGCAGTCGAAAAATCACGAGTTTCGGTCTGTTCCGGGCCTGAACAGGGATTTTGGCCGGTCGGGGGCGGAATCGACATTTTTGGCTGTCCGACGGGCTGGTGCTGTTCTCAGGATGTTCGAAACCCAAATAGTGATTTCCAGCCGTCTGGGTCCGAAACAGCTATTTCTGGTAGGGCAGTAAAAAAAACACGAGTTTCGAGCAGTTCCCGGACAGAATAGTGATTTTGGTCAGTCGGGGGCAGAATCGTCATTTTTGGCTGTCCGACGGGTTAGGGTCGTTCTCCGGCTGTCCGGCACCCAAATAGTGATTTCCAGCCGCCTAGGTCCGAGACTGCGATTTCTGGTGGGGCAGTCGAAAAATCACGAGTTTCGGTCTGTTCCGGGCCTGAACAGGGATTTTGGCCGGTCGGGGGCGGAATCGACATTTTTGGCTGTACGACGGGCTGGTGCTGTTCTCAGGATGTTCGAAACCCAAATAGTGATTTCCAGCCGTCTGGGTCCGAAACAGCTATTTCTGGTAGGGCAGTAAAAAAAACACGAGTTTCGAGCAGTTCCCGGACAGAATAGTGATTTTGGTCAGTCGGGGGCAGAATCGTCATTTTTGGCTGTCCGACGGGCCAGGGTCGTTCTCGGGCTGTCCGGCACCCAAATAGTGATTTCCAGCCGCGTAGGTCCGAGACTGCGATTTCTGGTGGGGCAGTCGAAAAATCACGAGTTTCGGGCAGTTCAGGGCTTGAACAATGATTTTGGCCGGTCGGGCGCGAAATCGACATTTTTGGCTGTCCGACGGGCCGGTGTCGTTCTCTGGATGACCTGGACACAAATAGCGATTTCCAGCCGTCTGGGTCCAAAACTGCTATTTCTGGTAGGGCGGCCAAAAAAACACGAGTTTCGAGCAGTTCCCGGCCCGAACAGTGATTTTGTCCGGTCGGGGGCAGAATCGACATTTTTGCCTGTCCGACGGGCCGGTGTCATTCTCAGGATGTTCGGAACCCAAATAGTGAATTCCAGCCGTCTGGGTCCGAAACAGCTATTTCTGGTAGGGCAGTAAAAAAAACACGAGTTTCGAGCAGTTCCCGGACAGAACAGTGATTTTGGTCAGTCGGGGGCAGATTCGTCATTTTTGGCTGTCCGACGGGCCAGGGTCGTTCTCCGGCTGTCCGGCACCCAAATAGTGATTTCCAGCCGCCTAGGTCCGAGACTGCGATTTCTGGTGGGGCAGTCGAAAAATCACGAGTTTCGGGCCGTTCAGGGCTTGAACAATGATTTTGGCCGGTCGGGCGCGGAATCGACATTTTTGGCTGTCCGACGGGCCGGTGTCGTTCTCTGGATGACCTGGACACAAATAGCGATTTCCAGCCGTGTGGGTCCAAAACTGCTATTTCTGGTAGGGCGGCCAAAAAAACACGAGTTTCGAGCAGTTCCCGGCCCGAACAGTGATTTTGTCCGGTCGGGGGCAGAATCGACATTTTTGCCTGTCCGACGGGCCGGTGTCATTCTCAGGATGTTCGGAACCCAAATAGTGATTTCCAGCCGTCTGGGTCCGAAACAGCTATTTCTGGTAGGGCAGTAAAAAAAACACGAGTTTCGAGCAGTTCCCGGACAGAACAGTGATTTTGGTCAGTCGGGGGCAGATTCGTCATTTTTGGCTGTCCGACGGGCCAGGGTCGTTCTCCGGCTGTCCGGCACCCAAATAGTGATTTCCAGCCGCCTAGGTCCGAGACTGCGATTTCTGGTGGGGCAGTCGAAAAATCACGAGTTTCGGGCCGTTCAGGGCTTGAACAATGATTTTGGCCGGTCGGGCGCGGAATCGACATTTTTGGCTGTCCGACGGGCCGGTGTCGTTCTCTGGATGACCTGGACACAAATAGCGATTTCCAGCCGTGTGGGTCCAAAACTGCTATTTCTGGTAGGGCGGCCAAAAAAACACGAGTTTCGAGCAGTTCCCGGCCCGAACAGTGATTTTGTCCGGTCGGGGGCAGAATCGACATTTTTGCCAGTCCGACGGGCCGGTGTCATTCTCAGGATGTTCGGAACCCAAATAGTGATTTCCAGCCGTCTGGGTCCGAAACAGCTATTTCTGGTAGGGCAGTAAAAAAAACACGAGTTTCGAGCAGTTCCCGGACAGAACAATGATTTTGGTCAGTCGGGGGCAGAATCGTCATTTTTGGCTGTCCGACGGGCCGGTGTCGTTCTCCGGCTGTCCGGGACCCAAATAGTGATTTCCAGCCGACTGGGTCCGAGACTGCGATTTCTGGTGCGGCAGTCGAAAAATCACGAGTTTCGGGCAGTTCTGGGCCTGAACAATGATTTTGGCCGGTCGGGGGCGGAATCGACATTTTTGGCTGTCCGACGAGCTGGTGTCGTTCTCAGGATGTTTGAAACCCAAATAGTGATTTCCAGCCGTCTGGGTCCGAAACAGCTATTTCTGGTAGGGCAGTAAAAAAAGCACGAGTTTCGAGTAGTTCCCGGGCAGAACAGTGATTTTGGTCAGTCGGGGGCAGAATCGTCATTTTTGGCTGTCCGACGGGCCGGTGTCGTTCTCCGGCTGTCCGGGACCCAAATAGTGATTTCCAGCCGTCTGGGTCCGGGACTGCGATTTCTGGTGGGGCAGTCGAAAAATCACGAGTTTCGGTCTGTTCCGGGCCTGAACAGGGATTTTGGCCGGTCGGGGGCGGAATCGACATTTTTGGCTGCCCGACGGGCTGGTGTTGTTCTCAGGATGTTCGAAACCCAAATAGTGATTTCCAGCCGTCTGGGTCCGAAACAGCTATTTCTGGTAGGGCAGTAAAAAAAACACGAGTTTCGAGCAGTTCCCGGACAGAATAGTGATTTTGGTCAGTCGGGGGCAGAATCGTAATTTTTGGCTGTCCGACGGGCCAGGGTTGTTCTCCGGCTGTCCGGCACCCAAATAGTGATTTCCAGCCGCCTAGGTCCGAGACTGCGATTTATGGTGGGGCAGTCGAAAAATCACGAGTTTCGGGCAGTTCAGGGCTTGAACAATGATTTTGGCCGGTCGGGCGCGGAATCGACATTTTTGGCTGTCCGACGGGCCGGTGTCGTTCTCTGGATGACCTGGACACAAATAGCGATTTCCAGCCGTCTGGGTCCAAAACTGCTATTTCTGGTAGGGCGGCCAAAAAAACACGAGTTTCGAGCAGTTCCCGGCCCGAACAGTGATTTTGTCCGGTCGGGGGCAGAATCGACATTTTTGCCAGTCCGACGGGCCGGTGTCATTCTCAGGATGTTCGGAACCCAAATAGTGATTTCCAGCCGTCTGGGTCCGAAACAGCTATTTCTGGTAGGGCAGTAAAAAAAACACGAGTTTCGAGCAGTTCCCGGACAGAATAGTGATTTTGGTCAGTCGGGGGCAGAATCGTAATTTTTGGCTGTCCGACGGGCCAGGGTCGTTCTCCGGCTGTCCGGGACCCAAATAGTGATTTCCAGCCGTCTGGGTCCGGGACTGCGATTTCTGGTGGGGCAGTCGAAAAATCACGAGTTTCGGTCTGTTCCGGGCCTGAACAGGGATTTTGGCCGGTCGGGGGCGGAATCGACATTTTTGGCTGTCCGACGGGCTGGTGTCGTTCTCAGGATGTTCAAAACCCAAATAGTGATTTCCAGCCGTCTGGGTCCGAAACAGCTATTTCTGGTAGGGCAGTAAAAAAAACACGAGTTTCGAGCAGTTCCCGGACAGAATAGTGATTTTGGTCAGTCGGGGGCAGAATCGTAATTTTTGGCTGTCCGACGGGCCAGGGTCGTTCTCCGGCTGTCCGGCACCCAAATAGTGATTTCCAGCCGCCTAGGTCCGAGACTGCGATTTCTGGTGGGGCAGTCGAAAAATCACGAGTTTCGGGCAGTTCAGGGCTTGAACAATGATTTTGGCCGGTCGGGCGCGGAATCGACATTTTTGGCTGTCCGACGGGCCGGTGTCGTTCTCTGGATGTTCAAAACCCAAATAGTGATTTCCAGCCGTCTGGGTCCGAAACAGCTATTTCTGGTAGGGCAGTAAAAAAAACACGAGTTTCGAGCAGTTCCCGGACAGAATAGTGATTTTGGTCAGTCGGGGGCAGAATCGTCATTTTTGGCTGTCCGACGGGCCAGGGTCGTTCTCCGGCTGTCCGGCACCCAAATAGTGATTTCCAGCCGCCTAGGTCCGAGACTGCGATTTCTGGTGGGGCAGTCAAAAAATCACGAGTTTCGGGCAGTTCAGGGCTTGAACAATGATTTTGGCCGGTCGGGCGCGGAATCGACATTTTTGGCTGTCCGACGGGCCGGTGTCGTTCTCTGGATGACCTGGACACAAATAGCGATTTCCAGCCGTCTGGGTCCAAAACTGCTATTTCTGGTAGGGCGGCCAAAAAAACACGAGTTTCGAGCAGTTCCCGGCCCGAACAGTGATTTTGTCCGGTCGGGGGCAGAATCGACATTTTTGCCAGTCCGACGGGCCGGTGTCATTCTCAGGATGTTCGGAACCCAAATAGTGATTTCCAGCCGTCTGGGTCCGAAACAGCTATTTCTGGTAGGGCAGTAAAAAAAACACGAGTTTCGAGCAGTTCCCGGACAGAACAATGATTTTGGTCAGTCGGGGGCAGAATCGTCATTTTTGGCTGTCCGACGGGCCGGTGTCGTTCTCCGGCTGTCCGGGACCCAAATAGTGATTTCCAGCCGTCTGGGTCCGAGACTGCGATTTCTGGTGCGGCAGTCGAAAAATCACGAGTTTCGGGCAGTTCTGGGCCTGAACAATGATTTTGGCCGGTCGGGGGCGGAATCGACATTTTTGGCTGTCCGACGAGCTGGTGTCGTTCTCAGGATGTTTGAAACCCAAATAGTGATTTCCAGCCGTCTGGGTCCGAAACAGCTATTTCTGGTAGGGCAGTAAAAAAAGCACGAGTTTCGAGTAGTTCCCGGGCAGAACAGTGATTTTGGTCAGTCGGGGGCAGAATCGTCATTTTTGGCTGTTCGACGGGCCGGTGTCGTTCTCCGGCTGTCCGGGACCCGAATAGTGATTTCCAGCCGTCTGGGTCCGGGACTGCGATTTCTGGTGGGGCAGTCGAAAAATCACGAGTTTCGGTCTGTTCCGGGCCTGAACAGGGATTTTGGCCGGTCGGGGGCGGAATCGACATTTTTGGCTGTCCGACGGGCTGGTGTCGTTCTCAGGATGTTCAAAACCCAAATAGTGATTTCCAGCCGTCTGGGTCCGAAACAGCTATTTCTGGTAGGGCAGTAAAAAAAACACGAGTTTCGAGCAGTTCCCGGACAGAATAGTGATTTTGGTCAGTCGGGGGCAGAATCGTAATTTTTGGCTGTCCGACGGGCCAGGGTCGTTCTCCGGCTGTCCGGCACCCAAATAGTGATTTCCAGCCGCCTAGGTCCGAGACTGCGATTTCTGGTGGGGCAGTCGAAAAATCACGAGTTTCGGGCAGTTCAGGGCTTGAACAATGATTTTGGCCGGTCGGGCGCGGAATCGACATTTTTGGCTGTCCGACGGGCCGGTGTCGTTCTCAGGATGACCTGGACACAAATAGCGATTTCCAGCCGTCTGGGTCCAAAACTGCTATTTCTGGTAGGGCGGCCAAAAAAACACGAGTTTCGAGCAGTTCCCGGCCCGAACAGTGATTTTGTCCGGTCGGGGGCAGAATCGACATTTTTGCCAGTCCGACGGGCCGGTGTCATTCTCAGGATGTTCGGAACCCAAATAGTGATTTCCAGCCGTCTGGGTCCGAAACAGCTATTTCTGGTAGGGCAGTAAAAAAAACACGAGTTTCGAGCAGTTCCCGGGCAGAACAGTGATTTTGGTCAGTCGGGGGCAGAATCGTCATTTTTGGCTGTCCGACGGGCCGGTGTCGTTCTCTGGCTGTCCGGGACCCAAATAGTGATTTCCAGCCGTCTGGGTCCGGGACTGCGATTTCTGGTGGGGCAGTCGAAAAATCACGAGTTTCGGTCTGTTCCGGGCCTGAACAGGGATTTTGGCCGGTCGGGGGCGGAATCGACATTTTTGGCTGTCCGACGGGCTGGTGTTGTTCTCAGGATGTTCAAAACCCAAATAGTGATTTCCAGCCGTCTGGGTCCGAAACAGCTATTTCTGGTAGGGCAGTAAAAAAAACACGAGTTTCGAGCAGTTCCCGGACAGAATAGTGATTTTGGTCAGTCGGGGGCAGAATCGTAATTTTTGGCTGTCCGACGGGCCGGTGTCGTTCTCCGGCTGTCCGGGACCCAAATAGTGATTTCCAGCCGTCTGGGTCCGAGACTGCGATTTCTGGTGCGGCAGTCGAAAAATCACGAGTTTCGGGCAGTTCTGGGCCTGAACAATGATTTTGGCCGGTCGGGGGCGGAATCGACATTTTTGGCTGTCCGACGAGCTGGTGTCGTTCTCAGGATGTTTGAAACCCAAATAGTGATTTCCAGCCGTCTGGGTCCGAAACAGCTATTTCTGGTAGGGCAGTAAAAAAAGCACGAGTTTCGAGTAGTTCCCGGGCAGAACAGTGATTTTGGTCAGTCGGGGGCAGAATCGTCATTTTTGGCTGTCCGACGGGCCGGTGTCGTTCTCCGGCTGTCCGGGACCCAAATAGTGATTTCCAGCCGTCTGGGTCCGGGACTGCGATTTCTGGTGGGGCAGTCGAAAAATCACGAGTTTCGGTCTGTTCCGGGCCTGAACAGGGATTTTGGCCGGTCGGGGGCGGAATCGACATTTTTAGCTGTCCGACGGGCTGGTGTTGTTCTCAGGATGTTCAAAACCCAAATAGTGATTTCCAGCCGTCTGGGTCCGAAACAGCTATTTCTGGTAGGGCAGTAAAAAAAACACAAGTTTCGAGCAGTTCCCGGACAGAATAGTGATTTTGGTCAGTCGGGGGCAGAATCGTCATTTTTGGCTGTCCGACGGGCCAGGGTCGTTCTCCGGCTGTCCGGCACCCAAATAGTGATTTCCAGCCGCCTAGGTCCGAGACTGCGATTTCTGGTGGGGCAGTCGAAAAATCACGAGTTTCGGGCAGTTCAGGGCTTGAACAATGATTTTGGCCGGTCGGGCGCGGAATCGACATTTTTGGCTGTCCGACGGGCCGGTGTCGTTCTCTGGATGACCTGGACACAAATAGCGATTTCCAGCCGTGTGGGTCCAAAACTGCTATTTCTGGTAGGGCGGCCAAAAAAACACGAGTTTCGAGCAGTTCCCGGCCCGAACAGTGATTTTGTCCGGTCGGGGGCAGAATCGACATTTTTGCCAGTCCGACGGGCCGGTGTCATTCTCAGGATGTTCGGAACCCAAATAGTGATTTCCAGCCGTCTGGGTCCGAAACAGCTATTTCTGGTAGGGCAGTAAAAAAAACACGAGTTTCGAGCAGTTCCCGGGCAGAACAGTGATTTTGGTCAGTCGGGGGCAGAATCGTCATTTTTGGCTGTCCGACGGGCCGGTGTCGTTCTCTGGCTGTCCGGGACCCAAATAGTGATTTCCAGCCGTCTGGGTCCGGGACTGCGATTTCTGGTGGGGCAGTCGAAAAATCACGAGTTTCGGTCTGTTCCGGGCCTGAACAGGGATTTTGGCCGGTCGGGGGCGGAATCGACATTTTTGGCTGTCCGACGGGCTGGTGTTGTTCTCAGGATGTTCAAAACCCAAATAGTGATTTCCAGCCGTCTGGGTCCGAAACAGCTATTTCTGGTAGGGCAGTAAAAAAAACACGAGTTTCGAGCAGTTCCCGGACAGAATAGTGATTTTGGTCAGTCGGGGGCAGAATCGTAATTTTTGGCTGTCCGACGGTCCGGTGTCGTTCTCCGGCTGTCCGGGACCCAAATAGTGATTTCCAGCCGTCTGGGTCCGAGACTGCGATTTCTGGTGCGGCAGTCGAAAAATCACGAGTTTCGGGCAGTTCTGGGCCTGAACAATGATTTTGGCCGGTCGGGGGCGGAATCGACATTTTTGGCTGTCCGACGAGCTGGTGTCGTTCTCAGGATGTTTGAAACCCAAATAGTGATTTCCAGCCGTCTGGGTCCGAAACAGCTATTTCTGGTAGGGCAGTAAAAAAAGCACGAGTTTCGAGTAGTTCCCGGGCAGAACAGTGATTTTGGTCAGTCGGGGGCAGAATCGTCATTTTTGGCTGTTCGACGGGCCGGTGTCGTTCTCCGGCTGTCCGGGACCCAAATAGTGATTTCCAGCCGTCTGGGTCCGGGACTGCGATTTCTGGTGGGGCAGTCGAAAAATCACGAGTTTCGGTCTGTTCCGGGCCTGAACAGGGATTTTGGCCGGTCGGGGGCGGAATCGACATTTTTGGCTGTCCGACGGGCTGGTGTCGTTCTCAGGATGTTCAAAACCCAAATAGTGATTTCCAGCCGTCTGGGTCCGAAACAGCTATTTCTGGTAGGGCAGTAAAAAAAACACGAGTTTCGAGCAGTTCCCGGACAGAATAGTGATTTTGGTCAGTCGGGGGCAGAATCGTCATTTTTGGCTGTCCGACGGGCCAGGGTCGTTCTCCGGCTGTCCGGCACCCAAATAGTGATTTCCAGCCGCCTAGGTCCGAGACTGCGATTTCTGGTGGGGCAGTCGAAAAATCACGAGTTTCGGGCAGTTCAGGGCTTGAACAATGATTTTGGCCGGTCGGGCGCGGAATCGACATTTTTGGCTGTCCGACGGGCCGGTGTCGTTCTCTGGATGACCTGGACACAAATAGCGATTTCCAGCCGTCTGGGTCCAAAACTGCTATTTCTGGTAGGGCGGCCAAAAAAACACGAGTTTCGAGCAGTTCCCGGCCCGAACAGTGATTTTGTCCGGTCGGGGGCAGAATCGACATTTTTGCCAGTCCGACGGGCCGGTGTCATTCTCAGGATGTTCGGAACCCAAATAGTGATTTCCAGCCGTCTGGGTCCGAAACAGCTATTTCTGGTAGGGCAGTAAAAAAAACACGAGTTTCGAGCAGTTCCCGGGCAGAACAGTGATTTTGGTCAGTCGGGGGCAGAATCGTCATTTTTGGCTGTCCGACGGGCCGGTGTCGTTCTCTGGCTGTCCGGGACCCAAATAGTGATTTCCAGCCGTCTGGGTCCGGGACTGCGATTTCTGGTGGGGCAGTCGAAAAATCACGAGTTTCGGTCTGTTCCGGGCCTGAACAGGGATTTTGGCCGGTCGGGGGCGGAATCGACATTTTTGGCTGTCCGACGGGCTGGTGTTGTTCTCAGGATGTTCAAAACCCAAATAGTGATTTCCAGCCGTCTGGGTCCGAAACAGCTATTTCTGGTAGGGCAGTAAAAAAAGCACGAGTTTCGAGTAGTTCCCGGGCAGAACAGTGATTTTGGTCAGTCGGGGGCAGAATCGTCATTTTTGGCTGTTCGACGGGCCGGTGTCGTTCTCCGGCTGTCCGGGACCCAAATAGTGATTTCCAGCCGTCTGGGTCCGGGACTGCGATTTCTGGTGGGGCAGTCGAAAAATCACGAGTTTCGGTCTGTTCCGGGCCTGAACAGGGATTTTGGCCGGTCGGGGGCGGAATCGACATTTTTGGCTGTCCGACGGGCTGGTGTCGTTCTCAGGATGTTCAAAACCCAAATAGTGATTTCCAGCCGTCTGGGTCCGAAACAGCTATTTCTGGTAGGGCAGTAAAAAAAACACGAGTTTCGAGCAGTTCCCGGACAGAATAGTGATTTTGGTCAGTCGGGGGCAGAATCGTAATTTTTGGCTGTCCGACGGGCCAGGGTCGTTCTCCGGCTGTCCGGCACCCAAATAGTGATTTCCAGCCGCCTAGGTCCGAGACTGCGATTTCTGGTGGGGCAGTCGAAAAATCACGAGTTTCGGGCAGTTCAGGGCTTGAACAATGATTTTGGCCGGTCGGGCGCGGAATCGACATTTTTGGCTGTCCGACGGGCCGGTGTCGTTCTCTGGATGTTCAAAACCCAAATAGTGATTTCCAGCCGTCTGGGTCCGAAACAGCTATTTCTGGTAGGGCAGTAAAAAAAGCACGAGTTTCGAGTAGTTCCCGGGCAGAACAGTGATTTTGGTCAGTCGGGGGCAGAATCGTCATTTTTGGCTGTTCGACGGGCCGGTGTCGTTCTCCGGCTGTCCGGGACCCAAATAGTGATTTCCAGCCGTCTGGATCCGGGACTGCGATTTCTGGTGGGGCAGTCGAAAAATCACGAGTTTCGGTCTGTTCCGGGCCTGAACAGGGATTTTGGCCGGTCGGGGGCGGAATCGACATTTTTGGCTGTCCGACGGGCTGGTGGTGTTCTCAGGATGTTCAAAACCCAAATAGTGATTTCCAGCCGTCTGGGTCCGAAACAGCTATTTCTGGTAGGGCAGTAAAAAAAACACGAGTTTCGAGCAGTTCCCGGACAGAATAGTGATTTTGGTCAGTCGGGGGCAGAATCGTAATTTTTGGCTGTCCGACGGGCCAGGGTCGTTCTCCGGCTGTCCGGCACCCAAATAGTGATTTCCAGCCGCCTAGGTCCGAGACTGCGATTTCTGGTGGGGCAGTCGAAAAATCACGAGTTTCGGGCAGTTCAGGGCTTGAACAATGATTTTGGCCGGTCGGGCGCGGAATCGACATTTTTGGCTGTCCGACGGGCCGGTGTCGTTCTCTGGATGACCTGGACACAAATAGCGATTTCCAGCCGTCTGGGTCCAAAACTGCTATTTCTGGTAGGGCGGCCAAAAAAACACGAGTTTCGAGCAGTTCCCGGCCCGAACAGTGATTTTGTCCGGTCGGGGGCAGAATCGACATTTTTGCCAGTCCGACGGGCCGGTGTCATTCTCAGGATGTTCGGAACCCAAATAGTGATTTCCAGCCGTCTGGGTCCGAAACAGCTATTTCTGGTAGGGCAGTAAAAAAAACACGAGTTTCGAGCAGTTCCCGGGCAGAACAATGATTTTGGTCAGTCGGGGGCAGAATCGTCATTTTTGGCTGTCCGACGGGCCGGTGTCGTTCTCCGGCTGTCCGGGACCCAAATAGTGATTTCCAGCCGTCTGGGTCCGGGACTGCGATTTCTGGTGGGGCAGTCGAAAAATCACGAGTTTCGGTCTGTTCCGGGCCTGAACAGGGATTTTGGCCGGTCGGGGGCGGAATCGACATTTTTGGCTGTCCGACGGGCTGGTGTTGTTCTCAGGATGTTCAAAACCCAAATAGTGATTTCCAGCCGTCTGGGTCCGAAACAGCTATTTCTGGTAGGGCAGTAAAAAAAACACGAGTTTCGAGCAGTTCCCGGACAGAATAGTGATTTTGGTCAGTCGGGGGCAGAATCGTCATTTTTGGCTGTCCGACGGGCCAGGGTCGTTCTCCGGCTGTCCGGCACCCAAATAGTGATTTCCAGCCGCCTAGGTCCGAGACTGCGATTTCTGGTGGGGCAGTCGAAAAATCACGAGTTTCGGGCAGTTCAGGGCTTGAACAATGATTTTGGCCGGTCGGGCGCGGAATCGACATTTTTGGCTGTCCGACGGGCCGGTGTCGTTCTCTGGATGACCTGGACACAAATAGCGATTTCCAGCCGTCTGGGTCCAAAACTGCTATTTCTGGTAGGGCGGCCAAAAAAACACGAGTTTCGAGCAGTTCCCGGCCCGAACAGTGATTTTGTCCGGTCGGGGGCAGAATCGACATTTTTGCCAGTCCGACGGGCCGGTGTCATTCTCAGGATGTTCGGAACCCAAATAGTGATTTCCAGCCGTCTGGGTCCGAAACAGCTATTTCTGGTAGGGCAGTAAAAAAAACACGAGTTTCGAGCAGTTCCCGGGCAGAACAATGATTTTGGTCAGTCGGGGGCAGAATCGTCATTTTTGGCTGTCCGACGGGCCGGTGTCGTTCTCCGGCTGTCCGGGACCCAAATAGTGATTTCCAGCCGTCTGGGTCCGGGACTGCGATTTCTGGTGGGGCAGTCGAAAAATCACGAGTTTCGGTCTGTTCCGGGCCTGAACAGGGATTTTGGCCGGTCGGGGGCGGAATCGACATTTTTGGCTGTCCGACGGGCTGGTGTTGTTCTCAGGATGTTCAAAACCCAAATAGTGATTTCCAGCCGTCTGGGTCCGAAACAGCTATTTCTGGTAGGGCAGTAAAAAAAACACGAGTTTCGAGCAGTTCCCGGACAGAATAGTGATTTTGGTCAGTCGGGGGCAGAATCGTCATTTTTGGCTGTCCGACGGGCCAGGGTCGTTCTCCGGCTGTCCGGCACCCAAATAGTGATTTCCAGCCGCCTAGGTCCGAGACTGCGATTTCTGGTGGGGCAGTCGAAAAATCACGAGTTTCGGGCAGTTCAGGGCTTGAACAATGATTTTGGCCGGTCGGGCGCGGAATCGACATTTTTGGCTGTCCGACGGGCCGGTGTCGTTCTCTGGATGACCTGGACACAAATAGCGATTTCCAGCCGTCTGGGTCCAAAACTGCTATTTCTGGTAGGGCGGCCAAAAAAACACGAGTTTCGAGCAGTTCCCGGCCCGAACAGTGATTTTGTCCGGTCGGGGGCAGAATCGACATTTTTGCCAGTCCGACGGGCCGGTGTCATTCTCAGGATGTTCGGAACCCAAATAGTGATTTCCAGCCGTCTGGGTCCGAAACAGCTATTTCTGGTAGGGCAGTAAAAAAAACACGAGTTTCGAGCAGTTCCCGGGCAGAACAATGATTTTGGTCAGTCGGGGGCAGAATCGTCATTTTTGGCTGTCCGACGGGCCGGTGTCGTTCTCCGGCTGTCCGGGACCCAAATAGTGATTTCCAGCCGTCTGGGTCCGGGACTGCGATTTCTGGTGGGGCAGTCGAAAAATCACGAGTTTCGGTCTGTTCCGGGCCTGAACAGGGATTTTGGCCGGTCGGGGGCGGAATCGACATTTTTGGCTGTCCGACGGGCTGGTGTTGTTCTCAGGATGTTCAAAACCCAAATAGTGATTTCCAGCCGTCTGGGTCCGAAACAGCTATTTCTGGTAGGGCAGTAAAAAAAACACGAGTTTCGAGCAGTTCCCGGACAGAATAGTGATTTTGGTCAGTCGGGGGCAGAATCGTCATTTTTGGCTGTCCGACGGGCCAGGGTCGTTCTCCGGCTGTCCGGCACCCAAATAGTGATTTCCAGCCGCCTAGGTCCGAGACTGCGATTTCTGGTGGGGCAGTCGAAAAATCACGAGTTTCGGGCAGTTCAGGGCTTGAACAATGATTTTGGCCGGTCGGGCGCGGAATCGACATTTTTGGCTGTCCGACGGGCCGGTGTCGTTCTCTGGATGACCTGGACACAAATAGCGATTTCCAGCCGTCTGGGTCCAAAACTGCTATTTCTGGTAGGGCGGCCAAAAAAACACGAGTTTCGAGCAGTTCCCGGCCCGAACAGTGATTTTGTCCGGTCGGGGGCAGAATCGACATTTTTGCCAGTCCGACGGGCCGGTGTCATTCTCAGGATGTTCGGAACCCAAATAGTGATTTCCAGCCGTCTGGGTCCGAAACAGCTATTTCTGGTAGGGCAGTAAAAAAAACACGAGTTTCGAGCAGTTCCCGGGCAGAACAGTGATTTTGGTCAGTCGGGGGCAGAATCGTCATTTTTGGCTGTCCGACGGGCCGGTGTCGTTCTCCGGCTGTCCGGGACCCAAATAGTGATTTCCAGCCGTCTGGGTCCGGGACTGCGATTTCTGGTGGGGCAGTCGAAAAATCACGAGTTTCGGTCTGTTCCGGGCCTGAACAGGGATTTTGGCCGGTCGGGGGCGGAATCGACATTTTTAGCTGTCCGACGGGCTGGTGTTGTTCTCAGGATGTTCAAAACCCAAATAGTGATTTCCAGCCGTCTGGGTCCGAAACAGCTATTTCTGGTAGGGCAGTAAAAAAAACACAAGTTTCGAGCAGTTCCCGGACAGAATAGTGATTTTGGTCAGTCGGGGGCAGAATCGTCATTTTTGGCTGTCCGACGGGCCAGGGTCGTTCTCCGGCTTTCCGGCACCCAAATAGTGATTTCCAGCCGCCTAGGTCCGAGACTGCGATTTCTGGTGGGGCAGTCGAAAAATCACGAGTTTCGGGCAGTTCAGGGCTTGAACAATGATTTTGGCCGGTCGGGCGCGGAATCGACATTTTTGGCTGTCCGACGGGCCGGTGTCGTTCTCTGGATGACCTGGACACAAATAGCGATTTCCAGCCGTCTGGGTCCAAAACTGCTATTTCTGGTAGGGCGGCCAAAAAAACACGAGTTTCGAGCAGTTCCCGGCCCGAACAGTGATTTTGTCCGGTCGGGGGCAGAATCGACATTTTTGCCAGTCCGACGGGCCGGTGTCATTCTCAGGATGTTCGGAACCCAAATAGTGATTTCCAGCCGTCTGGGTCCGAAACAGCTATTTCTGGTAGGGCAGTAAAAAAAACACGAGTTTCGAGCAGTTCCCGGGCAGAACAGTGATTTTGGTCAGTCGGGGGCAGAATCGTCATTTTTGGCTGTCCGACGGGCCGGTGTCGTTCTCCGGCTGTCCGGGACCCAAATAGTGATTTCCAGCCGTCTGGGTCCGGGACTGCGATTTCTGGTGGGGCAGTCGAAAAATCACGAGTTTCGGTCTGTTCCGGGCCTGAACAGGGATTTTGGCCGGTCGGGGGCGGAATCGACATTTTTGGCTGTCCGACGGGCTGGTGTTGTTCTCAGGATGTTCAAAACCCAAATAGTGATTTCCAGCCGTCTGGGTCCGAAACAGCTATTTCTGGTAGGGCAGTAAAAAAAACACAAGTTTCGAGCAGTTCCCGGACAGAATAGTGATTTTGGTCAGTCGGGGGCAGAATCGTCATTTTTGGCTGTCCGACGGGCCAGGGTCGTTCTCCGGCTTTCCGGCACCCAAATAGTGATTTCCAGCCGCCTAGGTCCGAGACTGCGATTTCTGGTGGGGCAGTCGAAAAATCACGAGTTTCGGGCAGTTCAGGGCTTGAACAATGATTTTGGCCGGTCGGGCGCGGAATCGACATTTTTGGCTGTCCGACGGGCCGGTGTCGTTCTCTGGATGACCTGGACACAAATAGCGATTTCCAGCCGTCTGGGTCCAAAACTGCTATTTCTGGTAGGGCGGCCAAAAAAACACGAGTTTCGAGCAGTTCCCGGCCCGAACAGTGATTTTGTCCGGTCGGGGGCAGAATCGACATTTTTGCCAGTCCGACGGGCCGGTGTCATTCTCAGGATGTTCGGAACCCAAATAGTGATTTCCAGCCGTCTGGGTCCGAAACAGCTATTTCTGGTAGGGCAGTAAAAAAAACACGAGTTTCGAGCAGTTCCCGGGCAGAACAATGATTTTGGTCAGTCGGGGGCAGAATCGTCATTTTTGGCTGTCCGACGGGCCGGTGTCGTTCTCCGGCTGTCCGGGACCCAAATAGTGATTTCCAGCCGTCTGGGTCCGGGACTGCGATTTCTGGTGGGGCAGTCGAAAAATCACGAGTTTCGGTCTGTTCCGGGCCTGAACAGGGATTTTGGCCGGTCGGGGGCGGAATCGACATTTTTGGCTGCCCGACGGGCTGGTGTTGTTCTCAGGATGTTCAAAACCCAAATAGTGATTTCCAGCCGTCTGGGTCCGAAACAGCTATTTCTGGTAGGGCAGTAAAAAAAACACGAGTTTCGAGCAGTTCCCGGACAGAATAGTGATTTTGGTCAGTCGGGGGCAGAATCGTCATTTTTGGCTGTCCGACGGGCCAGGGTCGTTCTCCGGCTGTCCGGCACCCAAATAGTGATTTCCAGCCGCCTAGGTCCGAGACTGCGATTTCTGGTGGGGCAGTCGAAAAATCACGAGTTTCGGGCAGTTCAGGGCTTGAACAATGATTTTGGCCGGTCGGGCGCGGAATCGACATTTTTGGCTGTCCGACGGGCCGGTGTCGTTCTCTGGATGACCTGGACACAAATAGCGATTTCCAGCCGTCTGGGTCCAAAACTGCTATTTCTGGTAGGGCGGCCAAAAAAACACGAGTTTCAAGCAGTTCCCGGCCCGAACAGTGATTTTGTCCGGTCGGGGGCAGAATCGACATTTTTGCCAGTCCGACGGGCCGGTGTCATTCTCAGGATGTTCGGAACCCAAATAGTGATTTCCAGCCGTCTGGGTCCGAAACAGCTATTTCTGGTAGGGCAGTAAAAAAAACACGAGTTTCGAGCAGTTCCCGGACAGAACAATGATTTTGGTCAGTCGGGGGCAGAATCGTCATTTTTGGCTGTCCGACGGGCCGGTGTCGTTCTCCGGCTGTCCGGGACCCAAATAGTGATTTCCAGCCGTCTGGGTCCGGGACTGCGATTTCTGGTGGGGCAGTCGAAAAATCACGAGTTTCGGTCTGTTCCGGGCCTGAACAGGGATTTTGGCCGGTCGGGGGCGGAATCGACATTTTTGGCTGTCCGACGGGCTGGTGTTGTTCTCAGGATGTTCAAAACCCAAATAGTGATTTCCAGCCGTCTGGGTCCGAAACAGCTATTTCTGGTAGGGCAGTAAAAAAAACACGAGTTTCGAGCAGTTCCCGGACAGAACAATGATTTTGGTCAGTCGGGGGCAGAATCGTCATTTTTGGCTGTCCGACGGGCCGGTGTCGTTCTCCGGCTGTCCGGGACCCAAATAGTGATTTCCAGCCGTCTGGGTCCGAGACTGCGATTTCTGGTGCGGCAGTCGAAAAATCACGAGTTTCGGGCAGTTCTGGGCCTGAACAATGATTTTGGCCGGTCGGGGGCGGAATCGACATTTTTGGCTGTCCGACGAGTTGGTGTCGTTCTCAGGATGTTTGAAACCCAAATAGTGATTTCCAGCCGTCTGGGTCCGAAACAGCTATTTCTGGTAGGGCAGTAAAAAAAGCACGAGTTTCGAGTAGTTCCCGGGCAGAACAGTGATTTTGGTCAGTCGGGGGCAGAATCGTCATTTTTGGCTGTTCGACGGGCCGGTGTCGTTCTCCGGCTGTCCGGGACCCAAATAGTGATTTCCAGCCGTCTGGGTCCGGGACTGCGATTTCTGGTGGGGCAGTCGAAAAATCACGAGTTTCGGTCTGTTCCGGGCCTGAACAGGGATTTTGGCCGGTCGGGGGCGGAATCGACATTTTTGGCTGTCCGACGGGCTGGTGGTGTTCTCAGGATGTTCAAAACCCAAATAGTGATTTCCAGCCGTCTGGGTCCGAAACAGCTATTTCTGGTAGGGCAGTAAAAAAAACACGAGTTTCGAGCAGTTCCCGGACAGAATAGTGATTTTGGTCAGTCGGGGGCAGAATCGTCATTTTTGGCTGTCCGACGGGCCAGGGTCGTTCTCCGGCTGTCCGGCACCCAAATAGTGATTTCCAGCCGCCTAGGTCCGAGACTGCGATTTATGGTGGGGCAGTCGAAAAATCACGAGTTTCGGGCAGTTCAGGGCTTGAACAATGATTTTGGCCGGTCGGGCGCGGAATCGACATTTTTGGCTGTCCGACGGGCCGGTGTCGTTCTCTGGATGACCTGGACACAAATAGCGATTTCCAGCCGTCTGGGTCCAAAACTGCTATTTCTGGTAGGGCGGCCAAAAAAACACGAGTTTCGAGCAGTTCCCGGCCCGAACAGTGATTTTGTCCGGTCGGGGGCAGAATCGACATTTTTGCCAGTCCGACGGGCCGGTGTCATTCTCAGGATGTTCGGAACCCAAATAGTGATTTCCAGCCGTCTGGGTCCGAAACAGCTATTTCTGGTAGGGCAGTAAAAAAAACACGAGTTTCGAGCAGTTCCCGGACAGAATAGTGATTTTGGTCAGTCGGGGGCAGAATCGTCATTTTTGGCTGTCCGACGGGCCAGGGTCGTTCTCCGGCTGTCCGGCACCCAAATAGTGATTTCCAGCCGCCTAGGTCCGAGACTGCGATTTATGGTGGGGCAGTCGAAAAATCACGAGTTTCGGGCAGTTCAGGGCTTGAACAATGATTTTGGCCGGTCGGGCGCGGAATCGACATTTTTGGCTGTCCGACGGGCCGGTGTCGTTCTCTGGATGACCTGGACACAAATAGCGATTTCCAGCCGTCTGGGTCCAAAACTGCTATTTCTGGTAGGGCGGCCAAAAAAACACGAGTTTCGAGCAGTTCCCGGCCCGAACAGTGATTTTGTCCGGTCGGGGGCAGAATCGACATTTTTGCCAGTCCGACGGGCCGGTGTCATTCTCAGGATGTTCGGAACCCAAATAGTGATTTCCAGCCGTCTGGGTCCGAAACAGCTATTTCTGGTAGGGCAGTAAAAAAAACACGAGTTTCGAGCAGTTCCCGGACAGAATAGTGATTTTGGTCAGTCGGGGGCAGAATCGTCATTTTTGGCTGTCCGACGGGCCAGGGTCGTTCTCCGGCTGTCCGGCACCCAAATAGTGATTTCCAGCCGCCTAGGTCCGAGACTGCGATTTATGGTGGGGCAGTCGAAAAATCACGAGTTTCGGGCAGTTCAGGGCTTGAACAATGATTTTGGCCGGTCGGGCGCGGAATCGACATTTTTGGCTGTCCGACGGGCCGGTGTCGTTCTCTGGATGACCTGGACACAAATAGCGATTTCCAGCCGTCTGGGTCCAAAACTGCTATTTCTGGTAGGGCGGCCAAAAAAACACGAGTTTCGAGCAGTTCCCGGCCCGAACAGTGATTTTGTCCGGTCGGGGGCAGAATCGACATTTTTGCCAGTCCGACGGGCCGGTGTCATTCTCAGGATGTTCGGAACCCAAATAGTGATTTCCAGCCGTCTGGGTCCGAAACAGCTATTTCTGGTAGGGCAGTAAAAAAAACACGAGTTTCGAGCAGTTCCCGGGCAGAACAATGATTTTGGTCAGTCGGGGGCAGAATCGTCATTTTTGGCTGTCCGACGGGCCGGTGTCGTTCTCCGGCTGTCCGGGACCCAAATAGTGATTTCCAGCCGTCTGGGTCCGAGACTGCGATTTCTGGTGCGGCAGTCGAAAAATCACGAGTTTCGGGCAGTTCTGGGCCTGAACAATGATTTTGGCCGGTCGGGGGCGGAATCGACATTTTTGGCTGTCCGACGAGCTGGTGTCGTTCTCAGGATGTTTGAAACCCAAATAGTGATTTCCAGCCGTCTGGGTCCGAAACAGCTATTTCTGGTAGGGCAGTAAAAAAAGCACGAGTTTCGAGTAGTTCCCGGGCAGAACAGTGATTTTGGTCAGTCGGGGGCAGAATCGTCATTTTTGGCTGTCCGATGGGCCGGTGTCGTTCTCCGGCTGTCCGGGACCCAAATAGTGATTTCCAGCCGTCTGGGTCCGGGACTGCGATTTCTGGTGGGGCAGTCGAAAAATCACGAGTTTCGGTCTGTTCCGGGCCTGAACAGGGATTTTGGCCGGTCGGGGGCGGAATCGACATTTTTGGCTGTCCGACGGGCCGGTGTCATTCTCAGGATGTTCGAAACCCAAATAGTGATTTCCAGCCGTCTGGGTCCGAAACAGCTATTTCTGGTAGGGCAGTAAAAAAAGCACGAGTTTCGAGTAGTTCCCGGGCAGAACAGTGATTTTGGTCAGTCGGGGGCAGAATCGTCATTTTTGGCTGTCCGATGGGCCGGTGTCGTTCTCCGGCTGTCCGGGACCCAAATAGTGATTTCCAGCCGTCTGGGTCCGGGACTGCGATTTCTGGTGGGGCAGTCGAAAAATCACGAGTTTCGGTCTGTTCCGGGCCTGAACAGGGATTTTGGCCGGTCGGGGGCGGAATCGACATTTTTGGCTGTCCGACGGGCCGGTGTCATTCTCAGGATGTTCGAAACCCAAATAGTGATTTCCAGCCGTCTGGGTCCGAAACAGCTATTTCTGGTAGGGCAGTAAAAAAAACACGAGTTTCAAGCAGTTCCCGGACAGAATAGTGATTTTGGTCAGTCGGGGGCAGAAACGTCATTTTTAGCTGTCCGACGGGCCAGGGTCGTTCTCCGGCTGTCCGGCACCCAAATAGTGATTTCCAGCCGCCTAGGTCCGAGACTGCGATTTCTGGTGGGGCAGTCGAAAAATCACGAGTTTCGGGCAGTTCAGGGCTTGAACAATGATTTTGGCCGGTCGGGCGCGGAATCGACATTTTCGGCTGTCCGGCGGGCCGGTGTCGTTCTCTGGATGACCTGGACACAAATAGCGATTTCCAGCCGTCTGGGTCCAAAACTGCTATTTCTGGTAGGGCGGCCAAAAAAACACGAGTTTCGAGCAGTTCCCGGCCCGAACAGTGATTTTGTCCGGTCGGGGGCAGAATCGACATTTTTGCCTGTCCGACGGGCCGGTGTCATTCTCAGGATGTTCGGAACCCAAATAGTGATTTCCAGCCGTCTGGGTCCGGGACTGCGATTTCTGGTGGGGCAGTCGAAAAATCACGAGTTTCGGGCAGTTCAGGGCTTGAACAATGATTTTGGCCGGTCGGGCGCGGAATCGACATTTTTGGCTGTCCGACGGGCCGGTGTCGTTCTCCGGCTGTCCGGGTACCAAATAGTGATTTCCAGCCGTCTGGGTCCGAGACTGCGATTTCTGGTGGGGCAGTCGAAAAATCACGAGTTTCGGGCAGTTCTGGGCCTGAACAATGATTTTGGCCGGTCGGGGGCGGAATCGACATTTTTGGCTGTCCGACGAGCTGGTGTCGTTCTCAGGATGTTTGAAACCCAAATAGTGATTTCCAGCCGTCTGGGTCCGAAACAGCTATTTCTGGTAGGGCAGTAAAAAAAGCACGAGTTTCGAGTAGTTCCCGGGCAGAACAGTGATTTTGGTCAGTCGGGGGCAGAATCGTCATTTTTGGCTGTCCGACGGGCCGGTGTCGTTCTCCGGCTGTCCGGGACCCAAATAGTGATTTCCGGCCGTCTGGGTCCGGGACTGCGATTTCTGGTTGGGCAGTCGAAAAATCACGAGTTTCGGTCTGTTCCGGGCCTGGACAGGGATTTTGGCCGGTCGGGGGCGGAATCGACATTTTTGGCTGTCCGACGGGCCGGTGTCATTCTCAGGATGTTCGAAACCCAAATAGTGATTTCCAGCCGTCTGGGTCCGAAACAGCTATTTCTGGTAGGGCAGTAAAAAAAACACGAGTTTCGAGCAGTTCCCGGACAGAATAGTGATTTTGGTCAGTCGGGGGCAGAATCGTCATTTTTGGCTGTCCGACGGGCCAGGGTCGTTCTCCGGCTGTCCGGCACCCAAATAGTGATTTCCAGCCGCCTAGGTCCGAGACTGCGATTTCTGGTGGGGCAGTCGAAAAATCACGAGTTTCGGGCAGTTCAGGGCTTGAACAATGATTTTGGCCGGTCGGGCGCGGAATCGACATTTTCGGCTGTCCGGCGGGCCGGTGTCGTTCTCTGGATGACCTGGACACAAATAGCGATTTCCAGCCGTCTGGGTCCAAAACTGCTATTTCTGGTAGGGCGGCCAAAAAAACACGAGTTTCGAGCAGTTCCCGGCCCGAACAGTGATTTTGTCCGGTCGGGGGCAGAATCGACATTTTTGCCTGTCCGACGGGCCGGTGTCATTCTCAGGATGTTCGGAACCCAAATAGTGATTTCCAGCCGTCTGGGTCCGGGACTGCGATTTCTGGTGGGGCAGTCGAAAAATCACGAGTTTCGGGCAGTTCAGGGCTTGAACAATGATTTTGGCCGGTCGGGCGCGGAATCGACATTTTTGGCTGTCCGACGGGCCGGTGTCGTTCTCCGGCTGTCCGGGTACCAAATAGTGATTTCCAGCCGTCTGGGTCCGAGACTGCGATTTCTGGTGGGGCAGTCGAAAAATCACGAGTTTCGGGCAGTTCTGGGCCTGAACAATGATTTTGGCCGGTCGGGGGCGGAATCGACATTTTTGGCTGTCCGACGAGCTGGTGTCGTTCTCAGGATGTTTGAAACCCAAATAGTGATTTCCAGCCGTCTGGGTCCGAAACAGCTATTTCTGGTAGGGCAGTAAAAAAAGCACGAGTTTCGAGTAGTTCCCGGGCAGAACAGTGATTTTGGTCAGTCGGGGGCAGAATCGTCATTTTTGGCTGTCCGACGGGCCGGTGTCGTTCTCCGGCTGTCCGGGACCCAAATAGTGATTTCCGGCCGTCTGGGTCCGGGACTGCGATTTCTGGTTGGGCAGTCGAAAAATCACGAGTTTCGGGCAGTTCAGGGCTTGAACAATGATTTTGGCCGGTCGGGCGCGGAATCGACATTTTTGGCTGTCCGACGGGCCGGTGTCGTTCTCAGGATGACCTGGACACAAATAGCGATTTCCAGCCGTCTGGGTCCAAAACTGCTATTTCTGGTAGGGCAATCAAAAAAACACGAGTTCCGAGCTGTTCCCGGCCCGAATAGTGATTTTGGCCGGTCGGGGGCAGAATCGACATTTTTGGCTGTCCGACGGGCCGGGGTCATTCTCAGGATGTTCGGAACCCAAATAGTGATTTCCAGCCGTCTGGGTCCGAAACTGCTATTTCTAGTAGGGCAGTGAAAAAAACCCGAGTTTCGAGCAGTTTCTGGACAGAACAGTGATTTTGGTCAGTCGGGGGCAGAATCGTCATTTTTGGCTGTCCGACGGGCCGATGTCGTTCTCAGGCTGTCCGGGACCCAATTAGTGATTTCCAGCCGTCTGGGTCCGAGACTGCGATTTCTGGTGGGGCAGTCAAAAAATCACGTGTTTCGGGCAGTTCTAGGCCTGAACAATGATTTTGGCCGGTCGGGGGCGAAATCGACATTTTTGGCTGTCCGACGGGCTGGTGTCGTTCTCAGGATGTTCGAAACCCAAATAGTGATTTCCAGCCGTCTGGGTCCGAAACAGCTATTTCTGGTAGGGCAGTAAAAAAAACACGAGTTTCGAGCAGTTCCCGGACAGAATAGTGATTTTGGTCAGTCGGGGGCAGAATCGTCATTTTTGGCTGTCCGACGGGCCAGGGTCGTTCTCCGGCTGTCCGGCACCCAAATAGTGATTTCCAGCCGCCTAGGTCCGAGACTGCGATTTCTGGTGGGGCAGTCGAAAAATCACGAGTTTCGGGCAGTTCAGGGCTTGAACAATGATTTTGGCCGGTCGGGCGCGGAATCGACATTTTCGGCTGTCCGACGGGCCGGTGTCGTTCTCTGGATGACCTGGACACAAATAGCGATTTCCAGCCGTCTGGGTCCAAAACTGCTATTTCTGGTAGGGCGGCCAAAAAAACACGAGTTTCGAGCAGTTCCCGGCCCGAACAGTGATTTTGTCCGGTCGGGGGCAGAATCGACATTTTTGCCTGTCCGACGGGCCGGTGTCATTCTCAGGATGTTCGGAACCCAAATAGTGATTTCCAGCCGTCTGGGTCCGGGACTGCGATTTCTGGTGGGGCAGTCGAAAAATCACGAGTTTCGGGTAGTTCAGGGCTTGAACAATGATTTTGGCCGGTCGGGCGCGGAATCGACATTTTTGGCTGTCCGACGGGCCGGTGTCGTTCTCAGGATGACCTGGACACAAATAGCGATTTCCAGCCGTCTGGGACCGAAACTGCTATTTCTGGTAGGGCAGTAAAAAAAACACGAGTTTCGAGCAGTTCCCGGCCTGAACAGTGATTTTCGCCGGTCAGGGGCAGAATCGACATTTTTGGCTGTCCGACGGGCCGGGGTCATTCTCAGGATGTTCGGAACCCAAATAGTGATTTCCAGCCGTCTGGGTCTGAAACTGCTATTTCTAGTAGGGCAGTAAAAAAAACACGAGTTTCGAGCAGTTCCCGAACAGAACAGTGATTTTGGTCAGTCGGGGGCAGAATCGTCATTTTTGGCTGTCCGACGGGCCAGTGTCGTTCTCCGGCTGTCCGGGTCCCAAATAGTGATTTCCAGCCGTCTGGGTCCAAGACTGCGATTTCTGGGGGGGCAGTCGAAAAATCACGAGTTTCGGGCAGTTCAGGGCTTGAACAATGATTTTGGCCGGTCGGGCGCGGAATCGACATTTTTGGCTGTCCGACGGGCCGGTGTCGTTCTCAGGATGACCTGGACACAAATAGCGATTTCCAGCCGTCTGGGTCCAAAACTGCTATTTCTGGTAGGGCAATCAAAAAAACACGAGTTCCGAGCTGTTCCCGGCCCGAATAGTGATTTTGGCCGGTCGGGGGCAGAATCGACATTTTTGGCTGTCCGACGGGCCGGGGTCATTCTCAGGATGTTCGGAACCCAAATAGTGATTTCCAGCCGTCTGGGTCCGAAACTGCTATTTCTAGTAGGGCAGTCAAAAAAACCCGAGTTTCGAGCAGTTTCTGGACAGAACAGTGATTTTGGTCAGTCGGGGGCAGAATCGTCATTTTTGGCTGTCCGACGGGCCGGTGTCGTTCTCAGGCTGTCCGGGACCCAATTAGTGATTTCCAGCCGTCTGGGTCCGAGACTGCGATTTCTGGTGGGGCAGTCAAAAAATCACGTGTTTCGGGCAGTTCTAGGCCTGAACAATGATTTTGGCCGGTCGGGGGCGAAATCGACATTTTTGGCTGTCCGACGGGCTGGTGTCGTTCTCAGGATGTTCGAAACCCAAATAGTGATTTCCAGCCGTCTGGGTCCGAAACAGCTATTTCTGGTAGGGCAGTAAAAAAAACACGAGTTTCGAGCAGTTCCTGGACAGAATAGTGATTTTGGTCAGTCGGGGGTAGAATCGTCATTTTTGGCTGTCCGACGGGCCGGTGTCGTTCTCCGGCTGTCCGGGACCCAAAGAGTGATTTCCAGCCGTCTGGGTCTGAGACTGCGATTTTTGCTGGGGCAGTCGAAAAATCACGAGTTTCGGGCAGTTCAGGGCTTGAACAATGATTTTGGCCGGTCGGGGGCGGAATCGACATTTTTGGCTGTCCGACGGGCCGGTGTCGTTCTCAGGATGACCTGGACACAAATAGCGATTTCCTGCCGTCTGGGTCCGAAACTGCGATTTCTGGTGGGGCAGTCAAAAAATCACGTGTTTCGGGCAGTTCTAGGCCTGAACAATGATTTTGGCCGGTCGGGGGCGGAATCGACATTTTTGGCTGTCCGACGGGCTGGTGTCGTTCTCAGGATGTTCGAAACCCAAATAGTGATTTCCAGCCGTCTGGGTCCGAAACAACTATTTCTGGTAGGGCAGTAAAAAAAACACGAGTTTCGAGCAGTTCCCGGACAGAATAGTGATTTTGGTCAGTCGGGGGCAGAATCGTCATTTTTGGCTGTCCGACGGGCCAGGGTCGTTCTCCGGCTGTCCGGCACCCAAATAGTGATTTCCAGCCGCCTAGGTCCGAGACTGCGATTTCTGGTGGGGCAGTCGAAAAATCACGAGTTTCGGGCAGTTCAGGGCTTGAACAATGATTTTGGCCGGTCGGGCGCGGAATCGACATTTTCGGCTGTCCGACGGGCCGGTGTCGTTCTCTGGATGACCTGGACACAAATAGCGATTTCCAGCCGTCTGGGTCCAAAACTGCTATTTCTGGTAGGGCGGCCAAAAAAACACGAGTTTCGAGCAGTTCCCGGCCCGAACAGTGATTTTGTCCGGTCGGGGGCAGAATCGACATTTTTGCCTGTCCGACGGGCCGGTGTCATTCTCAGGATGTTCGGAACCCAAATAGTGATTTCCAGCCGTCTGGGTCCGGGACTACGATTTCTGGTGGGGCAGTCGAAAAATCACGAGTTTCGGGCAGTTCAGGGCTTGAACAATGATTTTGGCCGGTCGGGCGCGGAATCGACATTTTTGGCTGTCCGACGGGCCGGTGTCGTTCTCAGGATGACCTGGACACAAATAGCGATTTCCAGCCGTCTGGGACCGAAACTGCTATTTCTGGTAGGGCAGTAAAAAAAACACGAGTTTCGAGCAGTTCCCGGCCTGAACAGTGATTTTCGCCGGTCAGGGGCAGAATCGACATTTTTGGCTGTCCGACGGGCCGGGGTCATTCTCAGGATGTTCGGAACCCAAATAGTGATTTCCAGCCGTCTGGGTCTGAAACTGCTATTTCTAGTAGGGCAGTAAAAAAAACACGAGTTTCGAGCAGTTCCCGAACAGAACAGTGATTTTGGTCAGTCGGGGGCAGAATCGTCATTTTTGGCTGTCCGACGGGCCAGTGTCGTTCTCCGGCTGTCCGGGTCCCAAATAGTGATTTCCAGCCGTCTGGGTCCAAGACTGCGATTTCTGGGGGGGCAGTCGAAAAATCACGAGTTTCGGGCAGTTCAGGGCTTGAACAATGATTTTGGCCGGTCGGGCGCGGAATCGACATTTTTGGCTGTCCGACGGGCCGGTGTCGTTCTCAGGATGACCTGGACACAAATAGCGATTTCCAGCCGTCTGGGTCCAAAACTGCTATTTCTGGTAGGGCAATCAAAAAAACACGAGTTCCGAGCTGTTCCCGGCCCGAATAGTGATTTTGGCCGGTCGGGGGCAGAATCGACATTTTTGGCTGTCCGACGGGCCGGGGTCATTCTCAGGATGTTCGGAACCCAAATAGTGATTTCCAGCCGTCTGGGTCCGAAACTGCTATTTCTAGTAGGGCAGTCAAAAAAACCCGAGTTTCGAGCAGTTTCCGGACAGAACAGTGATTTTGGTCAGTCGGGGGCAGAATCGTCATTTTTGGCTGTCCGACGGGCCGGTGTCGTTCTCAGGCTGTCCGGGACCCAATTAGTGATTTCCAGCCGTCTGGGTCCGAGACTGCGATTTCTGGTGGGGCAGTCAAAAAATCACGTGTTTCGGGCAGTTCTAGGCCTGAACAATGATTTTGGCCGGTCGGGGGCGAAATCGACATTTTTGGCTGTCCGACGGGCTGGTGTCGTTCTCAGGATGTTCGAAACCCAAATAGTGATTTCCAGCCGTCTGGGTCCGAAACAGCTATTTCTGGTAGGGCAGTAAAAAAAACACGAGTTTCGAGCAGTTCCCGGACAGAATAGTGATTTTGGTCAGTCGGGGGTAGAATCGTCATTTTTGGCTGTCCGACGGGCCGGTGTCGTTCTCCGGCTGTCTGGGACCCAAAGAGTGATTTCCAGCCGTCTGGGTCTGAGACTGCGATTTTTGCTGGGGCAGTCGAAAAATCACGAGTTTCGGGCAGTTCAGGGCTTGAACAATGATTTTGGCCAGTCGGGCACGGAATCGACATTTTTGGCTGTCCGACGGGCCGGTGTCGTTCTCAGGATGACCTGGACACAAATAGCGATTTCCAGCCGTCTGGGTCCAAAACTGCTATTTCTGGTAGGGCGGCCAAAAAAACACGAGTTTCGAGCAGTTCCCGGCCCGAACAGTGATTTTGTCCGGTCGGGGGCAGAATCGACATTTTTGCCTGTCCGACGGGCCGGTGTCATTCTCAGGATGTTCGGAACCCAAATAGTGATTTCCAGCCGTCTGGGTCCGAAACAGCTATTTCTGGTAGGGCAGTAAAAAAAACACGAGTTTCGAGCAGTTCCCGGACAGAACAGTGATTTTGGTCAGTCGGGGGCAGAATCGTCATTTTTGGCTGTCCGACGGGCCGGTGTCGTTCTCCGGCTGTCCGGGACCCAAATAGTGATTTCCAGCCGTCTGGGTCCGAGACTGCGATTTCTGGTGGGGCAGTCGAAAAATCACGAGTTTCGGGCAGTTCTGGGCCTGAACAATGATTTTGGCCGGTCGGGGGCGGAATCGACATTTTTGGCTGTCCGACGAGCTGGTGTCGTTCTCAGGATTTTCGAAACCCAAATAGTGATTTCCAGCCGTCTGGGTCCGAAACAGCTATTTCTGGTAGGGCAGTAAAAAAAACACGAGTTTCGAGTAGTTCTCGGGCAGAACAGTGATTTTGGTCAGTCGGGGGCAGAATCGTCATTTTTGGCTGTCCGACGGGCCGGTGTCGTTCTCCGGCTGTCCGGGACCCAAATAGTGATTTCCAGCCGTCTGGGTCCGGGACTACGATTTCTGGTGGGGCAGTCGAAAAATCACGAGTTTCGGTCTGTTCCGGGCCTGAACAGGGATTTTGGCCGGTCGGGGGCGGAATCGACATTTTTGGCTGTCCGACGGGCTGGTGTTGTTCTCAGGATGTTCGAAACCCAAATAGTGATTTCCAGCCGTCTGGGTCCGAAACAGCTATTTCTGGTAGGGCAGTAAAAAAAACACGAGTTTCGAGCAGTTCCCGGACAGAATAGTGATTTTGGTCAGTCGGCGGCAGAATCGTCATTTTTGGCTGTCCGACGGGCCAGGGTCGTTCTCCGGCTGTCCGGCACCCAAATAGTGATTTCCAGCCGCCTAGGTCCGAGACTGCGATTTCTGGTGGGGCAGTCGAAAAATCACGAGTTTCGGGCAGTTCAGGGCTTGAACAATGATTTTGGCCGGTCGGGCGCGGAATCGACATTTTTGGCTGTCCGACGGGCCGGTGTCGTTCTCTGGATGACCTGGACACAAATAGCGATTTCCAGCCGTCTGGGTCCAAAACTGCTATTTCTGGTAGGGCGGCCAAAAAAACACGAGTTTCGAGCAGTTCCCGGCCCGAACAGTGATTTTGTCCGGTCGGGGGCAGAATCGACATTTTTGCCTGTCCGACGGGCCGGTGTCATTCTCAGGATGTTTGGAACCCAAATAGTGATTTCCAGCCGTCTGGGTCCGAAACAGCTATTTCTGGTAGGGCAGTAAAAAAAACACGAGTTTCGAGCAGTTCCCGGACAGAATAGTGATTTTGGTCAGTCGGGGGCAGAATCGTCATTTTTGGCTGTCCGACGGGCCGGTGTCGTTCTCCGGCTGTCCGGGACCCAAATAGTGATTTCCAGCCGTCTGGGTCCGAGACTGCGATTTCTGGTGGGGCAGTCGAAAAATCACGAGTTTCGGGCAGTTCAGGGCTTGAACAATGATTTTGGCCGGTCGGGCGCGGAATCGACATTTTTGGCTGTCCGACGGGCCGGTGTCGTTCTCAGGATGACCTGGACACAAATAGCGATTTCCAGCCGTCTGGGTCCGAAACTGCTATTTCTGGTAGGGCAGTAAAAAAAACACGAGTTTCGAGCAGTTCCCGGCCTGAACAGTGATTTTGGCCGGTCGGGGGCAGAATCGACATTTTTGGCTGTCCGACGGGCCGGTGTCGTTCTCCGGCTGTCCGGGACCCAAATAGTGATTTCCAGCCGTCTGGGTCCGGGACTGCGATTTCTGGTGGGGCAGTCGAAAAATCACGAGTTTCGGTCTGTTCCGGGCCTGAACAGGGATTTTGGCCGGTCGGGGGCGGAATCGACATTTTTGGCTGTCCGACGGGCCGGTGTTGTTCTCAGGATGTTCGAAACCCAAATAGTGATTTCCAACCGTCTGGGTCCGAAACAGCTATTTCTGGTAGGGCAGTAAAAAAAACACGAGTTTCGAGCAGTTCCCGGACAGAATAGTGATTTTGGTCAGTCGGCGGCAGAATCGTCATTTTTGGCTGTCCGACGGGCCAGGGTCGTTCTCCGGCTGTCCGGCACCCAAATAGTGATTTCCAGCCGCCTAGGTCCGAGACTGCGATTTCTGGTGGGGCAGTCGAAAAATCACGAGTTTCGGGCAGTTCAGGGCTTGAACAATGATTTTGGCCGGTCGGGCGCGGAATCGACATTTTTGGCTGTCCGACGGGCCGGTGTCGTTCTCTGGATGACCTGGACACAAATAGCGATTTCCAGCCGTCTGGGTCCAAAACTGCTATTTCTGGTAGGGCGGCCAAAAAAACACGAGTTTCGAGCAGTTCCCGGCCCGAACAGTGATTTTGTCCGGTCGGGGGCAGAATCGACATTTTTGCCTGTCCGACGGGCCGGTGTCATTCTCAGGATGTTTGGAACCCAAATAGTGATTTCCAGCCGTCTGGGTCCGAGACTGCGATTTCTGGTGGGGCAGTCGAAAAATCACGAGTTTCGGGCAGTTCAGGGCTTGAACAATGATTTTGGCCGGTCGGGCGCGGAATCGACATTTTTGGCTGTCCGACGGGCCGGTGTCGTTCTCAGGATGACCTGGACACAAATAGCGATTTCCAGCCGTCTGGGTCCGAAACTGCTATTTCTGGTAGGGCAGTAAAAAAAACACGAGTTTCGAGCAGTTCCTGGCCTGAACAGTGATTTTGGCCGGTCGGGGGCAGAATCGACATTTTTGGCTGTCCGACGGGCCGGTGTCGTTCTCCGGCTGTCCGGGACCCAAATAGTGATTTCCAGCCGTCTGCGTCCGGGACTGCGATTTCTGGTGGGGCGGTCGAAAAATCACGAGTTTCGGGCAGTTCAGGGCTTGAACAATGATTTTGGCCGGTCGGGCGCGGAATCGACATTTTTGGCTGTCCGACGGGCCGGTGTCGTTCTCAGGATGACCCGGACACAAATAGCGATTTCCAGCCGTCTGGGTCTGAAACTGCTATTTCTGGTAGGGCAGTAAAAAAAACCCGAGTTTCGAGTAGTTCCCGGGCAGAACAGTGATTTTGTCCGGTCGGGGGCAGAATCGACATTTTTGCCTGTCCGACGGGCCGGTGTCATTCTCAGGATGTTCGGAACCCAAATAGTGATTTCCAGCCGTCTGGGTCCGAAACAGCTATTTCTGGTAGGGCAGTAAAAAAAACACGAGTTTCGAGCAGTTCCCGGACAGAACAGTGATTTTGGTCAGTCGGTGGCAGAATCGTCATTTTTGGCTGTCCGACGGGCCGGTGTCGTTCTCCGGCTGTCCGGGACCCAAATAGTGATTTCCAGCCGTCTGGGTCCGAGACTGCGATTTCTGGTGGGGCAGTCGAAAAATCACGAGTTTCGGGCAGTTCTGGGCCTGAACAATGATTTTGGCCGGTCGGGGGCGGAATCGACATTTTTGGCTGTCCGACGAGCTGGTGTCGTTCTCAGGATGTTCGAAACCCAAAGAGTGATTTCCAGCCGTCTGGGTCCGAAACAGCTATTTCTGGTAGGGCAGTAAAAAAAACACGAGTTTCGAGTAGTTCCCGGGCAGAACAGTGATTTTGGTCAGTCGGGGGCAGAATCGTCATTTTTGGCTGTCCGACGGGCCGGTGTCGTTCTCCGGCTGTCCGGGACCCAAATAGTGATTTCCAGCCGTCTGGGTCCGGGACTGCGATTTCTGGTGGGGCAGTCGAAAAATCACGAGTTTCGGTCTGTTCCGGGCCTGAACAGGGATTTTGGCCGGTCGGGGGCGGAATCGACATTTTTGGTTGTCCGACGAGCTGGTGTTGTTCTCAGGATGTTCGAAACCCAAATAGTGATTTCCAGCCGTCTGGGTCCGAAACAGCTATTTCTGGTAGGGCAGTAAAAAAAACACGAGTTTCGAGCAGTTCTCGGACAGAATAGTGATTTTGGTCCGTCGGCGGCAGAATCGTCATTTTTGGCTGTCCGACGGGCCAGGGTCGTTCTCCGGCTGTCCGGCACCCAAATAGTGATTTCCAGCCGCCTAGGTCCGAGACTGCGATTTCTGGTGGGGCAGTCGAAAAATCACGAGTTTCGGGCAGTTCAGGGTTTGAACAATGATTTTGGCCGGTCGGGCGCGGAATCGACATTTTTGGCTGTCCGACGGGCCGGTGTCGTTCTCAGGATGACCTGGACCCAAATAGCGATTTCCAGCCGTCTGGGTCCAAAACTGCTATTTCTGGTAGGGCAGTCAAAAAATCACGAGTTTCGAGCTGTTCCTGGCCCGAATAGTGATTTTGGCCGGTCGGGGGCAGAATCGACATTTTTGGCTGTCCGACGGGCCGGGGTCATTCTTAGGATGTTCGGAACCCAAATAGTGATTTCCAGCCGTCTGGGTCCGAAACTGCTATTTCTAGTAGGGCAGTCAAAAAAACACGAGTTTCGAGCAGTTCCCGGACAGAACAGTGATTTTGGTCAGTCGGGGGCAGAATCGTCATTTTTGGCTGTTCGACGGGCCGGTGTCGTTCTCCGGCTGTCCAGAACCCAAATAGTGATTTCCAGCCGTCTGGGTCCGAGACTGCGATTTCTGGTGGGGCAGTCGAAAAATCACGAGTTTCGGGCAGTTCTGGGCCTGAACAATGATTTTGGCCGGTCGGGGGCGGAATCGACATTTTTGGCTGTCCGACGAGCTGGTGTCGTTCTCAGGATGTTCGAAACCCAAAGAGTGATTTCCAGCCGTCTGGGTCCGAAACAGCTATTTCTGGTAGGGCAGTAAAAAAAACACGAGTTTCGAGTAGTTCCCGGGCAGAACAGTGATTTTGGTCAGTCGGGGGCAGAATCGTCATTTTTGGCTGTCCGACGGGCCGGTGTCGTTCTCCGGCTGTCCGGGACCCAAATAGTGATTTCCAGCCGTCTGGGTCCGGGACTGCGATTTCTGGTGGGGCAGTCGAAAAATCACGAGTTTCGGTCTGTTCCGGGCCTGAACAGGGATTTTGGCCGGTCGGGGGCGGAATCGACATTTTTGGCTGTCCGACGGGCCGGTGTTGTTCTCAGGATGTTCGAAACCCAAATAGTGATTTCCAACCGTCTGGGTCCGAAACAGCTATTTCTGGTAGGGCAGTAAAAAAAACACGAGTTTCGAGCAGTTCCCGGACAGAATAGTGATTTTGGTCAGTCGGCGGCAGAATCGTCATTTTTGGCTGTCCGACGGGCCAGGGTCGTTCTCCGGCTGTCCGGCACCCAAATAGTGATTTCCAGCCGCCTAGGTCCGAGACTGCGATTTCTGGTGGGGCAGTCGAAAAATCACGAGTTTCGGGCAGTTCAGGGCTTGAACAATGATTTTGGCCGGTCGGGCGCGGAATCGACATTTTTGGCTGTCCGACGGGCCGGTGTCGTTCTCTGGATGACCTGGACACAAATAGCGATTTCCAGCCGTCTGGGTCCAAAACTGCTATTTCTGGTAGGGCGGCCAAAAAAACACGAGTTTCGAGCAGTTCCCGGCCCGAACAGTGATTTTGTCCGGTCGGGGGCAGAATCGACATTTTTGCCTGTCCGACGGGCCGGTGTCATTCTCAGGATGTTTGGAACCCAAATAGTGATTTCCAGCCGTCTGGGTCCGAAACAGCTATTTCTGGTAGGGCAGTAAAAAAAACACGAGTTTCGAGCAGTTCCCGGACAGAATAGTGATTTTGGTCAGTCGGGGGCAGAATCGTCATTTTTGGCTGTCCGACGGGCCGGTGTCGTTCTCCGGCTGTCCGGGACCCAAATAGTGATTTCCAGCCGTCTGGGTCCGAGACTGCGATTTCTGGGGGGGCAGTCGAAAAATCACGAGTTTCGGGCAGTTCAGGGCTTGAACAATGATTTTGGTCGGTCGGGCGCGGAATCGACATTTTTTGCTGTCCGACGGGCCGGTGTCGTTCTCAGGATGTCCTGGACACAAATAGCGATTTCCAGCCGTCTGGGTCCGAAATAGCTATTTCTGGTAGGGCAGTCAAAAAAACACGAGTTTCGAGCAATTCCCGGCCTGAACAGGGATTTTGGCCGGTCGGGGGCAGAATCGACATTTTTGGCTGTCCGACGGGCTGGTGTTGTTCTCAGGATGTTCGGAACCCAAATAGTGATTTCCAACCGTCTGGGTCCGAAACTGCTATTTCTGGTAGGGCAGTCAAAAAAACAAGAGTTTCGAGCAGTTCCCGGACAGAACAGTGATTTTGGTCAGTCGGGGGCAGAATCGTCATTTTTGGCTGTCCGACGGGCCGGTGTCGTTCTCCGGCTGTCCGGGACCCAAATAGTGGTTTCCAGCCGTCTGGGCTGAGACTGCGATTTCTGGTGGGGCAGTCGAAAAATCACGAGTTTCGGGCAGTTCAGGGCTTGAACAATGATTTTGGCCGGTCGGGCGCGGAATCGACATTTTTGGCTGTCCGACGGGCCGGTGTCGTTCTCAGGATGTCCTGGACACAAATAGTGATTTCCAGCCGTCTGGGACCGAAACTGCTATTTCTGGTAGGGCAGTAAAAAAAACACGAGTTTCGAGCAGTTCCCGTCCTGAACAGTGATTTTGGCCGGTCGGGGGCAGAATCGACATTTTTGGCTGTCCGACGGGCCGGGGTCATTCTCAGGATGTTCGAAACCCAAATAGTGATTTCCAGCCGTCTGGGTCCGAGACTGCGATTTCTGGTGGGGCAGTCGAAAAATCACGAGTTTCGGGCAGTTCAGGGCTTGAACAATGATTTTGGTCGGTCGGGCGCGGAATCGACATTTTTTGCTGTCCGACGGGCCGGTGTCGTTCTCAGGATGTCCTGGACACAAATAGCGATTTCCAGCCGTCTGGGTCCGTAATAGCTATTTCTGGTAGGGCAGTCAAAAAAACACGAGTTTCGAGCAGTTCCCGGCCTGAACAGGGATTTTGGCCGGTCGGGGGTAGAATCGACATTTTTGGCTGTCCGACGGGCTGGTGTTCTTCTCAGGATGTTCGGAACCCAAATAGTGATTTCCAGCCGTCTGGGTCCGAAACTGCTATTTCTGGTAGGGCAGTCAAAAAAACACGAGTTTCGAGCAGTTCCCGGACAGAACAGTGATTTTGGCCGGTCGGGGGCAGAATCGTCATTTTTGGCTGTCCGACGGGCCGGGGACATTCTCAGGTTGTCCGGGACCCAAATAGTGATTTCCAGCCGTCTGGGTCTGAGACTGCGATTTCTGGTGGGGCTGTCGAAAAATCACGAGTTTCGGGCAGTTCAGGGCTTGAACAATGATTTTGGCCGGTCGGGCACGGAATCGACATTTTTGGCTGTCCGACGGGCCGGTGTCGTTCTCAGGATGTCCTGGACACAAATAGCGATTTCCAGCCGTCTGGGACCGAAACTGCTATTTCTGGTAGGGCAGTAAAAAAAACACGAGTTTCGAGCAGTTCCCGTCCTGAACAGTGATTTTGGCCGGTCGGGGGCAGAATCGACATTTTTGGCTGTCCGACGGGCCGGGGTCATTCTCAGGATGTTCGAAACCCAAATAGTGATTTCCAGCCGTCTGGGTCCGAGACTGCGATTTCTGGTGGGGCAGTCGAAAAATCACGAGTTTCGGGCAGTTCAGGGCTTGAACAATGATTTTGGTCGGTCGGGCGCGGAATCGACATTTTTTGCTGTCCGACGGGCCGGTGTCGTTCTCAGGATGTCCTGGACACAAATAGCGATTTCCAGCCGTCTGGGTCCGAAATAGCTATTTCTGGTAGGGCAGTCAAAAAAACACGAGTTTCGAGCAGTTCCCGGCCTGAACAGGGATTTTGGCCGGTCGGGGGTAGAATCGACATTTTTGGCTGTCCGACGGGCTAATGTTGTTCTCAGGATGTTCGGAACCCAAATAGTGATTTCCAGCCGTCTGGGTCCGAAACTGCTATTTCTGGTAGGGCAGTCAAAAAAACACGAGTTTCGAGCAGTTCCCGGACAGAACAGTGATTTTGGCCGGTCGGGGGCAGAATCGTCATTTTTGGCTGTCCGACGGGCCGGGGACATTCTCAGGTTGTCCGGGACCCAAATAGTGATTTCCAGCCGTCTGGGTCTGAGACTGCGATTTCTGGTGGGGCAGTCGAAAAATCACGAGTTTCGGGCAGTTCAGGGCTTGAACAATGATTTTGGCCGGTCGGGCGCGGAATCGACATTTTTGGCTGTCCGACGGGCCGGTGTCGTTCTCAGGATGTCCTGGACACAAATAGCGATTTCCAGCCGTCTGGGACCGAAACTGCTATTTCTGGTAGGGCAGTAAAAAAAACACGAGTTTCGAGCAGTTCCCGTCCTGAACAGTGATTTTGGCCGGTCGGGGGCAGAATCGACATTTTTGGCTGTCCGACGGGCCGGGGTCATTCTCAGGATGTTCGAAACCCAAATAGTGATTTCCAGCCGTCTGGGTCCGAGACTGCGATTTCTGGTGGGGCAGTCGAAAAATCACGAGTTTCGGGCAGTTCAGGGCTTGAACAATGATTTTGGTCGGTCGGGCGCGGAATCGACATTTTTTGCTGTCCGACGGGCCGGTGTCGTTCTCAGGATGTCCTGGACACAAATAGCGATTTCCAGCCGTCTGGGTCCGAAATAGCTATTTCTGGTAGGGCAGTCAAAAAAACACGAGTTTCGAGCAGTTCCCGGCCTGAACAGGGATTTTGGCCGGTCGGGGGTAGAATCGACATTTTTGGCTGTCCGACGGGCTAATGTTGTTCTCAGGATGTTCGGAACCCAAATAGTGATTTCCAGCCGTCTGGGTCCGAAACTGCTATTTCTGGTAGGGCAGTCAAAAAAACACGAGTTTCGAGCAGTTCCCGGACAGAACAGTGATTTTGGCCGGTCGGGGGCAGAATCGTCATTTTTGGCTGTCCGACGGGCCGGGGACATTCTCAGGTTGTCCGGGACCCAAATAGTGATTTCCAGCCGTCTGGGTCTGAGACTGCGATTTCTGGTGGGGCAGTCGAAAAATCACGAGTTTCGGGCAGTTCAGGGCTTGAACAATGATTTTGGCCGGTCGGGCGCGGAATCGACATTTTTGGCTGTCCGACGGGCCGGTGTCGTTCTCAGGATGTCCTGGACACAAATAGCGATTTCCAGCCGTCTGGGTCCGAAATAGCTATTTCTGGTAGGGCAGTCAAAAAAACACGAGTTTCGAGCAGTTCCCGGCCTGAACAGGGATTTTGGCCGGTCGGGGGCAGAATCGACATTTTTGGCTGTCCGACGGGCTGGTGTTGTTCTCAGGATGTTCGGAACCCAAATAGTGATTTCCAGCCGTCTGGGTCCGAAACTGCTATTTCTGGTAGGGCAGTAAAAAAAACACGAGTTTCGAGCAGTTCCCGGACAGAACAGTGATTTTGGCCGGTCGGGGGCAGAATCGTCATTTTTGGCTGTCCGACGGGCCGGGGACATTCTCAGGTTGTCCGGGACCCAAATAGTGATTTCCAGCCGTCTGGGTCTGAGACTGCGATTTCTGGTGGGGCAGTCGAAAAATCACGAGTTTCGGGCAGTTCAGGGCTTGAACAATGATTTTGGCCGGTCGGGCGCGGAATCGACATTTTTGGCTGTCCGACGGGCCGGTGTCGTTCTCAGGATGTCCTGGACACAAATAGCGATTTCCAGCCGTCTGGGACCGAAACTGCTATTTCTGGTAGGGCAGTCAAAAAAACACGAGTTTCGAGCAGTTCCCGGCCTGAACAGTGATTTTGGCCGGTCGGGGGCAGAATCGACATTTTTGGCTGTCCGACGGGCCGGGGTCATTCTCAGGATGTTCGAAACCCAAATAGTGATTTCCAGCCGTCCGGGTCCGAAACTGCTATTTCTAGTAGGGCAGTCAAAAAAACACGAGTTTCGAGCAGTTCCCGGACTGAACAGTGATTTTGGTCAGTCGGGGGCAGAATCGTCATTTTTGGCTGCCCGATGGGCCGGTGTCGTTCTCCGGCTGTCCGGGACCCAAATAGTGATTTCCAGCCGTCTGGGTCCGAGACTGCGATTTCTGGTGGGGCAGTCGAAAAATCACGAGTTTCAGGCAGTTCCGGGCCTGAACAATGATTCTGGCCGGTCGGGGGCGGAATCGAATATTTTGGCTGTCCAATGGGCTGGTGTCGTTCTCAGGATGTTCGAAACCCAAATAGTGATTTCCAGCCGTCTGGGTCCGAAACAGCTATTTCTGGTAGGGCAGTAAAAAAAACACGAGTTTCGAGCAGTTCCCAGACAGAATAGTGATTTTGGCCGGTCGGGGGCAGAATCGTCATTTTTAGCTGTCCGACGGGCCGGTGTCGTTCTCCGGCTGTCCGGGACCCAAAGAGTGATTTCCAGCCGTCTGGGTCCGAGACTGCGATTTCTGGTGGGGCAGTCGAAAAATCACGAGTTTCGGGCAGTTCAGGGCTTGAACAATGATTTTGGTCGGTCGGGCGCGGAATCGACATTTTTTGCTGTCCGACGGGCTGGTGTTGTTCTCAGGATGTTCGGGACCCAAATAGTGATTTCCAGCCGTCTGGGTCCGAGACTGCGATTTCTGGGGGGGCAGTCGAAAAATCACGAGTTTCGGGCAGTTCAGGGCTTGAACAATGATTTTGGTCGGTCGGGCGCGGAATCGACATTTTTTGCTGTCCGACGGGCCGGTGTCGTTCTCAGGATGTCCTGGACACAAATAGCGATTTCCAGCCGTCTGGGTCCGTAATAGCTATTTCTGGTAGGGCAGTCAAAAAAACACGAGTTTCGAGCAGTTCCCGGCCTGAACAGGGATTTTGGCCGGACGGGGGTAGAATCGACATTTTTGGCTGTCCGACGGGCTGGTGTTGTTCTCAGGATGTTCGGGACCCAAATAGTGATTTCCAGCCGTCTGGGTCCGAGACTGCGATTTCTGGGGGGGCAGTCGAAAAATCACGAGTTTCGGGCAGTTCAGGGCTTGAACAATGATTTTGGTCGGTCGGGCGCGGAATCGACATTTTTTGCTGTCCGACGGGCCGGTGTCGTTCTCAGGATGTCCTGGACACAAATAGCGATTTCCAGCCGTCTGGGTCCGAAATAGCTATTTCTGGTAGGGCAGTCAAAAAAACACGAGTTTCGAGCAATTCCCGGCCTGAACAGGGATTTTGGCCGGTCGGGGGCAGAATCGACATTTTTGGCTGTCCGACGGGCTGGTGTTGTTCTCAGGATGTTCGGAACCCAAATAGTGATTTCCAACCGTCTGGGTCCGAAACTGCTATTTCTGGTAGGGCAGTCAAAAAAACAAGAGTTTCGAGCAGTTCCCGGACAGAACAGTGATTTTGGTCAGTCGGGGGCAGAATCGTCATTTTTGGCTGTCCGACGGGCCGGTGTCGTTCTCCGGCTGTCCGGGACCCAAATAGTGGTTTCCAGCCGTCTGGGTCTGAGACTGCGATTTCTGGTGGGGCAGTCGAAAAATCACGAGTTTCGGGCAGTTCAGGGCTTGAACAATGATTTTGGCCGGTCGGGCGCGGAATCGACTTTTTTGGCTGTCCGACGGGCCGGTGTCGTTCTCAGGATGTCCTGGACACAAATAGTGATTTCCAGCCGTCTGGGACCGAAACTGCTATTTCTGGTAGGGCAGTCAAAAAAACACGAGTTTCGAGCAGTTCCCGTCCTGAACAGTGATTTTGGCCGGTCGGGGGCAGAATCGACATTTTTGGCTGTCCGACGGGCCGGGGTCATTCTCAGGATGTTCGAAACCCAAATAGTGATTTCCAGCCGTCTGGGTCCGAGACTGCGATTTCTGGTGGGGCAGTCGAAAAATCACGAGTTTCGGGCAGTTCAGGGCTTGAACAATGATTTTGGTCGGTCGGGCGCGGAATCGACATTTTTTGCTGTCCGACGGGCCGGTGTCGTTCTCAGGATGTCCTGGACACAAATAGCGATTTCCAGCCGTCTGGGTCCGAAATAGCTATTTCTGGTAGGGCAGTCAAAAAAACACGAGTTTCGAGCAGTTCCCGGCCTGAACAGGGATTTTGGCCGGTCGGGGGTAGAATCGACATTTTTGGCTGTCCGACGGGCTGGTGTTGTTCTCAGGATGTTCGGGACCCAAATAGTGATTTCCAGCCGTCTGGGTCCGAGACTGCGATTTCTGGGGGGGCAGTCGAAAAATCACGAGTTTCGGGCAGTTCAGGGCTTGAACAATGATTTTGGTCGGTCGGGCGCGGAATCGACATTTTTTGCTGTCCGACGGGCCGGTGTCGTTCTCAGGATGTCCTGGACACAAATAGCGATTTCCAGCCGTCTGGGTCCGAAATAGCTATTTCTGGTAGGGCAGTCAAAAAAACACGAGTTTCGAGCAATTCCCGGCCTGAACAGGGATTTTGGCCGGTCGGGGGCAGAATCGACATTTTTGGCTGTCCGACGGGCTGGTGTTGTTCTCAGGATGTTCGGAACCCAAATAGTGATTTCCAACCGTCTGGGTCCGAAACTGCTATTTCTGGTAGGGCAGTCAAAAAAACAAGAGTTTCGAGCAGTTCCCGGACAGAACAGTGATTTTGGTCAGTCGGGGGCAGAATCGTCATTTTTGGCTGTCCGACGGGCCGGTGTCGTTCTCCGGCTGTCCGGGACCCAAATAGTGGTTTCCAGCCGTCTGGGTCTGAGACTGCGATTTCTGGTGGGGCAGTCGAAAAATCACGAGTTTCGGGCAGTTCAGGGCTTGAACAATGATTTTGGCCGGTCGGGCGCGGAATCGACAATTTTGGCTGTCCGACGGGCCGGTGTCGTTCTCAGGATGTCCTGGACACAAATAGTGATTTCCAGCCGTCTGGGACCGAAACTGCTATTTCTGGTAGGGCAGTCAAAAAAACACGAGTTTCGAGCAGTTCCCGTCCTGAACAGTGATTTTGGCCGGTCGGGGGCAGAATCGACATTTTTGGCTGTCCGACGGGCCGGGGTCATTCTCAGGATGTTCGAAACCCAAATAGTGATTTCCAGCCGTCTGGGTCCGAGACTGCGATTTCTGGTGGGGCAGTCGAAAAATCACGAGTTTCGGGCAGTTCAGGGCTTGAACAATGATTTTGGTCGGTCGGGCGCGGAATCGACATTTTTTGCTGTCCGACGGGCCGGTGTCGTTCTCAGGATGTCCTGGACACAAATAGCGATTTCCAGCCGTCTGGGTCCGAAATAGCTATTTCTGGTAGGGCAGTCAAAAAAACACGAGTTTCGAGCAGTTCCCGGCCTGAACAGGGATTTTGGCCGGTCGGGGGTAGAATCGACATTTTTGGCTGTCCGACGGGCTAATGTTGTTCTCAGGATGTTCGGAACCCAAATAGTGATTTCCAGCCGTCTGGGTCCGAAACTGCTATTTCTGGTAGGGCAGTCAAAAAAACACGAGTTTCGAGCAGTTCCCGGACAGAACAGTGATTTTGGCCGGTCGGGGGCAGAATCGTCATTTTTGGCTGTCCGACGGGCCGGGGACATTCTCAGGTTGTCCGGGACCCAAATAGTGATTTCCAGCCGTCTGGGTCTGAGACTGCGATTTCTGGTGGGGCAGTCGAAAAATCACGAGTTTCGGGCAGTTCAGGGCTTGAACAATGATTTTGGCCGGTCGGGCGCGGAATCGACATTTTTGGCTGTCCGACGGGCCGGTGTCGTTCTCAGGATGTCCTGGACACAAATAGCGATTTCCAGCCGTCTGGGACCGAAACTGCTATTTCTGGTAGGGCAGTAAAAAAAACACGAGTTTCGAGCAGTTCCCGTCCTGAACAGTGATTTTGGCCGGTCGGGGGCAGAATCGACATTTTTGGCTGTCCGACGGGCCGGGGTCATTCTCAGGATGTTCGAAACCCAAATAGTGATTTCCAGCCGTCTGGGTCCGAGACTGCGATTTCTGGTGGGGCAGTCGAAAAATCACGAGTTTCGGGCAGTTCAGGGCTTGAACAATGATTTTGGTCGGTCGGGCGCGGAATCGACATTTTTTGCTGTCCGACGGGCCGGTGTCGTTCTCAGGATGTCCTGGACACAAATAGCGATTTCCAGCCGTCTGGGTCCGAAATAGCTATTTCTGGTAGGGCAGTCAAAAAAACACGAGTTTCGAGCAGTTCCCGGCCTGAACAGGGATTTTGGCCGGTCGGGGGTAGAATCGACATTTTTGGCTGTCCGACGGGCTAATGTTGTTCTCAGGATGTTCGGAACCCAAATAGTGATTTCCAGCCGTCTGGGTCCGAAACTGCTATTTCTGGTAGGGCAGTCAAAAAAACACGAGTTTCGAGCAGTTCCCGGACAGAACAGTGATTTTGGCCGGTCGGGGGCAGAATCGTCATTTTTGGCTGTCCGACGGGCCGGGGACATTCTCAGGTTGTCCGGGACCCAAATAGTGATTTCCAGCCGACTGGGTCTGAGACTGCGATTTCTGGTGGGGCAGTCGAAAAATCACGAGTTTCGGGCAGTTCAGGGCTTGAACAATGATTTTGGCCGGTCGGGCGCGGAATCGACATTTTTGGCTGTCCGACGGGCCGGTGTCGTTCTCAGGATGTCCTGGACACAAATAGCGATTTCCAGCCGTCTGGGTCCGAAATAGCTATTTCTGGTAGGGCAGTCAAAAAAACACGAGTTTCGAGCAGTTCCCGGCCTGAACAGGGATTTTGGCCGGTCGGGGGCAGAATCGACATTTTTGGCTGTCCGACGGGCTGGTGTTGTTCTCAGGATGTTCGGAACCCAAATAGTGATTTCCAGCCGTCTGGGTCCGAAACTGCTATTTCTGGTAGGGCAGTAAAAAAAACACGAGTTTCGAGCAGTTCCCGGACAGAACAGTGATTTTGGCCGGTCGGGGGCAGAATCGTCATTTTTGGCTGTCCGACGGGCCGGGGACATTCTCAGGTTGTCCGGGACCCAAATAGTGATTTCCAGCCGTCTGGGTCTGAGACTGCGATTTCTGGTGGGGCAGTCGAAAAATCACGAGTTTCGGGCAGTTCAGGGCTTGAACAATGATTTTGGCCGGTCGGGCGCGGAATCGACATTTTTGGCTGTCCGACGGGCCGGTGTCGTTCTCAGGATGTCCTGGACACAAATAGCGATTTCCAGCCGTCTGGGTCCGAAATAGCTATTTCTGGTAGGGCAGTCAAAAAAACACGAGTTTCGAGCAGTTCCCGGCCTGAACAGGGATTTTGGCCGGTCGGGGGCAGAATCGACATTTTTGGCTGTCCGACGGGCTGGTGTTGTTCTCAGGATGTTCGGAACCCAAATAGTGATTTCCAGCCGTCTGGGTCCGAAACTGCTATTTCTGGTAGGGCAGTAAAAAAAACACGAGTTTCGAGCAGTTCCCGGACAGAACAGTGATTTTGGCCGGTCGGGGGCAGAATCGTCATTTTTGGCTGTCCGACGGGCCGGGGACATTCTCAGGTTGTCCGGGACCCAAATAGTGATTTCCAGCCGTCTGGGTCTGAGACTGCGATTTCTGGTGGGGCAGTCGAAAAATCACGAGTTTCGGGCAGTTCAGGGCTTGAACAATGATTTTGGCCGGTCGGGCGCGGAATCGACATTTTTGGCTGTCCGACGGGCCGGTGTCGTTCTCAGGATGTCCTGGACACAAATAGCGATTTCCAGCCGTCTGGGACCGAAACTGCTATTTCTGGTAGGGCAGTCAAAAAAACACGAGTTTCGAGCAGTTCCCGGCCTGAACAGTGATTTTGGCCGGTCGGGGGCGGAATCGACATTTTTGGCTGTCCAACGGGCTGGTGTCGTTCTCAGGATGTTCGAAACCCAAATAGTGATTTCCAGCCGTCTGGGTCTGAGACTGCGATTTTTGCTGGGGCAGTCGAAAAATCACGAGTTTCGGGCAGTTCAGGGCTTGAACAATGATTTTGGCCGGTCGGGCGCGGAATCGACATTTTTGGCTGTCCGACGGGCCGGTGTCGTTCTCAGGATGTCCTGGACACAAATAGCGATTTCCAGCCGTCTGGGTCCGAAACTGCTATTTCTGGTAGGGCAGTCAAAAAAACACGAGTTTCGAGCAGTTCCCGGCCTGAACAGTGATTTTGGCCGGTCGGGGGCAGAATCGACATTTTTGGCTGTCCGACGGGCCGGGGTCATTCTCAGGATGTTCGAAACCCAAATAGTGATTTCCAGCCGTCCGGGTCCGAAACTGCTATTTCTAGTAGGGCAGTCAAAAAAACACGAGTTTCGAGCAGTTCCCGGACTGAACAGTGATTTTGGTCAGTCGGGGGCAGAATCGTCATTTTTGGCTGCCCGATGGGCCGGTGTCGTTCTCCGGCTGTCCGGGACCCAAATAGTGATTTCCAGCCGTTTGGGTCCGAGACTGCGATTTCTGGTGGGGCAGTCGAAAAATCACGAGTTTCAGGCAGTTCCGGGCCTGAACAATGATTCTGGCCGGTCGGGGGCGGAATCGAATATTTTGGCTGTCCAACGGGCTGGTGTCGTTCTCAGGATGTTCGAAACCCAAATAGTGATTTCCAGCCGTCTGGGTCCGTAACAGCTATTTCTGGTAGGCCAGTAAAAAAAACACGAGTTTCGAGCAGTTCCCGGACAGAATAGTGATTTTGGCCAGTCGGGGGCAGAATCGTCATTTTTGGCTGTCCGACGGGGCGGTGTCGTTCTCCGGCTGTCCGGGACCCAAAGATTGATTTCCAGCCGTCTGGGTCCGAGACTGCGATTTCTGGTGGGGCAGTCGAAAAATCACGAGTTTCGGGCAGTTCAGGGCTTGAACAATGATTTTGGCCGGTCGGGCGCGGAATCGACATTTTTGGCTGTCCGACGGGCCGGTGTCGTTCTCAGGATGTCCTGGACACAAATAGCGATTTCCAGCCGTCTGGGACCGAAACTGCTATTTCTGGTAGGGCAGTCAAAAAAACACGAGTTTCGAGCAGTTCCCGGCCTGAACAGTGATTTTGGCCGGTCGGGGGCGGAATCGACATTTTTGGCTGTCCAACGGGCTGGTGTCGTTCTCAGGATGTTCGAAACCCAAATAGTGATTTCCAGCCGTCTGGGTCTGAGACTGCGATTTTTGCTGGGGCAGTCGAAAAATCACGAGTTTCGGGCAGTTCAGGGCTTGAACAATGGTTTTGGCCGGTCGGGCGCGGAATCGACATTTTTGGCTGTCCGACGGGCCGGTGTCGTTCTCAGGATGTCCTGGACACAAATAGCGATTTCCAGCCGTCTGGGACCGAAACTGCTATTTCTGGTAGGGCAGTCAAAAAAACACGAGTTTCGAGCAGTTCCCGGCCTGAACAGTGATTTTGGCCGGTCGGGGGCGGAATCGACATTTTTGGCTGTCCAACGGGCTGGTGTCGTTCTCAGGATGTTCGAAACCCAAATAGTGATTTCCAGCCGTCTGGGTCCGAAACAGCTATTTCTGGTAGGCCAGTAAAAAAAACACGAGTTTCGAGCAGTTCCCGGACAGAATAGTGATTTTGGCCAGTCGGGGGCAGAATCGTCATTTTTGGCTGTCCGACGGGCCGGTGTCGTTCTCCGGCTGTCCGGGACCCAAAGAGTGATTTCCAGCCGTCTGGGTCCGAGACTGTGATTTCTGGTGGGGCAGTCGAAAAATCACGAGTTTCGGGCAGTTCAGGGCTTGAACAATGATTTTGGCCGGTCGGGCGCGGAATCGACATTTTTGGCTGTCCGACGGGCCGGTGTCGTTCTCAGGATGTCCTGGACACAAATAGCGATTTCCAGCCGTCTGGGACCGAAACTGCTATTTCTGGTAGGGCAGTCAAAAAAACACGAGTTTCGAGCAGTTCCCGGCCTGAACAGTGATTTTGGCCGGTCGGGGGCGGAATCGACATTTTTGGCTGTCCAACGGGCTGGTGTCGTTCTCAGGATGTTCGAAACCCAAATAGTGATTTCCAGCCGTCTGGGTCTGAGACTGCGATTTTTGCTGGGGCAGTCGAAAAATCACGAGTTTCGGGCAGTTCAGGGCTTGAACAATGGTTTTGGCCGGTCGGGCGCGGAATCGACATTTTTGGCTGTCCGACGGGCCGGTGTCGTTCTCAGGATGTCCTGGACACAAATAGCGATTTCCAGCCGTCTGGGTCCGAAACTGCTATTTCTGGTACGGCAGTCAAAAAAACACGAGTTTCGAGCAGTTCCCGGCCTGAACAGTGATTTTGGCCGGTCGGGGGCAGAATCGACATTTTTGGCTGTCCGACGGGCCGGGGTCATTCTCAGGATGTTCGAAACCCAAATAGTGATTTCCAGCCGTCCGGGTCCGAAACTGCTATTTCTAGTAGGGCAGTCAAAAAAACACGAGTTTCGAGCAGTTCCCGGACTGAACAGTGATTTTGGTCAGTCGGGGGCAGAATCGTCATTTTTGGCTGCCCGATGGGCCGGTGTCGTTCTCCGGCTGTCCGGGACCCAAATAGTGATTTCCAGCCGTCTGGGTCCGAGACTGCGATTTCTGGTGGGGCAGTCGAAAAATCACGAGTTTCAGGCAGTTCCGGGCCTGAACAATGATTCTGGCCGGTCGGGGGCGGAATCGAATATTTTGGCTGTCCAACGGGCTGGTGTCGTTCTCAGGATGTTCGAAACCCAAATAGTGATTTCCAGCCGTCTGGGTCCGTAACAGCTATTTCTGGTAGGCCAGTAAAAAAAACACGAGTTTCGAGCAGTTCCCGGACAGAATAGTGATTTTGGCCAGTCGGGGGCAGAATCGTCATTTTTGGCTGTCCGACGGGGCGGTGTCGTTCTCCGGCTGTCCGGGACCCAAAGAGTGATTTCCAGCCGTCTGGGTCCGAGACTGCGATTTCTGGTGGGGCAGTCGAAAAATCACGAGTTTTGGGCAGTTCAGGGCTTGAACAATGATTTTGGCCGGTCGGGCGCGGAATCGACATTTTTGGCTGTCTGACGGGCCGGTGTCGTTCTCAGGATGTCCTGGACACAAATAGCGATTTCCAGCCGTCTGGGACCGAAACTGCTATTTCTGGTAGGGCAGTCAAAAAAACACGAGTTTCGAGCAGTTCCCGGCCTGAACAGTGATTTTGGCCGGTCGGGGGCGGAATCGACATTTTTGGCTGTCCAACGGGCTGGTGTCGTTCTCAGGATGTTCGAAACCCAAATAGTGATTTCCAGCCGTCTGGGTCCGAAACAGCTATTTCTGGTAGGGCAGTAAAAAAAACACGAGTTTCGAGCAGTTCCCGGACAGAATAGTGATTTTGGCCGGTCGGGGGCAGAATCGTCATTTTTGGCTGTCCGACGGGCCGGTGTCGTTCTCCGGCTGTCCGGGACCCAAAGAGTGATTTCCAGCCGTCTGGGTCCGAGACTGTGATTTCTGGTGGGGCAGTCGAAAAATCACGAGTTTCGGGCAGTTCAGGGCTTGAACAATGATTTTGGCCGGTCGGGCGCGGAATCGACATTTTTGGCTGTCCGACGGGCCGGTGTCGTTCTCAGGATGTCCTGGACACAAATAGCGATTTCCAGCCGTCTGGGACCGAAACTGCTATTTCTGGTAGGGCAGTCAAAAAAACACAAGTTTCGAGCAGTTCCCGGCCTGAACAGTGATTTTGGCCGGTCGGGGGCGGAATCGACATTTTTGGCTGTCCAACGGGCTGGTGTCGTTCTCAGGATGTTCGAAACCCAAATAGTGATTTCCAGCCGTCTAGGTCTGAGACTGCGATTTTTGCTGGGGCAGTCGAAAAATCACGAGTTTCGGGCAGTTCAGGGCTTGAACAATGATTTTGGCCGGTCGGGCGCGGAATCGACATTTTTGGCTGTCCGACGGGCCGGTGTCGTTCTCAGGATGTCCTGGACACAAATAGCGATTTCCAGCCGTCTGGGTCCGAAACTGCTATTTCTGGTAGGGCAGTCAAAAAAACACGAGTTTCGAGCAGTTCCCGGCCTGAACAGTGATTTTGGCCGGTCGGGGGCAGAATCGACATTTTTGGCTGTCCGACGGGCCGGGTTCATTCTCAGGATGTTCGGAACCCAAATAGTGATTTCCAGCCGTCTGGGTCCGAAACTGCTATTTCTTGTAGGGCAGTCAAAAAAACAAGAGTTTCGAGCAGTTCCCGGACAGAACAGTGATTTTGGTCAGTCGGGGGCAGAATCGTCATTTTTGGCTGTCCGACGGGCCGGTGTCGTTCTCAGGTTGTCCGGGACCCAAATAGTGATTTCCAGCCGTCTGGGTTCGAGACTGCGATTTCTGGTGGGGCAGTCGAAAAATCTCGAGTTTCGGGCAGTTCTGGGCCTGAACAATGATTTTGACCGGTCGGGGGCGGAATCGACATTTTTGGCTATCCAACGGGCTGGTGTCGTTCTCAGGATGTTCGAAACCCAAATAGTGATTTCCAGCCGTCTGGGTCCGAAACAGCTATTTCTGGTAGGGCAGTAAAAAAAACACGAGTTTCGAGCAGTTCCCGGATAGAATAGTGATTCTGGCCAGTCGGGGGTAGAATCGTCATTTTTGGCTGTCCGACGGGCCGGTGTCGTTCTCCGGCTGTCCGGGACCCAAAGAGTGATTTCCAGCCGTCTGGGTTCGAGACTGCGATTTCTGGTGGGGCAGTCGAAAAATCACGAGTTTCGGGCAGTTCTGGGCCTGAACAATGATTTTGACCGGTCGGGGGCGGAATCGACATTTTTGGCTGTTTAACGGGCTGGTGTCGTTCTCAGGATGTTCGAAACCCAAATAGTGATTTCCAGCCGTCTGGGTCCGAAACAACTATTTCTGGATGGGCAGTAAAAAAAACACGAGTTTCGAGCAGTTCCCGGACAGAATAGTGATTTTGGCCAGTCGGGGGTAGAATCGTCATTTTTGGCTGTCCGACGGGCCGGTGTCGTTCTCCGGCTGTCCGGGACCCAAAGAGTGATTTCCAGCCGTCTGGGTCTGAGACTGCGATTTTTGCTGGGGCAGTCGAAAAATCACGAGTTTCGGGCAGTTCAGGGCTTGAACAATGATTTTGGCCGGTCGGGCGCGGAATCGACATTTTTGGCTGTCCAACGGGCCGGTGTCGTTCTCAGGATGTCCTAGACACAAATAGCGATTTCTAGCCGTCTGGGTCCGAAACTGCTATTTCTGGTAGGGCAGTCAAAAAAACACGAGTTTCGAGCAGTTCCCGGCCTGAACAGTGATTTTGGCCGGTCGGGGGCAGAATCGACATTTTTGGCTGTCCGACGGGCCGGGGTCATTCTCAGGATGTTCGGAACCCAAATAGTGATTTCCAGTCGTCTGGGTCCGAAACTGCTATTTCTAGTAGGGCAGTCAAAAAAACAAGAGTTTCGAGCAGTTCCCGGACAGAACAGTGATTTTGGTCAGTCGGGGGCAGAATCGTCATTTTTGGCTGTCCGACGGGCCGGTGTCGTTCTCAGGTTGTCCGGGACCCAAATAGTGATTTCCAGCCGTCTGGGTTCGAGACTGCGATTTCTGGTGGGGCAGTCGAAAAATCTCGAGTTTCGGGCAGTTCTGGGCCTGAACAATGATTTTGACCGGTCGGGGGCGGAATCGACATTTTTGGCTGTCCAACGGGCTGGTGTCGTTCTCAGGATGTTCGAAACCCAAATAGTGATTTCCAGCCGTCTGGGTCCGAAACAGCTATTTCTGGTAGGGCAGTAAAAAAAACACGAGTTTCGAGCAGTTCCCGGACAGAATAGTGATTCTGGCCAGTCGGGGGTAGAATCGTCATTTTTGGCTGTCCGACGGGCCGGTGTCGTTCTCCGGCTGTCCGGGACCCAAAGAGTGATTTCCAGCCGTCTGGGTTCGAGACTGCGATTTCTGGTGGGGCAGTCGAAAAATCACGAGTTTCGGGCAGTTCTGGGCCTGAACAATGATTTTGACCGGTCGGGGGCGGAATCGACATTTTAGGCTGTTTAACGGGCTGGTGTCGTTCTCAGGATGTTCGAAACCCAAATAGTGATTTCCAGCCGTCTGGGTCCGAAACAACTATTTCTGGATGGGCAGTAAAAAAAACACGAGTTTCGAGCAGTTCCCGGACAGAATAGTGATTTTGGCCAGTCGGGGGTAGAATCGTCATTTTTGGCTGTCCGACGGGCCGGTGTCGTTCTCCGGCTGTCCGGGACCCAAAGAGTGATTTCCAGCCGTCTGGGTCTGAGACTGCGATTTTTGCTGGGGCAGTCGAAAAATCACGAGTTTCGGGCAGTTCAGGGCTTGAACAATGATTTTGGCCGGTCGGGCGCGGAATCGACATTTTTGGCTGTCCAACGGGCCGGTGTCGTTCTCAGGATGTCCTAGACACAAATAGCGATTTCTAGCCGTCTGGGTCCGAAACTGCTATTTCTGGTAGGGCAGTCAAAAAAACACGAGTTTCGAGCAGTTCCCGGCCTGAACAGTGATTTTGGCCGGTCGGGGGCAGAATCGACATTTTTGGCTGTCCGACGGGCCAGGGTCATTCTCAGGATGTTCGGAACGCAAATAGTGATTTCCAGTCGTCTGGGTCCGAAACTGCTATTTCTAGTAGGGCAGTCAAAAAAACAAGAGTTTCGAGCAGTTCCCGGACAGAACAGTGATTTTGGTCAGTCGGGGGCAGAATCGTCATTTTTGGCTGTCCGACGGGCCGGTGTCGTTCTCAGGTTGTCCGGGACCCAAATAGTGATTTCCAGCCGTCTGGGTTCGAGACTGCGATTTCTGGTGGGGCAGTCGAAAAATCTCGAGTTTCGGGCAGTTCTGGGCCTGAACAATGATTTTGACCGGTCGGGGGCGGAATCGACATTTTTGGCTGTCCAACGGGCTGGTGTCGTTCTCAGGATGTTCGAAACCCAAATAGTGATTTCCAGCCGTCTGGGTCCGAAACAGCTATTTCTGGTAGGGCAGTAAAAAAAACACGAGTTTCGAGCAATTCCCGGACAGAATAGTGATTCTGGCCAGTCGGGGGTAGAATCGTCATTTTTGGCTGTCCGACGGGCCGGTGTCGTTCTCCGGCTGTCCGGGACCCAAAGAGTGATTTCCAGCCGTCTGGGTTCGAGACTGCGATTTCTGGTGGGGCAGTCGAAAAATCACGAGTTTCGGGCAGTTCTGGGCCTGAACAATGATTTTGACCGGTCGGGGGCGGAATCGACATTTTTGGCTGTTTAACGGGCTGGTGTCGTTCTCAGGATGTTCGAAACCCAAATAGTGATTTCCAGCCGTCTGGGTCCGAAACAACTATTTCTGGATGGGCAGTAAAAAAAACACGAGTTTCGAGCAGTTCCCGGACAGAATAGTGATTTTGGCCAGTCGGGGGTAGAATCGTCATTTTTGGCTGTTCGACGGGCCGGTGTCGTTCTCCGGCTGTCCGAGACCCAAAGAGTGATTTCCAGCCGTCTGGGTCTGAGACTGCGATTTTTGCTGGGGCAGTCGAAAAATCACGAGTTTCGGGCAGTTCAGGGCTTGAACAATGATTTTGGCCGGTCGGGCGCGGAATCGACATTTTTGGCTGTCCGACGGGCCGGTGTCGTTCTCAGGATGTCCTGGACACAAATAGCGATTTCCAGCCGTCTGGGTCCGAAACTGCTATTTCTGGTAGGGCAGTCAAAAAAACACGAGTTTCGAGCAGTTCCCGGCCTGAACAGTGATTTTGGCCGGTCGGGGGCAGAATCGACATTTTTGGCTGTCCGACGGGCCGGGGTCATTCTCAGGATGTTCGGAACCCAAATAGTGATTTCCAGCCGTCTGGGTCCGAAACGGCTATTTCTAGTAGGGCAGTCAAAAAAACAAGAGTTTCGAGCAGTTCCCGGACAGAACAGTGATTTTGGTCAGTCGGGGGCAGAATCGTCATTTTTGGCTGTCCGACGGGCCGGTGTCGTTCTCAGGTTGTCCGGGACCCAAATAGTGATTTCCAGCCGTCTGGGTTCGAGACTGCGATTTCTGGTGGGGCAGTCGAAAAATCACGAGTTTCGGGCAGTTCAGGGCCTGAACAATGATTTTGGCCGGTCGGGGGCGGAATCGACATTTTTGGCTGTCCAACGGGCTGGTGTCGTTCTCAGGATGTTCGAAACCCAAATAGTGATTTCCAGCCGTCTGGGTCCGAAACAGCTATTTCTGGTAGGGCAGTAAAAAAAACACGAGTTTCGAGCAGTTCCCGGACAGAATAGTGATTCTGGCCAGTCGGGGGTAGAATCGTCATTTTTGGCTGTCCGACGGGCCGGTGTCGTTCTCCGGCTGTCCGGGACCCAAAGAGTGATTTCCAGCCGTCTGGGTCTGAGACTGCGATTTTTGCTGGGGCAGTCGAAAAATCACGAGTTTCGGGCAGTTCAGGGCTTGAACAATGATTTTGGCCGGTCGGGCGCGGAATCGACATTTTTGGCTGTCCGACGGGCCGGTGTCGTTCTCAGGATGTCCTGGACACAAATAGCGATTTCCAGCCGTCTGGGTCCGAAACTGCTATTTCTGGTAGGGCAGTCAAAAAAACACGAGTTTCGAGCAGTTCCCGGCCTGAACAGTGATTTTGGCCGGTCGGGGGCAGAATCGACATTTTTGGCTGTCCGACGGGCCGGGGTCATTCTCAGGATGTTCGGAACCCAAATAGTGATTTCCAGCCGTCTGGGTCCGAAACGGCTATTTCTAGTAGGGCAGTCAAAAAAACAAGAGTTTCGAGCAGTTCCCGGACAGAACAGTGATTTTGGTCAGTCGGGGGCAGAATCGTCATTTTTGGCTGTCCGACGGGCCGGTGTCGTTCTCAGGTTGTCCGGGACCCAAATAGTGATTTCCAGCCGTCTGGGTTCGAGACTGCGATTTCTGGTGGGGCAGTCGAAAAATCACGAGTTTCGGGCAGTTCAGGGCCTGAACAATGATTTTGGCCGGTCGGGGGCGGAATCGACATTTTTGGCTGTCCAACGGGCTGGTGTCGTTCTCAGGATGTTCGAAACCCAAATAGTGATTTCCAGCCGTCTGGGTCCGAAACAGCTATTTCTGGTAGGGCAGTAAAAAAAACACGAGTTTCGAGCAGTTCCCGGACAGAATAGTGATTCTGGCCAGTCGGGGGTAGAATCGTCATTTTTGGCTGTCCGACGGGCCGGTGTCGTTCTCCGGCTGTCCGGGACCCAAAGAGTGATTTCCAGCCGTCTGGGTCTGAGACTGCGATTTTTGCTGGGGCAGTCGAAAAATCACGAGTTTCGGGCAGTTCAGGGCTTGAACAATGATTTTGGCCGGTCGGGCGCGGAATCGACATTTTTGGCTGTCCGACGGGCCGGTGTCGTTCTCAGGATGTCCTGGACACAAATAGCGATTTCCAGCCGTCTGGGTCCGAAACTGCTATTTCTGGTAGGGCAGTCAAAAAAACACGAGTTTCGAGCAGTTCCCGGCCTGAACAGTGATTTTGGCCGGTCGGGGGCAGAATCGACATTTTTGGCTGTCCGACGGGCCGGGGTCATTCTCAGGATGTTCGGAACCCAAATAGTGATTTCCAGCCGTCTGGGTCCGAAACGGCTATTTCTAGTAGGGCAGTCAAAAAAACAAGAGTTTCGAGCAGTTCCCGGACAGAACAGTGATTTTGGTCAGTCGGGGGCAGAATCGTCATTTTTGGCTGTCCGACGGGCCGGTGTCGTTCTCAGGTTGTCCGGGACCCAAATAGTGATTTCCAGCCGTCTGGGTTCGAGACTGCGATTTCTGGTGGGGCAGTCGAAAAATCACGAGTTTCGGGCAGTTCTGGGCCTGAACAATGATTTTGACCGGTCGGGGGCGGAATCGACATTTTTGGCTGTCCAACGGGCTGGTGTCGTTCTCAGGATGTTCGAAACCCAAATAGTGATTTCCAGCCGTCTGGGTCCGAAACAGCTATTTCTGGTAGGGCAGTAAAAAAAACACGAGTTTCGAGCAGTTCCCGGACAGAATAGTGATTCTGGCCAGTCGGGGGTAGAATCGTCATTTTTGGCTGTCCGACGGGCCGGTGTCGTTCTCCGGCTGTCCGGGACCCAAAGAGTGATTTCCAGCCGTCTGGGTCTGAGACTGCGATTTTTGCTGGGGCAGTCGAAAAATCACGAGTTTCGGGCAGTTCAGGGCTTGAACAATGATTTTGGCCGGTCGGGCGCGGAATCGACATTTTTGGCTGTCCGACGGGCCGGTGTCGTTCTCAGGATGTCCTGGACACAAATAGCGATTTCCAGCCGTCTGGGTCCGAAACTGCTATTTCTGGTAGGGCAGTCAAAAAAACACGAGTTTCGAGCAGTTCCCGGACAGAATAGTGATTCTGGCCAGTCGGGGGTAGAATCGTCATTTTTGGCTGTCCGACGGGCCGGTGTCGTTCTCTGGCTGTCCGGGACCCAAAGAGTGATTTCCAGCCGTCTGGGTCTGAGACTGCGATTTTTGCTGGGGCAGTCGAAAAATCACGAGTTTCGGGCAGTTCAGGGCTTGAACAATGATTTTGGCCGGTCGGGCGCGGAATCGAAATTTTTGGCTGTCCGACGGGCCGGTGTCGTTCTCAGGATGTCCTGGACACAAATAGCGATTTCCAGCCGTCTGGGTCCGAAACTGCTATTTCTGGTAGGGCAGTCAAAAAAACACGAGTTTCGAGCAGTTCCCGGCCTGAACAGTGATTTTGGCCGGTCGGGGGCAGAATCGACATTTTTGGCTGTCCGACGGGCCGGGGTCATTCTCAGGATGTTCGGAACCCAAATAGTGATTTCCAGCCATCTGGGTCCGAAACAGCTATTTCTGGTAGGGCAGTAAAAAAAACACGAGTTTCGAGCAGTTCCCGGACAGAATAGTGATTCTGGCCAGTCGGGGGTAGAATCGTCATTTTTGGCTGTCCGACGGGCCGGTGTCGTTCTCAGGCTGTCCGGGACCCAAAGAGTGATTTCCAGCCGTCTGGGTTCGAGACTGCGATTTCTGGTGGGGCAGTCGAAAAATCACGAGTTTCGGGCAGTTCTGGGCCTGAACAATGATTTTGACCGGTCGGGGGCGGAATCGAAATTTTTGGCTGTCCGACGGGCCGGTGTCGTTCTCAGGATGTCCTGGACACAAATAGCGATTTCCAGCCGTCTGGGACCGAAGCTGCTATTTCTGGTAGGGCAGTAAAAAAAACACGAGTTTCGAGCAGTTCCCGGCCTGAACAGTGATTTTGGCCGGTCGGGGGCAGAATCGACATTTTTGGCTGTCCGGCGGGCCGGGGTCATTCTCAGGATGTTCGGAACCCAAATAGTGATTTCCAGCCGTCTGGGTCCGAAACTGCTATTTCTAGTAGGGCAGTCAAAAAAACAAGAGTTTCGAGCAGTTCCCGGACAGAACAGTGATTTTGGTCAGTCGGGGGCAGAATCGTCATTTTTGGCTGTCCGACGGGCCGGTGTCGTTCTCATGCTGTCCGGGACCCAAAGAGTGATTTCCAGCCGTCTGGGTTCGAGACTGCGATTTCTGGTGGGGCAGTCGAAAAATCACGAGTTTCGGGCAGTTCTGGGCCTGAACAATGATTTTGACCGGTCGGGGGCGGAATCGAAATTTTTGGCTGTCCGACGGGCCGGTGTCGTTCTCAGGATGTCCTGGACACAAATAGCGATTTCCAGCCGTCTGGGACCGAAGCTGCTATTTCTGGCAGGGCAGTAAAAAAAACACGAGTTTCGAGCAGTTCCCGGCCTGAACAGTGATTTTGGCCGGTCGGGGGCAGAATCGACATTTTTGGCTGTCCGGCGGGCCGGGGTCATTCTCAGGATGTTCGGAACCCAAATAGTGATTTCCAGCCGTCTGGGTCCGAAACTGCTATTTCTAGTAGGGCAGTCAAAAAAACAAGAGTTTCGAGCAGTTCCCGGACAGAACAGTGATTTTGATCAGTCGGGGGCAGAATCGTCATTTTTGGCTGTCCGACGGGCTGGTGTCGTTCTCAGGTTGTCCGGGACCCAAATAGTGATTTCCAGCCGTCTGGGTCCGAGACTGCGATTTCTGGTGGGGCAGTCGAAAAATCACGAGTTTCGGGCAGTTCAGGGCTTGAACAATGATTTTGGCCGGCCGGGCGCGGAATCGACATTTTTGGCTGTCCGACGGGCCGGTGTCGTTCTCAGGATGTCCTGGACACAAATAGCGATTTCCAGCCGTCTGGGACTGAAGCTGCTATTTCTGGTAGGGCAGTAAAAAAAACACGAGTTTCGAGCAGTTCCCGGCCTGAACAGTGATTTTGGCCGGTCGGGGGCAGAATCGACATTTTTGGCTGTCCGGCGGGCCGGGGTCATTCTCAGGATGTTCGGAACCCAAATAGTGATTTCCAGCCATCTGGGTCCGAAACAGCTATTTCTGGTAGGGCAGTAAAAAAAACACGAGTTTCGAGCAGTTCCCGGACAGAATAGTGATTCTGGCCAGTCGGGGGTAGAATCGTCATTTTTGGCTGTCCGACGGGCCGGTGTCGTTCTCAGGCTGTCCGGGACCCAAAGAGTGATTTCCAGCCGTCTGGGTTCGAGACTGCGATTTCTGGTGGGGCAGTCGAAAAATCACGAGTTTCGGGCAGTTCTGGGCCTGAACAATGATTTTGACCGGTCGGGGGCGGAATCGAAATTTTTGGCTGTCCGACGGGCCGGTGTCGTTCTCAGGATGTCCTGGACACAAATAGCGATTTCCAGCCGTCTGGGACCGAAGCTGCTATTTCTGGTAGGGCAGTAAAAAAAACACGAGTTTCGAGCAGTTCCCGGCCTGAACAGTGATTTTGGCCGGTCGGGGGCAGAATCGACATTTTTGGCTGTCCGGCGGGCCGGGGTCATTCTCAGGATGTTCGGAACCCAAATAGTGATTTCCAGCCGTCTGGGTCCGAAACTGCTATTTCTAGTAGGGCAGTCAAAAAAACAAGAGTTTCGAGCAGTTCCCGGACAGAACAGTGATTTTGGTCAGTCGGGGGCAGAATCGTCATTTTTGGCTGTCCGACGGGCCGGTGTCGTTCTCATGCTGTCCGGGACCCAAAGAGTGATTTCCAGCCGTCTGGGTTCGAGACTGCGATTTCTGGTGGGGCAGTCGAAAAATCACGAGTTTCGGGCAGTTCTGGGCCTGAACAATGATTTTGACCGGTCGGGGGCGGAATCGAAATTTTTGGCTGTCCGACGGGCCGGTGTCGTTCTCAGGATGTCCTGGACACAAATAGCGATTTCCAGCCGTCTGGGACCGAAGCTGCTATTTCTGGTAGGGCAGTAAAAAAAACACGAGTTTCGAGCAGTTCCCGGCCTGAACAGTGATTTTGGCCGGTCGGGGGCAGAATCGACATTTTTGGCTGTCCGGCGGGCCGGGGTCATTCTCAGGATGTTCGGAACCCAAATAGTGATTTCCAGCCGTCTGGGTCCGAAACTGCTATTTCTAGTAGGGCAGTCAAAAAAACAAGAGTTTCGAGCAGTTCCCGGACAGAACAGTGATTTTGGTCAGTCGGGGGCAGAATCGTCATTTTTGGCTGTCCGACGGGCCGGTGTCGTTCTCATGCTGTCCGGGACCCAAAGAGTGATTTCCAGCCGTCTGGGTTCGAGACTGCGATTTCTGGTGGGGCAGTCGAAAAATCACGAGTTTCGGGCAGTTCTGGGCCTGAACAATGATTTTGACCGGTCGGGGGCGGAATCGAAATTTTTGGCTGTCCGACGGGCCGGTGTCGTTCTCAGGATGTCCTGGACACAAATAGCGATTTCCAGCCGTCTGGGACCGAAGCTGCTATTTCTGGTAGGGCAGTAAAAAAAACACGAGTTTCGAGCAGTTCCCGGCCTGAACAGTGATTTTGGCCGGTCGGGGGCAGAATCGACATTTTTGGCTGTCCGGCGGGCCGGGGTCATTCTCAAGATGTTCGGAACCCAAATAGTGATTTCCAGCCGTCTGGGTCCGAAACTGCTATTTCTAGTAGGGCAGTCAAAAAAACAAGAGTTTCGAGCAGTTCCCGGACAGAACAGTGATTTTGGTCAGTCGGGGGCAGAATCGTCATTTTTGGCTGTCCGACGGGCCGGTGTCGTTCTCAGGTTGTCCGGGACCCAAATAGTGATTTCCAGCCGTCTGGGTCCGAGACTGCGATTTCTGGTGGGGCAGTCGAAAAATCACGAGTTTCGGGCAGTTCAGGGCTTGAACAATGATTTTGGCCGGTCGGGCGCGGAATCGACATTTTTGGCTGTCCGACGGGCCGGTGTCGTTCTCAGGATGTCCTGGACACAAATAGCGATTTCCAGCCGTCTGGGACCGAAGCTGCTATTTCTGGTAGGGCAGTAAAAAAAAACACGAGTTTCGAGCAGTTCCCGGCCTGAACAGTGATTTTGGCCGGTCGGGGGCAGAATCGACATTTTTGGCTGTCCGGCGGGCCGGGGTCATTCTCAGGATGTTCGGAACCCAAATAGTGATTTCCAGCCGTCTGGGTCCGAAACTGCTATTTCTAGTAGGGCAGTCAAAAAAACAAGAGTTTCGAGCAGTTCCCGGACAGAACAGTGATTTTGGTCAGTCGGGGGCAGAATCGTCATTTTTGGCTGTCCGACGGGCCGGTGTCGATCTCAGGTTGTCCGGGACCCAAATAGTGATTTCCAGCCGTCTGGGTCTGAGACTGCGATTTCTGGTGGGGCAGTCGAAAAATCACGAGTTTCGGGCAGTTCAGGGCTTGAACAATGATTTTGGCCGGTCGGGGGCGGAATCGACATTTTTGGCTGTCCGACGGGCCGGTGTCGTTCTCAGGATGTCCTGGACACAAATAGCGATTTCCAGCCGTCTGGGACCGAAACTGCTATTTCTGGTAGGGCAGTAAAAAAAACACGAGTTTCGAGCAGTTCCCGGCCTGAACAGTGATTTTGGCCGGTCGGGGGCAGAATCGACATTTTTGGCTGTCCGACGGGCTGGTGTCGTTCTCAGGTTGTCCGGGACCCAAATAGTGATTTCCAGCCGTCTGGGTCCGAGACTGCGATTTCTGGTGGGGCAGTCGAAAAATCACGAGTTTCGGGCAGTTCAGGGCTTGAACAATGATTTTGGCCGGTCGGGCGCGGAATCGACATTTTTGGCTGTCCGACGGGCCGGGGTCATTCTCAGGATGTTCGGAACCCAAATAGTGATTTCCAGCCGTCTGGGTCCGAAACTGCTATTTCTAGTAGGGCAGTCAAAAAAACAAGAGTTTCGAGCAGTTCTCGGACAGAACAGTGATTTTGGTCAGTCGGGGGCAGAATCGTCATTTTTGGCTGTCCGACGGGCCGGTGTCGTTCTCAGGTTGTCCAGGACCCAAATAGTGATTTCCAGCCGTCTGGGTCCGAGACTGCGATTTCTGGTGGGGCAGTCGAAAAATCACGAGTTTCGGGCAGTTCAGGGCTTGAACAATGATTTTGGCCGGTCGGGCGCGGAATCGACATTTTTGGCTGTCCGACGGGCCGGTGTCGTTCTCAGGATGTCCTGGACACAAATAGCGATTTCCAGCCGTCTGGGACCGAAGCTGCTATTTCTGGTAGGGCAGTAAAAAAAACACGAGTTTCGAGCAGTTCCCGGCCTGAACAGTGATTTTGGCTGGTCGGGGGCAGAATCGACATTTTTGGCTGTCCGGCGGGCCGGGGTCATTCTCAGGATGTTCGGAACCCAAATAGTGATTTCCAGCCGTCTGGGTCCGAAACTGCTATTTCTAGTAGGGCAGTCAAAAAAACAAGAGTTTCGAGCAGTTCCCGGACAGAACAGTGATTTTGGTCAGTCGGGGGCAGAATCGTCATTTTTGGCTGTCCGACGGGCCGGTGTCGATCTCAGGTTGTCCGGGACCCAAATAGTGATTTCCTGCCGTCTGGGTCCGAGACTGCGATTTCTGGTGGGGCAGTCGAAAAATCACGAGTTTCGGGCAGTTCAGGGCTTGAACAATGATTTTGGCCGGTCGGGCGCGGAATCGACATTTTTGGCTGTCCGACGGGCCGGTGTCATTCTCAGGATGTCCTGGACACAAATAGCGATTTCCAGCCGTCTGGGACCGAAACTGCTATTTCTGGTAGGGCAGTAAAAAAAACACGAGTTTCGAGCAGTTCCCGGCCTGAACAGTGATTTTGGCCGGTCGGGGGCAGAATCGACATTTTTGGCTGTCCGACGGGCTGGTGTCGTTCTCAGGTTGTCCGGGACCCAAATAGTGATTTCCAGCCGTCTGGGTCCGAGACTGCGATTTCTGGTGGGGCAGTCGAAAAATCACGAGTTTCGGGCAGTTCAGGGCTTGAACAATGATTTTGGCCGGTCGGGCGCGGAATCGACATTTTTGGTTGTCCGACGGGCCGGGGTCATTCTCAGGATGTCCTGGACACAAATAGCGATTTCCAGCCGTCTGGGACCGAAGCTGCTATTTCTGGTAGGGCAGTCAAAAAAACACGAGTTTCGAGCAGTTCCCGGACAGAACAGTGATTTTGGCCGGTCGGGGGCAGAATCGTCATTTTTGGCTGTCCGACGGGCCGGTGTCGTTCTCAGGTTGTCCGGGACCCAAATTGTGATTTCCAGCCGTCTGGGTCCGAGACTGCGATTTCTGGTGGGGCAGTCGAAAAATCACGAGTTTCGGGCAGTTCAGGGCTTGAACAATGATTTTGGCCGGTCGGGCGCGGAATCGACATTTTTGGCTGTCCGACGGGCCGGTGTCGTTCTCAGGATGTCCTGGACACAAATAGCGATTTCCAGCCGTCTGTGACCGAAGCAGCTATTTCTGGTAGGGCAGTAAAAAAAACACGAGTTTCGAGCAGTTCCCGGCCTGAACAGTGATTTTGGCCGGTCGGGGGCAGAATCGACATTTTTGGCTGTCCGGCGGGCCGGGGTCATTCTCAGGATGTTCGGAACCCAAATAGTGATTTCCAGCCGTCTGGGTCCGAAACTGCTATTTCTAGTAGGGCAGTCAAAAAAACAAGAGTTTCGAGCAGTTCCCGGACAGAACAGTGATTTTGGTCAGTCGGGGGCAGAATCGTCATTTTTGGCTGTCCGACGGGCCGGTGTCGATCTCAGGTTGTCCGGGACCCAAATAGTGATTTCCAGCCGTCTGGGTCCGAGACTGCGATTTCTGGTGGGGCAGTCGAAAAATCACGAGTTTCGGGCAGTTCTGGGCCTGAACAATGATTTTGGCCGGTCGGGCGCGGAATCGACATTTTTGGCTGTCCAACGGGCTGGTGTCGTTCTCAGGATGTTCGAAACCCAAATAGTGATTTCCAGCCGTCTGGGTCCGAAACAGCTATTTCTGGTAGGGCAGTAAAAAAAACACTAGTTTCGAGCATTTCCCGGACAGAATAGTGATTTTTGTCAGTCGGGGGCAGAATCGTCATTTTTGGCTATCCGACGGGCCGGTGTCGTTCTCAGGTTGTCCGGGACCCAAATAGTGATTTCCAGCCGTCTGGGTCCGAGACTGCGATTTCTGGTGGGGCAGTCGAAAAATCACGAGTTTCAGGCAGTTCAGGGCTTGAACAATGATTTTGGCCGGTCGGGCGCGGAATCGACATTTTTGGCTGTCCGACGGGCCGGTGTCGTTCTCAGGATGTCCTGGACACAAATAGCGATTTCCAGCCGTCTGGGACCGAAACTGCTATTTCTGGTAGGGCAGTCAAAAAAACACGAGTTTCGAGCAGTTCCCGGCCTGAACAGTGATTTTGGCCGGTCGGGGGCAGAATCGACATTTTTGGCTGTCCGGCGGGCCGGGGTCATTCTCAGGATGTTCGGAACCCAAATTGTGATTTCCAGCCGTCTGGGTCCGAAACTGCTATTTCTAGTAGGGCAGTCAAAAAAACAAGAGTTTCGAGCAGTTCCCGGACAGAACAGTGATTTTGGTCAGTCGGGGGCAGAATCGTCATTTTTGGCTGTCCGACGGGCCGGTGTCGTTCTCAGGCTGTCCGGGACCCAAATAGTGATTTCCAGCCGTCTGGGTCCGAGACTGCGATTTCTGGTGGGGCAGTCGAAAAATCACGAGTTTCGGGCAGTTCTGGGCCTGAACAATGATTTTGGCCGGTCGGGGGCGGAATCGACAATTTTGGCTGTCCAACGGGCTGGTGTCGTTCTCAGGATGTTCGAAACCCAAATAGTGATTTCCAGCCGTCTGGGTCCGAAACAGCTATTTCTGGTAGGGCAGTAAAAAAAACACGAGTTTCGAGCAGTTCCCGGACAGAATAGTGATTTTGGTCAGTCGGGGGTAGAATCGTTATTTTTGGCTGTCCGACGGGCCGGTGTCGTTCTCCGGCTGTTCGGGACCCAAAGAGTGATTTCCAGCCGTCTGGGTCTGAGACTGCGATTTTTGCTGGGGCAGTCGAAAAATCACGAGTTTCGGGCAGTTCAGGGCTTGAACAATGATTTTGGCCGGTCGGGCGCGGAATCGACATTTTTGGCTGTCCGACGGGCCGGTGTCGTTCTCAGGATGTCCTGGACACAAATAGCGATTTCCAGCCGTCTGGGTCCGAAATTGCTATTTCTGGTAGGGCAGTCAAAAAAACACGAGTTTCGAGCAGTTCCCGGCCTGAACAGTGATTTTGGCCGGTCGGGGGCAGAATCGACATTTTTGGCTGTCCGACGGGCCGGGGTCATTCTCAGGATGTTCGGAACCCAAATAGTGATTTCCAGCCGTCTGGGTCCGAAACTGCTATTTCTAGTAGGGCAGTCAAAAAAACAAGAGTTTCGAGCAGTTCCCGGACAGAACAGTGATTTTGGTCAGTCGGGGGCAGAATCGTCATTTTTGGCTGTCCGACGGGCCGGTGTCGTTCTCAGGTTGTCCGGGACCCAAATAGTGATTTCCAGCCGTCTGGGTTCGAGACTGCGATTTCTGGTGGGGCAGTCGAAAAATCACGAGTTTCGGGCAGTTCAGGGCCTGAACAATGATTTTGGCCGGTCGGGGGCGGAATCGACATTTTTGGCTGTCCAACGGGCTGGTGTCGTTCTCAGGATGTTCGAAACCCAAATAGTGATTTCCAGCCGTCTGGGTCCGAAACAGCTATTTCGGGTAGGGCAGTAAAAAAAACACTAGTTTCGAGCATTTCCCGGACAGAATAGTGATTTTTGTCAGTCGGGGGCAGAATCGTCATTTTTGGCTATCCGACGGGCCGGTGTCGTTCTCAGGTTGTCCGGGACCCAAATAGTGATTTCCAGCCGTCTGGGTCCGAGACTGCGATTTCTGGTGGGGCAGTCGAAAAATCACGAGTTTCAGGCAGTTCAGGGCTTGAACAATGATTTTGGCCGGTCGGGCGCGGAATCGACATTTTTGGCTGTCCGACGGGCCGGTGTCGTTCTCAGGATGTCCTGGACACAAATAGCGATTTCCAGCCGTCTGGGACCGAAACTGCTATTTCTGGTAGGGCAGTCAAAAAAACACGAGTTTCGAGCAGTTCCCGGCCTGAACAGTGATTTTGGCCGGTCGGGGGCAGAATCGACATTTTTGGCTGTCCGGCGGGCCGGGGTCATTCTCAGGATGTTCGGAACCCAAATAGTGATTTCCAGCCGTCTGGGTCCGAAACTGCTATTTCTAGTAGGGCAGTCAAAAAAACAAGAGTTTCGAGCAGTTCCCGGACAGAACAGTGATTTTGGTCAGTCGGGGGCAGAATCGTCATTTTTGGCTGTCCGACGGGCCGGTGTCGTTCTCAGGCTGTCCGGGACCCAAATAGTGATTTCCAGCCGTCTGGGTCCGAGACTGCGATTTCTGGTGGGGCAGTCGAAAAATCACGAGTTTCGGGCAGTTCTGGGCCTGAACAATGATTTTGGCCGGTCGGGGGCGGAGTCGACAATTTTGGCTGTCCAACGGGCTGGGGCCGTTCTCAGGATGTTCGAAACCCAAATAGTGATTTCTAGCCGTCTGGGTCCGAAACAGCTATTTCTGGTAGGGCAGTAAAAAAAACACGAGTTTCGAGCAGTTCCCGGACAGAATAGTGATTTTGGTCAGTCGGGGGTAGAATCGTTATTTTTGGCTGTCCGACGGGCCGGTGTCGTTCTCCGGCTGTCCGGGACCCAAAGAGTGATTTCCAGCCGTCTGGGTCTGAGACTGCGATTTTTGCTGGGGCAGTCGAAAAATCACGAGTTTCGGGCAGTTCAGGGCTTGAACAATGATTTTGGCCGGTCGGGCGCGGAATCGACATTTTTGGCTGTCCGACGGGCCGGTGTCGTTCTCAGGATGTCCTGGACACAAATAGCGATTTCCAGCCGTCTGGGTCCGAAACTGCTATTTCTGGTAGGGCAGTCAAAAAAACACGAGTTTCGAGCAGTTCCCGGCCTGAACAGTGATTTTGGCCGGTCGGGGGCAGAATCGACATTTTTGGCTGTCCGACGGGCCGGGGTCATTCTCAGGATGTTCGGAACCCAAATAGTGATTTCCAGCCGTCTGGGTCCGAAACTGCTATTTCTAGTAGGGCAGTCAAAAAAACAAGAGTTTCGAGCAGTTCCCGGACAGAACAGTGATTTTGGTCAGTCGGGGGCAGAATCGTCATTTTTTGCTGTCCGACGGGCCGGTGTCGTTCTCAGGTTGTCCGGGACCCAAATAGTGATTTCCAGCCGTCTGGGTTCGAGACTGCGATTTCTGGTGGGGCAGTCGAAAAATCACGAGTTTCGGGCAGTTCAGGGCCTGAACAATGATTTTGGCCGGTCGGGGGCGGAATCGACATTTTTGGCTGTCCAACGGGCTGGTGTCGTTCTCAGGATGTTCGAAACCCAAATAGTGATTTCCAGCCGTCTGGGTCCGAAACAGCTATTTCTGGTAGGGCAGTAAAAAAAACACTAGTTTCGAGCATTTCCCGGACAGAATAGTGATTTTTGTCAGTCGGGGGCAGAATCGTCATTTTTGGCTATCCGACGGGCCGGTGTCGTTCTCAGGTTGTCCGGGACCCAAATAGTGATTTCCAGCCGTCTGGGTCCGAGACTGCGATTTCTGGTGGGGCAGTCGAAAAATCACGAGTTTCAGGCAGTTCAGGGCTTGAACAATGATTTTGGCCGGTCGGGCGCGGAATCGACATTTTTGGCTGTCCGACGGGCCGGTGTCGTTCTCAGGATGTCCTGGACACAAATAGCGATTTCCAGCCGTCTGGGACCGAAACTGCTATTTCTGGTAGGGCAGTCAAAAAAACACGAGTTTCGAGCAGTTCCCGGCCTGAACAGTGATTTTGGCCGGTCGGGGGCAGAATCGACATTTTTGGCTGTCCGGCGGGCCGGGGTCATTCTCAGGATGTTCGGAACCCAAATAGTGATTTCCAGCCGTCTGGGTCCGAAACTGCTATTTCTAGTAGGGCAGTCAAAAAAACAAGAGTTTCGAGCAGTTCCCGGACTGAACAGTGATTTTGGTCAGTCGGGGGCAGAATCGTCATTTTTGGCTGTCCGACGGGCCGGTGTCGTTCTCAGGCTGTCCGGGACCCAAATAGTGATTTCCAGCCGTCTGGGTCCGAGACTGCGATTTCTGGTGGGGCAGTCGAAAAATCTCGAGTTTCGGGCAGTTCTGGGCCTGAACAATGATTATGGCCGGTCGGGGGCGGAATCGACAATTTTGGCTGTCCAACGGGCTGGTGTCGTTCTCAGGATGTTCGAAACCCAAATAGTGATTTCCAGCCGTCTGGGTCCGAAACAGCTATTTCTGGTAGGGCAGTAAAAAAAACACGAGTTTCGAGCAGTTCCCGGACAGAATAGTGATTTTGGTCAGTCGGGGGTAGAATCGTCATTTTTGGCTGTCCGACAGGCCGGTGTCGTTCTCCGGCTGTCCGGGACCCAAAGAGTGATTTCCAGCCGTCTGGGTCTGAGACTGCGATTTTTGCTGGGGCAGTCGAAAAATCACGAGTTTCGGGCAGTTCAGGGCTTGAACAATGATTTTGGCCGGTCGGGCGCGGAATCGACATTTTTGGCTGTCCGACGGGCCGGTGTCGTTCTCAGGATGTCCTGGACACAAATAGCGATTTCCAGCCGTCTGGGTCCGAAACTGCTATTTCTGGTAGGGCAGTCAAAAAAACACGAGTTTCGAGCAGTTCCCGGCCTGAACAGTGATTTTGGCCGGTCGGGGGCAGAATCGACATTTTTGGCTGTCCGACGGGCCGGGGTCATTCTCAGGATGTTCGGAACCCAAATAGTGATTTCCAGCCGTCTGGGTCCGAAACTGCTATTTCTAGTAGGGCAGTCAAAAAAACAAGAGTTTCGAGCAGTTCCCGGACAGAACAGTGATTTTGGTCAGTCGGGGGCAGAATCGTCATTTTTGGCTGTCAGACGGGCCGGTGTCGTTCTCAGGTTGTCCGGGACCCAAATAGTGATTTCCAGCCGTCTGGGTTTGAGACTGCGATTTCTGGTGGGGCAGTCGAAAAATCACGAGTTTCGGGCAGTTCTGGGCCTGAACAATGATTTTGGCCGGTCGGGGGCGGAATCGACAATTTTGGCTGTCCAACGGGCTGGGGTCGTTCTCAGGATGTTCGAAACCCAAATAGTGATTTCCAGCCGTCTGGGTCCGAAACAGCTATTTCTGGTAGGGCAGTAAAAAAAACACGAGTTTCGAGCAGTTCCCGGACAGAATAGTGATTTTGGTCAGTCGGGGGTAGAATCGTTATTTTTGGCTGTCCGACGGGCCGGTGTCGTTCTCCGGCTGTCCGGGACCCAAAGAGTGATTTCCAGCCGTCTGGGTCTGAGACTGCGATTTTTGCTGGGGCAGTCGAAAAATCACGAGTTTCGGGCAGTTCAGGGCTTGAACAATGATTTTGGCCGGTCGGGCGCGGAATCGACATTTTTGGCTGTCCGACGGGCCGGTGTCGTTCTCAGGATGTCCTGGACACAAATAGCGATTTCCAGCCGTCTGGGTCCGAAACTGCTATTTCTGGTAGGGCAGTCAAAAAAACACGAGTTTCGAGCAGTTCCCGGCCTGAACAGTGATTTTGGCCGGTCGGGGGCAGAATCGACATTTTTGGCTGTCCGGCGGGACGGGGTCATTCTCAGGATGTTCGGAACCCAAATAGTGATTTCCAGCCGTCTGGGTCCGAAACTGCTATTTCTAGTAGGGCAGTCAAAAAAACAAGAGTTTCGAGCAGTTCCCGGACTGAACAGTGATTTTGGTCAGTCGGGGGCAGAATCGTCATTTTTGGCTGTCCGACGGGCCGGTGTCGTTCTCAGGCTGTCCGGGACCCAAATAGTGATTTCCAGCCGTCTGGGTCCGAGACTGCGATTTCTGGTGGGGCAGTCGAAAAATTACGAGTTTCGGGCAGTTCTGGGCCTGAACAATGATTATGGCCAGTCGGGGGCGGAATCGACAATTTTGGCTGTCCAACGGGCTGGTGTCGTTCTCAGGATGTTCGAAACCCAAATAGTGATTTCCAGCCGTCTGGGTCCGAAACAGCTATTTCTGGTAGGGCAGTAAAAAAAACACGAGTTTCGAGCAGTTCCCGGACAGAATAGTGATTTTGGTCAGTCGGGGGTAGAATCGTCATTTTTGGCTGTCCGACGGGCCGGTGTCGTTCTCCGGCTGTCCGGGACCCAAAGAGTGATTTCCAGCCGTCTGGGTCTGAGACTGCGATTTTTGCTGGGGCAGTCGAAAAATCACGAGTTTCTGGCAGTTCAGGGCTTGAACAATGATTTTGGCCGGTCGGGCGCGGAATCGACATTTTTGGCTGTCCGACGGGCCGGTGTCGTTCTCAGGATGTCCTGGACACAAATAGCGATTTCCAGCCGTCTGGGTCCGAAACTGCTATTTCTGGTAGGGCAGTCAAAAAAACACGAGTTTCGAGCAGTTCCCGGCCTGAACAGTGATTTTGGCCGGTCGGGCGCGGAATCGACATTTTTGGCTGTCCGACGGGCCGGTGTCGTTCTCAGGATGTCCTGGACACAAATAGCGATTTCCAGCCGTCTGGGACCGAAACTGCTATTTCTGGTAGGGCAGTCAAAAAAACACGAGTTTCGAGCAGTTCCCGGCCTGAACAGTGATTTTGGCCGGTCGAGGGCAGAATCGACATTTTTGGCTGTCCGGCGGGCCGGGGTCATTCTCAGGATGTTCGGAACCCAAATAGTGATTTCCAGCCATCTGGGTCCGAAACTGCTATTTCTAGTAGGGCAGTCAAAAAAACAAGAGTTTCGAGCAGTTCCCGGACAGAACAGTGATTTTGGTCAGTCGGGGGCAGAATCGTCATTTTTTGCTGTCCGACGGGCCGGTGTCGTTCTCAGGTTGTCCGGGACCCAAATAGTGATTTCCAGCCGTCTGGGTTCGAGACTGCGATTTCTGGTGGGGCAGTCGAAAAATCACGAGTTTCGGGCAGTTCAGGGCCTGAACAATGATTTTGGCCGGTCGGGGGCGGAATCGACATTTTTGGCTGTCCAACGGGCTGGTGTCGTTCTCAGGATGTTCGAAACCCAAATAGTGATTTCCAGCCGTCTGGGTCCGAAACAGCTATTTCTGGTAGGGCAGTAAAAAAAACACTAGTTTCGAGCATTTCCCGGACAGAATAGTGATTTTTGTCAGTCGGGGGCAGAATCGTCATTTTTGGCTATCCGACGGGCCGGTGTCGTTCTCAGGTTGTCCGGGACCCAAATAGTGATTTCCAGCCGTCTGGGTCCGAGACTGCGATTTCTGGTGGGGCAGTCGAAAAATCACGAGTTTCAGGCAGTTCAGGGCTTGAACAATGATTTTGGCCGGTCGGGCGCGGAATCGACATTTTTGGCTGTCCGACGGGCCGGTGTCGTTCTCAGGATGTCCTGGACACAAATAGCGATTTCCAGCCGTCTGGGACCGAAACTGCTATTTCTGGTAGGGCAGTCAAAAAAACACGAGTTTCGAGCAGTTCCCGGCCTGAACAGTGATTTTGGCCGGTCGGGGGCAGAATCGACATTTTTGGCTGTCCGGCGGGCCGGGGTCATTCTCAGGATGTTCGGAACCCAAATAGTGATTTCCAGCCGTCTGGGTCCGAAACTGCTATTTCTAGTAGGGCAGTCAAAAAAACAAGAGTTTCGAGCAGTTCCCGGACTGAACAGTGATTTTGGTCAGTCGGGGGCAGAATCGTCATTTTTGGCTGTCCGACGGGCCGGTGTCGTTCTCAGGCTGTCCGGGACCCAAATAGTGATTTCCAGCCGTCTGGGTCCGAGACTGCGATTTCTGGTGGGGCAGTCGAAAAATCTCGAGTTTCGGGCAGTTCTGGGCCTGAACAATGATTATGGCCGGTCGGGGGCGGAATCGACAATTTTGGCTGTCCAACGGGCTGGTGTCGTTCTCAGGATGTTCGAAACCCAAATAGTGATTTCCAGCCGTCTGGGTCCGAAACAGCTATTTCTGGTAGGGCAGTAAAAAAAACACGAGTTTCGAGCAGTTCCCGGACAGAATAGTGATTTTGGTCAGTCGGGGGTAGAATCGTCATTTTTGGCTGTCCGACAGGCCGGTGTCGTTCTCCGGCTGTCCGGGACCCAAAGAGTGATTTCCAGCCGTCTGGGTCTGAGACTGCGATTTTTGCTGGGGCAGTCGAAAAATCACGAGTTTCGGGCAGTTCAGGGCTTGAACAATGATTTTGGCCGGTCGGGCGCGGAATCGACATTTTTGGCTGTCCGACGGGCCGGTGTCGTTCTCAGGATGTCCTGGACACAAATAGCGATTTCCAGCCGTCTGGGTCCGAAACTGCTATTTCTGGTAGGGCAGTCAAAAAAACACGAGTTTCGAGCAGTTCCCGGCCTGAACAGTGATTTTGGCCGGTCGGGGGCAGAATCGACATTTTTGGCTGTCCGACGGGCCGGGGTCATTCTCAGGATGTTCGGAACCCAAATAGTGATTTCCAGCCGTCTGGGTCCGAAACTGCTATTTCTAGTAGGGCAGTCAAAAAAACAAGAGTTTCGAGCAGTTCCCGGACAGAACAGTGATTTTGGTCAGTCGGGGGCAGAATCGTCATTTTTGGCTGTCAGACGGGCCGGTGTCGTTCTCAGGTTGTCCGGGACCCAAATAGTGATTTCCAGCCGTCTGGGTTTGAGACTGCGATTTCTGGTGGGGCAGTCGAAAAATCACGAGTTTCGGGCAGTTCTGGGCCTGAACAATGATTTTGGCCGGTCGGGGGCGGAATCGACAATTTTGGCTGTCCAACGGGCTGGGGTCGTTCTCAGGATGTTCGAAACCCAAATAGTGATTTCCAGCCGTCTGGGTCCGAAACAGCTATTTCTGGTAGGGCAGTAAAAAAAACACGAGTTTCGAGCAGTTCCCGGACAGAATAGTGATTTTGGTCAGTCGGGGGTAGAATCGTTATTTTTGGCTGTCCGACGGGCCGGTGTCGTTCTCCGGCTGTCCGGGACCCAAAGAGTGATTTCCAGCCGTCTGGGTCTGAGACTGCGATTTTTGCTGGGGCAGTCGAAAAATCACGAGTTTCGGGCAGTTCAGGGCTTGAACAATGATTTTGGCCGGTCGGGCGCGGAATCGACATTTTTGGCTGTCCGACGGGCCGGTGTCGTTCTCAGGATGTCCTGGACACAAATAGCGATTTCCAGCCGTCTGGGTCCGAAACTGCTATTTCTGGTAGGGCAGTCAAAAAAACACGAGTTTCGAGCAGTTCCCGGCCTGAACAGTGATTTTGGCCGGTCGGGGGCAGAATCGACATTTTTGGCTGTCCGGCGGGCCGGGGTCATTCTCAGGATGTTCGGAACCCAAATAGTGATTTCCAGCCGTCTGGGTCCGAAACTGCTATTTCTAGTAGGGCAGTCAAAAAAACAAGAGTTTCGAGCAGTTCCCGGACTGAACAGTGATTTTGGTCAGTCGGGGGCAGAATCGTCATTTTTGGCTGTCCGACGGGCCGGTGTCGTTCTCAGGCTGTCCGGGACCCAAATAGTGATTTCCAGCCGTCTGGGTCCGAGACTGCGATTTCTGGTGGGGCAGTCGAAAAATCACGAGTTTCGGGCAGTTCTGGGCCTGAACAATGATTATGGCCAGTCGGGGGCGGAATCGACAATTTTGGCTGTCCAACGGGCTGGTGTCGTTCTCAGGATGTTCGAAACCCAAATAGTGATTTCCAGCCGTCTGGGTCCGAAACAGCTATTTCTGGTAGGGCAGTAAAAAAAACACGAGTTTCGAGCAGTTCCCGGACAGAATAGTGATTTTGGTCAGTCGGGGGTAGAATCGTCATTTTTGGCTGTCCGACGGGCCGGTGTCGTTCTCCGGCTGTCCGGGACCCAAAGAGTGATTTCCAGCCGTCTGGGTCTGAGACTGCGATTTTTGCTGGGGCAGTCGAAAAATCACGAGTTTCTGGCAGTTCAGGGCTTGAACAATGATTTTGGCCGGTCGGGCGCGGAATCGACATTTTTGGCTGTCCGACGGGCCGGTGTCGTTCTCAGGATGTCCTGGACACAAATAGCGATTTCCAGCCGTCTGGGTCCGAAACTGCTATTTCTGGTAGGGCAGTCAAAAAAACACGAGTTTCGAGCAGTTCCCGGCCTGAACAGTGATTTTGGCCGGTCGGGCGCGGAATCGACATTTTTGGCTGTCCGACGGGCCGGTGTCGTTCTCAGGATGTCCTGGACACAAATAGCGATTTCCAGCCGTCTGGGACCGAAACTGCTATTTCTGGTAGGGCAGTCAAAAAAACACGAGTTTCGAGCAGTTCCCGGCCTGAACAGTGATTTTGGCCGGTCGAGGGCAGAATCGACATTTTTGGCTGTCCGGCGGGCCGGGGTCATTCTCAGGATGTTCGGAACCCAAATAGTGATTTCCAGCCATCTGGGTCCGAAACTGCTATTTCTAGTAGGGCAGTCAAAAAAACAAGAGTTTCGAGCAATTCCCGGACTGAACAGTGATTTTGGTCAGTCGGGGGCAGAATCGTCATTTTTGGCTGTCCGACGGGCCGGTGTCGTTCTCAGGCTGTCCGGGACCCAAATAGTGATTTCCAGCCGTCTGGGTCCGAGACTGCGATTTCTGGTGGGGCAGTCGAAAAATCACGAGTTTCGGGCAGTTCTGGGCCTGAACAATGATTATGGCCGGTCGGGGGCGGAATCGACAATTTTGGCTGTCCAACGGGCTGGTGTCGTTCTCAGGATGTTCGAAACCCAAATAGTGATTTCCAGCCGTCTGGGTCCGAAACAGCTATTTCTGGTAGGGCAGTAAAAAAAACACTAGTTTCGAGCATTTCCCGGACAGAATAGTGATTTTTGTCAGTCGGGGGCAGAATCGTCATTTTTGGCTATCCGACGGGCCGGTGTCGTTCTCAGGTTGTCCGGGACCCAAATAGTGATTTCCAGCCGTCTGGGTCCGAGACTGCGATTTCTGGTGGGGCAGTCGAAAAATCACGAGTTTCAGGCAGTTCAGGGCTTGAACAATGATTTTGGCCGGTCGGGCGCGGAATCGACATTTTTGGCTGTCCGACGGGCCGGTGTCGTTCTCAGGATGTCCTGGACACAAATAGCGATTTCCAGCCGTCTGGGACCGAAACTGCTATTTCTGGTAGGGCAGTCAAAAAAACACGAGTTTCGAGCAGTTCCCGGCCTGAACAGTGATTTTGGCCGGTCGAGGGCAGAATCGACATTTTTGGCTGTCCGGCGGGCCGGGGTCATTCTCAGGATGTTCGGAACCCAAATAGTGATTTCCAGCCATCTGGGTCCGAAACTGCTATTTCTAGTAGGGCAGTCAAAAAAACAAGAGTTTCGAGCAATTCCCGGACTGAACAGTGATTTTGGTCAGTCGGGGGCAGAATCGTCATTTTTGGCTGTCCGACGGGCCGGTGTCGTTCTCAGGCTGTCCGGGACCCAAATAGTGATTTCCAGCCGTCTGGGTCCGAGACTGCGATTTCTGGTGGGGCAGTCGAAAAATCACGAGTTTCGGGCAGTTCTGGGCCTGAACAATGATTATGGCCGGTCGGGGGCGGAATCGACAATTTTGGCTGTCCAACGGGCTGGTGTCGTTCTCAGGATGTTCGAAACCCAAATAGTGATTTCCAGCCGTCTGGGTCCGAAACAGCTATTTCTGGTAGGGCAGTAAAAAAAACACTAGTTTCGAGCATTTCCCGGACAGAATAGTGATTTTTGTCAGTCGGGGGCAGAATCGTCATTTTTGGCTATCCGACGGGCCGGTGTCGTTCTCCGGCTGTCCGGGACCCAAAGAGTGATTTCCAGCCGTCTGGGTCTGAGACTGCGATTTTTGCTGGGGCAGTCGAAAAATCACGAGTTTCGGGCAGTTCAGGGCTTGAACAATGATTTTGGCCGGTCGGGCGCGGAATCGACATTTTTGGCTGTCCGACGGGCCGGTGTCGTTCTCAGGATGTCCTGGACACAAATAGCGATTTCCAGCCGTCTGGGTCCGAAACTGCTATTTCTGGTAGGGCAGTCAAAAAAACACGAGTTTCGAGCAGTTCCCGGCCTGAACAGTGATTTTGGCCGACCGGGGGCAGAATCGACATTTTTGGCTGTCCGACGGGCCGGGGTCATTCTCAGGATGTTCGGAACCCAAATAGTGATTTCCAGCCGTCTGGGTCCGAAACTGCTATTTCTAGTAGGGCAGTCAAAAAAACAAGAGTTTCGAGCAGTTCCCGGACAGAACAGTGATTTTGGTCAGTCGGGGGCAGAATCGTCATTTTTGGCTGTCCGACGGGCCGGTGTCGTTCTCAGGTTGTCCGGGACCCAAATAGTGATTTCCAGCCGTCTGGGTTCGAGACTGCGATTTCTGGTGGGGCAGTCGAAAAATCACGAGTTTCGGGCAGTTCAGGGCCTGAACAATGATTTTGGCCGGTCGGGGGCGGAATCGACATTTTTGGCTGTCCAACGGGCTGGTGTCGTTCTCAGGATGTTCGAAACCCAAATAGTGATTTCCAGCCGTCTGGGTCCGAAACAGCTATTTCTGGTAGGGCAGTAAAAAAAACACTAGTTTCGAGCATTTCCCGGACAGAATAGTGATTTTTGTCAGTCGGGGGCAGAATCGTCATTTTTGGCTATCCGACGGGCCGGTGTCGTTCTCAGGTTGTCCGGGACCCAAATAGTGATTTCCAGCCGTCTGGGTCCGAGACTGCGATTTCTGGTGGGGCAGTCGAAAAATCACGAGTTTCAGGCAGTTCAGGGCTTGAACAATGATTTTAGCCGGTCGGGCGCGGAATCGACATTTTTGGCTGTCCGACGGGCCGGTGTCGTTCTCAGGATGTCCTGGACACAAATAGCGATTTCCAGCCGTCTGGGTCCGAAACTGCTATTTCTGGTAGGGCAGTCAAAAAAACACGAGTTTCGAGCAGTTCCCGGCCTGAACAGTGATTTTGGCCGGTCGGGGGCAGAATCGACATTTTTGGCTGTCCGACGGGCCGGGGTCATTCTCAGGATGTTCGGAACCCAAATAGTGATTTCCAGCCGTCTGGGTCCGAAACTGCTATTTCTAGTAGGGCAGTCAAAAAAACAAGAGTTTCGAGCAGTTCCCGGCCTGAACAGTGATTTTGGCCGGTCGGGGGCAGAATCGACATTTTTGGCTGTCCGACGGGCCGGGGTCATTCTCAGGATGTTCGGAACCCAAATAGTGATTTCCAGCCGTCTGGGTCCGAAACTGCTATTTCTAGTAGGGCAGTAAAAAAAACACGAGTTTCGAGCAGTTCCCGGACAGAATAGTGATTTTGGTCAGTCGGGGGCAGAATCGTCATTTTTGGCTGTCCGACGAGCCGGTGTCGTTCTCCGGCTGTCCGGGACCCAAAGAGTGATTTCCAGCCGTCTGGGTCTGAGACTGCGATTTCTGGTGGGGCAGTCGAATAATCACGAGTTTCGGGCAGTTCTGGGCTTGAACAATGATTTTGGCCGGTCGGGCGCGGAATCGACATTTTTGGCTATCCTACGGGCCAGTGTCGTTCTCAGGATGTCCTGGACACAAATAGCGATTTCCAGCCGTCTGGGACCGAAACTGCTATTTCTGGTAGGGCAGTCAAAAAAACACGAGTTTCGAGCAGTTCCCGGCCCGAACAGTGATTTTGGCCGGTCGGGGGCAGAATCGACATTTTTGGCTGTCCAACGGGCCGGGGTCATTCTCAAGATGTTCAAAACCCAAATAGTGATTTCCAGCCGTCTGGGTCCGAAACAGCTATTTCTGGTAGGGCAGTAAAAAAAACACGAGTTTCGAGCAGTTCCCGGACAGAATAGTGATTTTGGTCAGTCGGGGGCAGAATCGTCATTTTTGGCTGTCCGACGAGCCGGTGTCGTTCTCCGGCTGTCCGGGACCCAAAGAGTGATTTCCAGCCGTCTGGGTCTGAGACTGCGATTTCTGGTGGGGCAGTCGAATAATCACGAGTTTCGGGCAGTTCAGGGCTTGAACAATGATTTTGGCCGGTCGGGCGCGGAATCGACATTTTTGGCTGTCCGACGGGCCGGTGTCGTTCTCAGGATGTCCTGGACACAAATAGCGATTTCCAGCCGTCTGGGACCGAAACTTCTATTTCTGGTAGGGCAGTCAAAAAAACACGAGTTTCGAGCAGTTCCCGGCCTGAACAGTGATTTTGGCCGGTCGGGGGCAGAATCGACATTTTTGGCTGTCCGGCGGGCCGGGGTCATTCTCAGGATGTTCGGAACCCAAATAGTGATTTCCAGCCGTCTGGGTCCGAAACTGCTATTTCTAGTAGGGCAGTCAAAAAAACAAGAGTTTCGAGCAGTTCCCGGACAGAACAGTGATTTTGGTCAGTCGGGGGCAGAATCGTCATTTTTGGCTGTCCGACGGGCCGGTGTCGTTCTCCGGCTGTCCGGGACCCAAAGAGTGATTTCCAGCCGTCTGGGTCTGAGACTGCGATTTCTGGTGGGGCAGTCGAATAATCACGAGTTTCGGGCAGTTCAGGGCTTGAACAATGATTTTGGCCGGTCGGGCGCGGAATCGACATTTTTGGCTATCCTACGGGCCAGTGTCGTTCTCAGGATGTCCTGGACACAAATAGCGATTTCCAGCCGTCTGGGACCGAAACTGCTATTTCTAGTAGGGCAGTCAAAAAAACACGAGTTTCGAGCAGTTCCCGGCCCGAACAGTGATTTTGGCCGGTCGGGGGCAGAATCGACATTTTTGGCTGTCCGACGGGCCGGGGTCATTCTCAAGATGTTCGAAACCCAAATAGTGATTTCCAGCCGTCTGGGTCCGAAACAGCTATTTCTGGTAGGGCAGTAAAAAAAACACGAGTTTCGAGCAGTTCCCGGACAGAATAGTGATTTTGGTCAGTCGGGGGCAGAATCGTCATTTTTGGCTGTCCGACGAGCCGGTGTCGTTCTCCGGCTGTCCGGGACCCAAAGAGTGATTTCCAGCCGTCTGGGTCTGAGACTGCGATTTCTGGTGGGGCAGTCGAATAATCACGAGTTTCGGGCAGTTAAGGGCTTGAACAATGATTTTGGCCGGTCGGGCGCGGAATCGACATTTTTGGCTGTCCGACGGGCCGGTGTCGTTCTCAGGATGTCCTGGACACAAATAGCGATTTCCAGCCGTCTGGGACCGAAACTTCTATTTCTGGTAGGGCAGTCAAAAAAACACGAGTTTCGAGCAGTTCCCGGCCTGAACAGTGATTTTGGCCGGTCGGGGGCAGAATCGACATTTTTGGCTGTCCGGCGGGCCGGGGTCATTCTCAGGATGTTCGGAACCCAAATAGTGATTTCCAGCCGTCTGGGTCCGAAACTGCTATTTCTAGTAGGGCAGTCAAAAAAACAAGAGTTTCGAGCAGTTCCTGGACAGAACAGTGATTTTGGTCAGTCGGGGGCAGAATCGTCATTTTTGGCTGTCCGACGGGCCGGTGTCGTTCTCAGGTTGTCCGGGACCCAAATAGTGATTTCCAGCCGTCTGGGTCCGAGACTGCGATTTCTGGTGGGGCAGTCGAAAAATCACGAGTTTCGGGCAGTCCAGGGCTTGAACAATGATTTTGGGCGGTCGGGCGCGGAATCGACATTTTTGGCTGTCCGACGGGCCGGTGTCGTTCTCAGGATGTCCTGGACACAAATAGCGATTTCCAGCCGTCTGGGACCGAAACTTCTATTTCTGGTAGGGCAGTCAAAAAAACACGAGTTTCGAGCAGTTCCCGGCCTGAACAGTGATTTTGGCCGGTCGGGGGCAGAATCGACATTTTTGGCTGTCCGGCGGGCCGGGGTCATTCTCAGGATGTTCGGAACCCAAATAGTGATTTCCAGCCGTCTGGGTCCGAAACTGCTATTTCTAGTAGGGCAGTCAAAAAAACAAGAGTTTCGAGCAGTTCCCGGACAGAACAGTGATTTTGGTCAGTCGGGGGCAGAATCGTCATTTTTGGCTGTCCGACGGGCCGGTGTCGTTCTCAGGTTGTCCGGGACCCAAATAGTGATTTCCAGCCGTCTGGGTCCGAGACTGCGATTTCTGGTGGGGCAGTCGAAAAATCACGAGTTTCGGGCAGTCCAGGGCTTGAACAATGATTTTGGGCGGTCGGGCGCGGAATCGACATTTTTGGCTGTCCGACGGGCCGGTGTCGTTCTCAGGATGTCCTGGACACAAATAGCGATTTCCAGCCGTCTGGGACCGAAACTTCTATTTCTGGTAGGGCAGTCAAAAAAACACGAGTTTCGAGCAGTTCCCGGCCTGAACAGTGATTTTGGCCGGTCGGGGGCAGAATCGACATTTTTGGCTGTCCGGCGGGCCGGGGTCATTCTCAGGATGTTCGGAACCCAAATAGTGATTTCCAGCCGTCTGGGTCCGAAACTGCTATTTCTAGTAGGGCAGTCAAAAAAACAAGAGTTTCGAGCAGTTCCCGGACAGAACAGTGATTTTGGTCAGTCGGGGGCAGAATCGTCATTTTTGGCTGTCCGACGGGCCGGTGTCGTTCTCCGGCTGTCCGGGACCCAAAGAGTGATTTCCAGCCGTCTGGGTCTGAGACTGCGATTTCTGGTGGGGCAGTCGAATAATCACGAGTTTCGGGCAGTTCAGGGCTTGAACAATGATTTTGGCCGGTCGGGCGCGGAATCGACATTTTTGGCTATCCTACGGGCCAGTGTCGTTCTCAGGATGTCCTGGACACAAATAGCGATTTCCAGCCGTCTGGGACCGAAACTGCTATTTCTGGTAGGGCAGTCAAAAAAACACGAGTTTCGAGCAGTTCCCGGCCCGAACAGTGATTTTGGCCGGTCGGGGGCAGAATCGACATTTTTGGCTGTCCGACGGGCCGGGGTCATTCTCAAGATGTTCGAAACCCAAATAGTGATTTCCAGCCGTCTGGGTCCGAAACAGCTATTTCTGGTAGGGCAGTAAAAAAAACACGAGTTTCGAGCAGTTCCCGGACAGAATAGTGATTTTGGTCAGTCGGGGGCAGAATCGTCATTTTTGGCTGTCCGACGAGCCGGTGTCGTTCTCCGGCTGTCCGGGACCCAAAGAGTGATTTCCAGCCGTCTGGGTCTGAGACTGCGATTTCTGGTGGGGCAGTCGAATAATCACGAGTTTCGGGCAGTTCAGGGCTTGAACAATGATTTTGGCCGGTCGGGCGCGGAATCGACATTTTTGGCTGTCCGACGGGCCGGTGTCGTTCTCAGGATGTCCTGGACACAAATAGCGATTTCCAGCCGTCTGGGACCAAAACTTCTATTTCTGGTAGGGCAGTCAAAAAAACACGAGTTTCGAGCAGTTCCCGGCCTGAACAGTGATTTTGGCCGGTCGGGGGCAGAATCGACATTTTTGGCTGTCCGGCGGGCCGGGGTCATTCTCAGGATGTTCGGAACCCAAATAGTGATTTCCAGCCGTCTGGGTCCGAAACTGCTATTTCTAGTAGGGCAGTCAAAAAAACAAGAGTTTCGAGCAGTTCCTGGACAGAACAGTGATTTTGGTCAGTCGGGGGCAGAATCGTCATTTTTGGCTGTCCGACGGGCCGGTGTCGTTCTCAGGTTGTCCGGGACCCAAATAGTGATTTCCAGCCGTCTGGGTCCGAGACTGCGATTTCTGGTGGGGCAGTCGAAAAATCACGAGTTTCGGGCAGTCCAGGGCTTGAACAATGATTTTGGGCGGTCGGGCGCGGAATCGACATTTTTGGCTGTCCGACGGGCCGGTGTCGTTCTCAGGATGTCCTGGACACAAATAGCGATTTCCAGCCGTCTGGGACCGAAACTTCTATTTCTGGTAGGGCAGTCAAAAAAACACGAGTTTCGAGCAGTTCCCGGCCTGAACAGTGATTTTGGCCGGTCGGGGGCAGAATCGACATTTTTGGCTGTCCGGCGGGCCGGGGTCATTCTCAGGATGTTCGGAACCCAAATAGTGATTTCCAGCCGTCTGGGTCCGAAACTGCTATTTCTAGTAGGGCAGTCAAAAAAACAAGAGTTTCGAGCAGTTCCCGGACAGAACAGTGATTTTGGTCAGTCGGGGGCAGAATCGTCATTTTTGGCTGTCCGACGGGCCGGTGTCGTTCTCCGGCTGTCCGGGACCCAAAGAGTGATTTCCAGCCGTCTGGGTCTGAGACTGCGATTTCTGGTGGGGCAGTCGAATAATCACGAGTTTCGGGCAGTTCAGGGCTTGAACAATGATTTTGGCCGGTCGGGCGCGGAATCGACATTTTTGGCTATCCTACGGGCCAGTGTCGTTCTCAGGATGTCCTGGACACAAATAGCGATTTCCAGCCGTCTGGGACCGAAACTGCTATTTCTGGTAGGGCAGTCAAAAAAACACGAGTTTCGAGCAGTTCCCGGCCCGAACAGTGATTTTGGCCGGTCGGGGGCAGAATCGACATTTTTGGCTGTCCGACGGGCCGGGGTCATTCTCAAGATGTTCGAAACCCAAATAGTGATTTCCAGCCGTCTGGGTCCGAAACAGCTATTTCTGGTAGGGCAGTAAAAAAAACACGAGTTTCGAGCAGTTCCCGGACAGAATAGTGATTTTGGTCAGTCGGGGGCAGAATCGTCATTTTTGGCTGTCCGACGAGCCGGTGTCGTTCTCCGGCTGTCCGGGACCCAAAGAGTGATTTCCAGCCGTCTGGGTCTGAGACTGCGATTTCTGGTGGGGCAGTCGAATAATCACGAGTTTCGGGCAGTTCAGGGCTTGAACAATGATTTTGGCCGGTCGGGCGCGGAATCGACATTTTTGGCTGTCCGACGGGCCGGTGTCGTTCTCAGGATGTCCTGGACACAAATAGCGATTTCCAGCCGTCTGGGACCAAAACTTCTATTTCTGGTAGGGCAGTCAAAAAAACACTAGTTTCGAGCAGTTCCCGGCCTGAACAGTGATTTTGGCCGGTCGGGGGCAGAATCGACATTTTTGGCTGTCCGGCGGGCCGGGGTCATTCTCAGGATGTTCGGAACCCAAATAGTGATTTCCAGCCGTCTGGGTCCGAAACTGCTATTTCTAGTAGGGCAGTCAAAAAAACAAGAGTTTCGAGCAGTTCCCGGACAGAACAGTGATTTTGGTCAGTCGGGGGCAGAATCGTCATTTTTGGCTGTCCGACGGGCCGGTGTCGTTCTCAGGTTGTCCGGGACCCAAATAGTGATTTCCAGCCGTCTGGGTCCGAGACTGCGATTTCTGGTGGGGCAGTAAAAAAAACACGAGTTTCGAGCAGTTCCCGGACAGAATAGTGATTTTGGTCAGTGGGGGGCAGAATCGTCATTTTTGGCTGTCCGACGGGCCGGTGTCGTTCTCCGGCTGTCCGGGACCCAAAGAGTGATTTCCAGCCGTCTGGGTCTGAGACTGCGATTTCTGGTGGGGCAGTCGAATAATCACGAGTTTCGGGCAGTTCAGGGCTTGAACAATGATTTTGGCCGGTCGGGCGCGGAATCGACATTTTTGGCTATCCGACGGGCCAGTGTCGTTCTCAGGATGTCCTGGACACAAATAGCGATTTCCAGCCGTCTGGGACCGAAACTGCTATTTCTGGTAGGGCAGTCAAAAAAACACGAGTTTCGAGCAGTTCCCGGCCCGAACAGTGATTTTGGCCGGTCGGGGGCGGAATCGACATTTTTGGCTGTCCGACGGGCCGGGGTCATTCTCAAGATGTTCGAAACCCAAATAGTGATTTCCAGCCGTCTGGGTCCGAAACAGCTATTTCTGGTAGGGCAGTAAAAAAAACACGAGTTTCGAGCAGTTCCCGGACAGAATAGTGATTTTGGTCAGTCGGGGGCAGAATCGTCATTTTTGGCTTTCCGACGGGCCGGTGTCGTTCTCCGGCTGTCCGGGACCCAAAGAGTGATTTCCAGCCGTCTGGGTCTGAGACTGCGATTTTTGCTGGGGCAGTCGAAAAATCACGAGTTTCGGGCAGTTCAGGGCTTGAACAATGATTTTGGCCGGTCGGGCGCGGAATCGACATTTTTGGCTGTCCGACGGGCTGGTGTCGTTCTCAGGATGTTCGAAACCCAAATGGTGATTTCCAGCCGTCTGGGTCCGAAACAGCTATTTCTGGTAGGGCAGTAAAAAAAACACGAGTTTCGAGCAGTTCCCGGACAGAATAGTGATTTTGGTCAGTCGGGGGCGGAATCGACATTTTTGGCTGTCCGACGGGCTGGTGTTGTTCTCAGGATGTTCGAAACCCAAATAGTGATTTCCAGCCGTCTGGGTCCGAGACTGCGATTTCTGGTGGGGCAGTCGAAAAATCACGAGTTTCGGGCAGTTCAGGGCTTGAACAATGATTTTGGTCGGTCGGGCGCGGAATCGACATTTTTGGCTGTCCGACGGGCCGGTGTCGTTCTCAGGATGTCTTGGACACAAATAGCGATTTCCAGCCGTCTGGGTCCGAAACTGCTATTTCTGATAGGGCAGTCAAAAAAACACGAGTTTCGAGCAGTTCCCGGACAGAATAGTGATTTTGGTCAGTCGGGGGCAGAATCGTCATTTTTGGCTGTCCGACGGGCCGGTGTCGATTTCAGGCTGTCCGGGACCCAAATAGGGATTTTCAGCAGTCTGGGTCCGAAACTGCGATTTCTGGCGGGGCTGCCGAAAAATCACGAGTTTCGGGCAGTCCTGGGCCAGAACTGTGATTTTCGTCAATCGGGGGCAGAATCGTCATTTTTAGCTATCCTACGGGCTGGTGTGGATTTCAAGCGGTCCGGGACCCAAATAGTGATTTTCCGCAGTCTGGGTCCGAAACTGCGATTTCAGGTCGGACAGCCGAAAAATCCCGAGTTTCGGGCAGTTCTGGGCCAGAACAGTGATTTTCGTCGACCGGGGGCAGAATCGTCATTTTAGGCTGTCCGACGGGCCGGTGACGATTTCAGGTTGTCCGAGACCCAAATAGGGATTTTCAGCAGTCTGGGTCCGAAACTGCGATTTCTGGCGGGGCTGCCGAAAAATCACGAGTTTCGGGCAATTCGGGGCCAGAACAGCGATTTTCCGCTGTAGGGGGTAGAATCGTCATTTTCGGCTGTCTGACGGGTCGCTGTCGTTTTCAGGATGTCCGGGGCCCAAATAGTGATTTTCAGCAGTCTGGGTCCGGAACTGCGCTTTCTGGTTGGCTTACCGAAAAATCACGAGTTTCGGGCAGTTCTGGTCCAGAACGGCAATTTTCCGCTGATGGGGGCAGAATCGTCATTTTTGGCTGTCCGACGGGCCAGTGTGGATTTCAAGCAGTCCGGGTCCCAAATAGTGATTTTCAGCAGTCTGGGTCCGAAACTGCGATTTCAGGTGGGACAGCCGAAAAATCCCGAGTTTCGGGCAGTCCTGGGCCAGAACAGTGATTTTATTCGACCGGCGGCAGAAACGTCATTTTTGGCTGTCCGACGGGCCGGTGTCGATTTCAGGCTGTCCGGGACCAAAATAGGGATTTTCAGCAGTCTGGGTCCGAAACTGCGATTTCTGGCGGGGCTGCCGAAAAATCACGAGTTTCGGGCAGCCCTGGGCCAGAACTGTGATTTTCGTCAATCGGGGGCAGAATCGTCATTTTTAGCTATCCTACGGGCTGGTGTGGATTTCAAGCGGTCCGGGACCCAAATAGTGATTTTCAGCAGTCTGGGTCCGAAACTGCGATTTCAGGTCGGACAGCCGAAAAATCCCGAGTTTCGGGCAGTTCTGGGCCAGAACAGTGATTTTTGTCGACCGGGGGCAGAATCGTCATTTTTGGCTGTCCGACGGGCCGGTGACGATTTCAGGTTGTCCGAGAACCAAATAGGGATTTTCAGCAGTCTGGGTCCGAAACTGCGATTTCTGGCGAGGCTGCCGAAAAATCACGAGTTTCAGGCAATTCGGGGCCAGAACAGCGATTTTCCGCTGTCGGGGGTAGAATCGTCATTTTCGGCTGTCTGACGGGTCGCTGTCGTTTTCAGGATGTCCGGGGCCCAAATAGTGATTTTCAACAGTCTGGGTCCGGAACTGCGCTTTCTGGTTGGCTTACCGAAAAATCACGAGTTTCGGGCAGTTCTGGTCCAGAACAGCAATTTTCCGCTGATGGGGGCAGAATCGTCATTTTTGGCTGTCCGACGGGCCAGTGTGGATTTCAAGCTGTCCGGGTCCCAAATAGTGATTTTCAGCAGTCTGGGTCCGAAACTGCCATTTCAGGTGGGACAGCCGAAAAATCACGAGTTTCGGGCAGTTCTGGGCCAGAACAGTGATTTTATTCGACCGGCGGCAGAAACGTCATTTTTGGCTGTCCGACGGGCCGGTGTCGATTTCAGGCTGTCCGGGACCCAAATAGGGATTTTCAGCAGTCTGGGTCCGAAACTGCGATTTCTGGCGGGGCTGCCGAAAAATCACGAGTTTCGGGCAGTCCTGGGCCAGAACTGTGATTTTCGTCAATCGGGGGCAGAATCGTCATTTTTAGCTATCCTACGGGCTGGTGTGGATTTCAAGCGGTCCGGGACCCAAATAGTGATTTTCCGCAGTCTGGGTCCGAAACTGCGATTTCAGGTCGGACAGCCGAAAAATCCCGAGTTTCGGGCAGTTCTGGGCCAGAACAGTGATTTTCGTCGACCGGGGGCAAAATCGTCATTTTTGGCTGTCCGACGGGCCGGTGTCGATTTCAGGTTGTCCGAGACCCAAATAGGGTTTTTCAGCAGTCTGGGTCCGAAACTGCGATTTCTGGCGGGGCTGTCGAAAAATCACAAGTTTCGGGCAATTCTGGGCCAGAACAGCGATTTTCTGCTGTCGGGGGTAGAATCGTCATTTTCGGCTGTCTGACGGGTCGCTGTCGTTTTCAGGATGTCCGGGGCCCAAATAGTGATTTTCAGCAGTCTGGGTCTGGAACTGCGCTTTCTGGTCGGCTTACCGAAAAATCACGCGTTTCGGGCAGTTCTGGTCCAGAACAGCGATTTTCTGCTGTCGGGGGTAGAATCGTCATTTTCGGCTGTCTGACGGGTCGCTGTCGTTTTCAGGATGTCCGGGGCCCAAATAGTGATTTTCAGCAGTCTGGGTCCGGAACTGCGCTTTCTGGTCGGCTTACCGAAAAATCACGCGTTTCGGGCAGTTCTGGTCCAGAACAGAATTTTCCGCTGTCGGGGGTAGAATCGTCATTTTCGGCTATCCGACGGGCCGGTGTCGATTTCAGGCTGTCCGGGACCCAAATAGTGATTTTCAGCAGTCTGGGTCCGGAACTGCGCTTTCTGGTCGGCTTACCGAAAAATCACGCGTTTCGGGCAGTTCTGGTCCAGTACAGAATTTTCCGCTGTCGGGGGTAGAATCGTCATTTTCGGCTATCTGACGGGCCGGTGTCGATTTCAGGCTGTCCGGGGCCCAAACAGTGATTTTCAGCAGTCTGGGTCCGAAACAGCGATTTCTGGCGGGGCTGCCGAAAAATCACGAGTTTCGGGCAGTTCTGGGCCAGAACAGTGATTTTCGTCGACCGGGGGCAGAATCGTCATTTTTGGCTGTCCGACGGGCCGGTGTCGATTTCAGGTTGTCCGGGACCCAAATAGGGTTTTTCAGCAGTCTGGGTCCGAAACTGCGATTTCTGGCGGGGCTGCCGAAAAATCACGAGTTTCGGGCAATTCTGGGCCAGAACAGCGATTTTCTGCTGTCGGGGGTAGAATCGTCATTTTCGGCTGTCTGACGGGTCGCTGTCGTTTTCAGGATGTCCGGGGCCCAAATAGTGATTTTCAGCAGTCTGGGTCCGGAACTGCGCTTTCTGGTCGGCTTACCGAAAAATCACGCGTTTCGGGCAGTTCTGCTCCAGAACAGAATTTTCCGCTGTCGGGGGTAGAATCGTCATTTTCGGCTATCTGACGGGTCGCTGTCGTTTTCAGGCTGTCCGGGGCCCAAATAGTGATTTTCAACATTCTGGGTCCAGAACTGCGCTTTCTGGTTGGCTTACCGAAAAATCACGAGTTTCAGGCAGTTCTGGTCCAGAACAGCAATTTTCCGCTGATGGGGGCAGAATCGTCATTTTTGGCTGTCCGACGGGCCAGTGTGGATTTCAAGCAGTCCGGGTCCCAAATAGTGATTTTCAGCTGCTTGGGTCTGAAACTGCGATTTCAGGTGGGACAGCCGAAAAATCCCGAGTTTCGGGCAGTCCTGGGCCAGAACAGTGATTTTATTCGACCGGCGGCAGAAACGTCATTTTTGGCTGTCCGACGGGCCGGTGTCGATTTCAGGCTGTCCGGGACCCAAATAGGGATTTTCAGCAGTCTGGGTCCGAAACTGCGATTTCTGGCGGGGCTGCCGAAAAATCACGAGTTTCGGGCAGTCCTGGGCCAGAACTGTGATTTTCGTCGATCGGGGGCAGAATCGTCATTTTTAGCTATCCTACGAGCTGGTGTGGATTTCAAGCGGTCCGGGACCCAAATAGTGATTTTCCGCAGTCTGGGTCCGAAACTGCGATTTCAGGTCGGACAGCCGAAAAATCCCGAGTTTCGGGCAGTTCTGGGCCAGAACAGTGATTTTCGTCGACCGGGGGCAGAATCGTCATTTTTGGCTGTCCGACGGGCCGGTGTCGATTTCAGGTTGTCCGAGACCCAAATAGGGTTTTTCAGCAGTCTGGGTCCGAAACTGCGATTTCTGGCGGGGCTGTCGAAAAATCACGAGTTTCGGGCAATTCTGGGCCAGAACAGCGATTTTCTGCTGTCGGGGGTAGAATCGTCATTTTCGGCTGTCTGACGGGTCGCTGTCGTTTTCAGGATGTCCGGGGCCCAAATAGTGATTTTCAGCAGTCTGGGTCCGGAACTGCGCTTTCTGGTCGGCTTACCGAAAAATCACGCGTTTCGGGCAGTTCTGGTCCAGAACAGAATTTTCCGCTGTCGGGGGTAGAATCGCCATTTTCGGCTATCCGACGGGCCGGTGTCGATTTCAGGCTGTCCGGGACCCAAATAGTGATTTTCAGCAGTCTGGGTCCGGAACTGCGCTTTCTGGTCGGCTTACCGAAAAATCACGCGTTTCGGGCAGTTCTGGTCCAGTACAGAATTTTCCGCTGTCGGGGGTAGAATCGTCATTTTCGGCTATCTGACGGGCCGGTGTCGATTTCAGGCTGTCCGGGGCCCAAACAGTGATTTTCAGCAGTCTGGGTCCGAAACAGCGATTTCTAGCGGGGCTGCCGAAAAATCACGAGTTTCGGGCAGTTCTGGGACAGAACAGTGATTTTATTCGACCGGCGGCAGAAACGTCATTTTTGGCTGTCCGACGGGCCGGTGTCGATTTCAGGCTGTCCGGGACCCAAATAGGGATTTTCAGCAGTCTGGGTCCGAAACTGCGATTTCTGGCGGGGCTGCCGAAAAATCACGAGTTTCGGGCAGTCCTGGGCCAGAACTGTGATTTTCGTCAATCGGGGGCAGAATCGTCATTTTTAGCTATCCTACGGGCTGGTGTGGATTTCAAGCGGTCCGGGACCCAAATAGTGATTTTCCGCAGTCTGGGTCCGAAACTGCGATTTCAGGTCGGACAGCCGAAAAATCCCGAGTTTCGGGCAGTTCTGGGCCAGAACAGTGATTTTCGTCGACCGGGGGCAGAATCGTCATTTTTGGCTGTCCGACGGGCCGGTGTCGATTTCAGGTTGTCCGAGACCCAAATAGGGTTTTTCAGCAGTCTGGGTCCGAAACTGCGATTTCTGGCGGGGCTGTCGAAAAATCACGAGTTTCGGGCAATTCTGGGCCAGAACAGCGATTTTCTGCTGTCGGGGGTAGAATCGTCATTTTCGGCTGTCTGACGGGTCGCTGTCGTTTTCAGGATGTCCGGGGCCCAAATAGTGATTTTCAGCAGTCTGGGTCCGGAACTGCGCTTTCTGGTCGGCTTACCAAAAAATCACGCGTTTCGGGCAGTTCTGGTCCAGAACAGCGATTTTCTGCTGTCGGGGGTAGAATCGTCATTTTCGGCTGTCTGACGGGTCGCTGTCGTTTTCAGGATGTCCGGGGCCCAAATAGTGATTTTCAGCAGTCTGGGTCCGGAACTGCGCTTTCTGGTCGGCTTACCGAAAAATCACGCGTTTCGGGCAGTTCTGGTCCAGAACAGAATTTTCCGCTGTCGGGGGTAGAATCGTCATTTTCGGCTATCCGACGGGCCGGTGTCGATTTCAGGCTGTCCGGGACCCAAATAGTGATTTTCAGCAGTCTGGGTCCGGAACTGCGCTTTCTGGTCGGCTTACCGAAAAATCACGCGTTTCGGGCAGTTCTGGTCCAGTACAGAATTTTCCGCTGTCGGGGGTAGAATCGTCATTTTCGGCTATCTGACGGGCCGGTGTCGATTTCAGGCTGTCCGGGGCCCAAACAGTGATTTTCAGCAGTCTGGGTCCGAAACAGCGATTTCTGGCGGGGCTGCCGAAAAATCACGAGTTTCGGGCAGTTCTGGGCCAGAACAGTGATTTTCGTCGACCGGGGGCAGAATCGTCATTTTTGGCTGTCCGACGGGCCGGTGTCGATTTCAGGTTGTCCGGGACCCAAATAGGGTTTTTCAGCAGTCTGGGTCCGAAACTGCGATTTCTGGCGGGGCTGCCGAAAAATCACGAGTTTCGGGCAATTCTGGGCCAGAACAGCGATTTTCTGCTGTCGGGGGTAGAATCGTCATTTTCGGCTGTCTGACGGGTCGCTGTCGTTTTCAGGATGTCCGGGGCCCAAATCGTGATTTTCAGCAGTCTGGGTCCGGAACTGCGCTTTCTGGTCGGCTTACCGAAAAATCACGCGTTTCGGGCAGTTCTGGTCCAGTACAGAATTTTCCGCTGTCGGGGGTAGAATCGTCATTTTCGGCTATCTGACGGGTCGCTGTCGTTTTCAGGCTGTCCGGGGCCCAAATAGTGATTTTCAACAGTCTGGGTCCAGAACTGCGCTTTCTGGTTGGCTTACCGAAAAATCACGAGTTTCAGGCAGTTCTGGTCCAGAACAGCAATTTTCCGCTGATGGGGGCAGAATCGTCATTTTTGGCTGTCCGACGGGCCAGTGTGGATTTCAAGCAGTCCGGGTCCCAAATAGTGATTTTCAGCAGCCTGGGTCTGAAACTGCGATTTCAGGTGGGACAGCCGAAAAATCCCGAGTTTCGGGCAGTCCTGGGCCAGAACAGTGATTTTATTCGACCGGCGGCAGAAACGTCATTTTTGGCTGTCCGACGGGCCGGTGTCGATTTCAGGCTGTCCGGGACCCAAATAGGGATTTTCAGCAGTCTGGGTCCGAAACTGCGATTTCTGGCGGGGCTGCCGAAAAATCACGAGTTTCGGGCAGTTCTGGGCCAGAACAGTGATTTTCGTCGACCGGGGGCAGAATCGTCATTTTTGGCTGTCCGACGGGCCGGTGTCGATTTCAGGTTGTCCGGGACCCAAATAGGGTTTTTCAGCAGTCTGGGTCCGAAACTGCGATTTCTGGCGGGGCTGCCGAAAAATCACGAGTTTCGGGCAATTCTGGGCCAGAACAGCGATTTTCTGCTGTCGGGGGTAGAATCGTCATTTTCGGCTGTCTGACGGGTCGCTGTCGTTTTCAGGATGTCCGGGGCCCAAATAGTGATTTTCAGCAGTCTGGGTCCGGAACTGCGCTTTCTGGTCGGCTTACCGAAAAATCACGCGTTTCGGGCAGTTCTGGTCCAGAACAGAATTTTCCGCTGTCGGGGGTAGAATCGTCATTTTCGGTTATCCGACGGGCCGGTGTCGATTTCAGGCTGTCCGGGACCCAAATAGTGATTTTCAGCAGTCTGGGTCCGGAACTGCGCTTTCTGGTCGGCTTACCGAAAAATCACGCGTTTCGGGCAGTTCTGGTCCAGTACAGAATTTTCCGCTGTCGGGGGTAGAATCGTCATTTTCGGCTATCTGACGGGCCGGTGTCGATTTCAGGCTGTCCGGGGCCCAAACAGTGATTTTCAGCAGTCTGGGTCCGAAACAGCGATTTCTAGCGGGGCTGCCGAAAAATCACGAGTTTCGGGCAGTTCTGGGCCAGAACAGTGATTTTCGTCGACCGGGGGCAGAATCGTCATTTTTGGCTGACCGACGGGCCGGTGTCGATTTCAGGTTGTCCGGGACCCAAATAGGGTTTTTCAGCAGTCTGGGTCCGAAACTGCGATTTCTGGCGGGGCTGCCGAAAAATCACGAGTTTCGGGCAATTCTGGGCCAGAACAGCGATTTTCTGCTGTCGGGGGTAGAATCGTCATTTTCGGCTGTCTGACGGGTCGCTGTCGTTTTCAGGATGTCCGGGGCCCAAATAGTGATTTTCAGCAGTCTGGGTCCGGAACTGCGCTTTCTGGTCGGCTTACCGAAAAATCACGCGTTTCGGGCAGTTCTGGTCCAGAACAGAATTTTCCGCTGTCGGGGGTAGAATCGTCATTTTCGGCTATCCGACGGGCCGGTGTCGATTTCAGGCTGTCCGGGACCCAAATAGTGATTTTCAGCAGTCTGGGTCCGGAACTGCGCTTTCTGGTCGGCTTACCGAAAAATCACGCGTTTCGGGCAGTTCTGGTCCAGTACAGAATTTTCCGCTGTCGGGGGTAGAATCGTCATTTTCGGCTATCTGACGGGCCGGTGTCGATTTCAGGCTGTCCGGGGCCCAAACAGTGATTTTCAGCAGTCTGGGTCCGAAACAGCGATTTCTGGCGGGGCTGCCGAAAAATCACGAGTTTCGGGCAGTTCTGGGCCAGAACAGTGATTTTCGTCGACCGGGGGCAGAATCGTCATTTTTGGCTGTCCGACGGGCCGGTGTCGATTTCAGGTTGTCCGGGACCCAAATAGGGTTTTTCAGCAGTCTGGGTCCGAAACTGCGATTTCTGGCGGGGCTGCCGAAAAATCACGAGTTTCGGGCAATTCTGGGCCAGAACAGCGATTTTCTGCTGTCGGGGGTAGAATCGTCATTTTCGGCTGTCTGACGGGTCGCTGTCGTTTTCAGGATGTCCGGGGCCCAAATAGTGATTTTCAGCAGTCTGGGTCCGGAACTGCGCTTTCTGGTCGGCTTACCGAAAAATCACGCGTTTCGGGCAGTTCTGGTCCAGTACAGAATTTTCCGCTGTCGGGGGTAGAATCGTCATTTTCGGCTATCTGACGGGTCGCTGTCGTTTTCAGGCTGTCCGGGGCCCAAATAGTGATTTTCAACAGTCTGGGTCCAGAACTGCGCTTTCTGGTTGGCTTACCGAAAAATCACGAGTTTCAGGCAGTTCTGGTCCAGAACAGCAATTTTCCGCTGATGGGGGCAGAATCGTCATTTTTGGCTGTCCGACGGGCCAGTGTGGATTTCAAGCAGTCCGGGTCCCAAATAGTGATTTTCAGCAGCCTGGGTCTGAAACTGCGATTTCAGGTGGGACAGCCGAAAAATCCCGAGTTTCGGGCAGTCCTGGGCCAGAACAGTGATTTTATTCGACCGGCGGCAGAAACGTCATTTTTGGCTGTCCGACGGGCCGGTGTCGATTTCAGGCTGTCCGGGACCCAAATAGGGATTTTCAGCAGTCTGGGTCCGGAACTGCGCTTTCTGGTTGGCTTACCGAAAAATCACGAGTTTCGGGCAGTTCAGGGCCAGAACAGTGATTTTCCGCTGATGGGGGCAGAATCGTCATTTTTGGCTGTCCGACGGGCCAGTGTGGATTTCAAGCAGTCCGGGTCCCAAATAGTGATTTTCAGCAGTCTGGGTCCGAAACTGCGATTTCAGGTGGGACAGCCGAAAAATCCCGAGTTTCGGGCAGTCCTGGGCCAGAACAGTGATTTTATTCGACCGGCGGCAGAAACGTCATTTTTGGCTGTCCGACGGGCCGGTGTCGATTTCAGGCTGTCCGGGACCCAAATAGGGATTTTCAGCAGTCTGGGTCCGAAACTGCGATTTCTGGCGGGGCTGCCGAAAAATCACGAGTTTCGGGCAGTTCTGGGCCAGAACAGTGATTTTCGTCGACCGGGGGCAGAATCGTCATTTTTGGCTGTCCGACGGGCCGGTGTCGATTTCAGGTTGTCCGGGACCCAAATAGGGTTTTTCAGCAGTCTGGGTCCGAAACTGCGATTTCTGGCGGGGCTGCCGAAAAATCACGAGTTTCGGGCAATTCTGGGCCAGAACAGCGATTTTCTGCTGTCGGGGGTAGAATCGTCATTTTCGGCTGTCTGACGGGTCGCTGTCGTTTTCAGGATGTCCGGGGCCCAAATAGTGATTTTCAGCAATCTGGGTCCGGAACTGCGCTTTCTGGTCGGCTTACCGAAAAATCACGCGTTTCGGGCAGTTCTGGTCCAGAACAGAATTTTCCGCTGTCGGGGGTAGAATCGTCATTTTCGGCTATCTGACGGGTCGCTGTCGTTTTCAGGCTGTCCGGGGCCCAAATAGTGATTTTCAGCAGTCTGGGTCCGGAACAGCGATTTCAGGCGGGGCTGCCGAAAAATCACTAGTTTCGGGCAGTTCTGGGCCAGAACAGTGATTTTCGTCGACCGGGGGCAGAATCGTCATTTTTGGCTGTCCGATGGGCCGGTGTCGATTTCAGGTTGTCGGGGTCCCAAATAGGGTTTTTCAGCAGTCTGGGTCCGAAACTGCGATTTCTGGCGGGGCTGCCGAAAAATCACGAGTTTCGGGCAATTCTAGGCCAGAACAGCGATTTTCTGCTGTCGGGGGTAGACTCGTCATTTTCGGCTGTCTGACGGGTCGCTGTCGTTTTCAGGATGTCCGGGGCCCAAATAGTGATTTTCAGCAGTCTGGGTCCGGAACTGCGCTTTCTGGTTGGCTTACCGAAAAATCACGCGTTTCGGGCAGTTCTGCTCCAGAACAGAATTTTCCGCTGTCGGGGGTAGAATCGTCATTTTCGGCTATCTGACGGGTCGCTGTCGTTTTCAGGCTGTCCGGGGCCCAAATAGTGATTTTCAACAGTCTGGGTCCAGAACTGCGCTTTCTGGTTGGCTTACCGAAAAATCACGAGTTTCAGGCAGTTCTGGTCCAGAACAGCAATTTTCCGCTGATGGGGGCAGAATTGTCATTTTTGGCTGTCCGACGGGCCAGTGTGGATTTCAAGCAGTCCGGGTCCCAAATAGTGATTTTCAGCAGTCTGGGTCCGAAACTGCGATTTCAGGTGGGACAGCCGAAAAATCCCGAGTTTCGGGCAGTCCTGGGCCAGAACAGTGATTTTATTCGACCGGCGGCAGAAACGTCATTTTTGGCTGTCCGACGGGCCGGTGTCGATTTCAGGCTGTCCGGGACCCAAATAGGGATTTTCAGCAGTCTGGGTCCGAAACTGCGATTTCTGGCGGGGCTGCCGAAAAATCACGAGTTTCGGGCAATTCGGGGCCAGAACAGCGATTTTCCGCTGTCGGGGGTAGAATCGTCATTTTCGGCTGTCTGACGGGTCGCTGTCGTTTTCAGGATGTCCGGGGCCCAAATAGTGATTTTCAGCAGTCTGGGTCCGGAACTGCGCTTTCTGGTTGGCTTACCGAAAAATCACGAGTTTCGGGCAGTTCAGGGCCAGAACAGTGATTTTCCGCTGATGGGGGCAGAATCGTCATTTTTGGCTGTCCGACGGGCCAGTGTGGATTTCAAGCAGTCCGGGTCCCAAATAGTGATTTTCAGCAGTCTGGGTCCGAAACTGCGATTTCAGGTGGGACAGCCGAAAAATCCCGAGTTTCGGGCAGTCCTAGGCCAGAACAGTGATTTTATTCGACCGGCGGCAGAAACGTCATTTTTGGCTGTCCGACGGGCCGGTGTCGATTTCAGGCTGTCCGGGACCCAAGTAGGGATTTTCAGCAGTCTGGGTCCGAAACTGCGATTTCTGGCGGGGCTGCCGAAAAATCACGAGTTTCGGGCAGTTCTGGGCCAGAACTGTGATTTTCGTCGACCGGGGGCAGAATCGTCATTTTTGGCTGTCCGACGGGCCGGTGTCGATTTCAGGTTGTCCGGGACCCAAATAGGGATTTTCAGCAGTCTGGGTCCGAAACTGCGATTTCTGGCGGGGCTGCCGAAAAATCACGAGTTTCGGGCAATTCTGGGCCAGAACAGCGATTTTCTGCTGTCGGGGGTAGAATCGTCATTTTCGGCTGTCTGACGGGTCGCTGTCGTTTTCAGGATGTCCGGGGCCCAAATAGTGATTTTCAGCAGTCTGGGTCCGGAACTGCGCTTTCTGGTCGGCTTACCGAAAAATCACGCGTTTCGGGCAGTTCTGGTCCAGTACAGAATTTTCCGCTGTCGGGGGTAGAATCGTCATTTTCGGCTATCTGACGGGTCGCTGTCGTTTTCAGGCTGTCCGGGGCCCAAATAGTGATTTTCAACAGTCTGGGTCCAGAACTGCGCTTTCTGGTTGGCTTACCGAAAAATCACGAGTTTCAGGCAGTTCTGGTCCAGAACAGCAATTTTCCGCTGATGGGGGCAGAATCGTCATTTTTGGCTGTCCGACGGGCCAGTGTGGATTTCAAGCAGTCCGGGTCCCAAATAGTGATTTTCAGCAGCCTGGGTCTGAAACTGCGATTTCAGGTGGGACAGCCGAAAAATCCCGAGTTTCGGGCAGTCCTGGGCCAGAACAGTGATTTTATTCGACCGGCGGCAGAAACGTCATTTTTGGCTGTCCGACGGGCCGGTGTCGATTTCAGGCTGTCCGGGACCCAAATAGGGATTTTCAGCAGTCTGGGTCCGAAACTGCGATTTCTGGCGGGGCTGCCGAAAAATCACGAGTTTCGGGCAGTTCTGGGCCAGAACAGTGATTTTCGTCGACCGGGAGCAGAATCGTCATTTTTGGCTGTCCGACGGGCCGGTGTCGATTTCAGGTTGTCCGGGACCCAAATAGGGTTTTTCAGCAGTCTGGGTCCGAAACTGCGATTTCTGGCGGGGCTGCCGAAAAATCACGAGTTTCGGGCAATTCTGGGCCAGAACAGCGATTTTCTGCTGTCGGGGGTAGAATCGTCATTTTCGGCTGTCTGACGGGTCGCTGTCGTTTTCAGGATGTCCGGGGCCCAAATAGTGATTTTCAGCAGTCTGGGTCCGGAACTGCGCTTTCTGGTCGGCTTACCGAAAAATCACGCGTTTCGGGCAGTTCTGGTCCAGAACTGCAATTTTCCGCTGTCGGGGGTAGAATCGTCATTTTCGGCTGTCTGACGGGTCGCTGTCGTTTTCAGGATGTCCGGGGCCCAAATAGTGATTTTCAGCAGTCTGGGTCCGGAACTGCGCTTTCTGGTTGGCTTACCGAAAAATCACGAGTTTCGGGCAGTTCAGGGCCAGAACAGTGATTTTCCGCTGATGGGGGCAGAATCGTCATTTTTGGCTGTCCGACGGGCCAGTGTGGATTTCAAGCAGTCCGGGTCCCAAATAGTGATTTTCAGCAGTCTGGGTCCGAAACTGCGATTTCAGGTGGGACAGCCGAAAAATCCCGAGTTTCGGGCAGTCCTGGGCCAGAACAGTGATTTTATTCGACCGGCGGCAGAAACGTCATTTTTGGCTGTCCGACGGGCCGGTGTCGATTTCAGGCTGTCCGGGACCGAAATAGGGATTTTCAGCAGTCTGGGTCCGAAACTGCGATTTCTGGCGGGACAGCCGAAAAATCCCGAGTTTCGGGCAGTCCTGGGCCAGAACAGTGATTTTATTCGACCGGCGGCAGAAACGTCATTTTTGGCTGTCCGACGGGCCGGTGTCGATTTCAGGATGTCCGGGACCCAAATAGGGATTTTCAGCAGTCTGGGTCCGAAACTGCGATTTCTGGCGGGGCTGCCGAAAAATCACGAGTTTCGGGCAATTCGGGGCCAGAACAGCGATTTTCCGCTGTAGGGGGTAGAATCGTCATTTTCGGCTGTCTGACGGGTCGCTGTCGTTTTCAGGATGTCCGGGGCCCAAATAGTGATTTTCAGCAGTCTGGGTCCGGAACTGCGCTTTCTGGTCGGCTTACCGAAAAATCACGAGTTTCGGGTAGTTCTGGTCCAGAACAGCAATTTTCCGCTGATGGGGGCAGAATCGTCATTTTTGGCTGTCCGACGGGCCAGTGTGGATTTCAAGCTGTCCGGGTCCCAAATAGTGATTTTTAGCAGTCTGGGTCCCAAACTGCCATTTCAGGTGGGACAGCCGAAAAATCACGAGTTTCGGGCAGTTCTGGGCCAGAACAGTGATTTTATTCGACCGGGGGCAGAATCGTCATTTTTGGCTGTCCGACGGGCCGGTGTCGATTTCAGGTTGTCCGGGACCCAAATAGGGATTTTCAGCAGTCTGGGTCCGAAACTGCGATTTCTGGCGGGGCTGCCGAAAAATCACGAGTTTCGGGCAATTCTGGGCCAGAACAGCGATTTTCTGCTGTCGGGGGTAGAATCGTCATTTTCGGCTGTCTGACGGGTCGCTGTCGTTTTCAGGATGTCCGGGGCCCAAATAGTGATTTTCAGCAGTCTGGGTCCGGAACTGCGCTTTCTGGTCGGCTTACCGAAAAATCACGCGTTTCGGGCAGTTCTGGTCCAGAACTGCAATTTTCCGCTGTCGGGGGTAGAATCGTCATTTTCGGCTGTCTGACGGGTCGCTGTCGTTTTCAGGATGTCCGGGGCCCAAATAGTGATTTTCAGCAGTCTGGGTTCGGAACTGCGCTTTCTGGCGGGGCTGCCGAAAAATCACTAGTTTCGGGCAGTTCTGGGCCAGAACAGTGATTTTCGTCGACCGGGGGCAGAATCGTCATTTTTGGCTGTCCGATGGGCCGGTGTCGATTTCAGGTTGTCGGGGTCCCAAATAGGGTTTTTCAGCAGTCTGGGTCTGAAACTGCGATTTCTGGCGGGGCTGCCGAAAAATCACGAGTTTCGGGCAATTCTGGGCCAGAACAGCGATTTTCTGCTGTCGGGGGTAGAATCGTCATTTTCGGCTGTCTGACGGGTCGCTGTCGTTTTCAGGATGTCCGGGGCCCAAATAGTGATTTTCAGCAGTCTGGGTCCGGAACTGCGCTTTCTGGTCGGCTTACCGAAAAATCACGCGTTTCGGGCAGTTCTGGTCCAGAACAGAATTTTCCGCTGTCGGGGGTAGAATCGTCATTTTCGGCTATCTGACGGGTCGCTGTCGTTTTCAGGCTGTCCGGGGCCCAAATAGTGATTTTCAGCAGTCTGGGTCCGGAACAGCGATTTCAGGCGGGGCTGCCGAAAAATCACTAGTTTCGGGCAGTTCTGGGCCAGAACAGTGATTTTCGTCGACCGGGGGCAGAATCGTCATTTTTGGCTGTCCGATGGGCCGGTGTCGATTTCAGGTTGTCGGGGTCCCAAATAGGGTTTTTCAGCAGTCTGGGTCTGAAACTGCGATTTCTGGCGGGGCTGCCGAAAAATCACGAGTTTCGGGCAATTCTGGGCCAGAACAGCGATTTTCTGCTGTCGGGGGTAGAATCGTCATTTTCGGCTGTCTGACGGGTCGCTGTCGTTTTCAGGATGTCCGGGGCCCAAATAGTGATTTTCAGCAGTCTGGGTCCGGAACTGCGCTTTCTGGTCGGCTTACCGAAAAATCACGCGTTTCGGGCAGTTCTGGTCCAGAACAGAATTTTCCGCTGTCGGGGGTAGAATCGTCATTTTCGGCTATCTGACGGGTCGCTGTCGTTTTCAGGCTGTCCGGGGCCCAAATAGTGATTTTCAGCAGTCTGGGTCCGGAACAGCGATTTCAGGCGGGGCTGCCGAAAAATCACTAGTTTCGGGCAGTTCTGGGCCAGAACAGTGATTTTCGTCGACCGGGGGCAGAATCGTCATTTTTGGCTGTCCGATGGGCCGGTGTCGATTTCAGGTTGTCGGGGTCCCAAATAGGGTTTTTCAGCAGTCTGGGTCTGAAACTGCGATTTCTGGCGGGGCTGCCGAAAAATCACGAGTTTCGGGCAATTCTGGGCCAGAACAGCGATTTTCTGCTGTCGGGGGTAGACTCGTCATTTTCGGCTGTCTGACGGGTCGCTGTCGTTTTCAGGATGTCCGGGGCCCAAATAGTGATTTTCAGCAGTCTGGGTCCGGAACTGCGCTTTCTGGTCGGCTTACCGAAAAATCACGCGTTTCGGGCAGTTCTGCTCCAGAACAGAATTTTCCGCTGTCGGGGGTAGAATCGTCATTTTCGGCTATCTGACGGGTCGCTGTCGTTTTCAGGCTGTCCGGGGCCCAAATAGTGATTTTCAACAGTCTGGGTCCTGAACTGCGCTTTCTGGTTGGCTTACCGAAAAATCACGAGTTTCAGGCAGTTCTGGTCCAGAACAACAATTTTCCGCTGATGGGGGCAGAATTGTCATTTTTGGCTGTCCGACGGGCCAGTGTGGAGTTCAAGCAGTCCGGGTCCCAAATAGTGATTTTCAGCAGTCTGGGTCCGAAACTGCGATTTCAGGTGGGACAGCCGAAAAATCCCGAGTTTCGGGCAGTCCTGGGCCAGAACAGTGATTTTATTCGACCGGCGGCAGAAACGTCATTTTTGGCTGTCCGACGGGCCGGTGTCGATTTCAGGCTGTCCGGGACCCAAATAGGGATTTTCAGCAGTCTGGGTCCGAAACTGCGATTTCTGGCGGGGCTGCCGAAAAATCACGAGTTTCGGGCAATTCGGGGCCAGAACAGCGATTTTCCGCTGTCGGGGGTAGAATCGTCATTTTCGGCTGTCTGACGGGTCGCTGTCGTTTTCAGGATGTCCGGGGCCCAAATAGTGATTTTCAGCAGTCTGGGTCCGGAACTGCGCTTTCTGGTTGGCTTACCGAAAAATCACGAGTTTCGGGCAGTTCAGGGCCAGAACAGTGATTTTCCGCTGATGGGGGCAGAATCGTCATTTTTGGCTGTCCGACGGGCCAGTGTGGATTTCAAGCAGTCCGGGTCCCAAATAGTGATTTTCAGCAGTCTGGGTCCGAAACTGCGATTTCAGGTGGGACAGCCGAAAAATCCCGAGTTTCGGGCAGTCCTAGGCCAGAACAGTGATTTTATTCGACCGGCGGCAGAAACGTCATTTTTGGCTGTCCGACGGGCCGGTGTCGATTTCAGGCTGTCCGGGACCCAAGTAGGGATTTTCAGCAGTCTGGGTCCGAAACTGTGATTTCTGGCGGGGCTGCCGAAAAATCACGAGTTTCGGGCAGTCCTGGGCCAGAACTGTGATTTTCGTCAATCGGGGGCAGAATCGTCATTTTTAGCTATCCTACGGGCTGGTGTGGATTTCAAGCTGTCCGGGACCCAAATAGTGATTTTCAGCAGTCTGGGTCCGAAACTGTGATTTCTGGTAGGACAGCCGAAAAATCCTGAGTTTCGGGCAGTTCTGGGCCAGAACAGTGATTTTCGTCGACCAGGGGCAGAATCGTCATTTTTGGCTGTCCGACGGGCCGGTGTCGATTTCAGGTTGTCCGGGACCCAAATAGGGATTTTCAGCAGTCTGGGTCTGAAACTGCGATTTCTGGCGGGGCTGCCGAAAAATCACGAGTTTCGGGCAATTCGGGGCCAGAACAGCGATTTTCCGCTGTCGGGGGTAGAATCGTCATTTTCGGCTGTCTGGCGGGTCGCTGTCGTTTTCAGGATGTCCGGGGCCCAAATAGTGATTTTCAGCAGTCTGGGTCCGGAACTGCGCTTTCTGGTCGGCTTACCGAAAAATCACGAGTTTCGGGCAGTTCAGGGCCAGCACAGTGATTTTCCGCTGATGGGGGCAGAATCGTCATTTTTGGCTGTCCGACGGCCCAGTGTGGATTTCAAGCTGTCCGGGTCGCAAATAGTGATTTTCAGCAGTCTGGGTCCGAAACTGCGATTTCAGGTGGGACAGCCGAAAAATCCCGAGTTTCGGGCAGTCCTGGGCCAGAACAGTGATTTTATTCGACCGGCGGCAGAAACGTCATTTTTGGCTGTCCGACGGGCCGGTGTCGATTTCAGGCTGTCCGGGACCCAAATAGGGATTTTCAGCAGTCTGGGTCCGAAACTGCGATTTCTGGCGGGGCTGCCGAAAAATCACGAGTTTCGGGCAGTTCTGGGCCAGAACAGTGATTTTATTCGACCGGGGGCAGAATCGTCATTTTTGGCTGTCCGACGGGCCGGTGTCGATTTCAGGTTGTCCGGGACCCAAATAGGGATTTTCAGCAGTCTGGGTCCGAAACTGCGATTTCTGGCGGGGCTGCCGAAAAATCACGAGTTTCGGGCAATTCTGGGCCAGAACAGCGATTTTCTGCTGTCGGGGGTAGAATCGTCATTTTCGGCTGTCTGACGGGTCGCTGTCGTTTTCAGGATGTCCGGGGCCCAAATAGTGATTTTCAGCAGTCTGGGTCCGGAACTGCGCTTTCTGGTCGGCTTACCGAAAAATCACGCGTTTCGGGCAGTTCTGGTCCAGAACTGCAATTTTCCGCTGTCGGGGGTAGAATCGTCATTTTCGGCTGTCTGACGGGTCGCTGTCGTTTTCAGGATGTCCGGGGCCCAAATAGTGATTTTCAGCAGTCTGGGTCCGGAACTGCGCTTTCTGGTTGGCTTACCGAAAAATCACGAGTTTCGGGCAGTTCAGGGCCAGAACAGTGATTTTCCGCTGATGGGGGCAGAATCGTCATTTTTGGCTGTCCGACGGGCCAGTGTGGATTTCAAGCAGTCCGGGTCCCAAATAGTGATTTTCAGCAGTCTGGGTCCGAAACTGCGATTTCAGGTGGGACAGCCGAAAAATCCCGAGTTTCGGGCAGTCCTGGGCCAGAACAGTGATTTTATTCGACCGGCGGCAGAAACGTCATTTTTGGCTGTCCGACGGGCCGGTGTCGATTTCAGGCTGTCCGGGACCGAAATAGGGATTTTCAGCAGTCTGGGTCCGAAACTGCGATTTCTGGCGGGACAGCCGAAAAATCCCGAGTTTCGGGCAGTCCTGGGCCAGAACAGTGATTTTATTCGACCGGCGGCAGAAACGTCATTTTTGGCTGTCCGACGGGCCGGTGTCGATTTCAGGATGTCCGGGACCCAAATAGGGATTTTCAGCAGTCTGGGTCCGAAACTGCGATTTCTGGCGGGGCTGCCGAAAAATCACGAGTTTCGGGCAATTCGGGGCCAGAACAGCGATTTTCCGCTGTAGGGGGTAGAATCGTCATTTTCGGCTGTCTGACGGGTCGCTGTCGTTTTCAGGATGTCCGGGGCCCAAATAGTGATTTTCAGCAGTCTGGGTCCGGAACTGCGCTTTCTGGTCGGCTTACCGAAAAATCACGAGTTTCGGGTAGTTCTGGTCCAGAACAGCAATTTTCCGCTGATGGGGGCAGAATCGTCATTTTTGGCTGTCCGACGGGCCAGTGTGGATTTCAAGCTGTCCGGGTCCCAAATAGTGATTTTTAGCAGTCTGGGTCCCAAACTGCCATTTCAGGTGGGACAGCCGAAAAATCACGAGTTTCGGGCAGTTCTGGGCCAGAACAGTGATTTTATTCGACCGGGGGCAGAATCGTCATTTTTGGCTGTCCGACGGGCCGGTGTCGATTTCAGGTTGTCCGGGACCCAAATAGGGATTTTCAGCAGTCTGGGTCCGAAACTGCGATTTCTGGCGGGGCTGCCGAAAAATCACGAGTTTCGGGCAATTCTGGGCCAGAACAGCGATTTTCTGCTGTCGGGGGTAGAATCGTCATTTTCGGCTGTCTGACGGGTCGCTGTCGTTTTCAGGATGTCCGGGGCCAAAATAGTGATTTTCAGCAGTCTGGGTCCGGAACTGCGCTTTCTGGTCGGCTTACCGAAAAATCACGCGTTTCGGGCAGTTCTGGTCCAGAACTGCAATTTTCCGCTGTCGGGGGTAGAATCGTCATTTTCGGCTGTCTGACGGGTCGCTGTCGTTTTCAGGATGTCCGGGGCCCAAATAGTGATTTTCAGCAGTCTGGGTTCGGAACTGCGCTTTCTGGTTGGCTTACCGAAAAATCACGAGTTTCGGGCAGTTCAGGGCCAGAACAGTGATTTTCCGCTGATGGGGGCAGAATCGTCATTTTTGGCTGTCCGACGGGCCAGTGTGGATTTCAAGCAGTCCGGGTCCCAAATAGTGATTTTCAGCAGTCTGGGTCCGAAACTGCGATTTCAGGTGGGACAGCCGAAAAATCCCGAGTTTCGGGCAGTCCTGGGCCAGAACAGTGATTTTATTCGACCGGCGGCAGAAACGTCATTTTTGGCTGTCCGACGGGCCGGTGTCGATTTCAGGCTGTCCGGGACCCAAATAGGGATTTTCAGCAGTCTGGGTCCGAAACTGCGATTTCTGGCGGGGCTGCCGAAAAATCACGAGTTTCGGGCAGTCCTGGGCCAGAACTGTGATTTTCGTCAATCGGGGGCAGAATCGTCATTTTTAGCTATCCTACGGGCTGGTGTGGATTTCAAGCTGTCCGGGACCCAAATAGTGATTTTCAGCAGTCTGGGTCCGAAACTGCGATTTCTGGTAGGACAGCCGAAAAATCCCGAGTTTCGGACAGTTCTGGGCCAGAACAGTGATTTTCGTCGACCGGGGGCAGAATCGTCATTTTTGGCTGTCCGACGGGCCGGTGTCGATTTCAGGTTGTCCGGGACCCAAATAGGGATTTTCAGCAGTCTGGGTCCGAAACAGCGATTTCTGGCGGGGCTGCCGAAAAATCACGAGTTTCGGGCAATTCTGGGCCAGAACAGCGATTTTCTGCTGTCAGGGGTAGAATCGTCATTTTCGGCTGTCTGACGGGTCGCTGTCGTTTTCAGGATGTCCGGGGCCCAAATAGTGATTTTCAGCAGTCTGGGTCCGGAACTGCGCTTTCTGGCCGGCTTACCGAAAAATCACGCGTTTCGGGCAGTTCTGGTCCAGAACTGCAATTTTCCGCTGTCGGGGGTAGAATCGTCATTTTCGGCTGTCTGACGGGTCGCTGTTGTTTTCAGGATGTCCAGGGCCCAAATAGTGATTTTCAGCAGTCTGGGTCCGGAACTGCGCTTTCTGGTTGGCTTACCGAAAAATCACAAGTTTCGGGCAGTTCAGGGCCAGAACAGTGATTTTCCGCTGGTGGGGGTAGAATCGTCATTTTTGGCTGTCCGACGGGCCAGTGTGGATTTCAAGCAGTCCGGGTCCCAAATAGTGATTTTCTGCAGTCTGGGTCCGGAACTGCGCTTTCTGGTTGGCTTACCGAAAAATCACGAGTTTCAGGCAGTTCTGGTCCAGAACAGCAATTTTCCGCTGATGGGGGCAGAATCGTCATTTTTGGCTGTCCGACGGGCCTGTGTGGATTTCAAGCAGTCCGGGTCCCAAATAGTGATTTTCTGCAGTCTGGGTCCGAAACTGCGATTTCAGGTGGGACAGCCGAAAAATCCCGAGTTTCGGGCAGTCCTGGGCCAGAACAGTGATTTTATTCGACCGGCGGCAGAAACGTCATTTTTGGCTGTCCGACGGGCCGGTGTCGATTTCAGGCTGTCCGGGACCCAAATAGGGATTTTCAGCAGTCTGGGTCCGAAACTGCGATTTCTGGCGGGGCTGCCGAAAAATCACGAGTTTCGGGCAATTCGGGGCCAGAACAGCGATTTTCCGCTGTCGGGGGTAGAATCGTCATTTTCGGCTGTCTGACGGGTCGCTGTCGTTTTCAGGATGTCCGGGGCCCAAATAGTGATTTTCAGCAGTCTGGGTCCGGAACTACGCTTTCTGGTCGGCTTACCGAAAAATCACGAGTTTCGGGCAGTTCAGGGCCAGAACAGTGATTTTCCGCTGATGGGGGCAGAATCGTCATTTTTGGCTGTCCGACGGGCCAGTGTGGATTTCAAGCAGTCCGGGTCCCAAATAGTGATTTTCAGCAGTCTGGGTCCGAAACTGCGATTTCAGGTGGGACAGCCGAAAAATCCCGAGTTTCGGGCAGTCCTGGGCCAGAACAGTGATTTTATTCGACCGGCGGCAGAAACGTCATTTTTGGCTGTCCGACGGGCCGGTGTCGATTTCAGGCTGTCCGGGACCCAAATAGGGATTTTCAGCAGTCTGGGTCCGAAACTGCGATTTCGGGCGGGGCTGCCGAAAAATCACGAGTTTCGGGCAGTCCTGGGCCAGAACTGTGATTTTCGTCAATCGGGGGCAGAATCGTCATTTTTAGCTATCCTACGGGCTGGTGTGGATTTCAAGCTGTCCGGGACCCAAATAGTGATTTTCAGCAGTCTGGGTCCGAAACTGCGATTTCTGGTTGGCTTACCGAAAAATCCCGAGTTTCGGGCAGTTCTGGGCCAGAACAGTGATTTTCGTCGACCGGCGGCAGAAACGTCATTTTTGGCTGTCCGACGGGCCGGTGTCGATTTCAGGCTGTCCGGGACCCAAATAGGGATTTTCAGCAGTCTGGGTCCGAAACAGCGATTTCTGGCGGGGCTGCCGAAAAATCACGAGTTTCGGGCAGTCCTGGGCCAGAACAGCGATTTTCCGCGATCGGGGGCAGAATCGTCATTTTTAGCTGTCCGACGGGCCGGTGTGGTTTTCAAGCTGTCCGGGACCCAAATAGTGATTTTCAGCAGTCTGGGTCCGAAACTTCGATTTCAGGTGGGACAGCCGAAAAATCACGAGTTTCGGGCAGTTCTGGGCCAGAACAGTGATTTTATTCTACCGGGGGCAGAATCGTCATTTTTAGCTATCCTACGGGCTGGTGTGGATTTCAAGCTGTCCGGGACCCAAATAGTGATTTTCAGCAGTCTGGGTCCGAAACTGCGATTTCTGGTAGGACAGCCGAAAAATCCCGAGTTTCGGACAGTTCTGGGCCAGAACAGTGATTTTCGTCGACCGGGGGCAGAATCGTCATTTTTGGCTGTCCGACGGGCCGGTGTCGATTTCAGGTTGTCCGGGACCCAAATAGGGATTTTCAGCAGTCTGGGTCCGAAACAGCGATTTCTGGCGGGGCTGCCGAAAAATCACGAGTTTCGGGCAATTCTGGGCCAGAACAGCGATTTTCTGCTGTCAGGGGTAGAATCGTCATTTTCGGCTGTCTGACGGGTCGCTGTCGTTTTCAGGATGTCCGGGGCCCAAATAGTGATTTTCAGCAGTCTGGGTCCGGAACTGCGCTTTCTGGCCGGCTTACCGAAAAATCACGCGTTTCGGGCAGTTCTGGTCCAGAACTGCAATTTTCCGCTGTCGGGGGTAGAATCGTCATTTTCGGCTGTCTGACGGGTCGCTGTTGTTTTCAGGATGTCCAGGGCCCAAATAGTGATTTTCAGCAGTCTGGGTCCGGAACTGCGCTTTCTGGTTGGCTTACCGAAAAATCACAAGTTTCGGGCAGTTCAGGGCCAGAACAGTGATTTTCCGCTGGTGGGGGTAGAATCGTCATTTTTGGCTGTCCGACGGGCCAGTGTGGATTTCAAGCAGTCCGGGTCCCAAATAGTGATTTTCTGCAGTCTGGGTCCGGAACTGCGCTTTCTGGTTGGCTTACCGAAAAATCACGAGTTTCAGGCAGTTCTGGTCCAGAACAGCAATTTTCCGCTGATGGGGGCAGAATCGTCATTTTTGGCTGTCCGACGGGCCTGTGTGGATTTCAAGCAGTCCGGGTCCCAAATAGTGATTTTCTGCAGTCTGGGTCCGAAACTGCGATTTCAGGTGGGACAGCCGAAAAATCCCGAGTTTCGGGCAGTCCTGGGCCAGAACAGTGATTTTATTCGACCGGCGGCAGAAACGTCATTTTTGGCTGTCCGACGGGCCGGTGTCGATTTCAGGCTGTCCGGGACCCAAATAGGGATTTTCAGCAGTCTGGGTCCGAAACTGCGATTTCTGGCGGGGCTGCCGAAAAATCACGAGTTTCGGGCAATTCGGGGCCAGAACAGCGATTTTCCGCTGTCGGGGGTAGAATCGTCATTTTCGGCTGTCTGACGGGTCGCTGTCGTTTTCAGGATGTCCGGGGCCCAAATAGTGATTTTCAGCAGTCTGGGTCCGGAACTACGCTTTCTGGTCGGCTTACCGAAAAATCACGAGTTTCGGGCAGTTCAGGGCCAGAACAGTGATTTTCCGCTGATGGGGGCAGAATCGTCATTTTTGGCTGTCCGACGGGCCAGTGTGGATTTCAAGCAGTCCGGGTCCCAAATAGTGATTTTCAGCAGTCTGGGTCCGAAACTGCGATTTCAGGTGGGACAGCCGAAAAATCCCGAGTTTCGGGCAGTCCTGGGCCAGAACAGTGATTTTATTCGACCGGCGGCAGAAACGTCATTTTTGGCTGTCCGACGGGCCGGTGTCGATTTCAGGCTGTCCGGGACCCAAATAGGGATTTTCAGCAGTCTGGGTCCGAAACTGCGATTTCGGGCGGGGCTGCCGAAAAATCACGAGTTTCGGGCAGTCCTGGGCCAGAACTGTGATTTTCGTCAATCGGGGGCAGAATCGTCATTTTTAGCTATCCTACGGGCTGGTGTGGATTTCAAGCTGTCCGGGACCCAAATAGTGATTTTCAGCAGTCTGGGTCCGAAACTGCGATTTCTGGTTGGCTTACCGAAAAATCCCGAGTTTCGGGCAGTTCTGGGCCAGAACAGTGATTTTCGTCGACCGGCGGCAGAAACGTCATTTTTGGCTGTCCGACGGGCCGGTGTCGATTTCAGGCTGTCCGGGACCCAAATAGGGATTTTCAGCAGTCTGGGTCCGAAACAGCGATTTCTGGCGGGGCTGCCGAAAAATCACGAGTTTCGGGCAGTCCTGGGCCAGAACAGCGATTTTCCGCGATCGGGGGCAGAATCGTCATTTTTAGCTGTCCGACGGGCCGGTGTGGTTTTCAAGCTGTCCGGGACCCAAATAGTGATTTTCAGCAGTCTGGGTCCGAAACTTCGATTTCAGGTGGGACAGCCGAAAAATCACGAGTTTCGGGCAGTTTTGGGCCAGAACAGTGATTTTATTCTACCGGGGGCAGAATCGTCATTTTTGGCTATCCGACGGGCCGGTGTCGATTTCAGGTTGTCCGGGACCTAAATAGGGATTTTCAGCAATCTGGGTGCGAAACAGCGATTTCTGGCGGGGCTGCCGAAAAATCACGAGTTTCGGGCAATTCGGGGCCAGAACAGCGATTTTCCGCTGTAGGGGTAGAATCGTCATTTTCGGCTGTCTGACGAGTCGCTGTCGTTTTCAGGATGTCCGGGGCCCAAATAGTGATTTTCAGCAGTCTGGGTCCGGAACTGCGCTTTCTGGTCGGCTTACCGAAAAATCACGAGTTTCGGGCAGTTCTGGTCCAGAACAGCAATTTTCCGCTGATGGGGGCAGAATCGTCATTTTTGGCTGTCCGACGGGCCAGTGTGGATTTCAAGCTGTCCGGGTCCCAAATAGTGATTTTCAGCAGTCTGGGTCCGAAACTGCCATTTTAGGTGGGACAGCCGAAAAATCACGAGTTTCGGACAGTTCTGGGCCAGAACAGTGATTTTATTCGACCGGGGGCAGAATCGTCATTTTTGGCTGTCCGACGGGCCGGTGTCGATTTCAGGTTGTCCGGGACCCAAATAGTGATTTTCAGCAGTCTGGGTCCGAAACTGCGATTTCTGGCGAGGCTGCCGAAAAATCACGAGTTTCGGGCAATTCGGGGCCAGAACAGCGATTTTCCGCTGTAGGGGGTAGAATCGTCATTTTCGGCTGTCTGACGGGTCGCTGTCGTTTTCAGGATGTCCGGGGCCCAAATAGTGATTTTCAGCAGTCTGGGTCCGGAACTGCGCTTTCTGGTCGGCTTACCGAAAAATCACGCGTTTCGGGCAGTTCTGGTCCAGAACTGCAATTTTCCGCTGTCGGGGGTAGAATCGTCATTTTCGGCTATCTGACGGGTCGCTGTCGTTTTCAGGCTGTCCAGGGCCCAAATAGTGATTTTCAACAGTCTGGGTCCAGAATTGCGCTTTCTGGTTGGCTTACCGAAAAATCACGAGTTTCAGGCAGTTCTGGTCCAGAACAGCAATTTTCCGCTGATGGGGGCAGAATCGTCATTTTTGGCTGTCCGACGGGCCAGTGTGGATTTCAACCAGTCCGGGTCCCAAATAGTGATTTTCTGCAGTCTGGGTCCGAAACTGCGATTTCAGGTGGGACAGCCGAAAAATCCCGAGTTTCGGGCAGTCCTGGGCCAGAACAGTGATTTTATTCGACCGGCGGCAGAAACGTCATTTTTGGCTGTCCGACGGGCCGGTGTCGATTTCAGGCTGTCCGGGACCCAAATAGGGATTTTCAGCAGTCTGGGTCCGAAACAGCGATTTCTGGCGGGGCTGCCGAAAAATCACGAGTTTCGGGCAATTCGGGGCCAGAACAGCGATTTTCCGCTGTAGGGGTAGAATCGTCATTTTCGGCTGTCTGACGAGTCGCTGTCGTTTTCAGGATGTCCGGGGCCCAAATAGTGATTTTCAGCAGTCTGGGTCCGGAACTGCGCTTTCTGGTCGGCTTACCGAAAAATCACGAGTTTCGGGCAGTTCTGGTCCAGAACAGCAATTTTCCGCTGATGGGGGCAGAATCGTCATTTTTGGCTGTCCGACGGGCCAGTGTGGATTTCAAGCTGTCCGGGTCCCAAATAGTGATTTTCAACAGTCTGGGTCCGAAACTGCCATTTTAGGTGGGACAGCCGAAAAATCACGAGTTTCGGACAGTTCTGGGCCAGAACAGTGATTTTATTCGACCGGGGGCAGAATCGTCATTTTTGGCTGTCCGACGGGCCGGTGTCGATTTCAGGTTGTCCGGGACCCAAATAGTGATTTTCAGCAGTCTGGGTCCGAAACTGCGATTTCTGGCGAGGCTGCCGAAAAATCACGAGTTTCGGGCAATTCGGGGCCAGAACAGCGATTTTCCGCTGTAGGGGGTAGAATCGTCATTTTCGGCTGTCTGACGGGTCGCTGTCGTTTTCAGGATGTCCGGGGCCCAAATAGTGATTTTCAGCAGTCTGGGTCCGGAACTGCGCTTTCTGGTCGGCTTACCGAAAAATCACGCGTTTCGGGCAGTTCTGGTCCAGAACTGCAATTTTCCGCTGTCGGGGGTAGAATCGTCATTTTCGGCTATCTGACGGGTCGCTGTCGTTTTCAGGCTGTCCGGGGCCCAAATAGTGATTTTCAACAGTCTGGGTCCAGAATTGCGCTTTCTGGTTGGCTTACCGAAAAATCACGAGTTTCAGGCAGTTCTGGTCCAGAACAGCAATTTTCCGCTGATGGGGGCAGAATCGTCATTTTTGGCTGTCCGACGGGCCAGTGTGGATTTCAACCAGTCCGGGTCCCAAATAGTGATTTTCTGCAGTCTGGGTCCGAAACTGCGATTTCAGGTGGGACAGCCAAAAAATCCCGAGTTTCGGGCAGTCCTGGGCCAGAACAGTGATTTTATTCGACCGGCGGCAGAAACGTCATTTTTGGCTGTCCGACGGGCCGGTGTCGATTTCAGGCTGTCCGGGACCCAAATAGGGATTTTCAGCAGTCTGGGTCCGAAACAGCGATTTCTGGCGGGGCTGCCGAAAAATCACGAGTTTCGGGCAATTCGGGGCCAGAACAGCGATTTTCCGCTGTAGGGGGTAGAATCGTCATTTTCGGCTGTCTGACGGGTCGCTGTCGTTTTCAGGATGTCCGGGGCCCAAATAGTGATTTTCAGCAGTCTGGGTCCGGAACTGCGCTTTCTGGTCGGCTTACCGAAAAATCACGCGTTTCGGGCAGTTCTGGTCCAGAACTGCAATTTTCCGCTGTCGGGGGTAGAATCGTCATTTTCGGCTATCTGACGGGTCGCTGTCGTTTTCAGGCTGTCCGGGGCCCAAATAGTGATTTTCAACAGTCTGGGTCCAGAATTGCGCTTTCTGGTTGGCTTTCCGAAAAATCACGAGTTTCAGGCAGTTCTGGTCCAGAACAGCAATTTTTCGCTGATGGGGGCAGAATCGTCATTTTTGGCTGTCCGACGGGCCAGTGTGGATTTCAACCAGTCCGGGTCCCAAATAGTGATTTTCTGCAGTCTGGGTCCGAAACTGCGATTTCAGGTGGGACAGCCGAAAAATCCCGAGTTTCGGGCAGTCCTGGGCCAGAACAGTGATTTTATTCGACCGGCGGCAGAAACGTCATTTTTGGCTGTCCGACGGGCCGGTGTCGATTTCAGGCTGTCCGGGACCCAAATAGGGATTTTCAGCAGTCTGGGTCCGAAACAGCGATTTCTGGCGGGGCTGCCGAAAAATCACGAGTTTCGGGCAATTCGGGGCCAGAACAGCGATTTTCCGCTGTAGGGGTAGAATCGTCATTTTCGGCTGTCTGACGAGTCGCTGTCGTTTTCAGGATGTCCGGGGCCCAAATAGTGATTTTCAGCAGTCTGGGTCCGGAACTGCGCTTTCTGGTCGGCTTACCGAAAAATCACGAGTTTCGGGCAGTTCTGGTCCAGAACAGCAATTTTCCGCTGATGGGGGCAGAATCGTCATTTTTGGCTGTCCGACGGGCCAGTGTGGATTTCAAGCTGTCCGGGTCCCAAATAGTGATTTTCAGCAGTCTGGGTCCGAAACTGCCATTTTAGGTGGGACAGCCGAAAAATCACGAGTTTCGGACAGTTCTGGGCCAGAACAGTGATTTTATTCGACCGGGGGCAGAATCGTCATTTTTGGCTGTCCGACGGGCCGGTGTCGATTTCAGGTTGTCCGGGACCCAAATAGTGATTTTCAGCAGTCTGGGTCCGAAACTGCGATTTCTGGCGAGGCTGCCGAAAAATCACGAGTTTCGGGCAATTCGGGGCCAGAACAGCGATTTTCCGCTGTAGGGGGTAGAATCGTCATTTTCGGCTGTCTGACGGGTCGCTGTCGTTTTCAGGATGTCCGGGGCCCAAATAGTGATTTTCAGCAGTCTGGGTCCGGAACTGCGCTTTCTGGTCGGCTTACCGAAAAATCACGCGTTTCGGGCAGTTCTGGTCCAGAACTGCAATTTTCCGCTGTCGGGGGTAGAATCGTCATTTTCGGCTATCTGACGGGTCGCTGTCGTTTTCAGGCTGTCCGGGGCCCAAATAGTGATTTTCAACAGTCTGGGTCCAGAATTGCGCTTTCTGGTTGGCTTTCCGAAAAATCACGAGTTTCAGGCAGTTCTGGTCCAGAACAGCAATTTTCCGCTGATGGGGGCAGAATCGTCATTTTTGGCTGTCCGACGGGCCAGTGTGGATTTCAACCAGTCCGGGTCCCAAATAGTGATTTTCTGCAGTCTGGGTCCGAAACTGCGATTTCAGGTGGGACAGCCGAAAAATCCCGAGTTTCGGGCAGTCCTGGGCCAGAACAGTGATTTTATTCGACCGGCGGCAGAAACGTCATTTTTGGCTGTCCGACGGGCCGGTGTCGATTTCAGGCTGTCCGGGACCCAAATAGGGATTTTCAGCAGTCTGGGTCCGAAACAGCGATTTCTGGCGGGGCTGCCGAAAAATCACGAGTTTCGGGCAATTCGGGGCCAGAACAGCGATTTTCCGCTGTAGGGGTAGAATCGTCATTTTCGGCTGTCTGACGAGTCGCTGTCGTTTTCAGGATGTCCGGGGCCCAAATAGTGATTTTCAGCAGTCTGGGTCCGGAACTGCGCTTTCTGGTCGGCTTACCGAAAAATCACGAGTTTCGGGCAGTTCTGGTCCAGAACAGCAATTTTCCGCTGATGGGGGCAGAATCGTCATTTTTGGCTGTCCGACGGGCCAGTGTGGATTTCAAGCTGTCCGGGTCCCAAATAGTGATTTTCAGCAGTCTGGGTCCGAAACTGCCATTTTAGGTGGGACAGCCGAAAAATCACGAGTTTCGGACAGTTCTGGGCCAGAACAGTGATTTTATTCGACCGGGGGCAGAATCGTCATTTTTGGCTGTCCGACGGGCCGGTGTCGATTTCAGGTTGTCCGGGACCCAAATAGTGATTTTCAGCAGTCTGGGTCCGAAACTGCGATTTCTGGCGAGGCTGCCGAAAAATCACGAGTTTCGGGCAATTCGGGGCCAGAACAGCGATTTTCCGCTGTAGGGGGTAGAATCGTCATTTTCGGCTGTCTGACGGGTCGCTGTCGTTTTCAGGATGTCCGGGGCCCAAATAGTGATTTTCAGCAGTCTGGGTCCGGAACTGCGCTTTCTGGTCGGCTTACCGAAAAATCACGCGTTTCGGGCAGTTCTGGTCCAGAACTGCAATTTTCCGCTGTCGGGGGTAGAATCGTCATTTTCGGCTATCTGACGGGTCGCTGTCGTTTTCAGGCTGTCCGGGGCCCAAATAGTGATTTTCAACAGTCTGGGTCCAGAATTGCGCTTTCTGGTTGGCTTACCGAAAAATCACGAGTTTCAGGCAGTTCTGGTCCAGAACAGCAATTTTCCGCTGATGGGGGCAGAATCGTCATTTTTGGCTGTCCGACGGGCCAGTGTGGATTTCAACCAGTCCGGGTCCCAAATAGTGATTTTCTGCAGTCTGGGTCCGAAACTGCGATTTCAGGTGGGACAGCCGAAAAATCCCGAGTTTCGGGCAGTCCTGGGCCAGAACAGTGATTTTATTCGACCGGCGGCAGAAACGTCATTTTTGGCTGTCCGACGGGCCGGTGTCGATTTCTGGCTGTCCGGGACCCAAATAGGGATTTTCAGCAGTCTGGGTCCGAAACAGCGATTTCTGGCGGGGCTGCCGAAAAATCACGAGTTTCGGGCAATTCGGGGCCAGAACAGCGATTTTCCGCTGTAGGGGGTAGAATCGTCATTTTCGGCTGTCTGACGGGTCGCTGTCGTTTTCAGGATGTCCGGGGCCCAAATAGTGATTTTCAGCAGTCTGGGTCCGGAACTGCGCTTTCTGGTCGGCTTACCGAAAAATCACGCGTTTCGGGCAGTTCTGGTCCAGAACTGCAATTTTTCGCTGTCGGGGGTAGAATCGTCATTTTCGGCTATCTGACGGGTCGCTGTCGTTTTCAGGCTGTCCGGGGCCCAAATAGTGATTTTCAACAGTCTGGGTCCAGAATTGCGCTTTCTGGTTGGCTTACCGAAAAATCACGAGTTTCAGGCAGTTCTGGTCCAGAACAGCAATTTTCCGCTGATGGGGGCAGAATCGTCATTTTTGGCTGTCCGACGGGCCAGTGTGGATTTCAACCAGTCCGGGTCCCAAATAGTGATTTTCTGCAGTCTGGGTCCGAAACTGCGATTTCAGGTGGGACAGCCGAAAAATCCCGAGTTTCGGGCAGTCCTGGGCCAGAACAGTGATTTTATTCGACCGGCGGCAGAAACGTCATTTTTGGCTGTCCGACGGGCCGGTGTCGATTTCAGGCTGTCCGGGACCCAAATAGGGATTTTCAGCAGTCTGGGTCCGAAACAGCGATTTCTGGTGGGGCTGCCGAAAAATCACGAGTTTCGGGCAGTCCTGGGCCAGAACTGTGATTTTCGTCGATCGGGGGCAGAATCCTCATTTTTAGCTGTCCGACGGGCCGGTGTGGTTTTCAAGCTGTCCGGGACCCAAATAGTGATTTTCAGCAGTCTGGGTCCGAAACTTCGATTTCAGGTGGGACAGCCGAAAAATCACGAGTTTCGGGCAGTTCTGGGCCAGAACAGTGATTTTATTCTACCGGGGGCAGAATCGTCATTTTTGGCTGTCCGACGGGCCGGTGTTGATTTCAGGTTGTCCGGGACCCAAATAGGGATTTTCAGCAGTCTGGGTCCGAAACAGCGATTTCTGGCGGGGCTGCCGAAAAATCACGAGTTTCGGGCAATTCGGGGCCAGAACAGCGATTTTCCGCTGTAGGGGGTAGAATCGTCATTTTCGGCTGTCTGACGGGTCGCTGTCGTTTTCAGGATGTCCGGGGCCCAAATAGTGATTTTCAGCAGTCTGGGTCCGAAACTGCGCTTTCTGGTCGGCTTACCGAAAAATCACGAGTTTCGGGCAGTTCTGGTCCAGAACAGCAATTTTCCGCTGATGGGGGCAGAATCGTCATTTTTGGCTGTCCGACGGGCCAATGTGGATTTCAAGCTGTCCGGGTCCCAAATAGTGATTTTCAGCAGCCTGGGTCCGAAACTGCCATTTCAGGTGGGACAGCCGAAAAATCACGAGTTTCGGGCAGTTCTGGGCCAGAACAGTGATTTTATTCGACCGGGGGCAGAATCGTCATTTTTGGCTGTCCGACGGGCCGGTGTCGATTTCAGGTTGTCCGGGACCCAAATAGGGATTCTCAGCAGTCTGGGTCCGAAACTGCGATTTCTGGCGGGGCTGCCGAAAAATCACGAGTTTCGGGCAATTCTGGGCCAGAACTGCGATTTTCTGCTGTCGGGGGTAGAATCGTCATTTTCGGCTGTCTGACGGGTCGCTGTCGTTTTCAGGATGTCCGGGGCCCAAATAGTGATTTTCAGCAGTCTGGGTCTGGAACTGCGCTTTCTGGTCGGCTTACCGAAAAATCACGCGTTTCGGGCAGTTCTGGTCCAGAACTGCAATTTTCCGCTGTCGGGGGTAGAATCGTCATTTTCGGCTATCTGACGGGTCGCTGTCGTTTTCAGGCTGTCCGGGGCCCAAATAGTGATTTTCAACAGTCCGGGTCCAGAACTGCGCTTTCTGGTTGGCTTTCCGAAAAATCACGAGTTTCGGGCAGTTCAGGGCCAGAACAGTGATTTTCCGCTGATGGGGGCAGAATCGTCATTTTTGGCTGTCCGACGGGCCAGTGTGGATTTCAAGCAGTCCGGGTCCCAAATAGTGATTTTCTGCAGTCTGGGTCCGAAACCGCGATTTCAGGTGGGACAGCCGAAAAATCCCGAGTTTCAGGCAGTCCTGGGCCAGAACAGTGATTTTATTCGACCGGGGGCAGAATCGTCATTTTTGGCTGTCCGACGGGCCGGTGTCGATTTCAGGTTGTCCGGGACCCAAATAGGGATTCTCAGCAGTCTGGGTCCGAAACTGCGATTTCTGGCGGGGCTGCCGAAAAATCACGAGTTTCGGGCAATTCTGGGCCAGAACAGCGATTTTCTGCTGTCGGGGGTAGAATCGTCATTTTCGGCTGTCTGACGGGTCGCTGTCGTTTTCAGGATGTCCGGGGCCCAAATAGTGATTTTCAGCAGTCTGGGTCCGGAACTGCGCTTTCTGGTCGGCTTACCGAAAAATCACGCGTTTCGGGCAGATCTGGTCCAGAACTGCAATTTTCCGCTGTCGGGGGTAGAATCGTCATTTTCGGCTATCTGACGGGTCGCTGTCGTTTTCAGGCTGTCCGGGGCCCAAATAGTGATTTTCAACAGTCCGGGTCCAGAACTGCGCTTTCTGGTTGGCTTTCCGAAAAATCACGAGTTTCGGGCAGTTCAGGGCCAGAACAGTGATTTTCCGCTGATGGGGGCAGAATCGTCATTTTTGGCTGTCCGACGGGCCAGTGTGGATTTCAAGCAGTCCGGGTCCCAAATAGTGATTTTCTGCAGTCTGGGTCCGAAACCGCGATTTCAGGTGGGACAGCCGAAAAATCCCGAGTTTCAGGCAGTCCTGGGCCAGAACAGTGATTTTATTCGACCGGCGGCAGAAACGTCATTTTTGGCTGTCCGACGGGCCGGTGTCGGTTTCAGGCTGTCCGGGACCCAAATAGGGATCTTCAGCAGTCTGGGTCCGAAACAGCGATTTCTGGCGGGGCTGCCGAAAAATCACGAGTTTCGGGCAGTTCAGGGCCAGAACAGTGATTTTCCGCTGATGGGGGCAGAATCGTCATTTTTGGCTGTCCGACGGGCCAGTGTGGATTTCAAGCAGTCCGGGTCCCAAAAAGTGATTTTCAGCAGTCTGGGTCCGAAACTGCGATTTCAGGTGGGACAGCCGAAAAATCCCGAGTTTCGGGCAGTCCTGGGCCAGAACAGTGATTTTATTCGACCGGCGGCAGAAACGTCATTTTTGGCTGTCCGACGGGCCGGTGTCGGTTTCAGGCTGTCCGGGACCCAAATAGGGATCCTCAGCAGTCTGGGTCCGAAACTGCGATTTCTGGCGGGGCTGTCGAAAAATCACGAGTTTCGGGCAGTCCTGGGCCAGAACTGTGATTTTCGTCAATCGGGGGCAGAATCGTCAATTTTAGCAATCCTACGGGCTGGTGTGGATTTCAAGCTGTCCGGGACCCAAATAGTGATTTTCAGCAGTCTGGGTCCAGAACTGCGCTTTCTGGTTGGCTTACCGAAAAATCACGAGTTTCAGGCAGTCCTGGGCCAGAACAGTGATTTTATTCGACCGGCGGCAGAAACGTCATTTTTGGCTGCCCGACGGGCCGGTGTCGATTTCAGGCTGTCCAGGACCCAAATAGGGATTTTCAGCAGTCTGGGTCCGAAACAGCGATTTCTGGCGGGGCTGCCGAAAAATCACGAGTTTCGGGCAGTCCTGGGCCAGAACTGTGATTTTCGTCGATCGGGGGCAGAATCGTCATTTTTAGCTGTCCGACGGGCCGGTGTGGTTTTCAAGCTATCCGGGACCCAAATAGTGATTTTCAGCAGTCTGGGTCCGAAACTTCGATTTTAGGTGGGACAGCCGAAAAATCACGAGTTTCGGGCAGTTCTGGGCCAGAACAGTGATTTTATTCTACCGGGGGCAGAATCGTCATTTTTGGCTATCCGACGGGCCGGTGTCGATTTCAGGTTGTCCGGGACCTAAATAGGGATTTTCAGCAATCTGGGTGCGAAACAGCGATTTCTGGCGGGGCTGCCGAAAAATCACGAGTTTCGGGCAATTCGGGGCCAGAACAGCGATTTTCCGCTGTAGGGGGTAGAATCGTCATTTTCGGCTGTCTGACGGGTCGCTGTCGTTTTCAGGATGTCCGGGGCCCAAATAGTGATTTTCAGCAGTCTGGGTCCGGAACTGCGCTTTCTGGTCGGCTTACCGAAAAATCACGCGTTTCGGGCAGTTCTGGTCCAGAACTGCAATTTTCCGCTGTCGGGGGTAGAATCGTCATTTTCGGCTATCTGACGGGTCGCTGTCGTTTTCAGGATGTCCGGGGCCCAAATAGTGATTTTCAGCAGTCTGGGTCCGGAACTGCGCTTTCTGGTCGGCTTACCGAAAAATCACGAGTTTCGGGCAGTTCTGGTCCAGAACAGCAATTTTCCGCTGATGGGGGCAGAATCGTCATTTTTGGCTGTCCGACGGGCCAATGTGGATTTCAAGCTGTCCGGGTCCCAAATAGTGATTTTCAGCAGTCTGGGTCCGAAACTGCCATTTCAGGTGGGACAGCCGAAAAATCACGAGTTTTGGGCAGTTCTGGGCCAGAACAGTGATTTTATTCGACCGGGGGCAGAATCGTCATTTTTGGCTGTCCGACGGGCCGGTGTCGATTTCAGGTTGTCCGGGACCCAAATAGGGATTCTCAGCAGTCTGGGTCCGAAACTGCGATTTCTGGCGGGGCTGCCGAAAAATCACGAGTTTCGGGCAATTCTGGGCCAGAACAGCGATTTTCTGCTGTCGGGGGTAGAATCGTCATTTTCGGCTGTCTGACGGGTCGCTGTCGTTTTCAGGATGTCCGGGGCCCAAATAGTGATTTTCAGCAGTCTGGGTCCGGAACTGCGCTTTCTGGTCGGCTTACCGAAAAATCACGCGTTTCGGGCAGTTCTGGTCCAGAACTGCAATTTTCCGCTGTCGGGGGTAGAATCGTCATTTTCGGCTATCTGACGGGTCGCTGTCGTTTTCAGGCTGTCCGGGGCCCAAATAGTGATTTTCAACAGTCCGGGTCCAGAACTGCGCTTTCTGGTTGGCTTTCCGAAAAATCACGAGTTTCGGGCAGTTCAGGGCCAGAACAGTGATTTTCCGCTGATGGGGGCAGAATCGTCATTTTTGGCTGTCCGACGGGCCAGTGTGGATTTCAAGCAGTCCGGGTCCCAAATAGTGATTTTCTGCAGTCTGGGTCCGAAACCGCGATTTCAGGTGGGACAGCCGAAAAATCCCGAGTTTCAGGCAGTCCTGGGCCAGAACAGTGATTTTATTCGACCGGCGGCAGAAACGTCATTTTTGGCTGTCCGACGGGCCGGTGTCGGTTTCAGGCTGTCCGGGACCCAAATAGGGATCTTCAGCAGTCTGGGTCCGAAACAGCGATTTCTGGCGGGGCTGCCGAAAAATCACGAGTTTCGGGCAGTTCAGGGCCAGAACAGTGATTTTCCGCTGATGGGGGCAGAATCGTCATTTTTGGCTGTCCGACGGGCCAGTGTGGATTTCAAGCAGTCCGGGTCCCAAAAAGTGATTTTCAGCAGTCTGGGTCCGAAACTGCGATTTCAGGTGGGACAGCCGAAAAATCCCGAGTTTCGGGCAGTCCTGGGCCAGAACAGTGATTTTATTCGACCGGCGGCAGAAACGTCATTTTTGGCTGTCCGACGGGCCGGTGTCGGTTTCAGGCTGTCCGGGACCCAAATAGGGATCCTCAGCAGTCTGGGTCCGAAACTGCGATTTCTGGCGGGGCTGTCGAAAAATCACGAGTTTCGGGCAGTCCTGGGCCAGAACTGTGATTTTCGTCAATCGGGGGCAGAATCGTCAATTTTAGCAATCCTACGGGCTGGTGTGGATTTCAAGCTGTCCGGGACCCAAATAGTGATTTTCAGCAGTCTGGGTCCAGAACTGCGCTTTCTGGTTGGCTTACCGAAAAATCACGAGTTTCAGGCAGTCCTGGGCCAGAACAGTGATTTTATTCGACCGGCGGCAGAAACGCCATTTTTGGCTGCCCGACGGGCCGGTGTCGATTTCAGGCTGTCCGGGACCCAAATAGGGATTTTCAGCAGTCTGGGTCCGAAACAGCGATTTCTGGCGGGGCTGCCGAAAAATCACGAGTTTCGGGCAGTCCTGGGCCAGAACTGTGATTTTCGTCGATCGGGGGCAGAATCATCATTTTTAGCTGTCCGACGGGCCGGTGTGGTTTTCAAGCTATCCGGGACCCAAATAGTGATTTTCAGCAGTCTGGGTCCGAAACTTCGATTTCAGGTGGGACAGCCGAAAAATCACGAGTTTCGGGCAGTTCTGGGCCAGAACAGTGATTTTATTCTACCGGGGGCAGAATCGTCATTTTTGGCTATCCGACGGGCCGGTGTCGATTTCAGGTTGTCCGGGACCTAAATAGGGATTTTCAGCAATCTGGGTGCGAAACAGCGATTTCTGGCGGGGCTGCCGAAAAATCACGAGTTTCGGGCAATTCGGGGCCAGAACAGCGATTTTCCGCTGTAGGGGGTAGAATCGTCATTTTCGGCTGTCTGACGGGTCGCTGTCGTTTTCAGGATGTCCGGGGCCCAAATAGTGATTTTCAGCAGTCTGGGTCCGGAACTGCGCTTTCTGGTCGGCTTACCGAAAAATCACGCGTTTCGGGCAGTTCTGGTCCAGAACTGCAATTTTCCGCTGTCGGGGGTAGAATCGTCATTTTCGGCTATCTGACGGGTCGCTGTCGTTTTCAGGATGTCCGGGGCCCAAATAGTGATTTTCAGCAGTCTGGGTCCGGAACTGCGCTTTCTGGTCGGCTTACCGAAAAATCACGAGTTTCGGGCAGTTCTGGTCCAGAACAGCAATTTTCCGCTGATGGGGGCAGAATCGTCATTTTTGGCTGTCCGACGGGCCAATGTGGATTTCAAGCTGTCCGGGTCCCAAATAGTGATTTTCAGCAGTCTGGGTCCGAAACTGCCATTTCAGGTGGGACAGCCGAAAAATCACGAGTTTTGGGCAGTTCTGGGCCAGAACAGTGATTTTATTCGACCGGGGGCAGAATCGTCATTTTTGGCTGTCCGACGGGCCGGTGTCGATTTCAGGTTGTCCGGGACCCAAATAGGGATTCTCAGCAGTCTGGGTCCGAAACTGCGATTTCTGGCGGGGCTGCCGAAAAATCACGAGTTTCGGGCAATTCTGGGCCAGAACAGCGATTTTCTGCTGTCGGGGGTAGAATCGTCATTTTCGGCTGTCTGACGGGTCGCTGTCGTTTTCAGGATGTCCGGGGCCCAAATAGTGATTTTCAGCAGTCTGGGTCCGGAACTGCGCTTTCTGGTCGGCTTACCGAAAAATCACGCGTTTCGGGCAGTTCTGGTCCAGAACTGCAATTTTCCGCTGTCGGGGGTAGAATCGTCATTTTCGGCTATCTGACGGGTCGCTGTCGTTTTCAGGCTGTCCGGGGCCCAAATAGTGATTTTCAACAGTCCGGGTCCAGAACTGCGCTTTCTGGTTGGCTTTCCGAAAAATCACGAGTTTCGGGCAGTTCAGGGCCAGAACAGTGATTTTCCGCTGATGGGGGCAGAATCGTCATTTTTGGCTGTCCGACGGGCCAGTGTGGATTTCAAGCAGTCCGGGTCCCAAATAGTGATTTTCTGCAGTCTGGGTCCGAAACCGCGATTTCAGGTGGGACAGCCGAAAAATCCCGAGTTTCAGGCAGTCCTGGGCCAGAACAGTGATTTTATTCGACCGGCGGCAGAAACGTCATTTTTGGCTGTCCGACGGGCCGGTGTCGGTTTCAGGCTGTCCGGGACCCAAATAGGGATCTTCAGCAGTCTGGGTCCGAAACAGCGATTTCTGGCGGGGCTGCCGAAAAATCACGAGTTTCGGGCAGTTCAGGGCCAGAACAGTGATTTTCCGCTGATGGGGGCAGAATCGTCATTTTTGGCTGTCCGACGGGCCAGTGTGGATTTCAAGCAGTCCGGGTCCCAAAAAGTGATTTTCAGCAGTCTGGGTCCGAAACTGCGATTTCAGGTGGGACAGCCGAAAAATCCCGAGTTTCGGGCAGTCCTGGGCCAGAACAGTGATTTTATTCGACCGGCGGCAGAAACGTCATTTTTGGCTGTCCGACGGGCCGGTGTCGGTTTCAGGCTGTCCGGGACCCAAATAGGGATCCTCAGCAGTCTGGGTCCGAAACTGCGATTTCTGGCGGGGCTGTCGAAAAATCACGAGTTTCGGGCAGTCCTGGGCCAGAACTGTGATTTTCGTCAATCGGGGGCAGAATCGTCAATTTTAGCAATCCTACGGGCTGGTGTGGATTTCAAGCTGTCCGGGACCCAAATAGTGATTTTCAGCAGTCTGGGTCGAGAACTGCGCTTTCTGGTTGGCTTACCGAAAAATCACGAGTTTCAGGCAGTCCTGGGCCAGAACAATGATTTTATTCGACCGGCGGCAGAAACGTCATTTTTGGCTGTCCGACGGGCCGGTGTCGATTTCAGGCTGTCCGGGACCCAAATAGGGATTTTCAGCAGTCTGGGTCCGAAACTGCGATTTCTGGCGGGGCTGCCGAAAAATCACGAGTTTCGGGCAGTCCTGGGCCAGAACTGTGATTTTCGTCGATCGGGGGCAGAATCGCCATTTTTAGCTGTCCGACGGGCCGGTGTGGTTTTCAAGCTGTCCGGGACCCAAATAGTGATTTTCAGCAGTCTGGGTCCGAAACTTCGATTTCAGGTGGGACAGCCGAAAAATCACGAGTTTCGGGCAGTTCTGGGCCGGAACAGTGGTTTTATTCTACCGGGGGCAGAATCGTCATTTTTGGCTGTCCGACGGGCCGGTGTCGATTTCAGGTTGTCCGGGACCCAAATAGGGATTTTCAGCAGTCTGGGTCCGAAACAGCGATTTCTGGCGGGGCTGCCGAAAAATCACGAGTTTCGGGCAATTCGGGCCCAGAACAGCGATTTTCCGCTGTAGGGCGTAGAATCGTCATTTTCGGCTGTCTGACGGGTCGCTGTCGTTTTCAGGATGTCCGGGGCCCAAATAGTGATTTTCAGCAGTCTGGGTCCGGAACTGCGCTTTCTGGTCGGCTTACCGAAAAATCACGAGTTTCGGGCAGTTCTGGTCCAGAACAGCAATTTTCCGCTGATGGGGGCAGAATCGTCATTTTTGGCTGTCCGACGGGCCAGTGTGGATTTCAAGCTGTCCGGGTCCCAAATAGTGATTTTCAGCAGTCTGGGTCCGAAATTGCCATTTCAGGTGGGACAGCCGAAAAATCACGAGTTTCGGGCAGTTCTGGGCCAGAACAGTGATTTTATTCGACCGGGGGCAGAATCGTCATTTTTGGCTGTCCGACGGGCCGGTGTCGATTTCAGGTTGTCCGGGACCCAAATAGGGATTTTCAGCAGTCTGGGTCCGAAACTGCGATTTCTGGCGGGGCTGCCGAAAAATCACGAGTTTCGGGCAATTCTGGGCCAGAACAGCGATTTTCTGCTGTCGGGGGTAGAATCGTCCTTTTCGGCTGTCTGACGGGTCGCTGTCGTTTTCAGGATGTCCGGGGCCCAAATAGTGATTTCCAGCAGTCTGGGTCCGGAACTGCGCTTTCTGGTCGGCTTACCGAAAAATCACGCGTTTCGGGCAGTTCTGGTCCTGAACAGCAATTTTCCGCTGTCAGGGGTAGAATCGTCATTTTCGGCTATCTGACGGGTCGCTGTCGTTTTCAGGCTGTCCGGGGCCCAAATAGTGATTTTCAACAGTCTGGGTCCAGAACTGCGCTTTCTGGTTGGCTTACCGAAAAATCACGAGTTTCAGGCAGTTCTGGTCCAGAACAGCAATTTTCCGCTGATGGGGGCAGAATCGTCATTTTTGGCTGTCCGACGGGCCAGTGTGGATTTCAAGCTGTCCGGGTCCCAAATAGTGATTTTCAGCAGTCTGGGTCCGAAATTGCCATTTCAGGTGGGACAGCCGAAAAATCACGAGTTTCGGGCAGTTCTGGGCCAGAACAGTGATTTTATTCGACCGGGGGCAGAATCGTCATTTTTGGCTGTCCGACGGGCCGGTGTCGATTTCAGGTTGTCCGGGACCCAAATAGGGATTTTCAGCAGTCTGGGTCCGAAACTGCGATTTCTGGCGGGGCTGCCGAAAAATCACGAGTTTCGGGCAATTCTGGGCCAGAACAGCGATTTTCTGCTGTCGGGGGTAGAATCGTCATTTTCGGCTGTCTGACGGGTCGCTGTCGTTTTCAGGATGTCCGGTGCCCAAATAGTGATTTCCAGCAGTCTGGGTCCGGAACTGCGCTTTCTGGTCGGCTTACCGAAAAATCACGCGTTTCGGGCAGTTCTGGTCCTGAACAGCAATTTTCCGCTGTCAGGGGTAGAATCGTCATTTTCGGCTATCTGACGGGTCGCTGTCGTTTTCAGGCTGTCCGGGGCCCAAATAGTGATTTTCAACAGTCTGGGTCCAGAACTGCGCTTTCTGGTTGGCTTACCGAAAAATCACGAGTTTCAGGCAGTTCTGGTCCAGAACAGCAATTTTCCGCTGATGGGGGCAGAATCGTCATTTTTGGCTGTCCGACGGGCCAGTGTGGATTTCAAGCAGTCCGGGTCCCAAATAGTGATTTTCTGCAGTCTGGGTCCGAAACTGCGATTTCAGGTGGGACAGCCGAAAAATCCCGAGTTTCGGGCAGTCCTGGGCCAGAACAGTGATTTTATTCGACCGGCGGCAGAAACGTCATTTTTGGCTGTCCGACGGGCCGGTGTCGATTTCAGGCTGTCCGGGACCCAAATAGGGATTTTCAGAAGTCTGGGTCCGAAACAGCGATTTCTGGCGGGGCTGCCGAAAAATCACGAGTTTCGGGCAGTCTTGGGCCAGAACTGTGATTTTCGTCGATCGGGGGCAGAATCGTCATTTTTAGCTGTCCGACGGGCCGGTGTGGATTTCAAGCTGTCCGGGACCCAAATAGGGATTTTCAGCAGTCTGGGTCTGAAACTGCGATTTCTGGCGGGGCTGCCGAAAAATCACGAGTTTCGGGCAATTCTGGGCCAGAACAGCGATTTTCTGCTGTCGGGGGTAGAATCGTCATTTTCGGCTGTCTGACGGGTCGCTGTCGTTTTCAGGATGTCCGGGGCCCAAATAGTGATTTTCAGCAGTCTGGGTCCGGAACTGCGCTTTCTGGTCGGCTTACCGAAAAATCACGCGTTTCGGGCAGTTCAGGCCCAGAACAGCAATTTTCCGCTGTCGGGGGTAGAATCGTCATTTTCGGCTATCTGACGGGTCGCTGTCGTTTTCAGGCTGTCCGGGGCCCAAATAGTGATTTTCAACAGTCTGGGTCCAGAACTGCGCTTTCTGGTCGGCTTACCGAAAAATCACGAGTTTCAGGCAGTTCTGGTCCAGAACAGCAATTTTCCGCTGATGGGGGCAGAATCGTCATTTTTGGCTGTCCGACGGGCCAGTGTGGATTTCAAGCAGTCCGGGTCCCAAATAGTGATTTTCGGCAGTCTGGGTCCGAAATTGCCATTTCAGGTGGGACAGCCGAAAAATCCCGAGTTTCGGGCAGTCCTGGGCCAGAACAGTGATTTTATTCGACCGGGGGCAGAATCGTCATTTTTGGCTGTCCGACGGGCCGGTGTCGATTTCAGGTTGTCCGGGACCCAAATAGGGATTTTCAGCAGTCTGGGTCCGAAACAGAGATTTCTGGCGGGGCTGCCGAAAAATCACGAGTTTCGGGCAATTCGGGGCCAGAACAGCGATTTTCCGCTGTAGGGGGTAGAATCGTCATTTTCGGCTGTCTGACGGGTCGCTGTCGTTTTCAGGATGTCCGGGGCCCAAATAGTGATTTTCAGCAGTCTGGGTCCGGAACTGCGCTTTCTGGTCGGCTTACCGAAAAATCACGAGTTTCGGGCAGTTCTGGTCCAGAACAGCAATTTTCCGCTGATGGGGGCAGAATCGTCATTTTTGGCTGTCCGACGGGCCAGTGTGGATTTCAAGCAGTCCGGGTCCCAAATAGTGATTTTCAGCAGTCTGGGTCCGAAACTGCGATTTCAGGTGGGACAGCCGAAAAATCCCGAGTTTCGGGCAGTCCTGGGCCAGAACAGTGATTTTATTCGACCGGCAGTAGAAACGTCATTTTTGGCTGTCCGACGGGCCGGTGTCGATTTCAGGTTGTCCGGGACCCAAATAGGGATTTTCAGCAGTCTGGGTCCGAAACAGAGATTTCTGGCGGGGCTGCCGAAAAATCACGAGTTTCGGGCAATTCGGGGCCAGAACAGCGATTTTCCGCTGTAGGGGGTAGAATCGTCATTTTCGGCTGTCTGACGGGTCGCTGTCGTTTTCAGGATGTCCGGGGCCCAAATAGTGATTTTCAGCAGTCTGGGTCCGGAACTGCGCTTTCTGGTCGGCTTACCGAAAAATCACGAGTTTCGGGCAGTTCTGGTCCAGAACAGCAATTTTCCGCTGATGGGGGCAGAATCGTCATTTTTGGCTGTCCGACGGGCCAGTGTGGATTTCAAGCTGTCCGGGTCCCAAATAGTGATTTTCAGCAGTCTGGGTCCGAAACTGCCATTTCAGGTGGGACAGCCGAAAAATCACGAGTTTCGGGCAGTTCTGGGCCAGAACAGTGATTTTATTCGACCGGGGGCAGAATCGTCATTTTTGGCTGTCCGACGGGCCGGTGTCGATTTCAGGTTGTCCGGGACCCAAATAGGGATTTTCAGCAGTCTGGGTCCGAAACTGCTATTTCTGGCGGGGCTGCCGAAAAATCACGAGTTTCGGGCAATTATGGGCCAGAACAGCGATTTTCTGCTGTCGGGGGTAGAATCGTCATTTTCGGCTGTCTGACGGGTCGCTGTCGTTTTCAGGATGTCCGGGGCCCAAATAGTGATTTTCAGCAGTCTGGGTCCGGAACTGCGCTTTCTGGTCGGCTTACCGAAAAATCACGCGTTTCGGGCAGTTCAGGCCCAGAACAGCAATTTTCCGCTGTCGGGGGTAGAATCGTCATTTTCGGCTATCTGACGGGTCGCTGTCGTTTTCAGGCTGTCCGGGGCCCAAATAGTGATTTTCAACAGTCTGGGTCCAGAACTGCGCTTTCTGGTCGGCTTACCGAAAAATCACGAGTTTCAGGCAGTTCTGGTCCAGAACAGCAATTTTCCGCTGATGGGGGCAGAATCGTCATTTTTGGCTGTCCGACGGGCCAGTGTGGATTTCAAGCAGTCCGGGTCCCAAATAGTGATTTTCGGCAGTCTGGGTCCGAAACTGCGATTTCAGGTGGGACAGCCGAAAAATCCCGAGTTTCGGGCAGTCCTGGGCCAGAACAGTGATTTTATTCGACCGGCAGTAGAAACGTCATTTTTGGCTGTCCGACGGGCCGGTGTCGATTTCAGGTTGTCCGGGACCCAAATAGGGATTTTCAGCAGTCTGGGTCCGAAACAGAGATTTCTGGCGGGGCTGCCGAAAAATCACGAGTTTCGGGCAATTCGGGGCCAGAACAGCGATTTTCCGCTGTAGGGGGTAGAATCGTCATTTTCGGCTGTCTGACGGGTCGCTGTCGTTTTCAGGATGTCCGGGGCCCAAATAGTGATTTTCAGCAGTCTGGGTCCGGAACTGCACTTTCTGGTCGGCTTACCGAAAAATCACGAGTTTCGGGCAGTTCTGGTCCAGAACAGCAATTTTCCGCTGATGGGGGCAGAATCGTCATTTTTGGCTGTCCGACGGGCCAGTGTGGATTTCAAGCAGTCCGGGTCCCAAATAGTGATTTTCAGCAGTCTGGGTCCGAAACTGCGATTTCAGGTGGGACAGCCGAAAAATCCCGAGTTTCGGGCAGTCCTGGGCCAGAACAGTGATTTTATTCGACCGGCAGTAGAAACGTCATTTTTGGCTGTCCGACGGGCCGGTGTCGATTTCAGGATGTCCGGGGCCCAAATAGTGATTTTCAGCAGTCTGGGTCCGGAACTGCGCTTTCTGGTCGGCTTACCGAAAAATCACGCGTTTCGGGCAGTTCAGGCCCAGAACAGCAATTTTCCGCTGTCGGGGGTAGAATCGTCATTTTCGGCTATCTGACGGGTCGCTGTCGTTTTCAGGCTGTCCGGGGCCCAAATAGTGATTTTCAACAGTCTGGGTCCAGAACTGCGCTTTCTGGTCGGCTTACCGAAAAATCACGAGTTTCAGGCAGTTCTGGTCCAGAACAGCAATTTTCCGCTGATGGGGGCAGAATCGTCATTTTTGGCTGTCCGACGGGCCAGTGTGGATTTCAAGCAGTCCGGGTCCCAAATAGTGATTTTCGGCAGTCTGGGTCCGAAACTGCGATTTCAGGTGGGACAGCCGAAAAATCCCGAGTTTCGGGCAGTCCTGGGCCAGAACAGTGATTTTATTCGACCGGCAGTAGAAACGTCATTTTTGGCTGTCCGACGGGCCGGTGTCGATTTCAGGTTGTCCGGGACCCAAATAGGGATTTTCAGCAGTCTGGGTCCGAAACAGAGATTTCTGGCGGGGCTGCCGAAAAATCACGAGTTTCGGGCAATTCGGGGCCAGAACAGCGATTTTCCGCTGTAGGGGGTAGAATCGTCATTTTCGGCTGTCTGACGGGTCGCTGTCGTTTTCAGGATGTCCGGGGCCCAAATAGTGATTTTCAGCAGTCTGGGTCCGGAACTGCACTTTCTGGTCGGCTTACCGAAAAATCACGAGTTTCGGGCAGTTCTGGTCCAGAACAGCAATTTTCCGCTGATGGGGGCAGAATCGTCATTTTTGGCTGTCCGACGGGCCAGTGTGGATTTCAAGCAGTCCGGGTCCCAAATAGTGATTTTCAGCAGTCTGGGTCCGAAACTGCGATTTCAGGTGGGACAGCCGAAAAATCCCGAGTTTCGGGCAGTCCTGGGCCAGAACAGTGATTTTATTCGACCGGCAGTAGAAACGTCATTTTTGGCTGTCCGACGGGCCGGTGTCGATTTCAGGTTGTCCGGGACCCAAATAGGGATTTTCAGCAGTCTGGGTCCGAAACAGAGATTTCTGGCGGGGCTGCCGAAAAATCACGAGTTTCGGGCAATTCGGGGCCAGAACAGCGATTTTCCGCTGTAGGGGGTAGAATCGTCATTTTCGGCTGTCTGACGGGTCGCTGTCGTTTTCAGGATGTCCGGGGCCCAAATAGTGATTTTCAGCAGTCTGGGTCCGGAACTGCACTTTCTGGTCGGCTTACCGAAAAATCACGAGTTTCGGGCAGTTCTGGTCCAGAACAGCAATTTTCCGCTGATGGGGGCAGAATCGTCATTTTTGGCTGTCCGACGGGCCAGTGTGGATTTCAAGCAGTCCGGGTCCCAAATAGTGATTTTCAGCAGTCTGGGTCCGAAACTGCGATTTCAGGTGGGACAGCCGAAAAATCCCGAGTTTCGGGCAGTCCTGGGCCAGAACAGTGATTTTATTCGACCGGCAGTAGAAACGTCATTTTTGGCTGTCCGACGGGCCGGTGTCGATTTCAGGTTGTCCGGGACCCAAATAGGGATTTTCAGCAGTCTGGGTCCGAAACAGAGATTTCTGGCGGGGCTGCCGAAAAATCACGAGTTTCGGGCAATTCGGGGCCAGAACAGCGATTTTCCGCTGTAGGGGGTAGAATCGTCATTTTCGGCTGTCTGACGGGTCGCTGTCGTTTTCAGGATGTCCGGGGCCCAAATAGTGATTTTCAGCAGTCTGGGTCCGGAACTGCGCTTTCTGGTCGGCTTACCGAAAAATCACGAGTTTCGGGCAGTTCAGGCCCAGAACAGCAATTTTCCGCTGTCGGGGGTAGAATCGTCATTTTCGGCTATCTGACGGGTCGCTGTCGTTTTCAGGCTGTCCGGGGCCCAAATAGTGATTTTCAACAGTCTGGGTCCAGAACTGCGCTTTCTGGTCGGCTTACCGAAAAATCACGAGTTTCAGGCAGTTCTGGTCCAGAACAGCAATTTTCCGCTGATGGGGGCAGAATCGTCATTTTTGGCTGTCCGACGGGCCAGTGTGGATTTCAAGCAGTCCGGGTCCCAAATAGTGATTTTCGGCAGTCTGGGTCCGAAACTGCGATTTCAGGTGGGACAGCCGAAAAATCCCGAGTTTCGGGCAGTCCTGGGCCAGAACAGTGATTTTATTCGACCGGCAGTAGAAACGTCATTTTTGGCTGTCCGACGGGCCGGTGTCGATTTCAGGTTGTCCGGGACCCAAATAGGGATTTTCAGCAGTCTGGGTCCGAAACAGAGATTTCTGGCGGGGCTGCCGAAAAATCACGAGTTTCGGGCAATTCGGGGCCAGAACAGCGATTTTCCGCTGTAGGGGGTAGAATCGTCATTTTCGGCTGTCTGACGGGTCGCTGTCGTTTTCAGGATGTCCGGGGCCCAAATAGTGATTTTCAGCAGTCTGGGTCCGGAACTGCACTTTCTGGTCGGCTTACCGAAAAATCACGAGTTTCGGGCAGTTCTGGTCCAGAACAGCAATTTTCCGCTGATGGGGGCAGAATCGTCATTTTTGGCTGTCCGACGGGCCAGTGTGGATTTCAAGCAGTCCGGGTCCCAAATAGTGATTTTCAGCAGTCTGGGTCCGAAACTGCGATTTCAGGTGGGACAGCCGAAAAATCCCGAGTTTCGGGCAGTCCTGGGCCAGAACAGTGATTTTATTCGACCGGCAGTAGAAACGTCATTTTTGGCTGTCCGACGGGCCGGTGTCGATTTCAGGTTGTCCGGGACCCAAATAGGGATTTTCAGCAGTCTGGGTCCGAAACAGAGATTTCTGGCGGGGCTGCCGAAAAATCACGAGTTTCGGGCAATTCGGGGCCAGAACAGCGATTTTCCGCTGTAGGGGGTAGAATCGTCATTTTCGGCTGTCTGACGGGTCGCTGTCGTTTTCAGGATGTCCGGGGCCCAAATAGTGATTTTCAGCAGTCTGGGTCCGGAACTGCGCTTTCTGGTCGGCTTACCGAAAAATCACGAGTTTCGGGCAGTTCTGGTCCAGAACAGCAATTTTCCGCTGATGGGGGCAGAATCGTCATTTTTGGCTGTCCGACGGGCCAGTGTGGATTTCAAGCTGTCCGGGTCCCAAATAGTGATTTTCAGCAGTCTGGGTCCGAAACTGCCATTTCAGGTGGGACAGCCGAAAAATCACGAGTTTCGGGCAGTTCTGGGCCAGAACAGTGATTTTATTCGACCGGGGGCAGAATCGTCATTTTTGGCTGTCCGACGGGCCGGTGTCGATTTCAGGTTGTCCGGGACCCAAATAGGGATTTTCAGCAGTCTGGGTCCGAAACTGCGATTTCTGGCGGGGCTGCCGAAAAATCACGAGTTTCGGGCAATTCTGGGCCAGAACAGCGATTTTCTGCTGTCGGGGGTAGAATCGTCATTTTCGGCTGTCTGACGGGTCGCTGTCGTTTTCAGGATGTCCGGGGCCCAAATAGTGATTTTCAGCAGTCTGGGTCCGGAACTGCGCTTTCTGGTCGGCTTACCGAAAAATCACGCGTTTCGGGCAGTTCTGGTCCTGAACAGCAATTTTCCGCTGTCGGGGGTAGAATCGTCATTTTCGGCTATCTGACGGGTCGCTATCGTTTTCAGGCTGTCCGGGGCCCAAATAGTGATTTTCAACAGTCTGGGTCCAGAACTGCGCTTTCTGGTTGGCTTACCGAAAAATCACGAGTTTCAGGCAGTTCTGGTCCAGAACAGCAATTTTCCGCTGATGGGGGCTGAATCGTCATTTTTGGCTGTCCGACGGGCCAGTGTGGATTTCAAGCAGTCCGGGTCCCAAATAGTGATTTTCAGCAGTCTGGGTCCGAAACAGCGATTTCAGGTGGGACAGCCGAAAAATCCCGAGTTTCGGGCAGTCCTGGGCCAGAACAGTGATTTTATTCGACCGGCGGCAGAAACGTCATTTTTGGCTGTCCGACGGGCCGGTGTCGATTTCAGGCTGTCCGGGACCCAAATAGGGATTTTCAGCAGTCTGGGTCCGAAACAGCGATTTCTGGCGGGGCTGCCGAAAAATCACGAGTTTCGGGCAGTCTTGGGCCAGAACTGTGATTTTCGTCGATCGGGGGCAGAATCGTCATTTTTAGCTGTCCGACGGGCCGGTGTGGATTTCAAGCTGTCCGGGACCCAAATAGGGATTTTCAGCAGTCTGGGTCCGAAACTGCGATTTCTGGCGGGGATGCCGAAAAATCACGAGTTTCGGGCAATTCTGGGCCAGAACAGCGATTTTCTGCTGTCGGGGGTAGAATCGTCATTTTCGGCTGTCTGACGGGTCGCTGTCGTTTTCAGGATGTCCGGGGCCCAAATAGTGATTTTCAGCAGTCTGGGTCCGGAACTGCGCTTTCTGGTCGGCTTACCGAAAAATCACGCGTTTCGGGCAGTTCTGGCCCAGAACAGCAATTTTCCGCTGTCGGGGGTAGAATCGTCATTTTCGGCTATCTGACGAATCGCTGTCGTTTTCAGGCTGTCCGGGGCCCAAATAGTGATTTTCAACAGTCTGGGTCCAGAACTGCGCTTTCTGGTTGGCTTACCGAAAAATCACGAGTTTCAGGCAGTTCTGGTCCAGAACAGCAATTTTCCGCTGATGGGGGCTGAATCGTCATTTTTGGCTGTCCGACGGGCCAGTGTGGATTTCAAGCAGTCCGGGTCCCAAATAGTGATTTTCGGCAGTCTGGGTCCGAAACTGCGATTTCAGGTGGGTCAGCCGAAAAATCCCGAGTTTCGGGCAGTCCTGGGCCAGAACAGTGATTTTATTCGACCGGCGGTAGAAACGTCATTTTTGGCTGTCCGACGGGCCGGTGTCGATTTCAGGTTGTCCGGGACCCAAATAGGGATTTTCAGCAGTCTGGGTCCGAAACAGCGATTTCTGGCGGGGCTGCCGAAAAATCACGAGTTTCGGGCAATTCGGGGCCAGAACAGCGATTTTCCGCTGTAGGGGGTAGAATCGTCATTTTCGGCTGTCTGACGGGTCGCTGTCGTTTTCAGGATGTCCGGGGCCCAAATAGTGATTTTCAGCAGTCTGGGTCCGGAACTGCGCTTTCTGGTCGGCTTACCGAAAAATCACGCGTTTCGGGCAGTTCTGGTCCTGAACAGCAATTTTCCGCTGTCGGGGGTAGAATCGTCATTTTCGGCTATCTGACGGGTCGCTATCGTTTTCAGGCTGTCCGGGGCCCAAATAGTGATTTTCAACAGTCTGGGTCCAGAACTGCGCTTTCTGGTTGGCTTACCGAAAAATCACGAGTTTCAGGCAGTTCTGGTCCAGAACAGCAATTTTCCGCTGATGGGGGCTGAATCGTCATTTTTGGCTGTCCGACGGGCCAGTGTGGATTTCAAGCAGTCCGGGTCCCAAATAGTGATTTTCAGCAGTCTGGGTCCGAAACAGCGATTTCAGGTGGGACAGCCGAAAAATCCCGAGTTTCGGGCAGTCCTGGGCCAGAACAGTGATTTTATTCGACCGGCGGCAGAAACGTCATTTTTGGCTGCCCGACGGGCCGGTGTCGATTTCAGGCTGTCCGGGACCCAAATAGGGATTTTCAGCAGTCTGGGTCCGAAACAGCGATTTCTGGCGGGGCTGCCGAAAAATCACGAGTTTCGGGCAGTCTTGGGCCAGAACTGTGATTTTCGTCGATCGGGGGCAGAATCGTCATTTTTAGCTGTCCGACGGGCCGGTGTGGATTTCAAGCTGTCCGGGACCCAAATAGGGATTTTCAGCAGTCTGGGTCCGAAACTGCGATTTCTGGCGGGGATGCCGAAAAATCACGAGTTTCGGGCAATTCTGGGCCAGAACAGCGATTTTCTGCTGTCGGGGGTAGAATCGTCATTTTCGGCTGTCTGACGGGTCGCTGTCGTTTTCAGGATGTCCGGGGCCCAAATAGTGATTTTCAGCAGTCTGGGTCCGGAACTGCGCTTTCTGGTCGGCTTACCGAAAAATCACGCGTTTCGGGCAGTTCTGGCCCAGAACAGCAATTTTCCGCTGTCGGGGGTAGAATCGTCATTTTCGGCTATCTGACGAATCGCTGTCGTTTTCAGGCTGTCCGGGGCCCAAATAGTGATTTTCAACAGTCTGGGTCCAGAACTGCGCTTTCTGGTCGGCTTACCGAAAAATCACGAGTTTCAGGCAGTTCTGGTCCAGAACAGCAATTTTCCGCTGATGGGGGCAGAATCGTCATTTTTGGCTGTCCGACGGGCCAGTGTGGATTTCAAGCAGTCCGGGTCCCAAATAGTGATTTTCGGCAGTCTGGGTCCGAAACTGCGATTTCAGGTGGGTCAGCCGAAAAATCCCGAGTTTCGGGCAGTCCTGGGCCAGAACAGTGATTTTATTCGACCGGCGGTAGAAACGTCATTTTTGGCTGTCCGACGGGCCGGTGTCGATTTCAGGTTGTCCGGGACCCAAATAGGGATTTTCAGCAGTCTGGGTCCGAAACAGCGATTTCTGGCGGGGCTGCCGAAAAATCACGAGTTTCGGGCAATTCGGGGCCAGAACAGCGATTTTCCGCTGTAGGGGGTAGAATCGTCATTTTCGGCTGTCTGACGGGTCGCTGTCGTTTTCAGGATGTCCGGGGCCCAAATAGTGATTTTCAGCAGTCTGGGTCCGGAACTGCGCTTTCTGGTCGGCTTACCGAAAAATCACGCGTTTCGGGCAGTTCTGGTCCTGAACAGCAATTTTCCGCTGTCGGGGGTAGAATCGTCATTTTCGGCTATCTGACGAATCGCTGTCGTTTTCAGGCTGTCCGGGGCCCAAATAGTGATTTTCAACAGTCTGGGTCCAGAACTGCGCTTTCTGGTCGGCTTACCGAAAAATCACGAGTTTCAGGCAGTTCTGGTCCAGAACAGCAATTTTCCGCTGATGGGGGCAGAATCGTCATTTTTGGCTGTCCGACGGGCCAGTGTGGATTTCAAGCAGTCCGGGTCCCAAATAGTGATTTTCGGCAGTCTGGGTCCGAAACTGCGATTTCAGGTGGGTCAGCCGAAAAATCCCGAGTTTCGGGCAGTCCTGGGCCAGAACAGTGATTTTATTCGACCGGCGGTAGAAACGTCATTTTTGGCTGTCCGACGGGCCGGTGTCGATTTCAGGTTGTCCGGGACCCAAATAGGGATTTTCAGCAGTCTGGGTCCGAAACAGCGATTTCTGGCGGGGCTGCCGAAAAATCACGAGTTTCGGGCAATTCGGGGCCAGAACAGCGATTTTCCGCTGTAGGGGGTAGAATCGTCATTTTCGGCTGTCTGACGGGTCGCTGTCGTTTTCAGGATGTCCGGGGCCCAAATAGTGATTTTCAGCAGTCTGGGTCCGGAACTGCGCTTTCTGGTCGGCTTACCGAAAAATCACGCGTTTCGGGCAGTTCTGGTCCTGAACAGCAATTTTCCGCTGTCGGGGGTAGAATCGTCATTTTCGGCTATCTGACGGGTCGCTATCGTTTTCAGGCTGTCCGGGGCCCAAATAGTGATTTTCAACAGTCTGGGTCCAGAACTGCGCTTTCTGGTTGGCTTACCGAAAAATCACGAGTTTCAGGCAGTTCTGGTCCAGAACAGCAATTTTCCGCTGATGGGGGCTGAATCGTCATTTTTGGCTGTCCGACGGGCCAGTGTGGATTTCAAGCAGTCCGGGTCCCAAATAGTGATTTTCAGCAGTCTGGGTCCGAAACAGCGATTTCAGGTGGGACAGCCGAAAAATCCCGAGTTTCGGGCAGTCCTGGGCCAGAACAGTGATTTTATTCGACCGGCGGCAGAAACGTCATTTTTGGCTGCCCGACGGGCCGGTGTCGATTTCAGGCTGTCCGGGACCCAAATAGGGATTTTCAGCAGTCTGGGTCCGAAACAGCGATTTCTGGCGGGGCTGCCGAAAAATCACGAGTTTCGGGCAGTCTTGGGCCAGAACTGTGATTTTCGTCGATCGGGGGCAGAATCGTCATTTTTAGCTGTCCGACGGGCCGGTGTGGATTTCAAGCTGTCCGGGACCCAAATAGGGATTTTCAGCAGTCTGGGTCCGAAACTGCGATTTCTGGCGGGGATGCCGAAAAATCACGAGTTTCGGGCAATTCTGGGCCAGAACAGCGATTTTCTGCTGTCGGGGGTAGAATCGTCATTTTCGGCTGTCTGACGGGTCGCTGTCGTTTTCAGGATGTCCGGGGCCCAAATAGTGATTTTCAGCAGTCTGGGTCCGGAACTGCGCTTTCTGGTCGGCTTACCGAAAAATCACGCGTTTCGGGCAGTTCTGGCCCAGAACAGCAATTTTCCGCTGTCGGGGGTAGAATCGTCATTTTCGGCTATCTGACGAATCGCTGTCGTTTTCAGGCTGTCCGGGGCCCAAATAGTGATTTTCAACAGTCTGGGTCCAGAACTGCGCTTTCTGGTCGGCTTACCGAAAAATCACGAGTTTCAGGCAGTTCTGGTCCAGAACAGCAATTTTCCGCTGATGGGGGCAGAATCGTCATTTTTGGCTGTCCGACGGGCCAGTGTGGATTTCAAGCAGTCCGGGTCCCAAATAGTGATTTTCGGCAGTCTGGGTCCGAAACTGCGATTTCAGGTGGGTCAGCCGAAAAATCCCGAGTTTCGGGCAGTCCTGGGCCAGAACAGTGATTTTATTCGACCGGCGGTAGAAACGTCATTTTTGGCTGTCCGACGGGCCGGTGTCGATTTCAGGTTGTCCGGGACCCAAATAGGGATTTTCAGCAGTCTGGGTCCGAAACAGCGATTTCTGGCGGGGCTGCCGAAAAATCACGAGTTTCGGGCAATTCGGGGCCAGAACAGCGATTTTCCGCTGTAGGGGGTAGAATCGTCATTTTCGGCTGTCTGACGGGTCGCTGTCGTTTTCAGGATGTCCGGGGCCCAAATAGTGATTTTCAGCAGTCTGGGTCCGGAACTGCGCTTTCTGGTCGGCTTACCGAAAAATCACGCGTTTCGGGCAGTTCTGGTCCTGAACAGCAATTTTCCGCTGTCGGGGGTAGAATCGTCATTTTCGGCTATCTGACGAATCGCTGTCGTTTTCAGGCTGTCCGGGGCCCAAATAGTGATTTTCAACAGTCTGGGTCCAGAACTGCGCTTTCTGGTCGGCTTACCGAAAAATCACGAGTTTCAGGCAGTTCTGGTCCAGAACAGCAATTTTCCGCTGATGGGGGCAGAATCGTCATTTTTGGCTGTCCGACGGGCCAGTGTGGATTTCAAGCAGTCCGGGTCCCAAATAGTGATTTTCGGCAGTCTGGGTCCGAAACTGCGATTTCAGGTGGGTCAGCCGAAAAATCCCGAGTTTCGGGCAGTCCTGGGCCAGAACAGTGATTTTATTCGACCGGCGGTAGAAACGTCATTTTTGGCTGTCCGACGGGCCGGTGTCGATTTCAGGTTGTCCGGGACCCAAATAGGGATTTTCAGCAGTCTGGGTCCGAAACAGCGATTTCTGGCGGGGCTGCCGAAAAATCACGAGTTTCGGGCAATTCGGGGCCAGAACAGCGATTTTCCGCTGTAGGGGGTAGAATCGTCATTTTCGGCTGTCTGACGGGTCGCTGTCGTTTTCAGGATGTCCGGGGCCCAAATAGTGATTTTCAGCAGTCTGGGTCCGGAACTGCGCTTTCTGGTCGGCTTACCGAAAAATCACGCGTTTCGGGCAGTTCTGGTCCTGAACAGCAATTTTCCGCTGTCGGGGGTAGAATCGTCATTTTCGGCTATCTGACGGGTCGCTATCGTTTTCAGGCTGTCCGGGGCCCAAATAGTGATTTTCAACAGTCTGGGTCCAGAACTGCGCTTTCTGGTTGGCTTACCGAAAAATCACGAGTTTCAGGCAGTTCTGGTCCAGAACAGCAATTTTCCGCTGATGGGGGCTGAATCGTCATTTTTGGCTGTCCGACGGGCCAGTGTGGATTTCAAGCAGTCCGGGTCCCAAATAGTGATTTTCAGCAGTCTGGGTCCGAAACAGCGATTTCAGGTGGGACAGCCGAAAAATCCCGAGTTTCGGGCAGTCCTGGGCCAGAACAGTGATTTTATTCGACCGGCGGCAGAAACGTCATTTTTGGCTGCCCGACGGGCCGGTGTCGATTTCAGGCTGTCCGGGACCCAAATAGGGATTTTCAGCAGTCTGGGTCCGAAACAGCGATTTCTGGCGGGGCTGCCGAAAAATCACGAGTTTCGGGCAGTCTTGGGCCAGAACTGTGATTTTCGTCGATCGGGGGCAGAATCGTCATTTTTAGCTGTCCGACGGGCCGGTGTGGATTTCAAGCTGTCCGGGACCCAAATAGGGATTTTCAGCAGTCTGGGTCCGAAACTGCGATTTCTGGCGGGGATGCCGAAAAATCACGAGTTTCGGGCAATTCTGGGCCAGAACAGCGATTTTCTGCTGTCGGGGGTAGAATCGTCATTTTCGGCTGTCTGACGGGTCGCTGTCGTTTTCAGGATGTCCGGGGCCCAAATAGTGATTTTCAGCAGTCTGGGTCCGGAACTGCGCTTTCTGGTCGGCTTACCGAAAAATCACGCGTTTCGGGCAGTTCTGGCCCAGAACAGCAATTTTCCGCTGTCGGGGGTAGAATCGTCATTTTCGGCTATCTGACGAATCGCTGTCGTTTTCAGGCTGTCCGGGGCCCAAATAGTGATTTTCAACAGTCTGGGTCCAGAACTGCGCTTTCTGGTCGGCTTACCGAAAAATCACGAGTTTCAGGCAGTTCTGGTCCAGAACAGCAATTTTCCGCTGATGGGGGCAGAATCGTCATTTTTGGCTGTCCGACGGGCCAGTGTGGATTTCAAGCAGTCCGGGTCCCAAATAGTGATTTTCGGCAGTCTGGGTCCGAAACTGCGATTTCAGGTGGGTCAGCCGAAAAATCCCGAGTTTCGGGCAGTCCTGGGCCAGAACAGTGATTTTATTCGACCGGCGGTAGAAACGTCATTTTTGGTTGTCCGACGGGCCGGTGTCGATTTCAGGTTGTCCGGGACCCAAATAGGGATTTTCAGCAGTCTGGGTCCGAAACAGCGATTTCAGGCGGGGCTGCCGAAAAATCACGAGTTTCGGGCAATTCGGGGCCAGAACAGCGATTTTCCGCTGTAGGGGGTAGAATCGTCATTTTCGGCTGTCTGACGGGTCGCGGTCGTTTTCAGGATGTCCGGGGCCCAAATAGTGATTTTCAGCAGTCTGGGTCCGGAACTGCGCTTTCTGGTCGGCTTACCGAAAAATCACGAGTTTCGGGCAGTTCTGGTCCAGAACAGCAATTTTCCGCTGATGGGGGCAGAATCGTCATTTTTGGCTGTCCGACGGGCCAGTGTGGATTTCAAGCAGTCCGGGTCCCAAATAGTGATTTTCAGCAGTCTGGGTCCGAAACTGCGATTTCAGGTGGGACAGCCGAAAAATCCCGAGTTTCGGGCAGTTCTGGGCCAGAACAGTGATTTTATTCGACCGGGGGCAGAATCGTCATTTTTGGCTGTCCGACGGGCCGGTGTCGATTTCAGGTTGTCCGGGACCCAAATAGGGATTTTCAGCAGTCTGGGTCCGAAACTGCGATTTCTGGCGGGGCTGCCGAAAAATCACGAGTTTCGGGCAATTCTGGGCCAGAACAGCGATTTTCTGCTGTCGGGGGTAGAATCGTCATTTTCGGCTGTCTGACGGGTCGCTGTCGTTTTCAGGATGTCCGGGGCCCAAATAGTGATTTTCAGCAGTCTGGGTCCGGAACTGCGCTTTCTGGTCGGCTTACCGAAAAATCACGCGTTTCGGGCAGTTCTGGTCCTGAACAGCAATTTTCCGCTGTCGGGGGTAGAATCGTCATTTTCGGCTATCTGACGGGTCGCTATCGTTTTCAGGCTGTCCGGGGCCCAAATAGTGATTTTCAACAGTCTGGGTCCAGAACTGCGCTTTCTGGTTGGCTTACCGAAAAATCACGAGTTTTAGGCAGTTCTGGTCCAGAACAGCAATTTTCCGCTGATGGGGGCAGAATCGTCATTTTTGGCTGTCCGACGGGCCAGTGTGGATTTCAAGCAGTCCGGGTCCCAAATAGTGATTTTCAGCAGTCTGGGTCCGAAACTGCAATTTCAGGTGGGACAGCCGAAAAATCCCGAGTTTCGGGCAGTCCTGGGCCAGAACAGTGATTTTATTCGACCGGCGGCAGAAACGTCATTTTTGGCTGTCCGACGGGCCGGTGTCGATTTCAGGCTGTCCGGGGCCCAAATAGGGATTTTCAGCCGTCTGGGTCCGAAACAGCGATTTCTGGCGGGGCTGCCGAAAAATCACGAGTTTCGGGCAGTCTTGGGCCAGAACTGTGATTTTCGTCGATCGGGGGCAGAATCGTCATTTTTAGCTGTCCGACGGGCCGGTGTGGATTTCAAGCTGTTCGGGACCCAAATAGGGATTTTCAGCAGTCTGGGTCCGAAACTGCGATTTCTGGCGGGGATGCCGAAAAATCACGAGTTTCGGGCAATTCTGGGCCAGAACAGCGATTTTCTGCTGTCGGGGGTAGAATCGTCATTTTCGGCTGTCTGACGGGTCGCTGTCGTTTTCAGGATGTCCGGGGCCCAAATAGTGATTTTCAGCAGTCTGGGTCCGGAACTGCGCTTTCTGGTCGGCTTACCGAAAAATCACGCGTTTCGGGCAGTTCTGGCCCAGAACAGCAATTTTCCGCTGTCGGGGGTAGAATCGTCATTTTCGGCTATCTGACGGGTCGCTGTCGTTTTCAGGCTGTCCGGGGCCCAAATAGTGATTTTCAACAGTCTGGGTCCAGAACTGCGCTTTCTGGTCGGCTTACCGAAAAATCACGAGTTTCAGGCAGTTCTGGTCCAGAACAGCAATTTTCCGCTGATGGGGGCAGAATCGTCATTTTTGGCTGTCCGACGGGCCAGTGTGGATTTCAAGCAGTCCGGGTCCCAAATAGTGATTTTCGGCAGTCTGGGTCCGAAACTGCGATTTCAGGTGGGACAGCCGAAAAATCCCGAGTTTCGGGCAGTCCTGGGCCAGAACAGTGATTTTATTCGACCGGCGGTAGAAACGTCATTTTTGGCTGTCCGACGGGCCGGTGTCGATTTCAGGTTGTCCGGGACCCAAATAGGGATTTTCAGCAGTCTGGGTCCGAAACAGCGATTTCTGGCGGGGCTGCCGAAAAATCACGAGTTTCGGGCAATTCGGGGCCAGAACAGCGATTTTCCGCTGTAGGGGGTAGAATCGTCATTTTCGGCTGTCTGACGGGTCGCTGTCGTTTTCAGGATGTCCGGGGCCCAAATAGTGATTTTCAGCAGTCTGGGTCCGGAACTGCGCTTTCTGGTCGGCTTACCGAAAAATCACGAGTTTCGGGCAGTTCTGGTCCAGAACAGCAATTTTCCGCTGATGGGGGCAGAATCGTCATTTTTGGCTGTCCGACGGGCCAGTGTGGATTTCAAGCAGTCCGGGTCCCAAATAGTGATTTTCAGCAGTCTGGGTCCGAAACTGCCATTTCAGGTGGGACAGCCGAAAAATCCCGAGTTTCGGGCAGTTCTGGGCCAGAACAGTGATTTTATTCGACCGGGGGCAGAATCGTCATTTTTGGCTGTCCGACGGGCCGGTGTCGATTTCAGGTTGTCCGGGACCCAAATAGGGATTTTCAGCAGTCTGGGTCCGAAACTGCGATTTCTGGCGGGGCTGCCGAAAAATCACGAGTTTCGGGCAATTCTGGGCCAGAACAGCGATTTTCTGCTGTCGGGGGTAGAATCGTCATTTTCGGCTGTCTGACGGGTCGCTGTCGTTTTCAGGATGTCCGGGGCCCAAATAGTGATTTTCAGCAGTCTGGGTCCGGAACTGCGCTTTCTGGTCGGCTTACCGAAAAATCACGCGTTTCGGGCAGTTCTGGTCCTGAACAGCAATTTTCCGCTGTCGGGGGTAGAATCGTCATTTTCGGCTATCTGACGGGTCGCTATCGTTTTCAGGCTGTCCGGGGCCCAAATAGTGATTTTCAACAGTCTGGGTCCAGAACTGCGCTTTCTGGTTGGCTTACCGAAAAATCACGAGTTTTAGGCAGTTCTGGTCCAGAACAGCAATTTTCCGCTGATGGGGGCAGAATCGTCATTTTTGGCTGTCCGACGGGCCAGTGTGGATTTCAAGCAGTCCGGGTCCCAAATAGTGATTTTCAGCAGTCTGGGTCCGAAACTGCAATTTCAGGTGGGACAGCCGAAAAATCCCGAGTTTCGGGCAGTCCTGGGCCAGAACAGTGATTTTATTCGACCGGCGGCAGAAACGTCATTTTTGGCTGTCCGACGGGCCGGTGTCGATTTCAGGCTGTCCGGGGCCCAAATAGGGATTTTCAGCCGTCTGGGTCCGAAACAGCGATTTCTGGCGGGGCTGCCGAAAAATCACGAGTTTCGGGCAGTCTTGGGCCAGAACTGTGATTTTCGTCGATCGGGGGCAGAATCGTCATTTTTAGCTGTCCGACGGGCCGGTGTGGATTTCAAGCTGTTCGGGACCCAAATAGGGATTTTCAGCAGTCTGGGTCCGAAACTGCGATTTCTGGCGGGGATGCCGAAAAATCACGAGTTTCGGGCAATTCTGGGCCAGAACAGCGATTTTCTGCTGTCGGGGGTAGAATCGTCATTTTCGGCTGTCTGACGGGTCGCTGTCGTTTTCAGGATGTCCGGGGCCCAAATAGTGATTTTCAGCAGTCTGGGTCCGGAACTGCGCTTTCTGGTCGGCTTACCGAAAAATCACGCGTTTCGGGCAGTTCTGGCCCAGAACAGCAATTTTCCGCTGTCGGGGGTAGAATCGTCATTTTCGGCTATCTGACGGGTCGCTGTCGTTTTCAGGCTGTCCGGGGCCCAAATAGTGATTTTCAACAGTCTGGGTCCAGAACTGCGCTTTCTGGTCGGCTTACCGAAAAATCACGAGTTTCAGGCAGTTCTGGTCCAGAACAGCAATTTTCCGCTGATGGGGGCAGAATCGTCATTTTTGGCTGTCCGACGGGCCAGTGTGGATTTCAAGCAGTCCGGGTCCCAAATAGTGATTTTCGGCAGTCTGGGTCCGAAACTGCGATTTCAGGTGGGACAGCCGAAAAATCCCGAGTTTCGGGCAGTCCTGGGCCAGAACAGTGATTTTATTCGACCGGCGGTAGAAACGTCATTTTTGGCTGTCCGACGGGCCGGTGTCGATTTCAGGTTGTCCGGGACCCAAATAGGGATTTTCAGCAGTCTGGGTCCGAAACAGCGATTTCTGGCGGGGCTGCCGAAAAATCACGAGTTTCGGGCAATTCGGGGCCAGAACAGCGATTTTCCGCTGTAGGGGGTAGAATCGTCATTTTCGGCTGTCTGACGGGTCGCTGTCGTTTTCAGGATGTCCGGGGCCCAAATAGTGATTTTCAGCAGTCTGGGTCCGGAACTGCGCTTTCTGGTCGGCTTACCGAAAAATCACGAGTTTCGGGCAGTTCTGGTCCAGAACAGCAATTTTCCGCTGATGGGGGCAGAATCGTCATTTTTGGCTGTCCGACGGGCCAGTGTGGATTTCAAGCTGTCCGGGTCCCAAATAGTGATTTTCAGCAGTCTGGGTCCGAAACTGCCATTTCAGGTGGGACAGCCGAAAAATCACGTGTTTCGGGCAGTTCTGGGCCAGAACAGTGATTTTATTCGACCGGGGGCAGAATCGTCATTTTTGGCTGTCCGACGGGCCGGTGTCGATTTCAGGTTGTCCGGGACCCAAATAGGGATTTTCAGCAGTCTGGGTCCGAAACTGCGATTTCTGGCGGGGCTGCCGAAAAATCACGAGTTTCGGGCAATTCTGGGCCAGAACAGCGATTTTCTGCTGTCGGGGGTAGAATCGTCATTTTCGGCTGTCTGACGGGTCGCTGTCGTTTTCAGGATGTCCGGGGCCCAAATAGTGATTTTCAGCAGTCTGGGTCCGGAACTGCGCTTTCTGGTCGGCTTACCGAAAAATCACGCGTTTCGGGCAGTTCTGGTCCTGAACAGCAATTTTCCGCTGTCGGGGGTAGAATCGTCATTTTCGGCTATCTGACGGGTCGCTATCGTTTTCAGGCTGTCCGGGGCCCAAATAGTGATTTTCAACAGTCTGGGTCCAGAACTGCGCTTTCTGGTTGGCTTACCGAAAAATCACGAGTTTCAGGCAGTTCTGTTCCAGAACAGCAATTTTCCGCTGATGGGGGCAGAATCGTCATTTTTGGCTGTCCGACGGGCCAGTGTGGATTTCAAGCAGTCCGGGTCCCAAATAGTGATTTTCAGCAGTCTGGGTCCGAAACTGCGATTTCAGGTGGGACAGCCGAAAAATCTCGAGTTTCGGGCAGTCCTGGGCCAGAACAGTGATTTTATTCGACCGGCGGCAGAAACGTCATTTTTGGCTGTCCGACGGGCCGGTGTCGATTTCAGGCTGCCCGGGACCCAAATAGGGATTTTCAGCCGTCTGGGTCCGAAACAGCGATTTCTGGCGGGGCTGCCGAAAAATCACGAGTTTCGGGCAGTCTTGGGCCAGAACTGTGATTTTCGTCGATCGGGGGCAGAATCGTCATTTTTAGCTGTCCGACGGGCCGGTGTGGATTTCAAGCTGTTCGGGACCCAAATAGGGATTTTCAGCAGTCTGGGTCCGAAACTGCGATTTCTGGCGGGGCTGCCGAAAAATCACGAGTTTCGGGCAATTCTGGGCCAGAACAGCGATTTTCTGCTGTCGGGGGTAGAATCGTCATTTTCGGCTGTCTGACGGGTCGCTGTCGTTTTCAGGATGTCCGGGGCCCAAATAGTGATTTTCAGCAGTCTGGGTCCGGAACTGCGCTTTCTGGTCGGCTTACCGAAAAATCACGCGTTTCGGGCAGTTCTGGTCCTGAACAGCAATTTTCCGCTGTCGGGGGTAGAATCGTCATTTTCGGCTATCTGACGGGTCGCTATCGTTTTCAGGCTGTCCGGGGCCCAAATAGTGATTTTCAACAGTCTGGGTCCAGAACTGCGCTTTCTGGTTGGCTTACCGAAAAATCACGAGTTTCAGGCAGTTCTGTTCCAGAACAGCAATTTTCCGCTGATGGGGGCAGAATCGTCATTTTTGGCTGTCCGACGGGCCAGTGTGGATTTCAAGCAGTCCGGGTCCCAAATAGTGATTTTCAGCAGTCTGGGTCCGAAACTGCGATTTCAGGTGGGACAGCCGAAAAATCTCGAGTTTCGGGCAGTCCTGGGCCAGAACAGTGATTTTATTCGACCGGCGGCAGAAACGTCATTTTTGGCTGTCCGACGGGCCGGTGTCGATTTCAGGCTGCCCGGGACCCAAATAGGGATTTTCAGCCGTCTGGGTCCGAAACAGCGATTTCTGGCGGGGCTGCCGAAAAATCACGAGTTTCGGGCAGTCTTGGGCCAGAACTGTGATTTTCGTCGATCGGGGGCAGAATCGTCATTTTTAGCTGTCCGACGGGCCGGTGTGGATTTCAAGCTGTTCGGGACCCAAATAGGGATTTTCAGCAGTCTGGGTCCGAAACTGCGATTTCTGGCGGGGATGCCGAAAAATCACGAGTTTCGGGCAATTCTGGGCCAGAACAGCGATTTTCTGCTGTCGGGGGTAGAATCGTCATTTTCGGCTGTCTGACGGGTCGCTGTCGTTTTCAGGATGTCCGGGGCCCAAATAGTGATTTTCAGCAGTCTGGGTCCGGAACTGCGCTTTCTGGTCGGCTTACCGAAAAATCACGCGTTTCGGGCAGTTCTGGCCCAGAACAGCAATTTTCCGCTGTCGGGGGTAGAATCGTCATTTTCGGCTATCTGACGGGTCGCTGTCGTTTTCAGGCTGTCCGGGGCCCAAATAGTGATTTTCAACAGTCTGGGTCCAGAACTGCGCTTTCTGGTCGGCTTACCGAAAAATCACGAGTTTCAGGCAGTTCTGGTCCAGAACAGCAATTTTCCGCTGATGGGGGCAGAATCGTCATTTTTGGCTGTCCGACGGGCCAGTGTGGATTTCAAGCAGTCCGGGTCCCAAATAGTGATTTTCGGCAGTCTGGGTCCGAAACTGCGATTTCAGGTGGGACAGCCGAAAAATCCCGAGTTTCGGGCAGTCCTGGGCCAGAACAGTGATTTTATTCGACCGGCGGTAGAAACGTCTTTTTTGGCTGTCCGACGGGCCGGTGTCGATTTCAGGTTGTCCGGGACCCAAATAGGGATTTTCAGCAGTCTGGGTCCGAAACAGCGATTTCTGGCGGGGCTGGCGAAAAATCACGAGTTTCGGGCAATTCGGGGCCAGAACAGCGATTTTCCGCTGTAGGGGGTAGAATCGTCATTTTCGGCTGTCTGACGGGTCGCTGTCGTTTTCAGGATGTCCGGGGCCCAAATAGTGATTTTCAGCAGTCTGGGTCCGGAACTGCGCTTTCTGGTCGGCTTACCGAAAAATCACGAGTTTCGGGCAGTTCTGGTCCAGAACAGCAATTTTCCGCTGATGGGGGCAGAATCGTCATTTTTGGCTGTCCGACGGGCCAGTGTGGATTTCAAGCTGTCCGGGTCCCAAATAGTGATTTTCAGCAGTCTGGGTCCGAAACTGCCATTTCAGGTGGGACAGCCGAAAAATCACGAGTTTCGGGCAGTTCTGGGCCAGAACAGTGATTTTATTCGACCGGGGGCAGAATCGTCATTTTTGGCTGTCCGACGGGCTGGTGTCGATTTCAGGTTGTCCGGGACCCAAATAGGGATTTTCAGCAGTCTGGGTCCGAAACTGCGATTTCTGGCGGGGCTGCCGAAAAATCACGAGTTTCGGGCAATTCTGGGCCAGAACAGCGATTTTCTGCTGTCGGGGGTAGAATCGTCATTTTCGGCTGTCTGACGGGTCGCTGTCGTTTTCAGGATGTCCGGGGCCCAAATAGTGATTTTCAGCAGTCTGGGTCCGGAACTGCGCTTTCTGGTCGGCTTACCGAAAAATCACGCGTTTCGGGCAGTTCTGGTCCTGAACAGCAATTTTCCGCTGTCGGGGGTAGAATCGTCATTTTCGGCTATCTGACGGGTCGCTATCGTTTTCAGGCTGTCCGGGGCCCAAATAGTGATTTTCAACAGTCTGGGTCCAGAACTGCGCTTTCTGGTTGGCTTACCGAAAAATCACGAGTTTCAGGCAGTTCTGGTCCAGAACAGCAATTTTCCGCTGATGGGGGCAGAATCGTCATTTTTGGCTGTCCGACGGGCCAGTGTGGATTTCAAGCAGTCCGGGTCCCAAATAGTGATTTTCAGCAGTCTGGGTCCGAAACTGCGATTTCAGGTGGGACAGCCGAAAAATCTCGAGTTTCGGGCAGTCCTGGGCCAGAACAATGATTTTATTCGACCGGCGGCAGAAACGTCATTTTTGGCTGTCCGACGGGCCTGTGTCGATTTCAGGTTGTCCGGGACCCAAATAGGGATTTTCAGCAGTCTGGGTCCGAAACTGCGATTTCTGGCGGGGCTGCCGAAAAATCACGAATTTCGGGCAATTCTGGGCCAGAACAGCGATTTTCTGCTGTCGGGGGCAGAATCGTCATTTTCGGCTGTCTGACGGGTCGCTGTCGTTTTCAGGATGTCCAGGGCCCAAATAGTGATTTTCAGCAGTCTGGGTCCGGAACTGCGCTTTCTGGTCGGCTTACCGAAAAATCACGCGTTTCGGGCAGTTCTGGTCCAGAACTGCAATTTTCCGCTGTCGGGGGTAGAATCGTCATTTTCGGCTATCTGGCGGGTTGCTGTCGTTTTCAGGCTGTCCGGGGCCCAAATAGTGATTTTCAACAGTCTGGGTCCAGTACTGCGCTTTCTGGTTGGCTTACCGAAAAATCACGAGTTTCAGGCAGTTCTGGTCCAGAACAGCAATTTTCCGCTGATGGGGGCAGAATCGTCATTTTTGGCTGTCCGACGGGCCAGTGTGGATTTCAAGCAGTCCGGGTCCCAAATAGTGATTTTCAGCAGTCTGGGTCCGAAACTGCGATTTCAGGTGGGACAGCCGAAAAATCCCGAGTTTCGGGCAGTCCTGGGCCAGAACAGTGATTTTATTCGACCGGCGGCAGAAACGTCATTTTTGGCTGTCCGACGGGCCGGTGTCGATTTCAGGCTGTCCGGGACCCAAATAGGGATTTTCAGCAGTCTGGGTCCGAAACAGCGATTTCTGGCGGGGCTGCCGAAAAATCACGAGTTTCGGGCAGTCCTGGGCCAGAACTGTGATTTTCGTCGATCGGGGGCAGAATCGTCATTTTTAGCTGTCCGACGGGCCGGTGTGGATTTCAAGCTGTCCGGGACCCAAATAGGGATTTTCAGCAGTCTGGGTCCGAAACTGCGATTTCTGGCGGGGCTGCCGAAAAATCACGAGTTTCGGGCAGTCTTGGGCCAGAACTGTGATTTTCGTCGATCGGGGGCAGAATCGTCATTTTTAGCTGTCCGGCGAGCCGGTGTGGATTTCAAGCTGTCCGGGACCCAAATAGGGATTTTCAGCAGTCTGGGTCCGAAACTGCGATTTCTGGCGGGGATGCCGAAAAAGCACGAGTTTCGGGCAATTCTGGGCCAGAACAGCGATTTTCTGCTGTCGGGGGTAGAATCGTCATTTTCGGCTGTCTGACGGGTCGCTGTCGTTTTCAGGATGTCCAGGGCCCAAATAGTGATTTTCAGCAGTCTGGGTCCGGAACTGCGCTTTCTGGTCGGCTTACCGAAAAATCACGCGTTTCGGGCAGTTCTGGTCCAGAACTGCAATTTTCCGCTGTCGGGGGTAGAATCGTCATTTTCGGCTATCTGGCGGGTTGCTGTCGTTTTCAGGCTGTCCGGGGCCCAAATAGTGATTTTCAACAGTCTGGGTCCAGTACTGCGCTTTCTGGTTGGCTTACCGAAAAATCACGAGTTTCAGGCAGTTCTGGTCCAGAACAGCAATTTTCCGCTGATGGGGGCAGAATCGTCATTTTTGGCTGTCCGACGGGCCAGTGTGGATTTCAAGCAGTCCGGGTCCCAAATAGTGATTTTCAGCAGTCTGGGTCCGAAACTGCGATTTCAGGTGGGACAGCCGAAAAATCCCGAGTTTCGGGCAGTCCTGGGCCAGAACAGTGATTTTATTCGACCGGCGGCAGAAACGTCATTTTTGGCTGTCCGACGGGCCGGTGTCGATTTCAGGCTGTCCGGGACCCAAATAGGGATTTTCAGCAGTCTGGGTCCGAAACAGCGATTTCTGGCGGGGCTGGCGAAAAATCACGAGTTTCGGGCAATTCGGGGCCAGAACAGCGATTTTCCGCTGTAGGGGGTAGAATCGTCATTTTCGGCTGTCTGACGGGTCGCTGTCGTTTTCAGGATGTCCGGGGCCCAAATAGTGATTTTCAGCAGTCTGGGTCCGGAACTGCGCTTTCTGGTCGGCTTACCGAAAAATCACGAGTTTCGGGCAGTTCTGGTCCAGAACAGCAATTTTCCGCTGATGGGGGCAGAATCGTCATTTTTGGCTGTCCGACGGGCCAGTGTGGATTTCAAGCTGTCCGGGTCCCAAATAGTGATTTTCAGCAGTCTGGGTCCGAAACTGCCATTTCAGGTGGGACAGCCGAAAAATCACGAGTTTCGGGCAGTTCTGGGCCAGAACAGTGATTTTATTCGACCGGGGGCAGAATCGTCATTTTTGGCTATCCGACGGGCTGGTGTCGATTTCAGGTTGTCCGGGACCCAAATAGGGATTTTCAGCAGTCTGGGTCCGAAACTACGATTTCTGGCGGGGCTGCCGAAAAATCACGAGTTTCGGGCAATTCTGGGCCAGAACAGCGATTTTCTGCTGTCGGGGGTAGAATCGTCATTTTCGGCTGTCTGACGGGTCGCTGTCGTTTTCAGGATGTCCGGGGCCCAAATAGTGATTTTCAGCAGTCTGGGTCCGGAACTGCGCTTTCTGGTCGGCTTACCGAAAAATCACGCGTTTCGGGCAGTTCTGGTCCTGAACAGCAATTTTCCGCTGTCGGGGGTAGAATCGTCATTTTCGGCTATCTGACGGGTCGCTATCGTTTTCAGGCTGTCCGGGGCCCAAATAGTGATTTTCAACAGTCTGGGTCCAGAACTGCGCTTTCTGGTTGGCTTACCGAAAAATCACGAGTTTCAGGCAGTTCTGGTCCAGAACAGCAATTTTCCGCTGATGGGGGCAGAATCGTCATTTTTGGCTGTCCGACGGGCCAGTGTGGATTTCAAGCAGTCCGGGTCCCAAATAGTGATTTTCAGCAGTCTGGGTCCGAAACTGCGATTTCAGGTGGGACAGCCGAAAAATCTCGAGTTTCGGGCAGTCCTGGGCCAGAATAGTGATTTTATTCGACCGGCGGCAGAAACGTCATTTTTGGCTGTCCGACGGGCCGGTGTCGATTTCAGGTTGTCCGGGACCCAAATAGGGATTTTCAGCAGTCTGGGTCCGAAACTGCGATTTCTGGCGGGGCTGCCGAAAAATCACGAGTTTCGGGCAATTCTGGGCCAGAACAGCGATTTTCTGCTGTCGGGGGTAGAATCGTCATTTTCGGCTGTCTGACGGGTCGCTGTCGTTTTCAGGATGTCCAGGGCCCAAATAGTGATTTTCAGCAGTCTGGGTCCGGAACTGCGCTTTCTGGTCGGCTTACCGAAAAATCACGCGTTTCGGGCAGTTCTGGTCCAGAACTGCAATTTTCCGCTGTCGGGGGTAGAATCGCCATTTTCGGCTATCTGGCGGGTTGCTGTCGTTTTCAGGCTGTCCGGGGCCCAAATAGTGATTTTCAACAGTCTGGGTCCAGTACTGCGCTTTCTGGTTGGCTTACCGAAAAATCACGAGTTTCAGGCAGTTCTGGTCCAGAACAGCAATTTTCCGCTGATGGGGGCAGAATCGTCATTTTTGGCTGTCCGACGGGCCAGTGTGGATTTCAAGCAGTCCGGGTCCCAAATAGTGATTTTCAGCAGTCTGGGTCCGAAACTGCGATTTCAGGTGGGACAGCCGAAAAATCCCGAGTTTCGGGCAGTCCTGGGCCAGAACAGTGATTTTATTCGACCGGCGGCAGAAACGTCATTTTTGGCTGTCCGACGGGCCGGTGTCGATTTCAGGCTGTCCGGGACCCAAATAGGGATTTTCAGCAGTCTGGGTCCGAAACAGCGATTTCTGGCGGGGCTGCCGAAAAATCACGAGTTTCGGGCAGTCCTGGGCCAGAACTGTGATTTTCGTCGATCGGGGGCAGAATCGTCATTTTTAGCTGTCCGACGGGCCGGTGTGGATTTCAAGCTGTCCGGGACCCAAATAGGGATTTTCAGCAGTCTGGGTCCGAAACTGCGATTTCTGGCGGGGCTGCCGAAAAATCACGAGTTTCGGGCAGTCTTGGGCCAGAACTGTGATTTTCGTCGATCGGGGGCAGAATCGTCATTTTTAGCTGTCCGGCGAGCCGGTGTGGATTTCAAGCTGTCCGGGACCCAAATAGGGATTTTCAGCAGTCTGGGTCCGAAACTGCGATTTCTGGCGGGGATGCCGAAAAAGCACGAGTTTCGGGCAATTCTGGGCCAGAACAGCGATTTTCTGCTGTCGGGGGTAGAATCGTCATTTTCGGCTGTCTGACGGGTCGCTGTCGTTTTCAGGATGTCCAGGGCCCAAATAGTGATTTTCAGCAGTCTGGGTCCGGAACTGCGCTTTCTGGTCGGCTTACCGAAAAATCACGCGTTTCGGGCAGTTCTGGTCCAGAACTGCAATTTTCCGCTGTCGGGGGTAGAATCGTCATTTTCGGCTATCTGGCGGGTTGCTGTCGTTTTCAGGCTGTCCGGGGCCCAAATAGTGATTTTCAACAGTCTGGGTCCAGTACTGCGCTTTCTGGTTGGCTTACCGAAAAATCACGAGTTTCAGGCAGTTCTGGTCCAGAACAGCAATTTTCCGCTGATGGGGGCAGAATCGTCATTTTTGGCTGTCCGACGGGCCAGTGTGGATTTCAAGCAGTCCGGGTCCCAAATAGTGATTTTCAGCAGTCTGGGTCCGAAACTGCGATTTCAGGTGGGACAGCCGAAAAATCCCGAGTTTCGGGCAGTCCTGGGCCAGAACAGTGATTTTATTCGACCGGCGGCAGAAACGTCATTTTTGGCTGTCCGACGGGCCGGTGTCGATTTCAGGCTGTCCGGGACCCAAATAGGGATTTTCAGCAGTCTGGGTCCGAAACAGCGATTTCTGGCGGGGCTGGCGAAAAATCACGAGTTTCGGGCAATTCGGGGCCAGAACAGCGATTTTCCGCTGTAGGGGGTAGAATCGTCATTTTCGGCTGTCTGACGGGTCGCTGTCGTTTTCAGGATGTCCGGGGCCCAAATAGTGATTTTCAGCAGTCTGGGTCCGGAACTGCGCTTTCTGGTCGGCTTACCGAAAAATCACGAGTTTCGGGCAGTTCTGGTCCAGAACAGCAATTTTCCGCTGATGGGGGCAGAATCGTCATTTTTGGCTGTCCGACGGGCCAGTGTGGATTTCAAGCTGTCCGGGTCCCAAATAGTGATTTTCAGCAGTCTGGGTCCGAAACTGCCATTTCAGGTGGGACAGCCGAAAAATCACGAGTTTCGGGCAGTTCTGGGCCAGAACAGTGATTTTATTCGACCGGGGGCAGAATCGTCATTTTTGGCTATCCGACGGGCTGGTGTCGATTTCAGGTTGTCCGGGACCCAAATAGGGATTTTCAGCAGTCTGGGTCCGAAACTACGATTTCTGGCGGGGCTGCCGAAAAATCACGAGTTTCGGGCAATTCTGGGCCAGAACAGCGATTTTCTGCTGTCGGGGGTAGAATCGTCATTTTCGGCTGTCTGACGGGTCGCTGTCGTTTTCAGGATGTCCGGGGCCCAAATAGTGATTTTCAGCAGTCTGGGTCCGGAACTGCGCTTTCTGGTCGGCTTACCGAAAAATCACGCGTTTCGGGCAGTTCTGGTCCTGAACAGCAATTTTCCGCTGTCGGGGGTAGAATCGTCATTTTCGGCTATCTGACGGGTCGCTATCGTTTTCAGGCTGTCCGGGGCCCAAATAGTGATTTTCAACAGTCTGGGTCCAGAACTGCGCTTTCTGGTTGGCTTACCGAAAAATCACGAGTTTCAGGCAGTTCTGGTCCAGAACAGCAATTTTCCGCTGATGGGGGCAGAATCGTCATTTTTGGCTGTCCGACGGGCCAGTGTGGATTTCAAGCAGTCCGGGTCCCAAATAGTGATTTTCAGCAGTCTGGGTCCGAAACTGCGATTTCAGGTGGGACAGCCGAAAAATCTCGAGTTTCGGGCAGTCCTGGGCCAGAATAGTGATTTTATTCGACCGGCGGCAGAAACGTCATTTTTGGCTGTCCGACGGGCCGGTGTCGATTTCAGGTTGTCCGGGACCCAAATAGGGATTTTCAGCAGTCTGGGTCCGAAACTGCGATTTCTGGCGGGGCTGCCGAAAAATCACGAGTTTCGGGCAATTCTGGGCCAGAACAGCGATTTTCTGCTGTCGGGGGTAGAATCGTCATTTTCGGCTGTCTGACGGGTCGCTGTCGTTTTCAGGATGTCCAGGGCCCAAATAGTGATTTTCAGCAGTCTGGGTCCGGAACTGCGCTTTCTGGTCGGCTTACCGAAAAATCACGCGTTTCGGGCAGTTCTGGTCCAGAACTGCAATTTTCCGCTGTCGGGGGTAGAATCGCCATTTTCGGCTATCTGGCGGGTTGCTGTCGTTTTCAGGCTGTCCGGGGCCCAAATAGTGATTTTCAACAGTCTGGGTCCAGTACTGCGCTTTCTGGTTGGCTTACCGAAAAATCACGAGTTTCAGGCAGTTCTGGTCCAGAACAGCAATTTTCCGCTGATGGGGGCAGAATCGTCATTTTTGGCTGTCCGACGGGCCAGTGTGGATTTCAAGCGGTCCGGGTCCCAAATAGTGATTTTCAGCAGTCTGGGTCCGAAACTGCGATTTCAGGTGGGACAGCCGAAAAATCCCGAGTTTCGGGCAGTCCTGGGCCAGAACAGTGATTTTATTCGACCGGCGGCAGAAACGTCATTTTTGGCTGTCCGACGGGCCGGTGTCGATTTCAGGCTGTCCGGGACCCAAATAGGGATTTTCAGCAGTCTGGGTCCGAAACAGCGATTTCTGGCGGGGCTGCCGAAAAATCACGAGTTTCGGGCAGTCCTGGGCCAGAACTGTGATTTTCGTCGATCGGGGGCAGAATCGTCATTTTTAGCTGTCCGACGGGCCGGTGTGGATTTCAAGCAGTCCGGGACCCAAATAGTGATTTTCAGCAGTCTGGGTCCGAAACTGCGATTTCAGGTGGGACAGCCGAAAAATCTCGAGTTTCGGGCAGTCCTGGGCCAGAATAGTGATTTTCGTCGACCGGCGGCAGAAACGTCATTTTTGGCTGTCCGACGGGCCGGTGTCGATTTCAGGTTGTCCGGGACCCAAATAGGGATTTTCAGCAGTCTGGGTCCGAAACTGCGATTTCTGGCGGGGCTGCCGAAAAATCACGAGTTTCGGGCAATTCTGGGCCAGAACAGCGATTTTCTGCTGTCGGGGGTAGAATCGTCATTTTCGGCTGTCTGACGGGTCGCTGTCGTTTTCAGGATGTCCAGGGCCCAAATAGTGATTTTCAGCAGTCTGGGTCCGGAACTGCGCTTTCTGGTCGGCTTACCGAAAAATCACGCGTTTCGGGCAGTTCTGGTCCAGAACTGCAATTTTCCGCTGTCGGGGGTAGAATCGTCATTTTCGGCTATCTGGCGGGTTGCTGTCGTTTTCAGGCTGTCCGGGGCCCAAATAGTGATTTTCAACAGTCTGGGTCCAGTACTGCGCTTTCTGGTTGGCTTACCGAAAAATCACGAGTTTCAGGCAGTTCTGGTCCAGAACAGCAATTTTCCGCTGATGGGGGCAGAATCGTCATTTTTGGCTGTCCGACGGGCCAGTGTGGATTTCAAGCAGTCCGGGTCCCAAATAGTGATTTTCAGCAGTCTGGGTCCGAAACTGCGATTTCAGGTGGGACAGCCGAAAAATCCCGAGTTTCGGGCAGTCCTGGGCCAGAACAGTGATTTTATTCGACCGGCGGCAGAAACGTCATTTTTGGCTGTCCGACGGGCCGGTGTCGATTTCAGGCTGTCCGGGACCCAAATAGGGATTTTCAGCAGTCTGGGTCCGAAACAGCGATTTCTGGCGGGGCTGCCGAAAAATCACGAGTTTCGGGCAGTCCTGGGCCAGAACTGTGATTTTCGTCGATCGGGGGCAGAATCGTCATTTTTAGCTGTCCGACGGGCCGGTGTGGATTTCAAGCTGTCCGGGACCCAAATAGGGATTTTCAGCAGTCTGGGTCCGAAACTGCGATTTCTGGCGGGGCTGCCGAAAAATCACGAGTTTCGGGCAGTCTTGGGCCAGAACTGTGATTTTCGTCGATCGGGGGCAGAATCGTCATTTTTAGCTGTCCGGCGGGCCGGTTTGGATTTCAAGCTGTCCGGGACCCAAATAGGGATTTTCAGCAGTCTGGGTCCGAATCTGCGATTTCTGGCGGGGATGCCGAAAAAGCACGAGTTTCGGGCAATTCTGGGCCAGAACAGCGATTTTCTGCTGTCGGGGGTAGAATCGTCATTTTCGGCTGTCTGACGGGTCGCTGTCGTTTTCAGGATGTCCAGGGCCCAAATAGTGATTTTCAGCAGTCTGGGTCCGGAACTGCGCTTTCTGGTCGGCTTACCGAAAAATCACGCGTTTCGGGCAGTTCTGGTCCAGAACTGCAATTTTCCGCTGTCGGGGGTAGAATCGTCATTTTCGGCTATCTGGCGGGTTGCTGTCGTTTTCAGGCTGTCCGGGGCCCAAATAGTGATTTTCAACAGTCTGGGTCCAGTACTGCGCTTTCTGGTTGGCTTACCGAAAAATCACGAGTTTCAGGCAGTTCTGGTCCAGAACAGCAATTTTCCGCTGATGGGGGCAGAATCGTCATTTTTGGCTGTCCGACGGGCCAGTGTGGATTTCAAGCAGTCCGGGTCCCAAATAGTGATTTTCAGCAGTCTGGGTCCGAAACTGCGATTTCAGGTGGGACAGCCGAAAAATCCCGAGTTTCGGGCAGTCCTGGGCCAGAACAGTGATTTTATTCGACCGGCGGCAGAAACGTCATTTTTGGCTGTCCGACGGGCCGGTGTCGATTTCAGGCTGTCCGGGACCCAAATAGGGATTTTCAGCAGTCTGGGTCCGAAACAGCGATTTCTGGCGGGGCTGCCGAAAAATCACGAGTTTCGGGCAGTCCTGGGCCAGAACTGTGATTTTCGTCGATCGGGGGCAGAATCGTCATTTTTAGCTGTCCGACGGGCTGGTGTGGATTTCAAGCTGTCCGGGACCCAAATAGGGATTTTCAGCAGTCTGGGTCCGAAACTGCGATTTCTGGCGGGGCTGCCGAAAAATCACGAGTTTCGGGCAGTCTTGGGCCAGAACTGTGATTTTCGTCGATCGGGGGCAGAATCGTCATTTTTAGCTGTCCGGCGGGCCGGTGTGGATTTCAAGCTGTCCGGGACCCAAATAGGGATTTTCAGCAGTCTGGGTCCGAAACTGCGATTTCTGGCGGGGATGCCGAAAAAGCACGAGTTTCGGGCAATTCTGGGCCAGAACAGCGATTTTCTGCTGTCGGGGGTAGAATCGTCATTTTCGGCTGTCTGACGGGTCGCTGTCGTTTTCAGGATGTCCGGGGCCCAAATAGTGATTTTCAGCAGTCTGGGTCCGGAACTGCGCTTTCTGGTCGGCTTACAGAAAAATCACGCGTTTCGGGCAGTTCTGGCCCAGAACAGCAATTTTCCGCTGTCGGGGGTAGAATCGTCATTTTCGGCTATCTGACGGGTCGCTGTCGTTTTCAGGCTGTCCGGGGCCCAAATAGTGATTTTCAACAGTCTGGGTCCAGAACTGCGCTTTCTGGTCGGCTTACCGAAAAATCACGAGTTTCAGGCAGTTCTGGTCCAGAACAGCAATTTTCCGCTGATGGGGGCAGAATCGTCATTTTTGGCTGTCCGACGGGCCAGTGTGGATTTCAAGCAGTCCGGGTCCCAAATAGTGATTTTCGGCAGTCTGGGTCCGAAACTGCGATTTCAGGTGGGACAGCCGAAAAATCCCGAGTTTCGGGCAGTCCTGGGCCAGAACAGTGATTTTATTCGACCGGCGGTAGAAACGTCATTTTTGGCTGTCCGACGGGCCGGTGTCGATTTCAGGTTGTCCGGGACCCAAATAGGGATTTTCAGCAGTCTGGGTCCGAAACTGCGATTTCTGGCGGGGCTGCCGAAAAATCACGAGTTTCGGGCAATTCTGGGCCAGAACAGCGATTTTCTGCTGTCGGGGGTAGAATCGTCATTTTCGGCTGTCTGACGGGTCGCTGTCGTTTTCAGGATGTCCAGGGCCCAAATAGTGATTTTCAGCAGTCTGGGTCCGGAACTGCGCTTTCTGGTCGGCTTACCGAAAAATCACGCGTTTCGGGCAGTTCTGGTCCAGAACTGCAATTTTCCGCTGTCGGGGGTAGAATCGTCATTTTCGGCTATCTGGCGGGTTGCTGTCGTTTTCAGGCTGTCCGGGGCCCAAATAGTGATTTTCAACAGTCTGGGTCCAGTACTGCGCTTTCTGGTTGGCTTACCGAAAAATCACGAGTTTCAGGCAGTTCTGGTCCAGAACAGCAATTTTCCGCTGATGGGGGCAGAATCGTCATTTTTGGCTGTCCGACGGGCCAGTGTGGATTTCAAGCAGTCCGGGTCCCAAATAGTGATTTTCAGCAGTCTGGGTCCGAAACTGCGATTTCAGGTGGGACAGCCGAAAAATCCCGAGTTTCGGGCAGTCCTGGGCCAGAACAGTGATTTTATTCGACCGGCGGCAGAAACGTCATTTTTGGCTGTCCGACGGGCCGGTGTCGATTTCAGGCTGTCCGGGACCCAAATAGGGATTTTCAGCAGTCTGGGTCCGAAACAGCGATTTCTGGCGGGGCTGCCGAAAAATCACGAGTTTCGGGCAGTCCTGGGCCAGAACTGTGATTTTCGTCGATCGGGGGCAGAATCGTCATTTTTAGCTGTCCGACGGGCCGGTGTGGATTTCAAGCTGTCCGGGACCCAAATAGGGATTTTCAGCAGTCTGGGTCCGAAACTGCGATTTCTGGCGGGGCTGCCGAAAAATCACGAGTTTCGGGCAATTCTGGGCCAGAACAGCGATTTTCTGCTGTCGGGGGTAGAATCGTCATTTTCGGCTGTCTGACGGGTCGCTGTCGTTTTCAGGATGTCCGGGGCCCAAATAGTGATTTTCAGCAGTCTGGGTCCGGAACTGCGCTTTCTGGTCGGCTTACCGAAAAATCACGCGTTTTGGGCAGTTCTGGACCAGAACAGCAATTTTCCGCTGTCGGGGGTAGAATCGTCATTTTCGGCTATCTGACGGGTCGCTGTCGTTTTTAGGCTGTCCGGGGCCCAAATAGAGATTTTCAACAGTCTGGGTCCAGAACTGCGCTTTCTGGTCGGCTTACCGAAAAATCACGAGTTTCAGGCAGTTCTGGTCCAGAACAGCAATTTTCCGCTGATGGGGGCAGAATCGTCATTTTTGGCTGTCCGACGGGCCAGTGTGGATTTCAAGCAGTCCGGGTCCCAAATAGTGATTTTCTGCAGTCTGGGTCCGAAACTGCGATTTCAGGTGGGACAGCCGAAAAATCCCGAGTTTCGGGCAGTCCTGGGCCAGAACAGTGATTTTATTCGACCGGCGGCAGAAACGTCATTTTTGGCTGTCCGACGGGCCGGTGTCGATTTCAGGCTGTCCGGGACCCAAATAGGGATTTTCAGCAGTCTGGGTCCGAAACAGCGATTTCTGGCGGGGCTGCCGAAAAATCACGAGTTTCGGGCAGTCTTGGGCCAGAACTGTGATTTTCGTCGATCGGGGGCAGAATCGTCATTTTTAGCTGTCCGACGGGCCGGTGTGGATTTCAAGCTGTCCGGGACCCAAATAGGGATTTTCAGCAGTCTGGGTCCGAAACTGCGATTTCTGGCGGGGCTGCCGAAAAATCACGAGTTTCGGGCAATTCTGGGCCAGAACAGCGATTTTCTGCTGTCGGGGGTAGAATCGTCATTTTCGGCTGTCTGACGGGTCGCTGTCGTTTTCAGGATGTCCGGGGCCCAAATAGTGATTTTCAGCAGTCTGGGTCCGGAACTGCGCTTTCTGGTCGGCTTACCGAAAAATCACGCGTTTTGGGCAGTTCTGGTCCAGAACAGCAATTTTCCGCTGTCGGGGGTAGAATCGTCATTTTCGGCTATCTGACGGGTCGCTGTCGTTTTTAGGCTGTCCGGGGCCCAAATAGAGATTTTCAACAGTCTGGGTCCAGAACTGCGCTTTCTGGTCGGCTTACCGAAAAATCACGAGTTTCAGGCAGTTCTGGTCCAGAACAGCAATTTTCCGCTGATGGGGGCAGAATCGTCATTTTTGGCTGTCCGACGGGCCAGTGTGGATTTCAAGCAGTCCGGGTCCCAAATAGTGATTTTCTGCAGTCTGGGTCCGAAACTGCGATTTCAGGTGGGACAGCCGAAAAATCCCGAGTTTCGGGCAGTCCTGGGCCAGAACAGTGATTTTATTCGACCGGCGGCAGAAACGTCATTTTTGGCTGTCCGACGGGCCGGTGTCGATTTCAGGCTGTCCGGGACCCAAATAGGGATTTTCAGCAGTCTGGGTCCGAAACTGCGATTTCTGGCGGGGCTGTCGAAAAATCACGAGTTTCGGGCAGTCCTGGGCCAGAACTGTGATTTTCGTCGACCGGGGGCAGAATCGTCATTTTTAGCTGTCCGACGGGCCAGTGTGGATTTCAAGCAGTCCGGGTCCCAAATAGTGATTTTCAGCAGTCTGGGTCCGAAACTGCGATTTCAGGTGCGACAGCCGAAAAATCCCGAGTTTCGGGCAGTCCTGGGCCAGAACAGTGATTTTATTCGACCGGCGGCAGAAACGTCATTTTTGGCTGTCCGACGGGCCGGTGTCGATTTCAGGCTGTCCGGGACCCAAATAGGGATTTTCAGCAGTCTGGGTCCGAAACAGCGATTTCTGGCGGGGCGGCCGAAAAATCACGAGTTTCGGGCAGTCCTGGGCCAGAACTGTGATTTTCGTCGATCGGGGGCAGAATCGTCATTTTTAGCTGTCCGACGGGCCGGTGTGGATTTCAAGCTGTCCGGGACCCAAATAGGGATTTTCAGCAGTCTGGGTCCGAAACTGCGATTTCTGGCGGGGCTGCCGAAAAATCACGAGTTTCGGGCAATTCTGGGCCAGAACAGCGATTTTCTGCTGTCGGGGGTAGAATCGTCATTTTCGGCTGTCTGACGGGTCGCTGTCGTTTTCAGGATGTCCGGGGCCCAAATAGTGATTTTCAGCAGTCTGGGTCCGGAACTGCGCTTTCTGGTCGGCTTACCGAAAAATCACGCGTTTCGGGCAGTTCTGGCCCAGAACAGCAATTTTCCGCTGTCGGGGGTAGAATCGTCATTTTTGGCTATCTGACGGGTCGCTGTCGTTTTCAGGCTGTCCGGGGCCCAAATAGTGATTTTCAACAGTCTGGGTCCAGAACTGCGCTTTCTGGTCAGCTTACCGAAAAAACACGAGTTTCAGGCAGTTCTGGTCCAGAACAGCAATTTTCCGCTGATGGGGGCAGAATCGTCATTTTTGGCTGTCCGACGGGCCAGTGTGGATTTCAAGCAGTCCGGGTCCCAAATAGTGATTTTCGGCAGTCTGGGTCCGAAACTGCGATTTCAGGTGGGACAGCCGAAAGATCCCGAGTTTCGGGCAGTCCTGGGCCAGAACAGTGATTTTATTCGACCGGCGGCAGAAACGTCATTTTTGGCTGTCCGACGGGCCGGTGTCGATTTCAGGCTGTCCGGGACCCAAATAGGGATTTTCAGCAGTCTGGGTCCGAAACAGCGATTTCTGGCGGGGCTGCCGAAAAATCACGAGTTTCGGGCAGTCCTGGGCCAGAACTGTGATTTTCGTCGATCGGGGGCAGAATCGTCATTTTTAGCTGTCCGACGGGCCGGTGTGGATTTCAAGCTGTCCGGGACCCAAATAGGGATTTTCAGCAGTCTGGGTCCGAAACTGCGATTTCTGGCGGGGCTGCCGAAAAATCACGAGTTTCGGGCAATTCTGGGCCAGAACAGCGATTTTCTGCTGTCGGGGGTAGAATCGTCATTTTCGGCTGTCTGACGGGTCGCTGTCATTTTCAGGATGTCCGGGGCCCAAATAGTGATTTTCAGCAGTCTGGGTCCGGAACTGCGCTTTCTGGTCGGCTTACCGAAAAATCACGCGTTTTGGGCAGTTCTGGTCCAGAACAGCAATTTTCCGCTGTCGGGGGTAGAATCGTCATTTTCGGCTATCTGACGGGTCGCTGTCGTTTTTAGGCTGTCCGGGGCCCAAATAGAGATTTTCAACAGTCTGGGTCCAGAACTGCGCTTTCTGGTCGGCTTACCGAAAAATCACGAGTTTCAGGCAGTTCTGGTCCAGAACAGCAATTTTCCGCTGATGGGGGCAGAATCGTCATTTTTGGCTGTCCGACGGGCCAGTGTGGATTTCAAGCAGTCCGGGTCCCAAATAGTGATTTTCGGCAGTCTGGGTCCGAAACTGCGATTTCAGGTGGGACAGCCGAAAAATCCCGAGTTTCGGGCAGTCCTGGGCCAGAACAGTGATTTTATTCGACCGGCGGCAGAAACGTCATTTTTGGCTGTCCGACGGGCCGGTGTCGATTTCAGGCTGTCCGGGACCCAAATAGGGATTTTCAGCAGTCTGGGTCCGAAACTGCGATTTCTGGCGGGGCTGCCGAAAAATCACGAGTTTCGGGCAGTCCTGGGCCAGAACTGTGATTTTCGTCGACCGGGGGCAGAATCGTCATTTTTAGCTGTCCGACGGGCCAGTGTGGATTTCAAGCAGTCCGGGTCCCAAATAGTGATTTTCAGCAGTCTGGGTCCGAAACTGCGATTTCAGGTGCGACAGCCGAAAAATCCCGAGTTTCGGGCAGTCCTGGGCCAGAACAGTGATTTTATTCGACCGGCGGCAGAAACGTCATTTTTGGCTGTCCGACGGGCCGGTGTCGATTTCAGGCTGTCCGGGACCCAAATAGGGATTTTCAGCAGTCTGGGTCCGAAACTGCGATTTCTGGCGGGGCTGCCGAAAAATCACGAGTTTCGGGCAATTCTGGGCCAGAACAGCGATTTTCTGCTGTCGGGGGTAGAATCGTCATTTTCGGCTGTCTGACGGGTCGCTGTCGTTTTCAGGATGTCCGGGGCCCAAATAGTGATTTTCAGCAGTCTGGGTCCGGAACTGCGCTTTCTGGTCGGCTTACCGAAAAATCACGCGTTTTGGGCAGTTCTGGTCCAGAACAGCAATTTTCCGCTGTCGGGGGTAGAATCGTCATTTTCGGCTATCTGACGGGTCGCTGTCGTTTTTAGGCTGTCCGGGGCCCAAATAGAGATTTTCAACAGTCTGGGTCCAGAACTGCGCTTTCTGGTCGGCTTACCGAAAAATCACGAGTTTCAGGCAGTTCTGGTCCAGAACAGCAATTTTCCGCTGATGGGGGCAGAATCGTCATTTTTGGCTGTCCGACGGGCCAGTGTGGATTTCAAGCAGTCCGGGTCCCAAATAGTGATTTTCTGCAGTCTGGGTCCGAAACTGCGATTTCAGGTGGGACAGCCGAAAAATCCCGAGTTTCGGGCAGTCCTGGGCCAGAACAGTGATTTTATTCGACCGGCGGCAGAAACGTCATTTTTGGCTGTCCGACGGGCCGGTGTCGATTTCAGGCTGTCCGGGACCCAAATAGGGATTTTCAGCAGTCTGGGTCCGAAACTGCGATTTCTGGCGGGGCTGTCGAAAAATCACGAGTTTCGGGCAGTCCTGGGCCAGAACTGTGATTTTCGTCGACCGGGGGCAGAATCGTCATTTTTAGCTGTCCGACGGGCCAGTGTGGATTTCAAGCAGTCCGGGTCCCAAATAGTGATTTTCAGCAGTCTGGGTCCGAAACTGCGATTTCAGGTGCGACAGCCGAAAAATCCCGAGTTTCGGGCAGTCCTGGGCCAGAACAGTGATTTTATTCGACCGGCGGCAGAAACGTCATTTTTGGCTGTCCGACGGGCCGGTGTCGATTTCAGGCTGTCCGGGACCCAAATAGGGATTTTCAGCAGTCTGGGTCCGAAACAGCGATTTCTGGCGGGGCGGCCGAAAAATCACGAGTTTCGGGCAGTCCTGGGCCAGAACTGTGATTTTCGTCGATCGGGGGCAGAATCGTCATTTTTAGCTGTCCGACGGGCCGGTGTGGATTTCAAGCTGTCCGGGACCCAAATAGGGATTTTCAGCAGTCTGGGTCCGAAACTGCGATTTCTGGCGGGGCTGCCGAAAAATCACGAGTTTCGGGCAATTCTGGGCCAGAACAGCGATTTTCTGCTGTCGGGGGTAGAATCGTCATTTTCGGCTGTCTGACGGGTCGCTGTCGTTTTCAGGATGTCCGGGGCCCAAATAGTGATTTTCAGCAGTCTGGGTCCGGAACTGCGCTTTCTGGTCGGCTTACCGAAAAATCACGCGTTTCGGGCAGTTCTGGCCCAGAACAGCAATTTTCCGCTGTCGGGGGTAGAATCGTCATTTTTGGCTATCTGACGGGTCGCTGTCGTTTTCAGGCTGTCCGGGGCCCAAATAGTGATTTTCAACAGTCTGGGTCCAGAACTGCGCTTTCTGGTCAGCTTACCGAAAAAACACGAGTTTCAGGCAGTTCTGGTCCAGAACAGCAATTTTCCGCTGATGGGGGCAGAATCGTCATTTTTGGCTGTCCGACGGGCCAGTGTGGATTTCAAGCAGTCCGGGTCCCAAATAGTGATTTTCGGCAGTCTGGGTCCGAAACTGCGATTTCAGGTGGGACAGCCGAAAGATCCCGAGTTTCGGGCAGTCCTGGGCCAGAACAGTGATTTTATTCGACCGGCGGCAGAAACGTCATTTTTGGCTGTCCGACGGGCCGGTGTCGATTTCAGGCTGTCCGGGACCCAAATAGGGATTTTCAGCAGTCTGGGTCCGAAACAGCGATTTCTGGCGGGGCTGCCGAAAAATCACGAGTTTCGGGCAGTCCTGGGCCAGAACTGTGATTTTCGTCGATCGGGGGCAGAATCGTCATTTTTAGCTGTCCGACGGGCCGGTGTGGATTTCAAGCTGTCCGGGACCCAAATAGGGATTTTCAGCAGTCTGGGTCCGAAACTGCGATTTCTGGCGGGGCTGCCGAAAAATCACGAGTTTCGGGCAATTCTGGGCCAGAACAGCGATTTTCTGCTGTCGGGGGTAGAATCGTCATTTTCGGCTGTCTGACGGGTCGCTGTCATTTTCAGGATGTCCGGGGCCCAAATAGTGATTTTCAGCAGTCTGGGTCCGGAACTGCGCTTTCTGGTCGGCTTACCGAAAAATCACGCGTTTTGGGCAGTTCTGGTCCAGAACAGCAATTTTCCGCTGTCGGGGGTAGAATCGTCATTTTCGGCTATCTGACGGGTCGCTGTCGTTTTTAGGCTGTCCGGGGCCCAAATAGAGATTTTCAACAGTCTGGGTCCAGAACTGCGCTTTCTGGTCGGCTTACCGAAAAATCACGAGTTTCAGGCAGTTCTGGTCCAGAACAGCAATTTTCCGCTGATGGGGGCAGAATCGTCATTTTTGGCTGTCCGACGGGCCAGTGTGGATTTCAAGCAGTCCGGGTCCCAAATAGTGATTTTCGGCAGTCTGGGTCCGAAACTGCGATTTCAGGTGGGACAGCCGAAAAATCCCGAGTTTCGGGCAGTCCTGGGCCAGAACAGTGATTTTATTCGACCGGCGGCAGAAACGTCATTTTTGGCTGTCCGACGGGCCGGTGTCGATTTCAGGCTGTCCGGGACCCAAATAGGGATTTTCAGCAGTCTGGGTCCGAAACTGCGATTTCTGGCGGGGCTGCCGAAAAATCACGAGTTTCGGGCAGTCCTGGGCCAGAACTGTGATTTTCGTCGACCGGGGGCAGAATCGTCATTTTTAGCTGTCCGACGGGCCAGTGTGGATTTCAAGCAGTCCGGGTCCCAAATAGTGATTTTCAGCAGTCTGGGTCCGAAACTGCGATTTCAGGTGCGACAGCCGAAAAATCCCGAGTTTCGGGCAGTCCTGGGCCAGAACAGTGATTTTATTCGACCGGCGGCAGAAACGTCATTTTTGGCTGTCCGACGGGCCGGTGTCGATTTCAGGCTGTCCGGGACCCAAATAGGGATTTTCAGCAGTCTGGGTCCGAAACAGCGATTTCTGGCGGGGCGGCCGAAAAATCACGAGTTTCGGGCAGTCCTGGGCCAGAACTGTGATTTTCGTCGATCGGGGGCAGAATCGTCATTTTTAGCTGTCCGACGGGCCGGTGTGGATTTCAAGCTGTCCGGGACCCAAATAGGGATTTTCAGCAGTCTGGGTCCGAAACTGCGATTTCTGGCGGGGCTGCCGAAAAATCACGAGTTTCGGGCAATTCTGGGCCAGAACAGCGATTTTCTGCTGTCGGGGGTAGAATCGTCATTTTCGGCTGTCTGACGGGTCGCTGTCGTTTTCAGGATGTCCGGGGCCCAAATAGTGATTTTCAGCAGTCTGGGTCCGGAACTGCGCTTTCTGGTCGGCTTACCGAAAAATCACGCGTTTCGGGCAGTTCTGGCCCAGAACAGCAATTTTCCGCTGTCGGGGGTAGAATCGTCATTTTTGGCTATCTGACGGGTCGCTGTCGTTTTCAGGCTGTCCGGGGCCCAAATAGTGATTTTCAACAGTCTGGGTCCAGAACTGCGCTTTCTGGTCAGCTTACCGAAAAAACACGAGTTTCAGGCAGTTCTGGTCCAGAACAGCAATTTTCCGCTGATGGGGGCAGAATCGTCATTTTTGGCTGTCCGACGGGCCAGTGTGGATTTCAAGCAGTCCGGGTCCCAAATAGTGATTTTCGGCAGTCTGGGTCCGAAACTGCGATTTCAGGTGGGACAGCCGAAAGATCCCGAGTTTCGGGCAGTCCTGGGCCAGAACAGTGATTTTATTCGACCGGCGGCAGAAACGTCATTTTTGGCTGTCCGACGGGCCGGTGTCGATTTCAGGCTGTCCGGGACCCAAATAGGGATTTTCAGCAGTCTGGGTCCGAAACAGCGATTTCTGGCGGGGCTGCCGAAAAATCACGAGTTTCGGGCAGTCCTGGGCCAGAACTGTGATTTTCGTCGATCGGGGGCAGAATCGTCATTTTTAGCTGTCCGACGGGCCGGTGTCGATTTCAGGCTGTCCGGGACCCAAATAGGGATTTTCAGCAGTCTGGGTCCGAAACTGCGATTTCTGGCGGGGCTGCCGAAAAATCACGAGTTTCGGGCAGTCCTGGGCCAGAACTGTGATTTTCGTCGACCGGGGGCAGAATCGTCATTTTTAGCTGTCCGACGGGCCAGTGTGGATTTCAAGCAGTCCGGGTCCCAAATAGTGATTTTCTGCAGTCTGGGTCCGAAACTGCGATTTCAGGTGGGACAGCCGAAAAATCCCGAGTTTCGGGCAGTCCTGGGCCAGAACAGTGATTTTATTCGACCGGCGGCAGAAACGTCATTTTTGGCTGTCCGACGGGCCGGTGTCGATTTCAGGCTGTCCGGGACCCAAATAGGGATTTTCAGCAGTCTGGGTCCGAAACTGCGATTTCTGGCGGGGCTGCCGAAAAATCACGAGTTTCGGGCAGTCCTGGGCCAGAACTGTGATTTTCGTCGACCGGGGGCAGAATCGTCATTTTTAGCTGTCCGACGGGCCAGTGTGGATTTCAAGCAGTCCGGGTCCCAAATAGTGATTTTCAGCAGTCTGGGTCCGAAACTGCGATTTCAGGTGGGACAGCCGAAAAATCCCGAGTTTCGGGCAGTCCTGGGCCAGAACAGTGATTTTATTCGACCGGCGGCAGAAACGTCATTTTTGGCTGCCCGACGGGCCGGTGTCGATTTCAGGCTGTCCGGGACCCAAATAGGGATTTTCAGCAGTCTGGGTCCGAAACAGCGATTTCTGGCGGGGCGGCCGAAAAATCACGAGTTTCGGGCAGTCCTGGGCCAGAACTGTGATTTTCGTCGATCCGGGGCAGAATCGTCATTTTTAGCTGTCCGACGGGCCGGTGTGGATTTCAAGCTGTCCGGGACCCAAATAGGGATTTTCAGCAGTCTGGGTCCGAAACTGCGATTTCTGGCGGGGCTGCCGAAAAATCACGAGTTTCGGGCAATTCTGGGCCAGAACAGCGATTTTCTGCTGTCGGGGGTAGAATCGTCATTTTCGGCTGTCTGACGGGTCGCTGTCGTTTTCAGGATGTCCGGGGCCCAAATAGTGATTTTCAGCAGTCTGGGTCCGGAACTGCGCTTTCTGGTCGGCTTACTGAAAAATCACGAGTTTCAGGCAGTTCTGGTCCAGAACAGCAATTTTCCGCTGATGGGGGCAGAATCGTCATTTTTGGCTGTCCGACGGGCCAGTGTGGATTTCAAGCAGTCCGGGTCCCAAATAGTGATTTTCGGCAGTCTGGGTCCGAAACTGCGATTTCAGGTGGGACAGCCGAAAAATCCCGTGTTTCGGGCAGTCCTGGGCCAGAACTGTGATTTTATTCGACCGGCGGCAGAATCGTCATTTTTGGCTGTCCGACGGGCCGGTGTCGATTTCAGGCTGTCCGGGACCCAAATAGGGATTTTCAGCAGTCTGGGTCCGAAACTGCGATTTCTGGCGGGGCTGCCGAAAAATCACGAGTTTCGGGCAGTCCTGGGCCAGAACTGTGATTTTCGTCGACCGGGGGCAGAATCGTCATTTTTAGCTGTCCGACGGGCCAGTGTGGATTTCAAGCTGTCCGGGACCCAAATAGTGATTTTCAGCAGTCTGGGTCCGAAACTTCGATTTCAGGTGGGACAGCCGAAAAATCACGAGTTTCGGGCAGTTCTGGGCCAGAACAGTGATTTTATTCTACCGGGGGCAGAATCGTCATTTTTGGCTGTCCGACGGGCCGGTGTCGATTTCAGGTTGTCCGGGACCCAAATAGGGATTTTCAGCAGTCTGGGTCCGAAACAGCGATTTCTGGCGGGGCTGCCGAAAAATCACGAGTTTCGGGCAATTCTGGGCCAGAACAGCGATTTTCCACTGTTGGGGGTAGAATCGTCATTTTCGGCTGTCTGACGGGTCGCTGTCGTTTTCAGGATGTCCGGGGCCCAAATAGTGACTTTCAGCAGTCTGGGTCCGGAACTGCGCTTTCTGGTCGGCTTACCGAAAAATCACGAGTTTCAGGCAGTTCTGGTCCAGAACAGCAATTTTCCGCTGATGGGGGCAGAATCGACATTTTTGGCTGTCCGACGGGCCAGTGTGGATTTCAAGCAGTCCGGGTCCCCAATAGTGATTTTCGGCAGTCTGGGTCCGAAACTGCGATTTCAGGTGGGACAGCCAAAAAATCCCGTGTTTCGGGCAGTCCTGGGCCAGAACAGTGATTTTATTCAACCGGCGGCAGAATCGTCATTTTTGGCTGTCCGACGGGCCGGTGTCGATTTCAGGCTGTCCGGGACCCAAATAGGGATTTTCAGCAGTCTGGGTCCGAAACTGCGATTTCTGGCGGGGCTGCCGAAAAATCACGAGTTTCGGGCAGTCCTGGGCCAGAACTGTGATTTTCGTCGATCGGGGGCAGAATCGTCAATTTTAGCTGTCCGACGGGCCGGTGTGGATTTCAAGCTGTCCGGGACCCAAATAGTGATTTTCGGCAGTCTGGGTCTGAAACTGCGATTTCAGGTGGGACAGCCGAAAAATCCCGAGTTTCGGGCAGTCCTGGGCCAGAACAGTGATTTTATTCGACCGGCGGCAGAAACGTCATTTTTGGCTGTCCGACGGGCCGGTGTCGATTTCAGGCTGTCCGGGACCCAAATAGGGATTTTCAGCAGTCTGGGTCCGAAACTGCGATTTCTGGCGGGGCTGCCGAAAAATCACGAGTTTCGGGCAGTCCTGGGCCAGAACTGTGATTTTCGTCGACCGGGGGCAGAATCGTCATTTTTAGCTGTCCGACGGGCCAGTGTGGATTTCAAGCAGTCCGGGTCCCAAATAGTGATTTTCAGCAGTCTGGGTCCGAAACTGCGATTTCAGGTGGGACAGCCGAAAAATCCCGAGTTTCGGGCAGTCCTGGGCCAGAACAGTGATTTTATTCGACCGGCGGCAGAAACGTCATTTTTGGCTGCCCGACGGGCCGGTGTCGATTTCAGGCTGTCCGGGTCCCAAATAGGGATTTTCAGCAGTCTGGGTCCGAAACAGCGATTTCTGGCGGGGCGGCCGAAAAATCACGAGTTTCGGGCAGTCCTGGGCCAGAACTGTGATTTTCGTCGATCCGGGGCAGAATCGTCATTTTTAGCTGTCCGACGGGCCGGTGTGGATTTCAAGCTGTCCGGGACCCAAATAGGGATTTTCAGCAGTCTGGGTCCGAAACTGCGATTTCTGGCGGGGCTGCCGAAAAATCACGAGTTTCGGGCAATTCTGGGCCAGAACAGCGATTTTCTGCTGTCGGGGGTAGAATCGTCATTTTCGGCTGTCTGACGGGTCGCTGTCGTTTTCAGGATGTCCGGGGCCCAAATAGTGATTTTCAGCAGTCTGGGTCCGGAACTGCGCTTTCTGGTCGGCTTACCGAAAAATCACGAGTTTCAGGCAGTTCTGGTCCAGAACAGCAATTTTCCGCTGATGGGGGCAGAATCGTCATTTTTGGCTGTCCGACGGGCCAGTGTGGATTTCAAGCAGTCCGGGTCCCAAATAGTGATTTTCGGCAGTCTGGGTCCGAAACTGCGATTTCAGGTGGGACAGCCGAAAAATCCCGTGTTTCGGGCAGTCCTGGGCCAGAACTGTGATTTTATTCGACCGGCGGCAGAATCGTCATTTTTGGCTGTCCGACGGGCCGGTGTCGATTTCAGGCTGTCCGGGACCCAAATAGGGATTTTCAGCAGTCTGGGTCCGAAACTACGATTTCTGGCGGGGCTGCCGAAAAATCACGAGTTTCGGGCAGTCCTGGGCCAGAACTGTGATTTTCGTCGATCGGGGGCAGAATCGTCATTTTTAGCTGTCCGACGGGCCGGTGTGGATTTCAAGCTGTCCGGGACCCAAATAGTGATTTTCAGCAGTCTGGGTCCGAAACTTCGATTTCAGGTGGGACAGCCGAAAAATCACGAGTTTCGGGCAGTTCTGGGCCAGAACAGTGATTTTATTCTACCGGGGGCAGAATCGTCATTTTTGGCTGTCCGACGGGCCGGTGTCGATTTCAGGTTGTCCGGGACCCAAATAGGGATTTTCAGCAGTCTGGGTCCGAAACAGCGATTTCTGGCGGGGCTGCCGAAAAATCACGAGTTTCGGGCAATTCTGGGCCAGAACAGCGATTTTCCACTGTCGGGGGTAGAATCGTCATTTTCGGCTGTCTGACGGGTCGCTGTCGTTTTCAGGATGTCCGGGGCCCAAATAGTGACTTTCAGCAGTCTGGGTCCGGAACTGCGCTTTCTGGTCGGCTTACCGAAAAATCACGAGTTTCAGGCAGTTCTGGTCCAGAACAGCAATTTTCCGCTGATGGGGGCAGAATCGTCATTTTTGGCTGTCCGACGGGCCAGTGTGGATTTCAAGCAGTCCGGGTCCCAAATAGTGATTTTCGGCAGTCTGGGTCCTAAACTGCGATTTCAGGTGGGACAGCCGAAAAATCCCGTGTTTCGGGCAGTCCTGGGCCAGAACAGTGATTTTATTCGACCGGCGGCAGAATCGTCATTTTTGGCTGTCCGACGGGCCGGTGTCGATTTCAGGCTGTCCGGGACCCAAATAGGGATTTTCAGCAGTCTGGGTCCGAAACTGCGATTTCTGGCGGGGCTGCTGAAAAATCACGAGTTTCGGGCAGTCCTGGGCCAGAACTGTGATTTTCGCCGATCGGGGGCAGAATCGTCATTTTTAGCTGTCCGACGGGCCGGTGTGGATTTCAAGCTGTCCGGGACCCAAATAGTGATTTTCAGCAGTCTGGGTCCGAAACTTCGATTTCAGGTGGGACAGCCGAAAAATCACGAGTTTCGGGCAGTTCTGGGCCAGAACAGTGATTTTATTCTACCGGGGGCAGAATCGTCATTTTTGGCTGTCCGACGGGCCGGTGTCGATTTCAGGTTGTCCGGGACCCAAATAGGGATTTTCAGCAGTCTGGGTCCGAAACAGCGATTTCTGGCGGGGCTGCCGAAAAATCACGAGTTTCGGGCAATTCTGGGCCAGAACAGCGATTTTCCACTGTTGGGGGTAGAATCGTCATTTTCGGCTGCCTGACGGGTCGCTGTCGTTTTCAGGATGTCCGGGGCCCAAATAGTGACTTTCAGCAGTCTGGGTCCGGAACTGCGCTTTCTGGTCGGCTTACCGAAAAATCACGAGTTTCAGGCAGTTCTGGTCCAGAACAGCAATTTTCCGCTGATGGGGGCAGAATCGACATTTTTGGCTGTCCGACGGGCCAGTGTGGATTTCAAGCAGTCCGGGTCCCCAATAGTGATTTTCGGCAGTCTGGGTCCGAAACTGCGATTTCAGGTGGGACAGCCAAAAAATCCCGTGTTTCGGGCAGTCCTGGGCCAGAACAGTGATTTTATTCAACCGGCGGCAGAATCGTCATTTTTGGCTGTCCGACGGGCCGGTGTCGATTTCAGGCTGTCCGGGACCCAAATAGGGATTTTCAGCAGTCTGGGTCCGAAACTGCGATTTCTGGCGGGGCTGCCGAAAAATCACGAGTTTCGGGCAGTCCTGGGCCAGAACTGTGATTTTCGTCGATCGGGGGCAGAATCGTCAATTTTAGCTGTCCGACGGGCCGGTGTGGATTTCAAGCTGTCCGGGACCCAAATAGTGATTTTCGGCAGTCTGGGTCTGAAACTGCGATTTCAGGTGGGACAGCCGAAAAATCCCGAGTTTCGGGCAGTCCTGGGCCAGAACAGTGATTTTATTCGACCGGCGGCAGAATCGTCATTTTTGGCTGTCCGACGGGCCGGTGTCGATTTCAGGCTGTCCGGGACCCAAATAGGGATTTTCAGCAGTCTGGGTCCGAAACTACGATTTCTGGCGGGGCTGCCGAAAAATCACGAGTTTCGGGCAGTCCTGGGCCAGAACTGTGATTTTCGTCGATCGGGGGCAGAATCGTCATTTTTAGCTGTCCGACGGGCCGGTGTGGATTTCAAGCTGACCGGGACCCAAATAGTGATTTTCAGCAGTCTGGGTCCGAAACTTCGATTTCAGGTGGGACAGCCGAAAAATCACGAGTTTCGGACAGTTCTGGGCCAGAACAGAGATTTTATTCTACCGGGGGCAGAATCGTCATTTTTGGCTGTCCGACGGGCCGGTGTCGATTTCAGGTTGTCTGGGACCCAAATAGGGATTTTCAGCAGTCTGGGTCCGAAACAGCGATTTCTGGCGGGGCTGCCAAAAAATCACGAGTTTCGGGCAATTCTGGGCCAGAACAGCGATTTTCCACTGTCGGGGGTAGAATCGTCATTTTCGGCTGTCTGACGGGTCGCTGTCGTTTTCAGGATGTCCGGGGCCCAAATAGTGACTTTCAGCAGTCTGGGTCCGGAACTGCGCTTTCTGGTCGGCTTACCGAAAAATCATGAGTTTCAGGCAGTTCTGGTCCAGAACAGCAATTTTCCGCTGATGGGGGCAGAATCGTCATTTTTGGCTGTCCGACGGGCCAGTGTGGATTTCAAGCAGTCCGGGTCCCAAATAGTGATTTTCGGCAGTCTGGGTCCGAAACTGCGATTTCAGGTGGGACAGCCGAAAAATCCCGTGTTTCGGGCAGTCCTGGGCCAGAACAGTGATTTTATTCGACCGGCGGCAGAATCGTCATTTTTGGCTGTCCGACGGGCCGGTGTCGATTTCAGGCTGTCCGGGACCCAAATAGGGATTTTCAGCAGTCTGGGTCCGAAACTGCGATTTCTGGCGGGGCTGCTGAAAAATCACGAGTTTCGGGCAGTCCTGGGCCAGAACTGTGATTTTCGCCGATCGGGGGCAGAATCGTCATTTTTAGCTGTCCGACGGGCCGGTGTGGATTTCAAGCTGTCCGGGACCCAAATAGTGATTTTCAGCAGTCTGGGTCCGAAACTTCGATTTCAGGAGGGACAGCCGAAAAATCACGAGTTTTGGGCAGTTCTGGGCCAGAACAGTGATTTTATTCTACCGGGGGCAGAATCGTCATTTTTGGCTGTCCGACGGGCCGGTGTCGATTTCAGGTTGTCCGGGACCCAAATAGGGATTTTCAGCAGTCTGGGTCCGAAACAGCGATTTCTGGCGGGGCTGCCGAAAAATCACGAGTTTCGGGCAATTCTGGGCCAGAACAGCGATTTTCCACTGTCGGGGGTAGAATCGTCATTTTCGGCTGTCTGACGGGTCGCTGTCGTTTTCAGGATGTCCGGGGCCCAAATAGTGACTTTCAGCAGTCTGGGTCCGGAACTGCGCTTTCTGGTCGGCTTACCGAAAAATCACGAGTTTCAGGCAGTTCTGGTCCAGAACAGCAATTTTCCGCTGATGGGGGCAGAATCGTCATTTTTGGCTGTCCGACGGGCCGGTGTGGATTTCAAGCTGTCCGGGTCCCAAATAGTGATTTTCGGCAGTCTGGGTCCGAAACTGCGATTTTAGGTGGGACAGCCGAAAAATCCCGAGTTTCGGGCAGTCCTGGGCCAGAACAGTGATTTTATTCGACCGGCGGCAGAATCGTCATTTTTGGCTGTCCGACGGGCCGGTGTCGATTTCAGGCTGTCCGGGACCCAAATAGGGATTTTCAGCAGTCTGGGTCCGAAACTGCGATTTCTGGCGGGGCTGCCGAAAAATCACGAGTTTCAGGCAGTCCTGGGCCAGAACTGTGATTTTCGTCGATCGGGGGCAGAATCGTCATTTTTAGCTGTCCGACGGGCCGGTGTGGATTTCAAGCTGTCCGGGACCCAAATAGTGATTTTCAGCAGTCTGGGTCCGAAACTTCGATTTCAGGTGGGACAGCCGAAAAATCACGAGTTTCGGACAGTTCTGGGCCAGAACAGTGATTTTATTCTACCGGGGGCAGAATCGTCATTTTTGGCTGTCCGACGGGCCGGTGTCGATTTCAGGTTGTCTGGGACCCAAATAGGGATTTTCAGCAGTCTGGGTCCGAAACAGCAATTTCTGGCGGGGCTGCCGAAAAATCACGAGTTTCGGGCAGTCCTGGGCCAGAACTGTGATTTTCGTCGATCGGGGGCAGAATCGTCATTTTTAGCTGTCCGACGGGCCGGTGTGGATTTCAAGCTGTCCGGGACCCAAATAGTGATTTTCGGCAGTCTGGGTATGAAACTGCGATTTCAGTTGGGACAGCCGAAAAATCCCGAGTTTCGGGCAGTCCTGGGCCAGAACAGTGATTTTATTCGACCGGCGGCAGAATCGTCATTTTTGGCTGTCCGACGGGCCGGTGTCGATTTCAGGCTGTCCGGGACCCAAATGGGGATTTTCAGCAGTCTGGGTCCGAAACTGCGATTTCTGGCGGGGCTGCCGAAAAATCACGAGTTTCAGGCAGTCCTGGGCCAGAACTGTGATTTTCGTCGATCGGGGGCAGAATCGTCATTTTTAGCTGTCCGACGGGCCGGTGTGGATTTCAAGCTGTCCGGGACCCAAATAGTGATTTTCAGCAGTCTGGGACCGAAACTTCGATTTCAGGTGGGACAGCCGAAAAATCACGAGTTTCGGACAGTTCTGGGCCAGAACAGTGATTTTATTCTACCGGGGGCAGAATCGTCATTTTTGGCTGTCCGACGGGCCGGTGTCGATTTCAGGTTGTCTGGGACCCAAATAGGGATTTTCAGCAGTCTGGGTCCGAAACAGCAATTTCTGGCGGGGCTGCCGAAAAATCACGAGTTTCGGGCAATTCTGGGCCAGAACAGCGATTTTCCACTGTCGGGGGTAGAATCGTCATTTTCGGCTGTCTGACGGGTCGCTGTCGTTTTCAGGATGTCCGGGGCCCAAATAGTGACTTTCAGCAGTCTGGGTCCGGAACTGCGCTTTCTGGTCGGCTTACCGAAAAATCACGAGTTTCAGGCAGTTCTGGTCCAGAACAACAATTTTCCGCTGATGGGGGCAGAATCGTCATTTTTGGCTGTCCGACGGGCCAGTGTGGATTTCAAGCAGTCCGGGTCCCAAATAGTGATTTTCGGCAGTCTGGGTCCGAAACTGCGATTTCAGGTGGGACAGCCGAAAAATCCCGTGTTTCGGGCAGTCCTGGGCCAGAACAGTGATTTTATTCGACCGGCGGCAGAATCGTCATTTTTGGCTGTCCGACGGGCCGGTGTCGATTTCAGGCTGTCCGGGACCCAAATAGGGATTTTCAGCAGTCTGGGTCCGAAACTGCGATTTCTGGCGGGGCTGCCGAAAAATCACGAGTTTCGGGCAGTCCTGGGCCAGAACTGTGATTTTCGTCGATCGGGGGCAGAATCGTCATTTTTAGCTGTCCGACGGGCCGGTGTGGATTTCAAGCTGTCCGGGACCCAAATAGTGATTTTCAGTAGTCTGGGTCCGAAACTTCGATTTCAGGTGGGACAGCCGAAAAATCACGAGTTTCGGGCAGTTCTGGGCCAGAACAGTGATTTTATTCTACCGGGGGCAGAATCGTCATTTTTGGCTGTCCGACGGGCCGGTGTCGATTTCAGGTTGTCCGGGACCCAAATAGGGATTTTCAGCAGTCTGGGTCCGAAACAGCGATTTCTGGCGGGGCTGCTGAAAAATCACGAGTTTCGGGCAATTCTGGGCCAGAACAGCGATTTTCCACTGTCGGGGGTAGAATGTCATTTTCGGCTGTCTGACGGGTCGCTGTCGTTTTCAGGATGTCCGGGGCCCAAATAGTGACTTTTAGCAGTCTGGGTCCGGAACTGCGCTTTCTGGTCGGCTTACCGAAAAATCACGAGTTTCAGGCAGTTCTGGTCCAGAACAGCAATTTTCCGCTGATGGGGGCAGAATCGTCATTTTTGGCTGTCCGACGGGCCAGTGTGGATTTCAAGCAGTCCGGGTCCCAAATAGTGATTTTCGGCAGTCTGGGTCCGAAACTGCGATTTCAGGTGGGACAGCCGAAAAATCCCGTGTTTCGGGCAGTCCTGGGCCAGAACAGTGATTTTATTCGACCGGCGGCAGAATCGTCATTTTTGGCTGTCCGACGGGCCGGTGTCGATTTCAGGCTGTCCGGGACCCAAATAGGGATTTTCAGCAGTCTGGGTCCGAAACTGCGATTTCTGGCGGGGCTGCCGAAAAATCACGAGTTTCGGGCAGTCCTGGGCCAGAACTGTGATTTTCGTCGATCGGGGGCAGAATCGTCATTTTTAGCTGTCCGACGGGCCGGTGTGGATTTCAAGCTGTCCGGGACCCAAATAGTGATTTTCAGTAGTCTGGGTCCGAAACTTCGATTTCAGGTGGGACAGCCGAAAAATCACGAGTTTCGGGCAGTTCTGGGCCAGAACAGTGATTTTATTCTACCGGGGGCAGAATCGTCATTTTTGGCTGTCCGACGGGCCGGTGTCGATTTCAGGTTGTCCGGGACCCAAATAGGGATTTTCAGCAGTCTGGGTCCGAAACAGCGATTTCTGGCGGGGCTGCTGAAAAATCACGAGTTTCGGGCAATTCTGGGCCAGAACAGCGATTTTCCACTGTCGGGGGTAGAATGTCATTTTCGGCTGTCTGACGGGTCGCTGTCGTTTTCAGGATGTCCGGGGCCCAAATAGTGACTTTTAGCAGTCTGGGTCCGGAACTGCGCTTTCTGGTCGGCTTACCGAAAAATCACGAGTTTCAGGCAGTTCTGGTCCAGAACAGCAATTTTCCGCTGATGGGGGCAGAATCGTCATTTTTGGCTGTCCGACGGGCCAGTGTGGATTTCAAGCAGTCCGGGTCCCAAATAGTGATTTTCGGCAGTCTGGGTCCGAAACTGCGATTTCAGGTGGGACAGCCGAAAAATCCCGTGTTTCGGGCAGTCCTGGGCCAGAACAGTGATTTTATTCGACCGGCGGCAGAATCGCCATTTTTGGCTGTCCGACGGGCCGGTGTCGATTTCAGGCTGTCCGGGACCCAAATAGGGATTTTCAGCAGTCTGGGTCCGAAACTGCGATTTCTGGCGGGGCTGCCGAAAAATCACGAGTTTCGGGCAGTCCTGGGCCAGAACTGTGATTTTCGTCGATCGGGGGCAGAATCGTCATTTTTAGCTGTCCGACGGGCCGGTGTGGATTTCAAGCTGTCCGGGACCCAAATAGTGATTTTCAGTAGTCTGGGTCCGAAACTTCGATTTCAGGTGGGACAGCCGAAAAATCACGAGTTTCGGGCAGTTCTGGGCCAGAACAGTGATTTTATTCTACCGGGGGCAGAATCGTCATTTTTGGCTGTCCGACGGGCCGGTGTCGATTTCAGGTTGTCCGGGACCCAAATAGGGATTTTCAGCAGTCTGGGTCCGAAACAGCGATTTCTGGCGGGGCTGCTGAAAAATCACGAGTTTCGGGCAATTCTGGGCCAGAACAGCGATTTTCCACTGTCGGGGGTAGAATCGTCATTTTCGGCTGTCTGATGGGTCGCTGTCGTTTTCAGGATGTCCGGGGCCCAAATAGTGACTTTTAGCAGTCTGGGTCCGGAACTGCGCTTTCTGGTCGGCTTACCGAAAAATCACGAGTTTCAGGCAGTTCTGGTCCAGAACAGCAATTTTCCGCTGATGGGGGCAGAATCGTCATTTTTGGCTGTCCGACGGGCCAGTGTGGATTTCAAGCAGTCCGGGTCCCAAATAGTGATTTTCGGCAGTCTGGGTCCGAAACTGCGATTTCAGGTGGGACAGCCGAAAAATCCCGTGTTTCGGGCAGTCCTGGGCCAGAACAGTGATTTTATTCGACCGGCGGCAGAATCGCCATTTTTGGCTGTCCGACGGGCCGGTGTCGATTTCAGGCTGTCCGGGACCCAAATAGGGATTTTCAGCAGTCTGGGTCCGAAACTGCGATTTCTGGCGGGGTTGCCGAAAAATCACGAGTTTCGGGCAGTCCAGGGCCAGAACTGTGATTTTCGTCGATCGGGGGCAGAATCGTCATTTTTAGCTGTCCGACGGGCCGGTGTGGATTTCAAGCTGTCCGGGACCCAAATAGTGATTTTCAGCAGTCTGGGTCCGAAACTTCGATTTCAGGTGGGACAGCCGAAAAATCACGAGTTTCGGGCAGTTCTGGGCCAGAACAGTGATTTTATTCTACCGGCGGCAGAATCGTCATTTTTGGCTGTCCGACGGGCCGGTGTCGATTTCAGGTTGTCCGGGACCCAAATAGGGATTTTCAGCAGTCTGGGTCCGAAACAGCGATTTCTGGCGGGGCTGCTGAAAAATCACGAGTTTCGGGCAATTCTGGGCCAGAACAGCGATTTTCCACTGTCGGGGGTAGAATCGTCATTTTCGGCTGTCTGACGGGTCGCTGTCGTTTTCAGGATGTCCGGGGCCCAAATAGTGACTTTCAGCAGTCTGGGTCCGGAACTGCGCTTTCTGGTCGGCTTACCGAAAAATCACGAGTTTCAGGCAGTTCTGGTCCAGAACAGCAATTTTCCGCTGATGGGGGCAGAATCGTCATTTTTGGCTGTCCGACGGGCCAGTGTGGATTTCAAGCAGTCCGGGTCCCAAATAGTGATTTTCGGCAGTCTGGGTCCGAAACTGCGATTTCAGGTGGGACAGCCGAAAAATCCCGAGTTTCGGGCAGTCCTGGGCCAGAACAGTGATTTTATTCGACCGGCGGCAGAATCGTCATTTTTGGCTGTCCGACGGGCCGGTGTCGATTTCAGGCTGTCCGGGACCCAAATAGGGATTTTCAGCGGTCTTGGTCCGAAACAGCGATTTCTGGCGGGGCTGCTGAAAAATCACGAGTTTCGGGCAATTCTGGGCCAGAACAGCGATTTTCCACTGTCGGGGGTAGAATCGTCATTTTCGGCTGTCCGACGGGTCGCTGTCGTTTTCAGGATGTCCGGGGCCCAAATAGTGACTTTCAGCAGTCTGGGTCCGGAACTGCGCTTTCTGGTCGGCTTACCGAAAAATCACGAGTTTCAGGCAGTTCTGGTCCAGAACAGCAATTTTCCGCTGATGGGGGCAGAATCGTCATTTTTGGCTGTCCGACGGGCCAGTGTGGATTTCAAGCAGTCCGGGTCCCAAATAGTGATTTTCGGCAGTCTGGGTCCGAAACTGCGATTTCAGGTGGGACAGCCGAAAAATCCCGTGTTTCGGGCAGTCCTGGGCCAGAACAGTGATTTTATTCGACCGGCGGCAGAATCGTCATTTTTGGCTGTCCGACGGGCCGGTGTCGATTTCAGGCTGTCCGGGACCCAAATAGGGATTTTCAGCAGTCTGGGTCCGAAACTGCGATTTCTGGCGGGGCTGCCGAAAAATCACGAGTTTCGGGCAGTCCTGGGCCAGAACTGTGATTTTCGTCGATCGGGGGCAGAATCGTCATTTTTAGCTGTCCGACGGGCCGGTGTGGATTTCAAGCTGTCCGGGACCCAAATAGTGATTTTCAGCAGTCTGGGTCCGAAAGTTCGATTTCAGGTGGGACAGCCGAAAAATCACGAGTTTCGGGCAGTTCTGGGCCAGAACAGTGATTTTATTCTACCGGGGGCAGAATCGTCATTTTTGGCTGTCCGACGGGCCGGTGTCGTTTCAGGTTGTCCGGGACCCAAATAGGGATTTTCAGCAGTCTGGGTCCGAAACAGCGATTTCTGGCGGGGCTGCCGAAAAATCACGAGTTTCGGGCAGTCCTGGGCCAGAACTGTGATTTTCGTCAATCGGGGGCAGAATCGTCATTTTTAGCTGTCCGACGGGCCGGTGTGGATTTCAAGCTGTCCGGGACCCAAATAGTGATTTTCAGCAGTCTGGGTCCGAAACTTCGATTTCAGGTGGGACAGCCGAAAAATCACGAGTTTCGGGCAGTTCTGGGCCAGAACAGTGATTTTATTCTACCGGGGGCAGAATCGTCATTTTTGGCTGTCCGACGGGCCGGTGTCGATTTCAGGTTGTCCGGGACCCAAATAGGGATTTTCAGCAGTCTGGGTCCGAAACTGCGATTTCTGGCGGGGCTGCCGAAAAATCACGAGTTTCGGGCAGTCCTGGGCCAGAACTGTGATTTTCGTCGATCGGGGGCAGAATTGTCATTTTTAGCTGTCCGACGGGCCGGTGTGGATTTCAAGCTGTCCGGGACCCAAATAGGGATTTTCAGCAGTCTGGGTCCGAAACTTCGATTTCAGGTGGGACAGCCGAAAAATCCCGAGTTTCGGGCAGTCCTGGGCCAGAACAGTGATTTTATTCGACCGGCGGCAGAATCGTCATTTTTGGCTGTCCGACGGGCCGGTGTCGATTTCAGGCTGTCCGGGACCCAAATAGGGATTTTCAGCAGTCTGGGTCCGAAACTGCGATTTCTGGCGGGGCTGCCGAAAAATCACGAGTTTCGGGCAGTCCTGGGCCAGAACTGTGATTTTCGTCAATCGGGGGCAGAATCGTCATTTTTAGCTGTCCGACGGGCCGGTGTGGATTTCAAGCTGTCCGGGACCCAAATAGTGATTTTCAGCAGTCTGGGTCCGAAACTTCGATTTCAGGTGGGACAGCCGAAAAATCACGAGTTTCGGGCAGTTCTGGGCCAGAACAGTGATTTTATTCTACCGGGGGCAGAATCGTCATTTTTAGCTGTCCGACGGGCCGGTGTGGATTTCAAGCTGTCCGGGACCCAAATAGTGATTTTCAGCAGTCTGGGTCTGAAACTTCGATTTCAGGTGGGACAGCCGAAAAATCACGAGTTTCGGGCAGTTCTGGGCCAGAACAGTGATTTTATTCTACCGGGGGCAGAATCGTCATTTTTGGCTGTCCGACGGGCCGGTGTCGATTTCAGGTTGTCCGGGACCCAAATAGGGATTTTCAGCAGTCTGGGTCCGAAACAGCGATTTCTGGCGGGGCTGCCGAAAAATCACGAGTTTCGGGCAATTCTGGGCCAGAACAGCGATTTTCCACTGTCGGGGGTAGAATCGTCATTTTTGGCTGTCTGACGGGTCGCTGTCGTTTTCAGGATGTCCGGGGCCCAAATAGTGACTTTCAGCAGTCTGGGTCCGGAACTGCGCTTTCTGGTCGGCTTACCGAAAAATCACGAGTTTCAGGTAGTTCTGGTCCAGAACAGCAATTTTCCGCTGATGGGGGCAGAATCGTCATTTTTGGCTGTCCGACGGGCCAGTGTGGATTTCAAGCAGTCCGGGTCCCAAATAGTGATTTTCGGCTGTCTGGGTCCGAAACTGCGATTTCAGGTGGGACAGCCGAAAAATCCCGTGTTTCGGGCAGTCCTGGGCCAGAACAGTGATTTTATTCGACCGGCGGCAGAATCGTCATTTTTGGCTGTCCGACGGGCCGGTGTCGATTTCAGGCTGTCCGGGACCCAAATAGACATTTTCAGCAGTCTGGGTCCGAAACTGCGATTTCTGGCGGGGCTGCCGAAAAATCACGAGTTTCGGGCAGTCCTGGGCCAGAACTGTGATTTTCGTCGATCGGGGGCAGAATCGTCATTTTTAGCTGTCCGACGGGCCGGTGTGGATTTCAAGCTGTCCGGGACCCAAATAGTGATTTTCAGCAGTCTGGGTCCGAAACTTCGATTTCAGGTGGGACAGCCGAAAAATCCCGAGTTTCGGGCAGTCCTGGGCCAAAACAGTGATTTTATTCGACCGGCGGCAGAATCGTCATTTTTGGCTGTCCGACGGGCCGGTGTCGATTTCAGGCTGTCCGGGACCCAAATAGGGATTTTCAGCAGTCTGGGTCCGAAACTGCGATTTCTGGCGGGGCTGCCGAAAAATCACGAGTTTCGGGCAGTCCTGGGCCAGAACTGTGATTTTCGTCAATCGGGGGCAGAATCGTCATTTTTAGCTGTCCGACGGGCCGGTGTGGATTTCAAGCTGTCCGGGACCCAAATAGTGATTTTCAGCAGTCTGGGTCCGAAACTTCGATTTCAGGTGGGACAGCCGAAAAATCACGAGTTTCGGGCAGTTCTGGGCCAGAACAGTGATTTTATTCTACCGGGGGCAGAATCGTCATTTTTAGCTGTCCGACGGGCCGGTGTGGATTTCAAGCTGTCCGGGACCCAAATAGTGATTTTCAGCAGTCTGGGTCCGAAACTTCGATTTCAGGTGGGACAGCCGAAAAATCACGAGTTTCGGGCAGTTCAGGGCCAGAACAGTGATTTTATTCTACCGGGGGCAGAATCGTCATTTTTGGCTGTCCGACGGGCCGGTGTCGATTTCAGGTTGTCCGGGACCCAAATAGGGATTTTCAGCAGTCTGGGTCCGAAACAGCGATTTCTGGCGGGGCTGCCGAAAAATCACGAGTTTCGGGCAATTCTGGGCCAGAACAGCGATTTTCCACTGTCGGGGGTAGAATCGTCATTTTCGGCTGTCTGACGGGTCGCTGTCGTTTTCAGGATGTCCGGGGCCCAAATAGTGACTTTCAGCAGTCTGGGTCCGGAACTGCGCTTTCTGGTCAGCTTACCGAAAAATCACGAGTTTCAGGCAGTTCTGGTCCAGAACAGCAATTTTCCGCTGATGGGGGCAGAATCGTCATTTTTGGCTGTCCGACGGGCCAGTGTGGATTTCAAGCAGTCCGGGTCCCAAATAGTGATTTTCGGCAGTCTGGGTCCGAAACTGCGATTTCAGGTGGGACAGCCGAAAAATCCCGTGTTTCGGGCAGTCCTGGGCCAGAACAGTGATTTTATTCGACCGGCGGCAGAATCGTCATTTTTGGCTGTCCGACGGGCCGGTGTCGATTTCAGGCTGTCCGGGACCCAAATAGGCATTTTCAGCAGTCTGGGTCCGAAACTGCGATTTCTGGCGGGGCTGCCGAAAAATCACGAGTTTCGGGCAGTCCTGGGCCAGAACTGTGATTTTCGTCGATCGGGGGCAGAATTGTCATTTTTAGCTGTCCGACGGGCCGGTGTGGATTTCAAGCTGTCCGGGACCCAAATAGTGATTTTCAGCAGTCTGGGTCCGAAACTTCGATTTCAGGTGGGACAGCCGAAAAATCCCGAGTTTCGGGCAGTCCTGGGCCAGAACAGTGATTTTATTCGACCGGCGGCAGAATCGTCATTTTTGGCTGTCCGACGGGCCGGTGTCGATTTCAGGCTGTCCGGGACCCAAATAGGGATTTTCAGCAGTCTGGGTCCGAAACTGCGATTTCTGGCGGGGCTGCCGAAAAATCACGAGTTTCGGGCAGTCCTGGGCCAGAACTGTGATTTTCGTCGATCGGGGGCAGAATCGTCATTTTTAGCTGTCCGACGGGCCGGTGTGGATTTCAAGCTGTCCGAGACCCAAATAGTGATTTTCAGCAGTCTGGGTCCGAAACTTCGATTTCAGGTGGGACAGCCGAAAAATCACGAGTTTCGGGCAGTTCTGGGCCAGAACAGTGATTTTATTCTACCGGGGGCAGAATCGTCATTTTTGGCTGTCCGACGGGCCGGTGTCGATTTCAGGTTGTCCGGGACCCAAATAGGGATTTTCAGCAGTCTGGGTCCGAAACAGCGATTTCTGGCAGGGCTGCCGAAAAATCACGAGTTTTGGGCAATTCTGGGCCAGAACAGCGATTTTCCACTGTCGGGGGTAGAATCGTCATTTTCGGCTGTCTGACGGGTCGCTGTCGTTTTCAGGATGTCCGGGGCCCAAATAGTGACTTTCAGCAGTCTGGGTCCGGAACTGCGCTTTCTGGTCGGCTTACCGAAAAATCACGAGTTTCAGGCAGTTATGGTCCGGAACAGCAATTTTCCGCTGATGGGGGCAGAATCGTCATTTTTGGCTGTCCGACGGGCCAGTGTGGATTTCAAGCAGTCCGGGTCCCAAATAGTGATTTTCGGCAGTCTGGGTCCGAAACTGCGATTTCAGGTGGGACAGCCGAAAAATCCCGTGTTTCGGGCAGTCCTGGGCCAGAACAGTGATTTTATTCGACCGGCGGCAGAATCGTCATTTTTGGCTGTCCGACGGGCCGGTGTCGATTTCAGGCTGTCCGGGACCCAAATAGGCATTTTCAGCAGTCTGGGTCCGAAACTGCGATTTCTGGCGGGGCTGCCGAAAAATCACGAGTTTCGGGCAGTCCTGGGCCAGAACTGTGATTTTCGTCGATCGGGGGCAGAATTGTCATTTTTAGCTGTCCGACGGGCCGGTGTGGATTTCAAGCTGTCCGGGACCCAAATAGTGATTTTCAGCAGTCTGGGTCCGAAACTTCGATTTCAGGTGGGACAGCCGAAAAATCCCGAGTTTCGGGCAGTCCTGGGCCAGAACAGTGATTTTATTCGACCGGCGGCAGAATCGTCATTTTTGGCTGTCCGACGGGCCGGTGTCGATTTCAGGCTGTCCGGGACCCAAATAGGGATTTTCAGCAGTCTGGGTCCGAAACTGCGATTTCTGGCGGGGCTGCCGAAAAATCACGAGTTTCGGGCAGTCCTGGGCCAGAACTGTGATTTTCGTCGATCGGGGGCAGAATCGTCATTTTTAGCTGTCCGACGGGCCGGTGTGGATTTCAAGCTGTCCGAGACCCAAATAGTGATTTTCAGCAGTCTGGGTCCGAAACTTCGATTTCAGGTGGGACAGCCGAAAAATCACGAGTTTCGGGCAGTTCTGGGCCAGAACAGTGATTTTATTCTACCGGGGGCAGAATCGTCATTTTTGGCTGTCCGACGGGCCGGTGTCGATTTCAGGTTGTCCGGGACCCAAATAGGGATTTTCAGCAGTCTGGGTCCGAAACAGCGATTTCTGGCAGGGCTGCCGAAAAATCACGAGTTTCGGGCAATTCTGGGCCAGAACAGCGATTTTCCACTGTCGGGGGTAGAATCGTCATTTTCGGCTGTCTGACGGGTCGCTGTCGTTTTCAGGATGTCCGGGGCCCAAATAGTGACTTTCAGCAGTCTGGGTCCGGAACTGCGCTTTCTGGTCGGCTTACCGAAAAATCACGAGTTTCAGGCAGTTATGGTCCGGAACAGCAATTTTCCGCTGATGGGGGCAGAATCGTCATTTTTGGCTGTCCGACGGGCCAGTGTGGATTTCAAGCAGTCCGGGTCCCAAATAGTGATTTTCGGCAGTCTGGGTCCGAAACTGCGATTTCAGGTGGGACAGCCGAAAAATCCCGTGTTTCGGGCAGTCCTGGGCCAGAACAGTGATTTTATTCGACCGGCGGCAGAATCGTCATTTTTGGCTGTCTGACGGGCCGGTGTCGATTTCAGGCTGTCCGGGACCCAAATAGGGATTTTCAGCAGTCTGGGTCCGAAAGTGCGATTTCTGGCGGGGCTGCCGAAAAATCACGAGTTTCGGGCAGTCCTGGGCCAGAACTGTGATTTTCGTCGATCGGGGGCAGAATCGTCATTTTTAGCTGTCCGACGGGCCGGTGTGGATTTCAAGCTGTCCGGGACCCAAATAGTGATTTTCAGCAGTCTGGGTCCGAAACTTCGATTTCAGGTGGGACAGCCGAAAAATCCCGAGTTTCGGGCAGTCCTGGGCCAGAACAGTGATTTTATTCGACCGGCGGCAGAATCGTCATTTTTGGCTGTCCGACGGGCCGGTGTCGATTTCAGGCTGTCCGGGACCCAAATAGGGATTTTCAGCAGTCTGGGTCCGAAACTGCGATTTCTGGCGGGGCTGCCGAAAAATCACGAGTTTCGGGCAGTCCTGGGCCAGAACTGTGATTTTCGTCGATCGGGGGCAGAATCGTCATTTTTAGCTGTCCGACGGGCCGGTGTGGATTTCAAGCTGTCCGGGACCCAAATAGTGATTTTCAGCAGTCTGGGTCCGAAACTTCGATTTCAGGTGGGACAGCCGAAAAATCACGAGTTTCGGGCAGTTCTGGGCCAGAACAGTGATTTTATTCTACCGGGGGCAGAATCGTCATTTTTGGCTGTCCGACGGGCCGGTGTCGATTTCAGGTTGTCCGGGACCCAAATAGGGATTTTCAGCAGTCTGGGTCCGAAACAGCGATTTCTGGCAGGGCTGCCGAAAAATCACGAGTTTCGGGCAATTCTGGGCCAGAACAGCGATTTTCCACTGTCGGGGGTAGAATCGTCATTTTCGGCTGTCTGACGGGTCGCTGTCGTTTTCAGGATGTCCGGGGCCCAAATAGTGACTTTCAGCAGTCTGGGTCCGGAACTGCGCTTTCTGGTCGGCTTACCGAAAAATCACGAGTTTCAGGCAGTTCTGGTTCGGAACAGCAATTTTCCGCTGATGGGGGCAGAATCGTCATTTTTGGCTGTCCGACGGGCCAGTGTGGATTCCAAGCATTCCGGGTCCCAAATAGTGATTTTCGGCAGTCTGGGTCCGAAACTGCGATTTCAGGTGGGACAGCCGAAAAATCCCGTGTTTCGGGCAGTCCTGGGCCAGAACAGTGATTTTATTCGACCGGCGGCAGAATCGTCATTTTTGGCTGTCCGACGGGCCGGTGTCGATTTCAGGCTGTCCGGGACCCAAATAGGGATTTTCAGCAGTCTGGGTCCGAAACTGCGATTTCTGGCGGGGCTGCCGAAAAATCACGAGTTTCGGGCAGTCCTGGGCCAGAACTGTGATTTTCGTCGATCGGGGGCAGAATCGTCATTTTTAGCTGTCCGACGGGCCGGTGTGGATTTCAAGCTGTCCGGGACCCAAATAGTGATTTTCAGCAGTCTGGGTCCGAAACTTCGATTTCAGGTGGGACAGCCGAAAAATCACGAGTTTCGGGCAGTTCTGGGCCAGAACAGTGATTTTATTCTACCGGGGGCAGAATCGTCATTTTTGGCTGTCCGACGGGCCGGTGTCGATTTCAGGTTGTCCGGGACCCAAATAGGGATTTTCAGCAGTCTGGGTCCGAAACAGCGATTTCTGGCAGGGCTGCCGAAAAATCACGAGTTTCGGGCAATTCTGGGCCAGAACAGCGATTTTCCACTGTCGGGGGTAGAATCGTCATTTTCGGCTGTCTGACGGGTCGCTGTCGTTTTCAGGATGTCCGGGGCCCAAATAGTGACTTTCAGCAGTCTGGGTCCGGAACTGCGCTTTCTGGTCGGCTTACCGAAAAATCACGAGTTTCAGGCAGTTCTGGTTCGGAACAGCAATTTTCCGCTGATGGGGGCAGAATCGTCATTTTTGGCTGTCCGACGGGCCAGTGTGGATTCCAAGCATTCCGGGTCCCAAATAGTGATTTTCGGCAGTCTGGGTCCGAAACTGCGATTTCAGGTGGGACAGCCGAAAAATCCCGTGTTTCGGGCAGTCCTGGGCCAGAACAGTGATTTTATTCGACCGGCGGCAGAATCGTCATTTTTGGCTGTCCGACGGGCCGGTGTCGATTTCAGGCTGTCCGGGACCCAAATAGGGATTTTCAGCAGTCTGGGTCCGAAACTGCGATTTCTGGCGGGGCTGCCGAAAAATCACGAGTTTCGGGCAGTCCTGGGCCAGAACTGTGATTTTCGTCGATCGGGGGCAGAATCGTCATTTTTAGCTGTCCGACGGGCCGGTGTGGATTTCAAGCTGTCCGGGACCCAAATAGTGATTTTCAGCAGTCTGGGTCCGAAACTTCGATTTCAGGTGGGACAGCCGAAAAATCACGAGTTTCGGGCAGTTCTGGGCCAGAACAGTGATTTTATTCTACCGGGGGCAGAATCGTCATTTTTGGCTGTCCGACGGGCCGGTGTCGATTTCAGGTTGTCCGGGACCCAAATAGGGATTTTCAGCAGTCTGGGTCCGAAACTGCGATTTCTGGCGGGGCTACCGAAAAATCACGAGTTTCGGGCAATTCTGGGCCAGAACAGCGATTTTCCACTGTCGGGGGAAGAATCGTCATTTTCGGCTGTCTGACGGGTCGCTGTCGTTTTCAGGATGTCCGGGGCCCAAATAGTGACTTTCAGCAGTCTGGGTCCGGAACTGCGCTTTCTGGTCGGCTTACCGAAAAATCACGAGTTTCAGGCAGTTCTGGTCCAGAACAGCAATTTTCCGCTGATGGGGGCAGAATCGTCATTTTTGGCTGTCCGACGGGCCAGTGTGGATTTCAAGCAGTCCGGGTCCCAAATAGTGATTTTCGGCAGTCTGGGTCCGAAACTGCGATTTCAGGTGGGACAGCCGAAAAATCCCGTGTTTCGGGCAGTCCTGGGCCAGAACAGTGATTTTATTCGACCGGCGGCAGAATCGTCATTTTTGGCTGTCCGACGGGCCGGTGTCGATTTCAGGCTGTCCGGGACCCAAATAGGGATTTTCAGCAGTCTGGGTCCGAAACTGCGATTTCTGGCGGGGCTGCCGAAAAATCACGAGTTTCGGGCAGTCCTGGGCCAGAACTGTGATTTTCGTCGATCGGGGGCAGAATCGTCATTTTTAGCTGTCCGACGGGCCGGTGTGGATTTCAAGCTGTCCGGGACCCAAATAGTGATTTTCAGCAGTCTGGGTCCGAAACTTCGATTTCAGGTGGGACAGTCGAAAAATCACGAGTTTCGGGCAGTTCTGGGCCAGAACAGTGATTTTATTCTACCGGGGGCAGAATCGTCATTTTTGGCTGTCCGACGGGCCGGTGTCGTTTCAGGTTGTCCGGGACCCAAATAGGGATTTTCAGCAGTCTGGGTCCGAAACTGCGATTTCTGGCGGGGCTGCCGAAAAATCACGAGTTTCGGGCAGTCCTGGGCCAGAACTGTGATTTTCGTCGATCGGGGGCAGAATCGTCATTTTTAGCTGTCCGACGGGCCGGTGTGGATTTCAAGCTGTCCGGGACCCAAATAGTGATTTTCAGCAGTCTGGGTCCGAAACTTCGATTTCAGGTGGGACAGCCGAAAAATCACGAGTTTCGGGCAGTTCTGGGCCAGAACAGTGATTTTATTCTACCGGGGGCAGAATCGTCATTTTTGGCTGTCCGACGGGCCGGTGTCGATTTCAGGTTGTCCGGGACCCAAATAGGGATTTTCAGCAGTCTGGGTCCGAAACTGCGATTTCTGGCGGGGCTGCCGAAAAATCACGAGTTTCGGGCAATTCTGGGCCAGAACAGCGATTTTCCACTGTCGGGGGAAGAATCGTCATTTTCGGCTGTCTGACGGGTCGCTGTCGTTTTCAGGATGTCCGGGGCCCAAATAGTGACTTTCAGCAGACTGGGTCCGGAACTGCGCTTTCTGGTCGGCTTACCGAAAAATCACGAGTTTCAGGCAGTTCTGGTCCAGAACAGCAATTTTCCGCTGATGGGGGCAGAATCGTCATTTTTGGCTGTCCGACGGGCCAGTGTGGATTTCAAGCAGTCCGGGTCCCAAATAGTGATTTTCGGCAGTCTGGGTCCGAAACTGCGATTTCAGGTGGGACAGCCGAAAAATCCCGTGTTTCGGGCAGTCCTGGGCCAGAACAGTGATTTTATTCGACCGGCGGCAGAATCGTCATTTTTGGCTGTCCGACGGGCCGGTGTCGATTTCAGGCTGTCCGGGACCCAAATAGGGATTTTCAGCAGTCTGGGTCCGAAACTTCGATTTCAGGTGGGACAGCCGAAAAATCCCGAGTTTCGGGCAGTCCTAGGCCAGAACAGTGATTTTATTCGACCGGCGGCAGAATCGTCATTTTTGGCTGTCCGACGGGCCGGTGTCGATTTCAGGCTGTCCGGGACCCAAATAGGGATTTTCAGCAGTCTGGGTCCGAAACTGCGATTTCTGGCGGGGCTGCCGAAAAATCACGAGTTTCGGGCAGTCCTGGGCCAGAACTGTGATTTTCGTCGATCGGGGGCAGAATCGTCATTTTTAGCTGTCCGACGGGCCGGTGTGGATTTCAAGCTGTCCGGGACCCAAATAGTGATTTTCAGCAGTCTGGGTCCGAAACTTCGATTTCAGGTGGGACAGCCGAAAAATCACGAGTTTCGGGCAGTTCTGGGCCAGAACAGTGATTTTATTCTACCGGGGGCAGAATCGTCATTCTTGGCTGTCCGACGGGCCGGTGTCGTTTCAGGTTGTCCGGGACCCAAATAGGGATTTTCAGCAGTCTGGGTCCGAAACTGCGATTTCTGGCGGGGCTGCCGAAAAATCACGAGTTTCGGGCAGTCCTGGGCCAGAACTGGGATTTTCGTCGATCGGGGGCAGAATCGTCATTTTTAGCTGTCCGACGGGCCGGTGTGGATTTCAAGCTGTCCGGGACCCAAATAGTGATTTTCAGCAGTCTGGGTCCGAAACTTCGATTTCAGGTGGGACAGTCGAAAAATCACGAGTTTCGGGCAGTTCTGGGCCAGAACAGTGATTTTATTCTACCGGGGGCAGAATCGTCATTTTTGGCTGTCCGACGGGCCGGTGTCGTTTCAGGTTGTCCGGGACCCAAATAGGGATTTTCAGCAGTCTGGGTCCGAAACTGCGATTTCTGGCGGGGCTGCCGAAAAATCACGAGTTTCGGGCAGTCCTGGGCCAGAACTGTGATTTTCGTCGATCGGGGGCAGAATCGTCATTTTTAGCTGTCCGACGGGCCGGTGTGGATTTCAAGCTGTCCGGGACCCAAATAGTGATTTTCAGCAGTCTGGGTCCGAAACTTCGATTTCAGGTGGGACAGCCGAAAAATCACGAGTTTCGGGCAGTTCTGGGCCAGAACAGTGATTTTATTCTACCGGGGGCAGAATCGTCATTTTTGGCTGTCCGACGGGCCGGTGTCGATTTCAGGTTGTCCGGGACCCAAATAGGGATTTTCAGCAGTCTGGGTCCGAAACTGCGATTTCTGGCGGGGCTGCCGAAAAATCACGAGTTTCGGGCAATTCTGGGCCAGAACAGCGATTTTCCACTGTCGGGGGAAGAATCGTCATTTTCGGCTGTCTGACGGGTCGCTGTCGTTTTCAGGATGTCCGGGGCCCAAATAGTGACTTTCAGCAGACTGGGTCCGGAACTGCGCTTTCTGGTCGGCTTACCGAAAAATCACGAGTTTCAGGCAGTTCTGGTCCAGAACAGCAATTTTCCGCTGATGGGGGCAGAATCGTCATTTTTGGCTGTCCGACGGGCCAGTGTGGATTTCAAGCAGTCCGGGTCCCAAATAGTGATTTTCGGCAGTCTGGGTCCGAAACTGCGATTTCAGGTGGGACAGCCGAAAAATCCCGTGTTTCGGGCAGTCCTGGGCCAGAACAGTGATTTTATTCGACCGGCGGCAGAATCGTCATTTTTGGCTGTCCGACGGGCCGGTGTCGATTTCAGGCTGTCCGGGACCCAAATAGGGATTTTCAGCAGTCTGGGTCCGAAACTTCGATTTCAGGTGGGACAGCCGAAAAATCCCGAGTTTCGGGCAGTCCTAGGCCAGAACAGTGATTTTATTCGACCGGCGGCAGAATCGTCATTTTTGGCTGTCCGACGGGCCGGTGTCGATTTCAGGCTGTCCGGGACCCAAATAGGGATTTTCAGCAGTCTGGGTCCGAAACTGCGATTTCTGGCGGGGCTGCCGAAAAATCACGAGTTTCGGGCAGTCCTGGGCCAGAACTGTGATTTTCGTCGATCGGGGGCAGAATCGTCATTTTTAGCTGTCCGACGGGCCGGTGTGGATTTCAAGCTGTCCGGGACCCAAATAGTGATTTTCAGCAGTCTGGGTCCGAAACTTCGATTTCAGGTGGGACAGCCGAAAAATCACGAGTTTCGGGCAGTTCTGGGCCAGAACAGTGATTTTATTCTACCGGGGGCAGAATCGTCATTCTTGGCTGTCCGACGGGCCGGTGTCGTTTCAGGTTGTCCGGGACCCAAATAGGGATTTTCAGCAGTCTGGGTCCGAAACTGCGATTTCTGGCGGGGCTGCCGAAAAATCACGAGTTTCGGGCAGTCCTGGGCCAGAACTGGGATTTTCGTCGATCGGGGGCAGAATCGTCATTTTTAGCTGTCCGACGGGCCGGTGTGGATTTCAAGCTGTCCGGGACCCAAATAGTGATTTTCAGCAGTCTGGGTCCGAAACTTCGATTTCAGGTGGGACAGCCGAAAAATCACGAGTTTCGGGCAGTTCTGGGCCAGAACAGTGATTTTATTCTACCGGGGGCAGAATCGTCATTTTTGGCTGTCCGACGGGCCGGTGTCGATTTCAGGTTGTCCGGGACCCAATAGGGATTTTCAGCAGTCTGGGTCCGAAACAGCGATTTCTAGCGGGGCTGCCGAAAAATCACGAGTTTCGGGCAATTCTGGGCCAGAACAGCGATTTTCCACTGTCGGGGGTAGAATCGTCATTTTCGGCTGTCTGACGGGTCGCTGTCGTTTTCAGGATGTCCGGGGCCCAAATAGTGACTTTCAGCAGTCTGGGTCCGGAACTGCGCTTTCTGGTCGGCTTACCGAAAAATCACGAGTTTCAGGCAGTTCTGGTCCAGAACAGCAATTTTCCGCTGATGGGGGCAGAATCGTCATTTTTGGCTGTCCGACGGGCCAGTGTGGATTTCAAGCAGTCCGGGTCCCAAATAGTGATTTTCGGCAGTCTGGGTCCGAAACTGCGATTTCAGGTGGGACAGCCAAAAAATCCCGGGTTTCGGGCAGTCCTGGGCCAGAACAGTGATTTTATTCGACCGGCGGCAGAATCGTCATTTTTGGCTGTCCGACGGGCCGGTGTCGATTTCAGGCTGTCCGGGACCCAAATAGGGATTTTCAGCAGTCTGGGTCCGAAACTGCGATTTCTGGCGGGGCTGCCGAAAAATCACGAGTTTCGGGCAGTCCTGGGCCAGAACTGTGATTTTCGTCGATCGGGGGCAGAATCGTCATTTTTAGCTGTCCGACGGGCCAGTGTGGATTTCAAGCTGTCCGGGACCCAAATAGTGATTTTCAGCAGTCTGGGTCCGAAACTGCGATTTCAGGTGGGACAGCCGAAAAATCCCGAGTTTCGGGCAGTCCTGGGCCAGAACAGTGATTTTTTTCGACCGGCGGCAGAAACGTCATTTTTGGCTGTCCGACGGGCCGGTGTCGATTTCAGGCTGTCCGGGACCCAAATAAGGATTTTCAGCTGTCTGGGTCCGAAACTGCGATTTCTGGCGGGGCTGCCGAAAAATCACGAGTTTCGGGCAGTCCTGGGCCAGAACTGTGATTTTCGTCGATCGGGGGCAGAATCGTCATTTTTAGCTGTCCGACGGGCCGGTGTGGATTTCAAGCTGTCCGGGACCCAAATAGTGATTTTCAGCAGTCTGGGTCCGAAACTGCGATTTCAGGTGGGACAGCCGAAAAATCCCGAGTTTCGGGCAGTCCTGGGCCAGAACAGTGATTTTTTTCGACCGGCGGCAGAAACGTCATTTTTGGCTGTCCGACGGGCCGGTGTCGATTTCAGGTTGTCCGGGACCCAAATAGGGATTTTCAGCAGTCTGGGTCCGAAACTGCGATTTCTGGCGGGGCTGCCGAAAAATCACGAGTTTCGGGCAATTCTGGGCCAGAACAGCGATTTTCCACTGTCGGGGGAAGAATCGTCATTTTCGGCTGTCTGACGGGTCGCTGTCGTTTTCAGGATGTCCGGGGCCCAAATAGTGACTTTCAGCAGACTGGGTCCGGAACTGCGCTTTCTGGTCGGCTTACCGAAAAATCACGAGTTTCAGGCAGTTCTGGTCCAGAACAGCAATTTTCCGCTGATGGGGGCAGAATCGTCATTTTTGGCTGTCCGACGGGCCAGTGTGGATTTCAAGCAGTCCGGGTCCCAAATAGTGATTTTCGGCAGTCTGGGTCCGAAACTGCGATTTCAGGTGGGACAGCCGAAAAATCCCGTGTTTCGGGCAGTCCTGGGCCAGAACAGTGATTTTATTCGACCGGCGGCAGAATCGTCATTTTTGGCTGTCCGACGGGCCGGTGTCGATTTCAGGCTGTCCGGGACCCAAATAGGGATTTTCAGCAGTCGGGGTCCGAAACTTCGATTTCAGGTGGGACAGCCGAAAAATCCCGAGTTTCGGGCAGTCCTGGGCCAGAACAGTGATTTTATTCGACCGGCGGCAGAATCGTCATTTTTGGCTGTCCGACGGGCCGGTGTCGATTTCAGGCTGTCCGGGACCCAAATAGGGATTTTCAGCAGTCTGGGTCCGAAACTGCGATTTCTGGCGGGGCTGCCGAAAAATCACGAGTTTCGGGCAGTCCTGGGCCAGAACTGTGATTTTCGTCGATCGGGGGCAGAATCGTCATTTTTAGCTGTCCGACGGGCCGGTGTGGATTTCAAGCTGTCCGGGACCCAAATAGTGATTTTCAGCAGTCTGGGTCCGAAACTTCGATTTCAGGTGGGACAGCCGAAAAATCACGAGTTTCGGGCAGTTCTGGGCCAGAACAGTGATTTTATTCTACCGGGGGCAGAATCGTCATTCTTGGCTGTCCGACGGGCCGGTGTCGTTTCAGGTTGTCCGGGACCCAAATAGGGATTTTCAGCAGTCTGGGTCCGAAACTGTGATTTCTGGCGGGGCTGCCGAAAAATCACGAGTTTCGGGCAGTCCTGGGCCAGAACTGTGATTTTCGTCGATCGGGGGCAGAATCGTCATTTTTAGCTGTCCGACGGGCCGGTGTGGATTTCAAGCTGTCCGGGACCCAAATAGTGATTTTCAGCAGTCTGGGTCCGAAACTTCGATTTCAGGTGGGACAGCCGAAAAATCACGAGTTTCGGGCAGTTCTGGGCCAGAACAGTGATTTTATTCTACCGGGGGCAGAATCGTCATTTTTGGCTGTCCGACGGGCCGGTGTCGATTTCAGGTTGTCCGGGACCCAATAGGGATTTTCAGCAGTCTGGGTCCGAAACAGCGATTTCTAGCGGGGCTGCCGAAAAATCACGAGTTTCGGGCAATTCTGGGCCAGAACAGCGATTTTCCACTGTCGGGGGTAGAATCGTCATTTTCGGCTGTCTGACGGGTCGCTGTCGTTTTCAGGATGTCCGGGGCCCAAATAGTGACTTTCAGCAGTCTGGGTCCGGAACTGCGCTTTCTGGTCGGCTTACCGAAAAATCACGAGTTTCAGGCAGTTCTGGTCCAGAACAGCAATTTTCCGCTGATGGGGGCAGAATCGTCATTTTTGGCTGTCCGACGGGCCAGTGTGGATTTCAAGCAGTCCGGGTCCCAAATAGTGATTTTCGGCAGTCTGGGTCCGAAACTGCGATTTCAGGTGGGACAGCCAAAAAATCCCGGGTTTCGGGCAGTCCTGGGCCAGAACAGTGATTTTATTCGACCGGCGGCAGAATCGTCATTTTTGGCTGTCCGACGGGCCGGTGTCGATTTCAGGCTGTCCGGGACCCAAATAGGGATTTTCAGCAGTCTGGGTCCGAAACTGCGATTTCTGGCGGGGCTGCCGAAAAATCACGAGTTTCGGGCAGTCCTGGGCCAGAACTGTGATTTTCGTCGATCGGGGGCAGAATCGTCATTTTTAGCTGTCCGACGGGCCGGTGTGGATTTCAAGCTGTCCGGGACCCAAATAGTGATTTTCAGCAGTCTGGGTCCGAAACTGCGATTTCAGGTGGGACAGCCGAAAAATCCCGAGTTTCGGGCAGTCCTGGGCCAGAACAGTGATTTTTTTCGACCGGCGGCAGAAACGTCATTTTTGGCTGTCCGACGGGCCGGTGTCGATTTCAGGCTGTCCGGGACCCAAATAGGGATTTTCAGCTGTCTGGGTCCGAAACTGCGATTTCTGGCGGGGCTGCCGAAAAATCACGAGTTTCGGGCAGTCCTGGGCCAGAACTGTGATTTTCGTCGATCGGGGGCAGAATCGTCATTTTTAGCTGTCCGACGGGCCGGTGTGGATTTCAAGCTGTCCGGGACCCAAATAGTGATTTTCAGCAGTCTGGGTCCGAAACTGCGATTTCAGGTGGGACAGCCGAAAAATCACGAGTTTCGGGCAGTTCTGGGCCAGAACAGTGATTTTATTCGACCGGGGGCAGATTCGTCATTTTTGGCTGTCCGACGGGCCGGTGTCGATTTCAGGTTGTCCGGGACCCAAATAGGGATTTTCAGCAGTCTGGGTCCGAAACAGCGATTTCTGGCGGGGCTGCCGAAAAATCACGAGTTTCGAGCAATTCTGGGCCAGAACAGCGATTTTCCACTGTCGGGGGTAGAATCGTCATTTTCGGCTGTCTGACGGGTCGCTGTCGTTTTCAGGATGTCCGGGGCCCAAATAGTGACTTTCAGCAGTCTGGGTCCGGAACTGCGCTTTCTGGTCGGCTTACCGAAAAATCACGAGTTTCAGGCAGTTCTGGTCCAGAACAGCAATTTTCCGCTGATGGGGGCAGAATCGTCATTTTTGGCTGTCCGACGGGCCAGTGTGGATTTCAAGCAGTCCGGGTCCCAAATAGTGATTTTCGGCAGTCTGGGTCCGAAACTGCGATTTCAGGTGGGACAGCCAAAAAATCCCGGGTTTCGGGCAGTCCTGGGCCAGAACAGTGATTTTATTCGACCGGCGGCAGAATCGTCATTTTTGGCTGTCCGACGGGCCGGTGTCGATTTCAGGCTGTCCGGGACCCAAATAGGGATTTTCAGCAGTCTGGGTCCGAAACTGCGATTTCTGGCGGGGCTGCCGAAAAATCACGAGTTTCGGGCAGTCCTGGGCCAGAACTGTGATTTTCGTCGATCGGGGGCAGAATCGTCATTTTTAGCTGTCCGACGGGCCGGTGTGGATTTCAAGCTGTCCGGGACCCAAATAGTGATTTTCAGCAGTCTGGGTCCGAAACTGCGATTTCAGGTGGGACAGCCGAAAAATCCCGAGTTTCGGGCAGTCCTGGGCCAGAACAGTGATTTTTTTCGACCGGCGGCAGAAACGTCATTTTTGGCTGTCCGACGGGCCGGTGTCGATTTCAGGCTGTCCGGGACCCAAATAGGGATTTTCAGCTGTCTGGGTCCGAAACTGCGATTTCTGGCGGGGCTGCCGAAAAATCACGAGTTTCGGGCAGTCCTGGGCCAGAACTGTGATTTTCGTCGATCGGGGGCAGAATCGTCATTTTTAGCTGTCCGACGGGCCGGTGTGGATTTCAAGCTGTCCGGGACCCAAATAGTGATTTTCAGCAGTCTGGGTCCGAAACTGCGATTTCAGGTGGGACAGCCGAAAAATCACGAGTTTCGGGCAGTTCTGGGCCAGAACAGTGATTTTATTCGACCGGGGGCAGATTCGTCATTTTTGGCTGTCCGACGGGCCGGTGTCGATTTCAGGTTGTCCGGGACCCAAATAGGGATTTTCAGCAGTCTGGGTCCGAAACAGCGATTTCTGGCGGGGCTGCCGAAAAATCACGAGTTTCGAGCAATTCTGGGCCAGAACAGCGATTTTCCACTGTCGGGGGTAGAATCGTCATTTTCGGCTGTCTGACGGGTCGCTGTCGTTTTCAGGATGTCCGGGGCCCAAATAGTGACTTTCAGCAGTCTGGGTCCGGAACTGCGCTTTCTGGTCGGCTTACCGAAAAATCACGAGTTTCAGGCAGTTCTGGTCCAGAACAGCAATTTTCCGCTGATGGGGGCAGAATCGTCATTTTTGGCTGTCCGACGGGCCAGTGTGGATTTCAAGCAGTCCGGGTCCCAAATAGTGATTTTCGGCAGTCTGGGTCCGAAACTGCGATTTCAGGTGGGACAGCCAAAAAATCCCGTGTTTCGGGCAGTCCTGGGCCAGAACAGTGATTTTATTCGATCGGCGGCAGAATCGTCATTTTTGGCTGTCCGACGGGCCGGTGTCGATTTCAGGTTGTCCGGGACCCAAATAGGGATTTTCAGCAGTCTGGGTCCGAAACTGCGATTTCTGGCGGGGCTGCCGAAAAATCACGAGTTTCGGGCAATTCTGGGCCAGAACAGCGATTTTCCACTGTCGGGGGTAGAATCGTCATTTTCGGCTGTCTGACGGGTCGCTGTCGTTTTCAGGATGTCCGGGGCCCAAATAGTGACTTTCAGCAGTCTGGGTCCGGAACTGCGCTTTCTGGTCGGCTTACCGAAAAATCACGAGTTTCAGGCAGTTCTGGTCCAGAACAGCAATTTTCCGCTGATGGGGGCAGAATCGTCATTTTTGGCTGTCCGACGGGCCAGTGTGGATTTCAAGCAGTCCGGGTCCCAAATAGTGATTTTCGGCAGTCTGGGTCCGAAACTGCGATTTCAGGTGGGACAGCCGAAAAATCCCGAGTTTCGGGCAGTCCTGGGCCAGAACAGTGATTTTACTCGACCGGCGGCAGAATCGTCATTTTTGGCTGTCCGACGGGCCGGTGTCGATTTCAGGCTGTCCGGGACCCAAATAGGGATTTTCAGCAGTCTGGGTCCGAAACTGCGATTTCTGGCGGGGCTGCCGAAAAATCACGAGTTTCGGGCAGTCCTGGGCCAGAACTGTGATTTTCGTCGATCGGGGGCAGAATCGTCATTTTTAGCTGTCCGACGGGCCGGTGTGGATTTCAAGCTGTCCGGGACCCAAATAGTGATTTTCAGCAGTCTGGGTCCAGAACTGCGCTTTCTGGTTGGCTTACCGAAAAATCACGAGTTTCAGGCAGTTCTGGTCCAGAACAGCAATTTTCCGCTAATGGGGGCAGAATCGTCATTTTTGGCTGTCCGACGGGCCAGTGTGGATTTCAAGCAGTCCGGGTCCGAAATAGTGATTTTCAGCAGTCTGGGTCCGAAACTGCGATTTCAGGTGGGACAGCCGAAAAATCCCGAGTTTCGGGCAGTCCTGGGCCAGAACAGTGATTTTTTTCGACCGGCGGCAGAAACGTCATTTTTGGCTGTCCGGCGGGCCGGTGTCGATTTCAGGCTGTCCGGGACCCAAATAGGGATTTTCAGCTGTCTGGGTCCGAAACTGCGATTTCTGGCGGGGCTGCCGAAAAATCACGAGTTTCGGGCAGTCTTGGGCCAGAACTGTGATTTTCGTCGATCGGGGGCAGAATCGTCATTTTTAGCTGTCCGACGGGCCGGTGTGGATTTCAAGCTGTCCGGAACCCAAATAGTGATTTTCGGCAGTCTGGGTCCGAAACTGCGATTTCAGGTGGGACAGCCGAAAAATCCCGTGTTTCGGGCAGTCCTGGGCCAGAACAGTGATTTTATTCGACCGGCGGCAGAATCGTCATTTTTGGCTGTCCGACGGCCGGTGTCGATTTCAGGCTGTCCGGGACCCAAATAGGGATTTTCAGCAGTCTGGGTCCGAAACTGCGATTTCTGGCGGGGCTGCCGAAAAATCACGAGTTTCGGGCAGTCCTGGGCCAGAACTGTGATTTTCGTCGATCGGGGGCAGAATCGTCATTTTTAGCTGTCCGACGGGCCGGTGTGGATTTCAAGCTGTCCGGGACCCAAATAGTGATTTTCAGCAGTCTGGGTCCGAAACTTCGATTTCAGGAGGGACAGCCGAAAAATCACGAGTTTCGGGCAGTTCTGGGCCAGAACAGTGATTTTATTCTACCGGGGGCAGAATCGTCATTTTTGGCTGTCCGACGGGCCGGTGTCGATTTCAGGTTGTCCGGGACCCAAATAGGGATTTTCAGCAGTCTGGGTCCGAAACAGCGATTTCTGGCGGGGCTGTCGAAAAATCACGAGTTTCGGGCAATTCTGGGCCAGAACAGCGATTTTCCACTGTCGGGGGTAGAATCGTCATTTTCGGCTGTCTGACGGGTCGCTGTCGTTTTCAGGATGTCCGGGGCCCAAATAGTGACTTTCAGCAGTCTGGGTCCGGAACTGCGCTTTCTGGTCGGCTTACCGAAAAATCACGAGTTTCAGGCAGTTCTGGTCCAGAACAGCAATTTTCCGCTGATGGGGGCAGAATCGTCATTTTTGGCTGTCCGACGGGCCAGTGTGGATTTCAAGCAGTCCGGGTCCCAAATAGTGATTTTCGGCAGTCTGGGTCCGAAACTGCGATTTCAGGTGGGACAGCCGAAAAATCCCGAGTTTCGGGCAGTCCTGGGCCAGAACAGTGATTTTATTCGACCGGCGGCAGAATCGTCATTTTTGGCTGTCCGACGGGCCGGTGTCGATTTCAGGCTGTCCGGGACCCAAATAGGGATTTTCAGCAGTCTGGGTCCGAAACTGCGATTTCTGGCGGGGCTGCCGAAAAATCACGAGTTTCGGGCAGTCCTGGGCCAGAACTGTGATTTTCGTCGATCGGGGGCAGAATCGTCATTTTTAGCTGTCCGACGGGCCGGTGTGGATTTCAAGCTGTCCGGGACCCAAATAGTGATTTTCAGCAGTCTGGGTCCGAAACTTCGATTTCAGGTGGGACAGCCGAAAAATCACGAGTTTCGGGCAGTTCTGGGCCAGAACAGTGATTTTATTCTACCGGGGGCAGAATCGTCATTTTTGGCTGTCCGACGGGCCGGTGTCGATTTCAGGTTGTCCGGGACCCAAATAGGGATTTTCAGCAGTCTGGGTCCGAAACAGCGATTTCTGGCGGGGCTGTCGAAAAATCACGAGTTTCGGGCAATTCTGGGCCAGAACAGCGATTTTCCACTGTCGGGGGTAGAATCGTCATTTTCGGCTGTCTGACGGGTCGCTGTCGTTTTCAGGATGTCCGGGGCCCAAATAGTGACTTTCAGCAGTCTGGGTCCGGAACTGCGCTTTCTGGTCGGCTTACCGAAAAATCACGAGTTTCAGGCAGTTCTGGTCCAGAACAGCAATTTTCCGCTGATGGGGGCAGAATCGTCATTTTTGGCTGTCCGACGGGCCAGTGTGGATTTCAAGCAGTCCGGGTCCCAAATAGTGATTTTCGGCAGTCTGGGTCCGAAACTGCGATTTCAGGTGGGACAGCCGAAAAATCCCGAGTTTCGGGCAGTCCTGGGCCAGAACAGTGATTTTATTCGACCGGCGGCAGAATCGTCATTTTTGGCTGTCCGACGGGCCGGTGTCGATTTCAGGCTGTCCGGGACCCAAATAGGGATTTTCAGCAGTCTGGGTCCGAAACTGCGATTTCTGGCGGGGCTGCCGAAAAATCACGAGTTTCGGGCAGTCCTGGGCCAGAACTGTGATTTTCGTCGATCGGGGGCAGAATCGTCATTTTTAGCTGTCCGACGGGCCGGTGTGGATTTCAAGCTGTCCGGGACCCAAATAGTGATTTTCAGCAGTCTGGGTCCGAAACTTCGATTTCAGGTGGGACAGCCGAAAAATCACAAGTTTCGGGCAGTTCTGGGCCAGAACAGTGATTTTATTCTACCGGGGGCAGAATCGTCATTTTTGGCTGTCCGACGGGCCGGTGTCGATTTCAGGTTGTCCGGGACCCAAATAGGGATTTTCAGCAGTCTGGGTCCGAAACAGCGATTTCTGGCGGGGCTGTCGAAAAATCACGAGTTTCGGGCAATTCTGGGCCAGAACAGCGATTTTCCACTGTCGGGGGTAGAATCGTCATTTTCGGCTGTCTGACGGGTCGCTGTCGTTTTCAGGATGTCCGGGGCCCAAATAGTGACTTTCAGCAGTCTGGGTCCGGAACTGCGCTTTCTGGTCGGCTTACCGAAAAATCACGAGTTTCAGGCAGTTCTGGTCCAGAACAGCAATTTTCCGCTGATGGGGGCAGAATCGTCATTTTTGGCTGTCCGACGGGCCAGTGTGGATTTCAAGCAGTCCGGGTCCCAAATAGTGATTTTCGGCAGTCTGGGTCCGAAACTGCGATTTCAGGTGGGACAGCCGAAAAATCCCGAGTTTCGGGCAGTCCTGGGCCAGAACAGTGATTTTATTCGACCGGCGGCAGAATCGTCATTTTTGGCTGTCCGACGGGCCGGTGTCGATTTCAGGCTGTCCGGGACCCAAATAGGGATTTTCAGCAGTCTGGGTCCGAAACTGCGATTTCTGGCGGGGCTGCCGAAAAATCACGAGTTTCGGGCAGTCCTGGGCCAGAACTGTGATTTTCGTCGATCGGGGGCAGAATCGTCATTTTTAGCTGTCCGACGGGCCGGTGTGGATTTCAAGCTGTCCGGGACCCAAATAGTGATTTTCAGCAGTCTGGGTCCGAAACTTCGATTTCAGGTGGGACAGCCGAAAAATCACGAGTTTCGGGCAGTTCTGGGCCAGAACAGTGATTTTATTCTACCGGGGGCAGAATCGTCATTTTTGGCTGTCCGACGGGCCGGTGTCGATTTCAGGTTGTCCGGGACCCAAATAGGGATTTTCAGCAGTCTGGGTCCGAAACAGCGATTTCTGGCGGGGCTGTCGAAAAATCACGAGTTTCGGGCAATTCTGGGCCAGAACAGCGATTTTCCACTGTCGGGGGTAGAATCGTCATTTTCGGCTGTCTGACGGGTCGCTGTCGTTTTCAGGATGTCCGGGGCCCAAATAGTGACTTTCAGCAGTCTGGGTCCGGAACTGCGCTTTCTGGTCGGCTTACCGAAAAATCACGAGTTTCAGGCAGTTCTGGTCCAGAACAGCAATTTTCCGCTGATGGGGGCAGAATCGTCATTTTTGGCTGTCCGACGGGCCAGTGTGGATTTCAAGCAGTCCGGGTCCCAAATAGTGATTTTCGGCAGTCTGGGTCCGAAACTGCGATTTCAGGTGGGACAGCCGAAAAATCCCGAGTTTCGGGCAGTCCTGGGCCAGAACAGTGATTTTATTCGACCGGCGGCAGAATCGTCATTTTTGGCTGTCCGACGGGCCGGTGTCGATTTCAGGCTGTCCGGGACCCAAATAGGGATTTTCAGCAGTCTGGGTCCGAAACTGCGATTTCTGGCGGGGCTGCCGAAAAATCACGAGTTTCGGGCAGTCCTGGGCCAGAACTGTGATTTTCGTCGATCGGGGGCAGAATCGTCATTTTTAGCTGTCCGACGGGCCGGTGTGGATTTCAAGCTGTCCGGGACCCAAATAGTGATTTTCAGCAGTCTGGGTCCGAAACTTCGATTTCAGGTGGGACAGCCGAAAAATCACGAGTTTCGGGCAGTTCTGGGCCAGAACAGTGATTTTATTCTACCGGGGGCAGAATCGTCATTTTTGGCTGTCCGACGGGCCGGTGTCGATTTCAGGTTGTCCGGGACCCAAATAGGGATTTTCAGCAGTCTGGGTCCGAAACAGCGATTTCTGGCGGGGCTGTCGAAAAATCACGAGTTTCGGGCAATTCTGGGCCAGAACAGCGATTTTCCACTGTCGGGGGTAGAATCGTCATTTTCGGCTGTCTGACGGGTCGCTGTCGTTTTCAGGATGTCCGGGGCCCAAATAGTGACTTTCAGCAGTCTGGGTCCGGAACTGCGCTTTCTGGTCGGCTTACCGAAAAATCACGAGTTTCAGGCAGTTCTGGTCCAGAACAGCAATTTTCCGCTGATGGGGGCAGAATCGTCATTTTTGGCTGTCCGACGGGCCAGTGTGGATTTCAAGCAGTCCGGGTCCCAAATAGTGATTTTCGGCAGTCTGGGTCCGAAACTGCGATTTCAGGTGGGACAGCCGAAAAATCCCGAGTTTCGGGCAGTCCTGGGCCAGAACAGTGATTTTATTCGACCGGCGGCAGAATCGTCATTTTTGGCTGTCCGACGGGCCGGTGTCGATTTCAGGCTGTCCGGGACCCAAATAGGGATTTTCAGCAGTCTGGGTCCGAAACTGCGATTTCTGGCGGGGCTGCCGAAAAATCACGAGTTTCGGGCAGTCCTGGGCCAGAACTGTGATTTTCGTCGATCGGGGGCAGAATCGTCATTTTTAGCTGTCCGACGGGCCGGTGTGGATTTCAAGCTGTCCGGGACCCAAATAGTGATTTTCAGCAGTCTGGGTCCGAAACTTCGATTTCAGGTGGGACAGCCGAAAAATCACGAGTTTCGGGCAGTTCTGGGCCAGAACAGTGATTTTATTCTACCGGGGGCAGAATCGTCATTTTTGGCTGTCCGACGGGCCGGTGTCGATTTCAGGTTGTCCGGGACCCAAATAGGGATTTTCAGCAGTCTGGGTCCGAAACAGCGATTTCTGGCGGGGCTGTCGAAAAATCACGAGTTTCGGGCAATTCTGGGCCAGAACAGCGATTTTCCACTGTCGGGGGTAGAATCGTCATTTTCGGCTGTCTGACGGGTCGCTGTCGTTTTCAGGATGTCCGGGGCCCAAATAGTGACTTTCAGCAGTCTGGGTCCGGAACTGCGCTTTCTGGTCGGCTTACCGAAAAATCACGAGTTTCAGGCAGTTCTGGTCCAGAACAGCAATTTTCCGCTGATGGGGGCAGAATCGTCATTTTTGGCTGTCCGACGGGCCAGTGTGGATTTCAAGCAGTCCGGGTCCCAAATAGTGATTTTCGGCAGTCTGGGTCCGAAACTGCGATTTCAGGTGGGACAGCCGAAAAATCCCGAGTTTCGGGCAGTCCTGGGCCAGAACAGTGATTTTATTCGACCGGCGGCAGAATCGTCATTTTTGGCTGTCCGACGGGCCGGTGTCGATTTCAGGCTGTCCGGGACCCAAATAGGGATTTTCAGCAGTCTGGGTCCGAAACTGCGATTTCTGGCGGGGCTGCCGAAAAATCACGAGTTTCGGGCAGTCCTGGGCCAGAACTGTGATTTTCGTCGATCGGGGGCAGAATCGTCATTTTTAGCTGTCCGACGGGCCGGTGTGGATTTCAAGCTGTCCGGGACCCAAATAGTGATTTTCAGCAGTCTGGGTCCGAAACTTCGATTTCAGGTGGGACAGCCGAAAAATCACGAGTTTCGGGCAGTTCTGGGCCAGAACAGTGATTTTATTCTACCGGGGGCAGAATCGTCATTTTTGGCTGTCCGACGGGCCGGTGTCGATTTCAGGTTGTCCGGGACCCAAATAGGGATTTTCAGCAGTCTGGGTCCGAAACAGCGATTTCTGGCGGGGCTGTCGAAAAATCACGAGTTTCGGGCAATTCTGGGCCAGAACAGCGATTTTCCACTGTCGGGGGTAGAATCGTCATTTTCGGCTGTCTGACGGGTCGCTGTCGTTTTCAGGATGTCCGGGGCCCAAATAGTGACTTTCAGCAGTCTGGGTCCGGAACTGCGCTTTCTGGTCGGCTTACCGAAAAATCACGAGTTTCAGGCAGTTCTGGTCCAGAACAGCAATTTTCCGCTGATGGGGGCAGAATCGTCATTTTTGGCTGTCCGACGGGCCAGTGTGGATTTCAAGCAGTCCGGGTCCCAAATAGTGATTTTCGGCAGTCTGGGTCCGAAACTGCGATTTCAGGTGGGACAGCCGAAAAATCCCGAGTTTCGGGCAGTCCTGGGCCAGAACAGTGATTTTATTCGACCGGCGGCAGAATCGTCATTTTTGGCTGTCCGACGGGCCGGTGTCGATTTCAGGCTGTCCGGGACCCAAATAGGGATTTTCAGCAGTCTGGGTCCGAAACTGCGATTTCTGGCGGGGCTGCCGAAAAATCACGAGTTTCGGGCAGTCCTGGGCCAGAACTGTGATTTTCGTCGATCGGGGGCAGAATCGTCATTTTTAGCTGTCCGACGGGCCGGTGTGGATTTCAAGCTGTCCGGGACCCAAATAGTGATTTTCAGCAGTCTGGGTCCGAAACTTCGATTTCAGGTGGGACAGCCGAAAAATCACGAGTTTCGGGCAGTTCTGGGCCAGAACAGTGATTTTATTCTACCGGGGGCAGAATCGTCATTTTTGGCTGTCCGACGGGCCGGTGTCGATTTCAGGTTGTCCGGGACCCAAATAGGGATTTTCAGCAGTCTGGGTCCGAAACAGCGATTTCTGGCGGGGCTGTCGAAAAATCACGAGTTTCGGGCAATTCTGGGCCAGAACAGCGATTTTCCACTGTCGGGGGTAGAATCGTCATTTTCGGCTGTCTGACGGGTCGCTGTCGTTTTCAGGATGTCCGGGGCCCAAATAGTGACTTTCAGCAGTCTGGGTCCGGAACTGCGCTTTCTGGTCGGCTTACCGAAAAATCACGAGTTTCAGGCAGTTCTGGTCCAGAACAGCAATTTTCCGCTGATGGGGGCAGAATCGTCATTTTTGGCTGTCCGACGGGCCAGTGTGGATTTCAAGCAGTCCGGGTCCCAAATAGTGATTTTCGGCAGTCTGGGTCCGAAACTGCGATTTCAGGTGGGACAGCCGAAAAATCCCGAGTTTCGGGCAGTCCTGGGCCAGAACAGTGATTTTATTCGACCGGCGGCAGAATCGTCATTTTTGGCTGTCCGACGGGCCGGTGTCGATTTCAGGCTGTCCGGGACCCAAATAGGGATTTTCAGCAGTCTGGGTCCGAAACTGCGATTTCTGGCGGGGCTGCCGAAAAATCACGAGTTTCGGGCAGTCCTGGGCCAGAACTGTGATTTTCGTCGATCGGGGGCAGAATCGTCATTTTTAGCTGTCCGACGGGCCGGTGTGGATTTCAAGCTGTCCGGGACCCAAATAGTGATTTTCAGCAGTCTGGGTCCGAAACTTCGATTTCAGGTGGGACAGCCGAAAAATCACAAGTTTCGGGCAGTTCTGGGCCAGAACAGTGATTTTATTCTACCGGGGGCAGAATCGTCATTTTTGGCTGTCCGACGGGCCGGTGTCGATTTCAGGTTGTCCGGGACCCAAATAGGGATTTTCAGCAGTCTGGGTCCGAAACAGCGATTTCTGGCGGGGCTGTCGAAAAATCACGAGTTTCGGGCAATTCTGGGCCAGAACAGCGATTTTCCACTGTCGGGGGTAGAATCGTCATTTTCGGCTGTCTGACGGGTCGCTGTCGTTTTCAGGATGTCCGGGGCCCAAATAGTGACTTTCAGCAGTCTGGGTCCGGAACTGCGCTTTCTGGTCGGCTTACCGAAAAATCACGAGTTTCAGGCAGTTCTGGTCCAGAACAGCAATTTTCCGCTGATGGGGGCAGAATCGTCATTTTTGGCTGTCCGACGGGCCAGTGTGGATTTCAAGCAGTCCGGGTCCCAAATAGTGATTTTCGGCAGTCTGGGTCCGAAACTGCGATTTCAGGTGGGACAGCCGAAAAATCCCGAGTTTCGGGCAGTCCTGGGCCAGAACAGTGATTTTATTCGACCGGCGGCAGAATCGTCATTTTTGGCTGTCCGACGGGGCCGGTGTCGATTTCAGCTGTCCGGGACCCAAATAGGGATTTTCAGCAGTCTGGGTCCGAAACTGCGATTTCTGGCGGGGCTGCCGAAAAATCACGAGTTTCGGGCAGTCCTGGGCCAGAACTGTGATTTTCGTCGATCGGGGGCAGAATCGTCATTTTTAGCTGTCCGACGGGCCGGTGTGGATTTCAAGCTGTCCGGGACCCAAATAGTGATTTTCAGCAGTCTGGGTCCGAAACTTCGATTTTCAGGTGGGACAGCCGAAAAATCACGAGTTTCGGGCAGTTCTGGGCCAGAACAGTGATTTTATTCTACCGGGGGCAGAATCGTCATTTTTGGCTGTCCGACGGGCCGGTGTCGATTTCAGGTTGTCCGGGACCCAAATAGGGATTTTCAGCAGTCTGGGTCCGAAACAGCGATTTCTGGCGGGGCTGTCGAAAAATCACGAGTTTCGGGCAATTCTGGGCCAGAACAGCGATTTTCCACTGTCGGGGGTAGAATCGTCATTTTCGGCTTGTCTGACGGGTCGCTGTCGTTTTCAGGATGTCCGGGGCCCAAATAGTGACTTTCAGCAGTCTGGGTCCGGAACTGCGCTTTCTGGTCGGCTTACCGAAAAATCACGAGTTTCAGGCAGTTCTGGTCCAGAACAGCAATTTTCCGCTGATGGGGGCAGAATCGTCATTTTTGGCTGTCCGACGGGCCAGTGTGGGATTTCAAGCAGTCCGGGTCCCAAATAGTGATTTTCGGCAGTCTGGGTCCGAAACTGCGATTTCAGGTGGGACAGCCGAAAAATCCCGAGTTTCGGGCAGTCCTGGGCCAGAACAGTGATTTTATTCGACCGGCGGCAGAATCGTCATTTTTGGCTGTCCGACGGGCCGGTGTCGATTTCAGGCTGTCCGGGACCCAAATAGGGATTTTCAGCAGTCTGGGTCCGAAACTGCGATTTCTGGCGGGGCTGCCGAAAAATCACGAGTTTCGGGCAGTCCTGGGCCAGAACTGTGATTTTCGTCGATCGGGGGCAGAATCGTCATTTTTAGCTGTCCGACGGGCCGGTGTGGATTTCAAGCTGTCCGGGACCCAAATAGTGATTTTCAGCAGTCTGGGTCCGAAACTTCGATTTCAGGTGGGACAGCCGAAAAATCACAAGTTTCGGGCAGTTCTGGGCCAGAACAGTGATTTTATTCTACCGGGGGCAGAATCGTCATTTTTGGCTGTCCGACGGGCCGGTGTCGATTTCAGGTTGTCCGGGACCCAAATAGGGATTTTCAGCAGTCTGGGTCCGAAACAGCGATTTCTGGCGGGGCTGTCGAAAAATCACGAGTTTCGGGCAATTCTGGGCCAGAACAGCGATTTTCCACTGTCGGGGGTAGAATCGTCATTTTCGGCTGTCTGACGGGTCGCTGTCGTTTTCAGGATGTCCGGGGCCCAAATAGTGACTTTCAGCAGTCTGGGTCCGGAACTGCGCTTTCTGGTCGGCTTACCGAAAAATCACGAGTTTCAGGCAGTTCTGGTCCAGAACAGCAATTTTTCGCTGATGGGGGCAGAATCACGCACTCTGATATGTG